>OZ014520.1:115379765-115994364 GCA_963966055.1 Lathyrus aphaca
TTATAAATTAGAGTAGTTCCTCAGTGGAGGTGGTGAGAAACTCGTTAATAAGACCATACAAGGCCATTATGTTCGATAATCTCTTCTCTACAGTCAAAATCCCTGAAAACAAAAATAACCATAGAATAATACACAATAGTATAAGAATAATAGCAAAAAAAAAATGAATTAGTAAACAAATCAACCAAATTAAAACTATCAAACAAATAAAATAAAACAAATTAAAAAACTTGATTAAACTAGTTAACAAGTGTAATTATAAATTAGAGTAGTTCCTCAGTGGAGGTGGTGAGAAACTCGTTAATAAGACCATACAAGGCCATTATGTTCGATAATCTCTTCTCTACAGTAAAAATCCCTGAAAACAAAAATAACCATAGAATAATACACAATAGTATAAGAATAATAGCAAAAAAAAATGAATTAGTAAACAAATCAACCAAATTAAAACTATCAAACAAATAAAATAAAACAAATTAAAAAACTTGATTAAACTATTTAACAAGTGTAATTATAAATTAGAGTAGTTCCTCAGTGGAGGTGGTGAGAAACTCGTTAATAAGACCATACAAGGCCATTATGTTCGATAATCTCTTCTCTACAGTCAAAATCCCTGAAAACAAAAATAACCATAGAATAATACACAATAGTATAAGAATAATAGCAAAAAAAAATGAATTAGTAAACAAATCAACCAAATTAAAACTATCAAACAAATAAAATAAAACAAATTAAAAAACTTGATTAAACTAGTTAACAAGTGTAATTATAAATTAGAGTAGTTCCTCAGTGGAGGTGGTGAGAAACTCGTTAATAAGACCATACAAGGCCATTATGTTCGATAATCTCTTCTCTACAGTCAAAATCCCTGAAAACAAAAATAACCATAGAATAATACACAATAGTATAAGAATAATAGCAAAAAAAAAATGAATTAGTAAACAAATCAACCAAATTAAAACTATCAAACAAATAAAATAAAACAAATTAAAAAACTTGATTAAACTAGTTAACAAGTGTAATTATAAATTAGAGTAGTTCCTCAGTGGAGGTGGTGAGAAACTCGTTAATAAGACCATACAAGGCCATTATGTTCGATAATCTCTTCTCTACAGTCAAAATCCCTGAAAACAAAAATAACCATAGAATAATACACAATAGTATAAGAATAATAGCAAAAAAAAATGAATTAGTAAACAAATCAACCAAATTAAAACTATCAAACAAATAAAATAAAACAAATTAAAAAACTTGATTAAACTAGTTAACAAGTGTAATTATAAATTAGAGTAGTTCCTCAGTGGAGGTGGTAAGAAACTCGTTAATAAGACCATACAAGGCCATTATGTTCGATAATCTCTTCTCTACAGTCAAAATCCCTGAAAACAAAAATAACCATAGAATAATACACAATAGTATAAAAATAATAGCAAAAAAAAATAACCACAGCTTCCACATATAAGGATTTTGAAAATGAATCCAAGTCAGGAAACAAATCAACAACATCGACATAACCTTGTAGCGTAATTGTTCTAAAACGAAATTCTTTGGTGAGTTGCAATGCCAACTTAATGGCATTGAACTCAGACATAGCCAGAGATTGGTTGCCAAAACCGATGATGTAACGGTACAGCTGTTAAAAAAGGACAATAATTATTAAATTATATACATATTTAAATTAAAATTAAACTACAACCCTCTACATAACGTTGATTATCCGGAAGAGGGGGTATCGCTTGAATTCCCTCTTAAACATAATGGCACCCCTTGGTGGTATAGGAATATACAGTATGATCGTTTCCTTGGGAGGTTCTTTTATCTTCCTCTCTTTCAAGATGATAACAGCTCCGCCAGCAAGTCCATCCCTAAAAACTGCTCCACACCTAACAATGATACCCTGAAATGAAACAAATTAAAACTATCAAACAAATAAAATAAAACAAATTAAAAAACTTGATTAAACTAGTTAACAAGTGTAATTATAAATTAGAGTAGTTCCTCAGTGGAGGTGGTGAGAAACTCGTTAATAAGACCATACAAGGCCATTATGTTCGATAATCTCTTCTCTACAGTCAAAATCCCTAAAAACAAAAATAACCATAGAATAATACACAATAGTATAAGAATAATAAAAAAAATGAATTAGTAAACAAATCAACCAAATTAAAACTATCAAACAAATAAAATAAAACAAATTAAAAAACTTGATTAAACTAGTTAACAAGTGTAATTATAAATTAGAGTAGTTCCTCAGTGGAGGTGGTGAGAAACTCGTTAATAAGACCATACAAGGCCATTATGTTCGATAATCTCTTCTCTACAGTCAAAATCCCTGAAAACAAAAATAACCATAGAATAATACACAATAGTATAAGAATAATAGCAAAAAAAAAATGAATTAGTAAACAAATCAACCAAATTAAAACTATCAAACAAATAAAATAAAACAAATTAAAAAACTTGATTAAACTAGTTAACAAGTGTAATTATAAATTAGAGTAGTTCCTCAGTGGAGGTGGTGAGAAACTCGTTAATAAGACCATACAAGGCCATTATGTTCGATAATCTCTTCTCTACAGTAAAAATCCCTGAAAACAAAAATAACCATAGAATAATACACAATAGTATAAGAATAATAGCAAAAAAAAATGAATTAGTAAACAAATCAACCAAATTAAAACTATCAAACAAATAAAATAAAACAAATTAAAAAACTTGATTAAACTAGTTAACAAGTGTAATTATAAATTAGAGTAGTTCCTCATTGGAGGTGGTGAGAAACTCGTTAATAAGACCATATAAGGCCATTATGTTCGATAATCTCTTCTCTACAGTCAAAATCCCTGAAAACAAAAATAACCATAGAATAATACACAATAGTATAAGAATAATAGCAAAAAAAAAATGAATTAGTAAACAAATCAACCAAATTAAAACTATCAAACAAATAAAATAAAACAAATTAAAAAACTTGATTAAACTAGTTAACAAGTGTAATTATAAATTAGAGTAGTTCCTCAGTGGAGGTGGTGAGAAACTCGTTAATAATACCATACAAGGCCATTATGTTCGATAATCTCTTCTCTACAGTCAAAATCCCTGAAAACAAAAATAACCATAGAATAATACACAATAGTATAAGAATAATAAAAAAAATGAATTAGTAAACAAATCAACCAAATTAAAACTATCAAACAAATAAAATAAAACAAATTAAAAAACTTGATTAAACTAGTTAACAAGTGTAATTATAAATTAGAGTAGTTCCTCAGTGGAGGTGGTGAGAAACTCGTTAATAAGACCATACAAGGCCATTATGTTCGATAATCTCTTCTCTACAGTCAAAATCCCTGGAAAAAAAAACCATAGAATAATACACAATAGTATAAGAATAATAGCAAAAAAAAAATGAATTAGTAAACAAATCAACCAAATTAAAACTATCAAACAAATAAAATAAAACAAATTAAAAAACTTGATTAAACTAGTTAACAAGTGTAATTATAAATTAGAGTAGTTCCTTAGTGGAGGTGGTGAGAAACTCGTTAATAAGACCATACAAGGCCATTATGTTCGATAATCTCTTCTCTACAGTAAAAATCCCTGAAAACAAAAATAACCATAGAATAATACACAATAGTATAAGAATAATAGCAAAAAAAAATGAATTAGTAAACAAATCAACCAAATTAAAACTATCAAACAAATAAAATAAAACAAATTAAAAAACTTGATTAAACTAGTTAACAAGTGTAATTATAAATTAGAGTAGTTCCTCATTGGAGGTGGTGAGAAACTCGTTAATAAGACCATACAAGGCCATTATGTTCGATAATCTCGTCTCTACAGTCAAAATCCCTGAAAACAAAAATAACCATAAAATAATACACAATAGTATAAGAATAATAGCAAAAAAAATGAATTAGTAAACAAATCAACCAAATTAAAACTATCAAACAAATAAAATAAAACAAATTAAAAAACTTGATTAAACTAGTTAACAAGTGTAATTATAAATTAGAGTAGTTCCTCAGTGGAGGTGGTGAGAAACTCGTTAATAAGACCATACAAGGCCATTATGTTCGATAATCTCTTCTCTACAGTCAAAATCCCTGAAAACAAAAATAATCATAGAATAATACACAATAGTATAAGAATAATAGCAAAAAAAAAATGAATTAGTAAACAAATCAACCAAATTAAAACTATCAGACAAATAAAATAAAACAAATTAAAAAACTTGATTAAACTAGTTAACAAGTGTAATTATAAATTAGAGTAGTTCCTCATTGGAGGTGGTGAGAAACTCGTTAATAAGACCATACAAGGCCATTATGTTCGATAATCTCTTCTCTACAGTCAAAATCCCTGAAAACAAAAATAACCATAGAATAATACACAATAGTATAAGAATAATAGCAAAAAAAATGAATTAGTAAACAAATCAACCAAATTAAAACTATCAAACAAATAAAATAAAACAAATTAAAAAACTTGATTAAACTAGTTAACAAGTGTAATTATAAATTAGAGTAGTTCCTCAGTGGAGGTGGTGAGAAACTCGTTAATAAGACCATACAAGGCCATTATGTTCGATAATCTCTTCTCTACAGTCAAAATCCCTGAAAACATAAATAATCATAGAATAATACACAATAGTATAAGAATAATAGCAAAAAAAAATGAATTAGTAAACAAATCAACCAAATTAAAACTATCAAACAAATAAAATAAAACAAATTAAAAAACTTGATTAAACTAGTTAACAAGTGTAATTATAAATTAGAGTAGTTCCTCATTGGAGGTGGTGAGAAACTCGTTAATAAGACCATACAAGGCCATTATGTTCGATAATCTCTTCTCTACAGTCAAAATCCCTGAAAACAAAAATAACCATAGAATAATACACAATAGTATAAGAATAATAGCAAAAAAAAAATGAATTAGTAAACAAATCAACCAAATTAAAACTATCAAACAAATAAAATAAAACAAATTAAAAAACTTGATTAAACTAGTTAACAAGTGTAATTATAAATTAGAGTAGTTCCTCATAGGAGGTGGTGAGAAACTCGTTAATAAGACCATACAAGGCCATTATGTTCGATAATCTCTTCTCTACAGTCAAAATCCCTGAAAACAAAAATAACCATAGAATAATACACAATAGTATAAGAATAATAGCAAAAAAAAATGAATTAGTAAACAAATCAACCAAATTAAAACTATCAAACAAATAAAATAAAACAAATTAAAAAACTTGATTAAACTAGTTAACAAGTGTAATTATAAATTAGAGTAGTTCCTCATTGGAGGTGGTGAGAAACTCGTTAATAAGACCATACAAGGCCATTATGTTCGATAATCTCTTCTCTACAGTCAAAATCCCTGAAAACAAAAATAATCATAGAATAATACACAATAGTATAAGAATAATAGCAAAAAAAAATGAATTAGTAAACAAATCAACCAAATTAAAACTATCAAACAAATTAAATAAAACAAATTAAAAAACTTGATTAAACTAGTTAACAAGTGTAATTATAAATTAGAGTAGTTCCTCATTGGAGGTGGTGAGAAACTCGTTAATAAGACCATACAAGGCCATTATGTTCGATAATCTCTTCTCTACAGTCAAAATCCCTGAAAACAAAAATAACCATAGAATAATACACAATAGTATAAGAATAATAGCAAAAAAAAATGAATTAGTAAATAAATCAACCAAATTAAAACTATCAAACAAATAAAATAAAACAAATTAAAAAACTTGATTAAACTAGTTAACAAGTGTAATTATAAATTAGAGTAGTTCCTCATTGGAGGTGGTGAGAAACTCGTTAATAAGACCATACAAGGCCATTATGTTCGATAATCTCTTCTCTACAGTCAAAATCCCTGAAAACAAAAATAACCATAGAATAATACACAATAGTATAAGAATAATAGCAAAAAAAAAAATGAATTAGTAAACAAATCAACCAAATTAAAACTATCAAACAAATAAAATAAAACAAATTAAAAAACTTGATTAAACTAGTTAACAAGTGTAATTATAAATTAGAGTAATTCCTCAGTGGAGGTGGTGAGAAACTCGTTAATAAGACCATACAAGGCCATTATGTTCGATAATCTCTTCTCTACAGTCAAAATCCCTGGAAAAAAAATAACCATAGAATAATACACAATAGTATAAGAATAATAAAAAAAATGAATTAGTAAACAAATCAACCAAATTAAAACTATCAAACAAATAAAATAAAACAAATTAAAAAACTTGATTAAACTAGTTAACAAGTGTAATTATAAATTAGAGTAGTTCCTCAGTGGAGGTGGTGAGAAACTCGTTAATAAGACCATACAAGGCCATTATGTTCGATAATCTCTTCTCTACAGTCAAAATCCCTGAAAACAAAAATAACCATAGAATAATACACAATAGTATAAGAATAATAGCAAAAAAAAAATGAATTAGTAAACAAATCAACCAAATTAAAACTATCAAACAAATAAAATAAAACAAATTAAAAAACTTGATTAAACTAGTTAACAAGTGTAATTATAAATTAGAGTAGTTCCTCAGTGGAGGTGGTGAGAAACTCGTTAATAAGACCATACAAGGCCATTATGTTCGATAATCTCTTCTCTACAGTCAAAATCCCTGAAAACAAAAATAACCATAGAATAATACACAATAGTATAAGAATAATAGCAAAAACAAAATGAATTAGTAAACAAATCAACCAAATTAAAACTATCAAACAAATAAAATAAAACAAATTAAAAAACTTGATTAAACTAGTTAACAAGTGTAATTATAAATTAGAGTAGTTCCTCAGTGGAGGTGGTGAGAAACTCGTTAATAAGACCATACAAGGCCATTATGTTCGATAATCTCTTCTCTACAGTCAAAATCCCTGAAAACAAAAATAACCATAGAATAATACACAATAGCATAACAATAATAGCAAAAAAAATGAATTAGTAAACAAATCAACCAAATTAAAACTATCAAACAAATAAAATAAAACAAATTAAAAAACTTGATTAAACTAGTTAACAAGTGTAATTATAAATTAGAGTAGTTCCTCATTGGAGGTGGTGAGAAACTCATTAATAAGACCATACAAGGCCATTATGTTCGATAATCTCTTCTCTACAGTCAAAATCCCTGAAAACAAAAATAACCATAGAATAATACACAATAGTATAAAAATAATAGAAAAAAAATAACCACAGCTTCCACATATAAGGATTTTGAAAATGAATCCAAGTCAGGAAACAAATCAACAACATCGACATAACCTTGTAGCGTAATTGTTCTAAAACGAAATTCTTTGGTGAGTTGCAATGCCAACTTAATGGCATTGAACTCAGACATAGCCAGAGATTGGTTGCCAAAACCGATGATGTAACGGTACAGCTGTTAAAAAAGGTCAATAATTATTAAATTATATACATATTTAAATTAAAATTAAACTACAACCCTCTACATAACGTTGATTATCCGGAAGAGGGGGTATCGCTTGAATTCCCTCTTAAACATAATGGCACCCCTTGGTGGTATAGGAATATACAGTATGATCGTTTCCTTGGGAGGTTCTTTTATCTTCCTCTCTTTCAAGATGATAACAGCTCCGCCAGCAAGTTCATCCTTAAAAACTGCTCCACACCTAACAATGATACCCTGAAATGAAACAAATTAAAACTATCAAACAAATAAAATAAAACAAATTAAAAAACTTGATTAAACTAGTTAACAAGTGTAATTATAAATTAGAGTAGTTCCTCAGTGGAGGTGGTGAGAAACTCGTTAATAAGACCATACAAGGCCATTATGTTCGATAATCTCTTCTCTACAGTCAAAATCCCTAAAAACAAAAATAACCATAGAATAATACACAATAGTATAAGAATAATAAAAAAAATGAATTAGTAAACAAATCAACCAAATTAAAACTATCAAACAAATAAAATAAAACAAATTAAAAAACTTGATTAAACTAGTTAACAAGTGTAATTATAAATTAGAGTAGTTCCTCAGTGGAGGTGGTGAGAAACTCGTTAATAAGACCATACAAGGCCATTATGTTCGATAATCTCTTCTCTACAGTCAAAATCCCTGAAAACAAAAATAACCATAGAATAATACACAATAGTATAAGAATAATAGCAAAAAAAAATGAATTAGTAAACAAATCAACCAAATTAAAACTATCAAACAAATAAAATAAAACAAATTAAAAAACTTGATTAAACTAGTTAACAAGTGTAATTATAAATTAGAGTAATTCCTCATTGGAGGTGGTGAGAAACTCGTTAATAAGACCATACAAGGCCATTATGTTCGATAATCTCTTCTCTACAGTCAAAATCCCTGAAAACAAAAATAACCATAGAATAATACACAATAGTATAAGAATAATAGCAAAAAAAATGAATTAGTAAACAAATCAACCAAATTAAAACTATCAAACAAATAAAATAAAACAAATTAAAAAACTTGATTAAACTAGTTAACAAGTGTAATTATAAATTAGAGTAGTTCCTCAGTGGAGGTGGTGAGAAACTCGTTAATAAGACCATACAAGGCCATTATGTTCGATAATCTCTTCTCTACAGTCAAAATCCCTGAAAACAAAAATAACCATAGAATAATACACAATAGTATAAGAATAATAGCAAAAAAAATGAATTAGTAAACAAATCAACCAAATTAAAACTATCAAACAAATAAAATAAAACAAATTAAAAAACTTGATTAAACTAGTTAACAAGTGTAATTATAAATTAGAGTAGTTCCTCAGTGGAGGTGGTGAGAAACTCGTTAATAAGACCATACAAGGCCATTATGTTCGATAATCTCTTCTCTACAGTCAAAATCCCTGAAAACAAAAATAATCATAGAATAATACACAATAGTATAAGAATAATAGCAAAAAAAAATGAATTAGTAAACAAATCAACCAAATTAAAACTATCAAACAAATAAAATAAAACAAATTAAAAAACTTGATTAAACTAGTTAACAAGTGTAATTATAAATTAGAGTAGTTCCTCATTGGAGGTGGTGAGAAACTCGTTAATAAGACCATACAAGGCCATTATGTTCGATAATCTCTTCTCTACAGTCAAAATCCCTGAAAACAAAAATAACCATAGAATAATACACAATATTATAACAATAATAGCAAAAAAAAAATGAATTAGTAAACAAATCAACCAAATTAAAACTATCAAACAAATAAAATAAAACAAATTAAAAAACTTGATTAAACTAGTTAACAAGTGTAATTATAAATTAGAGTAGTTCCTCAGTGGAGGTGGTGAGAAACTCGTTAATAAGACCATACAAGGCCATTATGTTCGATAATCTCTTCTCTACAGTCAAAATCCCTGAAAACAAAAATAATCATAGAATAATACACAATAGTATAAGAATAATAGCAAAAAAAAATGAATTAGTAAACAAATCAACCAAATTAAAACTATCAAACAAATAAAATAAAACAAATTAAAAAACTTGATTAAACTAGTTAACAAGTGTAATTATAAATTAGAGTAGTTCCTCATTGGAGGTGGTGAGAAACTCGTTAATAAGACCATACAAGGCCATTATGTTCGATAATCTCTTCTCTACAGTCAAAATCCCTGAAAACAAAAATAACCATAGAATAATACACAATAGTATAAGAATAATAGCAAAAATAAAAATGAATTAGTAAACAAATCAACCAAATTAAAACTATCAAACAAATAAAATAAAACAAATTAAAAAACTTGATTAAACTAGTTAACAAGTGTAATTATAAATTAGAGTAGTTCCTCAGTGGAGGTGGTGAGAAACTCGTTAATAAGACCATACAAGGCCATTATGTTCGATAATCTCTTCTCTACAGTCAAAATCCCTGAAAACAAAAATAACCATAGAATAATACACAATAGTATAAAAATAATAGAAAAAAAAATAACCACAGCTTCCACATATAAGGATTTTGAAAATGAATCCAAGTCAGGAAACAAATCAACAACATCGACATAACCTTGTAGCGTAATTGTTCTAAAACGAAATTCTTTGGTGAGTTGCAATGCCAACTTAATGGCATTGAACTCAGACATAGCCAGAGATTGGTTGCCAAAACCGATGATGTAACAGTACAGCTGTTAAAAAAGGACAATAATTATTAAATTATATACATATTTAAATTAAAATTAAACTACAACCCTCTACATAACGTTGATTATCCGGAAGAGGGGGTATCGCTTGAATTCCCTCTTAAACATAATGGCACCCCTTGGTGGTATAGGAATATACAGTATGATCGTTTCCTTGGGAGGTTCTTTTATCTTCCTCTCTTTCAAGATGATAACAGCTCCGCCAGCAAGTCCATCCCTAAAAACTGCTCCACACCTAACAATGATACCCTGAAATGAAACAAATTAAAACTATCAAACAAATAAAATAAAACAAATTAAAAAACTTGATTAAACTAGTTAACAAGTGTAATTATAAATTAGAGTAGTTCCTCAGTGGAGGTGGTGAGAAACTCGTTAATAAGACCATACAAGGCCATTATGTTCGATAATCTCTTCTCTACAGTCAAAATCCCTAAAAACAAAAATAACCATAGAATAATACACAATAGTATAAGAATAATAAAAAAAATGAATTAGTAAACAAATCAACCAAATTAAAACTATCAAACAAATAAAATAAAACAAATTAAAAAACTTGATTAAACTAGTTAACAAGTGTAATTATAAATTAGAGTAGTTCCTCAGTGGAGGTGGTGAGAAACTCGTTAATAAGACCATACAAGGCCATTATGTTCGATAATCTCTTCTCTACAGTCAAAATCCCTGAAAACAAAAATAACCATAGAATAATACACAATAGTATAAGAATAATAGCAAAAATAAAAATAAATTAGTAAACAAATCAACCAAATTAAAACTATCAAACAAATAAAATAAAACAAATTAAAAAACTTGATTAAACTAGTTAACAAGTGTAATTATAAATTAGAGTAGTTCCTCAGTGGAGGTGGTGAGAAACTCGTTAATAAGACCATACAAGGCCATTATGTTCGATAATCTCTTCTCTACAGTCAAAATCCCTGAAAACAAAAATAACCATAGAATAATACACAATAGTATAAAAATAATAGAAAAAAAAATAACCACAGCTTCCACATATAAGGATTTTGAAAATGAATCCAAGTCAGGAAACAAATCAACAACATCGACATAACCTTGTAGCGTAATTGTTCTAAAACGAAATTCTTTGGTGAGTTGCAATGCCAACTTAATGGCATTGAACTCAGACATAGCCAGAGATTGGTTGCCAAAACCGATGATGTAACGGTACAGCTGTTAAAAAAGGTCAATAATTATTAAATTATATACATATTTAAATTAAAATTAAACTACAACCCTCTACATAACGTTGATTATCCGGAAGAGGGGGTATCGCTTGAATTCCCTCTTAAACATAATTGCACCCCTTGGTGGTATAGGAATATACAGTATGATCGTTTCCTTGGGAGGTTCTTTTATCTTCCTCTCTTTCAAGATGATAACAGCTCCGCCAGCAAGTCCATCCCTAAAAACTGCTCCACACCTAACAATGATACCCTGAAATGAAACAAATTAAAACTATCAAACAAATAAAATAAAACAAATTAAAAAACTTGATTAAACTAGTTAACAAGTGTAATTATAAATTAGAGTAGTTCCTCAGTGGAGGTGGTGAGAAACTCGTTAATAAGACCATACAAGGCCATTATGTTCGATAATCTCTTCTCTACAGTCAAAATCCCTAAAAACAAAAATAACCATAGAATAATACACAATAGTATAAGAATAATAAAAAAAATGAATTAGTAAACAAATCAACCAAATTAAAACTATCAAACAAATAAAATAAAACAAATTAAAAAACTTGATTAAACTAGTTAACAAGTGTAATTATAAATTAGAGTAGTTCCTCAGTGGAGGTGGTGAGAAACTCGTTAATAAGACCATACAAGGCCATTATGTTCGATAATCTCTTCTCTACAGTCAAAATCCCTGAAAACAAAAATAACCATAGAATAATACACAATAGTATAAGAATAATAGCAAAAAAAAATGAATTAGTAAACAAATCAACCAAATTAAAACTATCAAACAAATAAAATAAAACAAATTAAAAAACTTGATTAAACTAGTTAACAAGTGTAATTATAAATTAGAGTAGTTCCTCATTGGAGGTGGTGAGAAACTCGTTAATAAGACCATACAAGGCCATTATGTTCGATAATCTCTTCTCTACAGTCAAAATCCCTGAAAACAAAAATAACCATAGAATAATACACAATAGTATAAGAATAATAGCAAAAAAAATGAATTAGTAAACAAATCAACCAAATTAAAACTATCAAACAAATAAAATAAAACAAATTAAAAAACTTGATTAAACTAGTTAACAAGTGTAATTATAAATTAGAGTAGTTCCTCATTGGAGGTGGTGAGAAACTCGTTAATAAGACCATACAAGGCCATTATGTTCGATAATCTCTTCTCTACAGTCAAAATCCCTGAAAACAAAAATAATCATAGAATAATACACAATAGTAAAAGAATAATAGCAAAAAAAAATGAATTAGTAAACAAATCAACCAAATTAAAACTATCAAACAAATAAAATAAAACAAATTAAAAAACTTGATTAAACTAGTTAACAAGTGTAATTATAAATTAGAGTAGTTCCTCATTGGAGGTGGTGAGAAACTCGTTAATAAGACCATACAAGGCCATTATGTTCGATAATCTCTTCTCTACAGTCAAAATCCCTGAAAACAAAAATAACCATAGAATAATACACAATAGTATAAGAATAATAGCAAAAATAAAAATGAATTAGTAAACAAATCAACCAAATTAAAACTATCAAACAAATAAAATAAAACAAATTAAAAAACATGATTAAACTAGTTAACAAGTGTAATTATAAATTAGAGTAGTTCCTCAGTGGAGGTGGTGAGAAACTCGTTAATAAGACCATACAAGGCCATTATGTTCGATAATCTCTTCTCTACAGTCAAAATCCCTGAAAACAAAAATAATCATAGAATAATACACAATAGTATAAGAATAATAGCAAAAAAAAATGAATTAGTAAACAAATCAACCAAATTAAAACTATCAAACAAATAAAATAAAACAAATTAAAAAACTTGATTAAACTAGTTAACAAGTGTAATTATAAATTAGAGTAGTTCCTCATTGGAGGTGGTGAGAAACTCGTTAATAAGACCATACAAGGCCATTATGTTCGATAATCTCTTCTCTACAGTCAAAATCCCTGGAAAAAAAAATAACCATAGAATAATACACAATAGTATAAGAATAATAGCAAAAAAAAAAATGAATTAGTAAACAAATCAACCAAATTAAAACTATCAAACAAATAAAATAAAACAAATTAAAAAACTTGATTAAACTAGTTAACAAGTGTAATTATAAATTAGAGTAATTCCTCAGTGGAGGTGGTGAGAAACTCGTTAATAAGACCATACAAGGCCATTATGTTCGATAATCTCTTCTCTACAGTCAAAATCCCTGGAAAAAAAATAACCATAGAATAATACACAATAGTATAAGAATAATAGCAACAAAAAATGAATTAGTAAACAAATCAACCAAATTCAAACTATCAAACAAATAAAATAAAACAAATTAAAAAACTTGATTAAACTAGTTAACAAGTGTAATTATAAATTAGAGTAGTTCCTCAGTGGAGGTGGTGAGAAACTCGTTAATAAGACCATACAAGGCCATTATGTTCGATAATCTCTTCTCTACAGTCAAAATCCCTGAAAACAAAAATAACCATAGAATAATACACAATAGTATAAGAATAATAGCAAAAAAAAAAGAATTAGTAAACAAATCAACCAAATTAAAACTATCAAACAAATTAAATAAAACAAATTAAAAAACTTGATTAAACTAGTTAACAAGTGTAATTATAAATTAGAGTAGTTCCTCAGTGGAGGTGGTGAGAAACTCGTTAATAAGACCATACAAGGCGATTATGTTCGATAATCTCTTCTCTACAGTCAAAATCCCTGAAAACAAAAATAATCATAGAATAATACACAATAGTATAAGAATAATAGCAAAAAAAAAATGAATTAGTAAACAAATCAACCAAATTAAAACTATCAAACAAATAAAATAAAACAAATTAAAAAACTTGATTAAACTAGTTAACAAGTGTAATTATAAATTAGAGTAGTTCCTCATTGGAGGTGGTGAGAAACTCGTTAATAAGACCATACAAGGCCATTATGTTCGATAATCTCTTCTCTACAGTCAAAATCCCTGAAAACAAAAATAACCATAGAATAATACACAATAGTATAAGAATAATAGCAAAAAAAAAATGAATTAGTAAACAAATCAACCAAATTAAAACTATCAAACAAATAAAATAAAACAAATTAAAAAACTTGATTAAACTAGTTAACAAGTGTAATTATAAATTAGAGTAGTTCCTCAGTGGAGGTGGTGAGAAACTCGTTAATAAGACCATACAAGGCCATTATGTTCGATAATCTCTTCTCTACAGTCAAAATCCCTGAAAACAAAAATAATCATAGAATAATACACAATAGTATAACAATAATAGCAAAAAAAAAATGAATTAGTAAACAAATCAACCAAATTAAAACTATCAAACAAATAAAATAAAACAAATTAAAAAACTTGATTAAACTAGTTAACAAGTGTAATTATAAATTAGAGTAGTTCCTCAGTGGAGGTGGTGAGAAACTCGTTAATAAGACCATACAAGGCCATTATGTTCGATAATCTCTTCTCTACAGTCAAAATCCCTGAAAACAAAAATAATCATAGAATAATACACAATAGTATAAGAATAATAGCAAAAAAAAAATGAATTAGTAAACAAATCAACCAAATTAAAACTATCAAACAAATAAAATAAAACAAATTAAAAAACTTGATTAAACTAGTTAACAAGTGTAATTATAAATTAGAGTAGTTCCTCATTGGAGGTGGTGAGAAACTCGTTAATAAGACCATACAAGGCCATTATGTTCGATAATCTCTTCTCTACAGTCAAAATCCCTGAAAACAAAAATAACCATAGAATAATACACAATAGTATAAGAATAATAGCAAAAAAAAAATGAATTAGTAAACAAATCAACCAAATTAAAACTATCAAACAAATAAAATAAAACAAATTAAAAAACTTGATTAAACTAGTTAACAAGTGTAATTATAAATTAGAGTAGTTCCTCAGTGGAGGTGGTGAGAAACTCGTTAATAAGACCATACAAGGCCATTATGTTCGATAATCTCTTCTCTACAGTCAAAATCCCTGAAAACAAAAATAATCATAGAATAATACACAATAGTATAACAATAATAGCAAAAAAAAATGAATTAGTAAACAAATCAACCAAATTAAAACTATCAAACAAATAAAATAAAACAAATTAAAAAACTTGATTAAACTAGTTAACAAGTGTAATTATAAATTAGAGTAGTTCCTCATTGGAGGTGGTGAGAAACTCGTTAATAAGACCATACAAGGCCATTATGTTCGATAATCTCTTCTCTACAGTCAAAATCCCTGAAAACAAAAATAACCATAGAATAATACACAATAGTATAAGAATAATAGCAAAAAAAAAATGAATTAGTAAACAAATCAACCAAATTAAAACTATCAAACAAATAAAATAAAACAAATTAAAAAACTTGATTAAACTAGTTAACAAGTGTAATTATAAATTAGAGTAGTTCCTCAGTGGAGGTGGTGAGAAACTCGTTAATAAGACCATACAAGGCCATTATGTTCGATAATCTCTTCTCTACAGTCAAAATCCCTGAAAACAAAAATAATCATAGAATAATACACAATAGTATAACAATAATAGCAAAAAAAAATGAATTAGTAAACAAATCAACCAAATTAAAACTATCAAACAAATAAAATAAAACAAATTAAAAAACTTGATTAAACTAGTTAACAAGTGTAATTATAAATTAGAGTAGTTCCTCAGTGGAGGTGGTGAGAAACTCGTTAATAAGACCATACAAGGCCATTATGTTCGATAATCTCTTCTCTACAGTCAAAATCCCTGAAAACAAAAATAATCATAGAATAATACACAATAGTATAAGCATAATAGCAAAAAAAAATGAATTAGTAAACAAATCAACCAAATTAAAACTATCAAACAAATAAAATAAAACAAATTAAAAAACTTGATTAAACTAGTTAACAAGTGTAATTATAAATTAGAGTAGTTCCTCATCGGAGGTGGTGAGAAACTCGTTAATAAGACCATACAAGGCCATTATGTTCGATAATCTCTTCTCTACAGTCAAAATCCCTGAAAACAAAAATAACCATAGAATAATACACAATAGTATAAGAATAATAGCAAAAAAAAAAAATGAATTAGTAAACAAATCAACCAAATTAAAACTATCAAACAAATAAAATAAAACAAATTAAAAAACTTGATTAAACTAGTTAACAAGTGTAATTATAAATTAGAGTAGTTCCTCAGTGGAGGTGGTGAGAAACTCGTTAATAAGACCATACAAGGCCATTATGTTCGATAATCTCTTCTCTACAGTCAAAATCCCTGAAAACAAAAATAATCATAGAATAATACACAATAGTATAAGAATAATAGCAAAAAAAAATGAATTAGTAAACAAATCAACCAAATTAAAACTATCAAACAAATAAAATAAAACAAATTAAAAAACTTGATTAAACTAGTTAACAAGTGTAATTATAAATTAGAGTAGTTCCTCATTGGAGGTGGTGAGAAACTCGTTAATAAGACCATACAAGGCCATTATGTTCGATAATCTCTTCTCTACAGTCAAAATCCCTGAAAACAAAAATAACCATAGAATAATACACAATAGTATAAGAATAATAGCAAAAAAAAAATGAATTAGTAAACAAATCAACCAAATTAAAACTATCAAACAAATAAAATAAAACAAATTAAAAAACTTGATTAAACTAGTTAACAAGTGTAATTATAAATTAGAGTAATTCCTCAGTGGAGGTGGTGAGAAACTCGTTAATAAGACCATACAAGGCCATTATGTTCGATAATCTCTTCTCTACAGTCAAAATCCCTTAAAACAAAAATAACCATAGAATAATACACAATAGTATAAGAATAATAGCAAAAAAAAAATGAATTAGTAAACAAATCAACCAAATTAAAACTATTAAACAAATAAAATAAAACAAATTAAAAAACTTGATTAAACTAGTTAACAAGTGTAATTATAAATTAGAGTAGTTCCTCAGTGGAGGTGGTGAGAAACTCGTTAATAAGACCATACAAGGCCATTATGTTCGATAATCTCTTCTCTACAGTCAAAATCCCTGAAAACAAAAATAACCATAGAATAATACACAATAGTATAAGAATAATAGCAAAAAAAATGAATTAGTAAACAAATCAACCAAATTAAAACTATCAAACAAATAAAATAAAACAAATTAAAAAACTTGATTAAACTAGTTAACAAGTGTAATTATAAATTAGAGTAGTTCCTCAGTGGAGGTGGTGAGAAACTCGTTAATAAGACCATACAAGGCCATTATGTTCGATAATCTCTTCTCTACAGTCAAAATCCCTGAAAACAAAAATAATCATAGAATAATACACAATAGTATAAGAATAATAGCAAAAAAAAATGAATTAGTAAACAAATCAACCAAATTAAAACTATCAAACAAATAAAATAAAACAAATTAAAAAACTTGATTAAACTAGTTAACAAGTGTAATTATAAATTAGAGTAGTTCCTCAGTGGAGGTGGTGAGAAACTCGTTAATAAGACCATACAAGGCCATTATGTTCGATAATCTCTTCTCTACAGTCAAACTCCCTGAAAACAAAAATAATCATAGAATAATACACAATAGTATAAGAATAATAGCAAAAAAAAAAATGAATTAGTAAACAAATCAACCAAATTAAAACTATCAAACAAATAAAATAAAACAAATTAAAAAACTTGATTAAACTAGTTAACAAGTGTAATTATAAATTAGAGTAGTTCCTCATTGGAGGTGGTGAGAAACTCGTTAATAAGACCATACAAGGCCATTATGTTCGATAATCTCTTCTCTACAGTCAAAATCCCTGAAAACAAAAATAACCATAGAATAATACACAATAGTATAAGAATAATAGCAAAAAAAAAAATGAATTAGTAAACAAATCAACCAAATTAAAACTATCAAACAAATAAAATAAAACAAATTAAAAAACTTGATTAAACTAGTTAACAAGTGTAATTATAAATTAGAGTAGTTCCTCAGTGGAGGTGGTGAGAAACTCGTTAATAAGACCATACAAGGCCATTATGTTCGATAATCTCTTCTCTACAGTCAAAATCCCTGAAAACAAAAATAATCATAGAATAATACACAATAGTATAACAATAATAGCAAAAAAAAATGAATTAGTAAACAAATCAACCAAATTAAAACTATCAAACAAATAAAATAAAACAAATTAAAAAACTTGATTAAACTAGTTAACAAGTGTAATTATAAATTAGAGTAGTTCCTCAGTGGAGGTGGTGAGAAACTCGTTAATAAGACCATACAAGGCCATTATGTTCGATAATCTCTTCTCTACAGTCAAAATCCCTGAAAACAAAAATAATCATAGAATAATACACAATAGTATAAGAATAATAGCAAAAAAAAAATGAATTAGTAAACAAATCAACCAAATTAAAACTATCAAACAAATAAAATAAAACAAATTAAAAAACTTGATTAAACTAGTTAACAAGTGTAATTATAAATTAGAGTAGTTCCTCATCGGAGGTGGTGAGAAACTCGTTAATAAGACCATACAAGGCCATTATGTTCGATAATCTCTTCTCTACAGTCAAAATCCCTGAAAACAAAAATAACCATAGAATAATACACAATAGTATAAGAATAATAGCAAAAAAAAAAAATGAATTAGTAAACAAATCAACCAAATTAAAACTATCAAACAAATAAAATAAAACAAATTAAAAAACTTGATTAAACTAGTTAACAAGTGTAATTATAAATTAGAGTAGTTCCTCAGTGGAGGTGGTGAGAAACTCGTTAATAAGACCATACAAGGCCATTATGTTCGATAATCTCTTCTCTACAGTCAAAATCCCTGAAAACAAAAATAATCATAGAATAATACACAATAGTATAAGAATAATAGCAAAAAAAAATGAATTAGTAAACAAATCAACCAAATTAAAACTATCAAACAAATAAAATAAAACAAATTAAAAAACTTGATTAAACTAGTTAACAAGTGTAATTATAAATTAGAGTAGTTCCTCATTGGAGGTGGTGAGAAACTCGTTAATAAGACCATACAAGGCCATTATGTTCGATAATCTCTTCTCTACAGTCAAAATCCCTGAAAACAAAAATAACCATAGAATAATACACAATAGTATAAGAATAATAGCAAAAAAAAAATGAATTAGTAAACAAATCAACCAAATTAAAACTATCAAACAAATAAAATAAAACAAATTAAAAAACTTGATTAAACTAGTTAACAAGTGTAATTATAAATTAGAGTAATTCCTCAGTGGAGGTGGTGAGAAACTCGTTAATAAGACCATACAAGGCCATTATGTTCGATAATCTCTTCTCTACAGTCAAAATCCCTTAAAACAAAAATAACCATAGAATAATACACAATAGTATAAGAATAATAGCAAAAAAAAAATGAATTAGTAAACAAATCAACCAAATTAAAACTATTAAACAAATAAAATAAAACAAATTAAAAAACTTGATTAAACTAGTTAACAAGTGTAATTATAAATTAGAGTAGTTCCTCAGTGGAGGTGGTGAGAAACTCGTTAATAAGACCATACAAGGCCATTATGTTCGATAATCTCTTCTCTACAGTCAAAATCCCTGAAAACAAAAATAACCATAGAATAATACACAATAGTATAAGAATAATAGCAAAAAAAATGAATTAGTAAACAAATCAACCAAATTAAAACTATCAAACAAATAAAATAAAACAAATTAAAAAACTTGATTAAACTAGTTAACAAGTGTAATTATAAATTAGAGTAGTTCCTCAGTGGAGGTGGTGAGAAACTCGTTAATAAGACCATACAAGGCCATTATGTTCGATAATCTCTTCTCTACAGTCAAAATCCCTGAAAACAAAAATAATCATAGAATAATACACAATAGTATAAGAATAATAGCAAAAAAAAATGAATTAGTAAACAAATCAACCAAATTAAAACTATCAAACAAATAAAATAAAACAAATTAAAAAACTTGATTAAACTAGTTAACAAGTGTAATTATAAATTAGAGTAGTTCCTCATTGGAGGTGGTGAGAAACTCGTTAATAAGACCATACAAGGCCATTATGTTCGATAATCTCTTCTCTACAGTCAAAATCCCTGAAAACAAAAATAACCATAGAATAATACACAATATTATAAGAATAATAGCAAAAAAAAAATGAATTAGTAAACAAATCAACCAAATTAAAACTATCAAACAAATAAAATAAAACAAATTAAAAAACTTGATTAAACTAGTTAACAAGTGTAATTATAAATTAGAGTAGTTCCTCAGTGGAGGTGGTGAGAAACTCGTTAATAAGACCATACAAGGCCATTATGTTCGATAATCTCTTCTCTACAGTCAAAATCCCTGAAAACAAAAATAATCATAGAATAATACACAATAGTATAAGAATAATAGCAAAAAAAAAATGAATTAGTAAACAAATCAACCAAATTAAAACTATCAAACAAATAAAATAAAACAAATTAAAAAACTTGATTAAACTAGTTAACAAGTGTAATTATAAATTAGAGTAGTTCCTCATTGGAGGTGGTGAGAAACTCGTTAATAAGACCATACAAGGCCATTATGTTCGATAATCTCTTCTCTACAGTCAAAATCCCTGAAAACAAAAATAACCATAGAATAATACACAATATTATAAGAATAATAGCAAAAAAAAATGAATTAGTAAACAAATCAACCAAATTAAAACTATCAAACAAATAAAATAAAACAAATTAAAAAACTTGATTAAACTAGTTAACAAGTGTAATTATAAATTAGAGTAGTTCCTCTGTGGAGGTGGTGAGAAACTCGTTAATAAGACCATACAAGGCCATTATGTTCGATAATCTCTTCTCTACAGTCAAAATCCCTGAAAACAAAAATAATCATAGAATAATACACAATAGTATAAGAATAATAGCAAAAAAAAAATGAATTAGTAAACAAATCAACCAAATTAAAACTATCAAACAAATAAAATAAAACAAATTAAAAAACTTGATTAAACTAGTTAACAAGTGTAATTATAAATTAGAGTAGTTCCTCATTGGAGGTGGTGAGAAACTCGTTAATAAGACCATACAAGGCCATTATGTTCGATAATCTCTTCTCTACAGTCAAAATCCCTGAAAACAAAAATAACCATAGAATAATACACAATATTATAAGAATAATAGCAAAAAAAAAATGAATTAGTAAACAAATCAACCAAATTAAAACTATCAAACAAATAAAATAAAACAAATTAAAAAACTTGATTAAACAAGTTAACAAGTGTAATTATAAATTAGAGTAGTTCCTCAGTGGAGGTGGTGAGAAACTCGTTAATAAGACCATACAAGGCCATTATGTTCGATAATCTCTTCTCTACAGTCAAAATCCCTGAAAACAAAAATAATCATAGAATAATACACAATAGTATAAGAATAATAGCAAAAAAAAATGAATTAGTAAACAAATCAACCAAATTAAAACTATCAAACAAATCAAATAAAACAAATTAAAAAACTTGATTAAACTAGTTAACAAGTGTAATTATAAATTAGAGTAGTTCCTCATTGGAGGTGGTGAGAAACTCGTTAATAAGACCATACAAGGCCATTATGTTCGATAATCTCTTCTCTACAGTCAAAATCCCTGAAAACAAAAATAACCATAGAATAATACACAATAGTATAAGAATAATAGCAAAAAAAAAATGAATTAGTAAACAAATCAACCAAATTAAAACTATCAAACAAATAAAATAAAACAAATTAAAAAACTTGATTAAACTAGTTAAAAAGTGTAATTATAAATTAGAGTAATTCCTCAGTGGAGGTGGTGAGAAACTCGTTAATAAGACCATACAAGGCCATTATGTTCGATAATCTCTTCTCTACAGTCAAAATCCCTGAAAACAAAAATAACCATAGAATAATACACAATAGTATAAGAATAATAGCAAAAAAAAAATGAATTAGTAAACAAATCAACCAAATTAAAACTATCAAACAAATAAAATAAAACAAATTAAAAAACTTGATTAAACTAGTTAACAAGTGTAATTATAAATTAGAGTAGTTCCTCAGTGGAGGTGGTGAGAAACTCGTTAATAAGACCATACAAGGCCATTATGTTCGATAATCTCTTCTCTACAGTCAAAATCCCTGAAAACAAAAATAACCATAGAATAATACACAATAGTATAAGAATAATAGCAAAAAAAAAATGAATTAGTAAACAAATCAACCAAATTAAAACTATCAAACAAATTAAATAAAACAAATTAAAAAATTTGATTAAATTAGTTAACAAGTGTAATTATAAATTAGAGTAGTTCCTCAGTGGAGGTGGTGAGAAACTCGTTAATAAGACCATACAAGGCCATTATGTTCGATAATCTCTTCTCTACAGTCAAAATCCCTGAAAACAAAAATAACCATAGAATAATACACAATAGTATAAAAATAATAGCAAAAAAAATAACCACAGCTTCCACATATAAGGATTTTGAAATTGAATCCAAGTCAGGAAACAAATCAACAACATCGACATAACCTTGTAGCGTAATTGTTCTAAAACGAAGTTCTTTGGTGAGTTGCAATGCCAACTTAATGGCATTGAACTCAGACATAGCCAGAGATTGGTTGCCAAAACTGATGATGTAACGGTACAGCGGTTAAAAAAGGTCAATAATTATTAAATTATATACATATTTAAATTAAAATTAAACTACAAACCTCTACATAACGTTGATTATCCGGAAGAGGGGGTATCGGTTGAATTCCCTCTTAAACATAATGGCACCCCTTGGTGGTATAGGAATATACAGTATGATCGTTTCCTTGGGAGGTTCTTTTATCTTCCTCTCTTTCAAGATGATAACAGCTCCGCCAGCAAGTCCATCCCTAAAAACTGCTCCACACCTAACAATGATACCCTGAAATGAAACAAATTAAAACTATCAAACAAATAAAATAAAACAAATTAAAAAACTTGATTAAACTAGTTAACAAGTGTAATTATAAATTAGAGTAGTTCCTCAGTGGAGGTGGTGAGAAACTCGTTAATAAGACCATACAAGGCCATTATGTTCGATAATCTCTTCTCTACAGTCAAAATCCCTAAAAACAAAAATAACCATAGAATAATACACAATAGTATAAGAATAATAAAAAAAATGAATTAGTAAACAAATCAACCAAATTAAAACTATCAAACAAATAAAATAAAACAAATTAAAAAACTTGATTAAACTAGTTAACAAGTGTAATTATAAATTAGAGTAGTTCCTCAGTGGAGGTGGTGAGAAACTCGTTAATAAGACCATACAAGGCCATTATGTTCGATAATCTCTTCTCTACAGTCAAAATCCTTGAAAACAAAAATAACCATAGAATAATACACAATAGTATAAGAATAATAGCAAAAAAAAATGAATTAGTAAACAAATCAACCAAATTAAAATTATCAAACAAATAAAATAAAACAAATTAAAAAACTTGATTAAACTAGTTAACAAGTGTAATTATAAATTAGAGTAGTTCCTCAGTGGAGGTGGTGAGAAACTCGTTAATAAGACCATACAAGGCCATTATGTTCGATAATCTCTTCTCTACAGTCAAAATCCCTGAAAACAAAAATAATCATAGAATAATACACAATAGTATAAGAATAATAGCAAAAAAAAATGAATTAGTAAACAAATCAACCAAATTAAAACTATCAAACAAATAAAATAAAACAAATTAAAAAACTTGATTAAACTAGTTAACAAGTGTAATTATAAATTAGAGTAGTTCCTCATTGGAGGTGGTGAGAAACTCGTTAATAAGACCATACAAGGCCATTATGTTCGATAATCTCTTCTCTACAGTCAAAATCCCTGAAAACAAAAATAACCATAGAATAATACACAATAGTATAAGAATAATAGCAAAAAAAATGAATTAGTAAACAAAACAACCAAATTAAAACTATCAAACAAATTAAATAAAACAAATTAAAAAATTTGATTAAATTAGTTAACAAGTGTAATTATAAATTAGAGTAGTTCCTCAGTGGAGGTGGTGAGAAACTCGTTAATAAGACCATACAAGGCCATTATGTTCGATAATCTCTTCTCTACAGTCAAAATCCCTGAAAACAAAAATAACCATAGAATAATACACAATAGTATAAAAATAATAGCAAAAAAAATAACCACAGCTTCCACATATAAGGATTTTGAAATTGAATCCAAGTCAGGAAACAAATCAACAACATCGACATAACCTTGTAGCGTAATTGTTCTAAAACGAAGTTCTTTGGTGAGTTGCAATGCCAACTTAATGGCATTGAACTCAGACATAGCCAGAGATTGGTTGCCAAAACTGATGATGTAACGGTACACCGGTTAAAAAAGGTCAATAATTATTAAATTATATACATATTTAAATTAAAATTAAACTACAAACCTCTACATAACGTTGATTATCCGGAAGAGGGGGTATCGGTTGAATTCCCTCTTAAACATAATGGCACCCCTTGGTGGTATAGGAATATACAGTATGATCGTTTCCTTGGGAGGTTCTTTTATCTTCCTCTCTTTCAAGATGATAACAGCTCCGCCAGCAAGTCCATCCCTAAAAACTGCTCCACACCTAACAATGATACCCTGAAATGAAACAAATTAAAACTATCAAACAAATAAAATAAAACAAATTAAAAAACTTGATTAAACTAGTTAACAAGTGTAATTATAAATTAGAGTAGTTCCTCAGTGGAGGTGGTGAGAAACTCGTTAATAAGACCATACAAGGCCATTATGTTCGATAATCTCTTCTCTACAGTCAAAATCCCTAAAAACAAAAATAACCATAGAATAATACACAATAGTATAAGAATAATAAAAAAAATGAATTAGTAAACAAATCAACCAAATTAAAACTATCAAACAAATAAAATAAAACAAATTAAAAAACTTGATTAAACTAGTTAACAAGTGTAATTATAAATTAGAGTAGTTCCTCAGTGGAGGTGGTGAGAAACTCGTTAATAAGACCATACAAGGCCATTATGTTCGATAATCTCTTCTCTACAGTCAAAATCCTTGAAAACAAAAATAACCATAGAATAATACACAATAGTATAAGAATAATAGCAAAAAAAAATGAATTAGTAAACAAATCAACCAAATTAAAATTATCAAACAAATAAAATAAAACAAATTAAAAAACTTGATTAAACTAGTTAACAAGTGTAATTATAAATTAGAGTAGTTCCTCAGTGGAGGTGGTGAGAAACTCGTTAATAAGACCATACAAGGCCATTATGTTCGATAATCTCTTCTCTACAGTCAAAATCCCTGAAAACAAAAATAATCATAGAATAATACACAATAGTATAAGAATAATAGCAAAAAAAAATGAATTAGTAAACAAATCAATCAAATTAAAACTATCAAACAAATAAAATAAAACAAATTAAAAAACTTGATTAAACTAGTTAACAAGTGTAATTATAAATTAGAGTAGTTCCTCATTGGAGGTGGTGAGAAACTCGTTAATAAGACCATACAAGGCCATTATGTTCGATAATCTCTTCTCTACAGTCAAAATCCCTGAAAACAAAAATAACCATAGAATAATACACAATATTATAAGAATAATAGCAAAAAAAAAATGAATTAGTAAACAAATCAACCAAATTAAAACTATCAAACAAATAAAATAAAACAAATTAAAAAACTTGATTAAACTAGTTAACAAGTGTAATTATAAATTAGAGTAGTTCCTCAGTGGAGGTGGTGAGAAACTCGTTAATAAGACCATACAAGGCCATTATGTTCGATAATCTCTTCTCTACAGTCAAAATCCCTGAAAACAAAAATAATCATAGAATAATACACAATAGTATAAGAATAATAGCAAAAAAAAATGAATTAGTAAACAAATCAACCAAATTAAAACTATCAAACAAATAAAATAAAACAAATTAAAAAACTTGATTAAACTAGTTAACAAGTGTAATTATAAATTAGAGTAGTTCCTCATTGGAGGTGGTGAGAAACTCGTTAATAAGACCATACAAGGCCATTATGTTCGATAATCTCTTCTCTACAGTCAAAATCCCTGAAAACAAAAATAACCATAGAATAATACACAATATTATAAGAATAATAGCAAAAAAAAAATGAATTAGTAAACAAATCAACCAAATTAAAACTATCAAACAAATAAAATAAAACAAATTAAAAAACTTGATTAAACTAGTTAACAAGTGTAATTATAAATTAGAGTAGTTCCTCAGTGGAGGTGGTGAGAAACTCGTTAATAAGACCATACAAGGCCATTATGTTCGATAATCTCTTCTCTACAGTCAAAATCCCTGAAAACAAAAATAATCATAGAATAATACACAATAGTATAAGAATAATAGCAAAAAAAAAATGAATTAGTAAACAAATCAACCAAATTAAAACTATCAAACAAATAAAATAAAACAAATTAAAAAACTTGATTAAACTAGTTAACAAGTGTAATTATAAATTAGAGTAGTTCCTCATTGGAGGTGGTGAGAAACTCGTTAATAAGACCATACAAGGCCATTATGTTCGATAATCTCTTCTCTACAGTCAAAATCCCTGAAAACAAAAATAACCATAGAATAATACACAATATTATAAGAATAATAGCAAAAAAAAAATGAATTAGTAAACAAATCAACCAAATTAAAACTATCAAACAAATAAAATAAAACAAATTAAAAAACTTGATTAAACTAGTTAACAAGTGTAATTATAAATTAGAGTAGTTCCTCAGTGGAGGTGGTGAGAAACTCGTTAATAAGACCATACAAGGCCATTATGTTCGATAATCTCTTCTCTACAGTCAAAATCCCTGAAAACAAAAATAATCATAGAATAATACACAATAGTATAAGAATAATAGCAAAAAAAAATGAATTAGTAAACAAATCAACCAAATTAAAACTATCAAACAAATAAAATAAAACAAATTAAAAAACTTGATTAAACTAGTTAACAAGTGTAATTATAAATTAGAGTAGTTCCTCATTGGAGGTGGTGAGAAACTCGTTAATAAGACCATACAAGGCCATTATGTTCGATAATCTCTTCTCTACAGTCAAAATCCCTGAAAACAAAAATAACCATAGAATAATACACAATAGTATAAGAATAATAGCAAAAAAAAAATGAATTAGTAAACAAATCAACCAAATTAAAACTATCAAACAAATAAAATAAAACAAATTAAAAAACTTGATTAAACTAGTTAAAAAGTGTAATTATAAATTAGAGTAATTCCTCAGTGGAGGTGGTGAGAAACTCGTTAATAAGACCATACAAGGCCATTATGTTCGATAATCTCTTCTCTACAGTCAAAATCCCTGAAAACAAAAATAACCATAGAATAATACACAATAGTATAAGAATAATAGCAAAAAAAAAATGAATTAGTAAACAAATCAACCAAATTAAAACTATCAAACAAATAAAATAAAACAAATTAAAAAACTTGATTAAACTAGTTAACAAGTGTAATTATAAATTAGAGTAGTTCCTCAGTGGAGGTGGTGAGAAACTCGTTAATAAGACCATACAAGGCCATTATGTTCGATAATCTCTTCTCTACAGTCAAAATCCCTGAAAACAAAAATAACCATAGAATAATACACAATAGTATAAGAATAATAGCAAAAAAAAAATGAATTAGTAAACAAATCAACCAAATTAAAACTATCAAACAAATTAAATAAAACAAATTAAAAAATTTGATTAAATTAGTTAACAAGTGTAATTATAAATTAGAGTAGTTCCTCAGTGGAGGTGGTGAGAAACTCGTTAATAAGACCATACAAGGCCATTATGTTCGATAATCTCTTCTCTACAGTCAAAATCCCTGAAAACAAAAATAACCATAGAATAATACACAATAGTATAAAAATAATAGCAAAAAAAATAACCACAGCTTCCACATATAAGGATTTTGAAATTGAATCCAAGTCAGGAAACAAATCAACAACATCGACATAACCTTGTAGCGTAATTGTTCTAAAACGAAGTTCTTTGGTGAGTTGCAATGCCAACTTAATGGCATTGAACTCAGACATAGCCAGAGATTGGTTGCCAAAACTGATGATGTAACGGTACAGCGGTTAAAAAAGGTCAATAATTATTAAATTATATACATATTTAAATTAAAATTAAACTACAAACCTCTACATAACGTTGATTATCCGGAAGAGGGGGTATCGGTTGAATTCCCTCTTAAACATAATGGCACCCCTTGGTGGTATAGGAATATACAGTATGATCGTTTCCTTGGGAGGTTCTTTTATCTTCCTCTCTTTCAAGATGATAACAGCTCCGCCAGCAAGTCCATCCCTAAAAACTGCTCCACACCTAACAATGATACCCTGAAATGAAACAAATTAAAACTATCAAACAAATAAAATAAAACAAATTAAAAAACTTGATTAAACTAGTTAACAAGTGTAATTATAAATTAGAGTAGTTCCTCAGTGGAGGTGGTGAGAAACTCGTTAATAAGACCATACAAGGCCATTATGTTCGATAATCTCTTCTCTACAGTCAAAATCCCTAAAAACAAAAATAACCATAGAATAATACACAATAGTATAAGAATAATAAAAAAAATGAATTAGTAAACAAATCAACCAAATTAAAACTATCAAACAAATAAAATAAAACAAATTAAAAAACTTGATTAAACTAGTTAACAAGTGTAATTATAAATTAGAGTAGTTCCTCAGTGGAGGTGGTGAGAAACTCGTTAATAAGACCATACAAGGCCATTATGTTCGATAATCTCTTCTCTACAGTCAAAATCCTTGAAAACAAAAATAACCATAGAATAATACACAATAGTATAAGAATAATAGCAAAAAAAAATGAATTAGTAAACAAATCAACCAAATTAAAATTATCAAACAAATAAAATAAAACATATTAAAAAACTTGATTAAACTAGTTAACAAGTGTAATTATAAATTAGAGTAGTTCCTCATTGGAGGTGGTGAGAAACTCGTTAATAAGACCATACAAGGCCATTATGTTCGATAATCTCTTCTCTACAGTCAAAATCCCTGAAAACAAAAATAACCATAGAAAAATACACAATAGTATAAGAATAATAGCAAAAAAAAATAAATTAGTAAACAAATCAACCAAATTAAAACTATCAAACAAATAAAATAAAACAAATTAAAAAACTTGATTAAACTAGTTAACAAGTGTAATTATAAATTAGAGTAGTTCCTCAGTGGAGGTGGTGAGAAACTCGTTAATAAGACCATACAAGGCCATTATGTTCGATAATCTCTTCTCTACAGTCAAAATCCCTGAAAACAAAAATAAACATAGAATAATACACAATAGTATAAGAATAATAGCAAAAAAAAATGAATTAGTAAACAAATCAACCAAATTAAAACTATCAAACAAATAAAATAAAACAAATTAAAAAACTTGATTAAACTAGTTAACAAGTGTAATTATAAATTAGAGTAGTTCCTCATTGGAGGTGGTGAGAAACTCGTTAATAAGACCATACAAGGCCATTATGTTCGATAATCTCTTCTCTACAGTCAAAATCCCTGAAAACAAAAATAACCATAGAATAATACACAATAGTATAAGAATAATAGCAAAAAAAAAATGAATTAGTAAACAAATCAACCAAATTAAAACTATCAAACAAATAAAATAAAACAAATTAAAAAACTTGATTAAACTAGTTAACAAGTGTAATTATAAATTAGAGTAGTTCCTCAGTGGAGGTGGTGAGAAACTCGTTAATAAGACCATACAAGGCCATTATGTTCGATAATCTCTTCTCTACAGTCAAAATCCCTGAAAACAAAAATAATCATAGAATAATACACAATAGTATAAGAATAATAGCAAAAAAAAATGAATTAGTAAACAAATCAACCAAATTAAAACTATCAAACAAATAAAATAAAACAAATTAAAAAACTTGATTAAACTAGTTAACAAGTGTAATTATAAATTAGAGTAGTTCCTCATTGGAGGTGGTGAGAAACTCGTTAATAAGACCATACAAGGCCATTATGTTCGATAATCTCTTCTCTACAGTCAAAATCCCTGAAAACAAAAATAACCATAGAATAATACACAATAGTATAAGAATAATAGCAAAAAAAAAATGAATTAGTAAACAAATCAACCAAATTAAAACTATCAAACAAATAAAATAAAACAAATTAAAAAACTTGATTAAACTAGTTAAAAAGTGTAATTATAAATTAGAGTAATTCCTCAGTGGAGGTGGTGAGAAACTCGTTAATAAGACCATACAAGGCCATTATGTTCGATAATCTCTTCTCTACAGTCAAAATCCCTGAAAACAAAAATAACCATAGAATAATACACAATAGTATAAGAATAATAGCAAAAAAAAAATGAATTAGTAAACAAATCAACCAAATTAAAACTATCAAACAAATAAAATAAAACAAATTAAAAAACTTGATTAAACTAGTTAACAAGTGTAATTATAAATTAGAGTAGTTCCTCAGTGGAGGTGGTGAGAAACTCGTTAATAAGACCATACAAGGCCATTACGTTCGATAATCTCTTCTCTACAGTCAAAATCCCTGAAAACAAAAATAACCATAGAATAATACACAATAGTATAAGAATAATAGCAAAAAAAAAATGAATTAGTAAACAAATCAACCAAATTAAAACTATCAAACAAATTAAATAAAACAAATTAAAAAATTTGATTAAATTAGTTAACAAGTGTAATTATAAATTAGAGTAGTTCCTCAGTGGAGGTGGTGAGAAACTCGTTAATAAGACCATACAAGGCCATTATGTTCGATAATCTCTTCTCTACAGTCAAAATCCCTGAAAACAAAAATAACCATAGAATAATACACAATAGTATAAAAATAATAGCAAAAAAAATAACCACAGCTTCCACATATAAGGATTTTGAAATTGAATCCAAGTCAGGAAACAAATCAACAACATCGACATAACCTTGTAGCGTAATTGTTCTAAAACGAAGTTCTTTGGTGAGTTGCAATGCCAACTTAATGGCATTGAACTCAGACATAGCCAGAGATTGGTTGCCAAAACTGATGATGTAACGGTACAGCGGTTAAAAAAGGTCAATAATTATTAAATTATATACATATTTAAATTAAAATTAAACTACAAACCTCTACATAACGTTGATTATCCGGAAGAGGGGGTATCGGTTGAATTCCCTCTTAAACATAATGGCACCCCTTGGTGGTATAGGAATATACAGTATGATCGTTTCCTTGGGAGGTTCTTTTATCTTCCTCTCTTTCAAGATGATAACAGCTCCGCCAGCAAGTCCATCCCTAAAAACTGCTCCACACCTAACAATGATACCCTGAAATGAAACAAATTAAAACTATCAAACAAATAAAATAAAACAAATTAAAAAACTTGATTAAACTAGTTAACAAGTGTAATTATAAATTAGAGTAGTTCCTCAGTGGAGGTGGTGAGAAACTCGTTAATAAGACCATACAAGGCCATTATGTTCGATAATCTCTTCTCTACAGTCAAAATCCCTAAAAACAAAAATAACCATAGAATAATACACAATAGTATAAGAATAATAAAAAAAATGAATTAGTAAACAAATCAACCAAATTAAAACTATCAAACAAATAAAATAAAACAAATTAAAAAACTTGATTAAACTAGTTAACAAGTGTAATTATAAATTAGAGTAGTTCCTCAGTGGAGGTGGTGAGAAACTCGTTAATAAGACCATACAAGGCCATTATGTTCGATAATCTCTTCTCTACAGTCAAAATCCTTGAAAACAAAAATAACCATAGAATAATACACAATAGTATAAGAATAATAGCAAAAAAAAATGAATTAGTAAACAAATCAACCAAATTAAAATTATCAAACAAATAAAATAAAACATATTAAAAAACTTGATTAAACTAGTTAACAAGTGTAATTATAAATTAGAGTAGTTCCTCATTGGAGGTGGTGAGAAACTCGTTAATAAGACCATACAAGGCCATTATGTTCGATAATCTCTTCTCTACAGTCAAAATCCCTGAAAACAAAAATAACCATAGAAAAATACACAATAGTATAAGAATAATAGCAAAAAAAAATAAATTAGTAAACAAATCAACCAAATTAAAACTATCAAACAAATAAAATAAAACAAATTAAAAAACTTGATTAAACTAGTTAACAAGTGTAATTATAAATTAGAGTAGTTCCTCAGTGGAGGTGGTGAGAAACTCGTTAATAAGACCATACAAGGCCATTATGTTCGATAATCTCTTCTCTACAGTCAAAATCCCTGAAAACAAAAATAAACATAGAATAATACACAATAGTATAAGAATAATAGCAAAAAAAAATGAATTAGTAAACAAATCAACCAAATTAAAACTATCAAACAAATAAAATAAAACAAATTAAAAAACTTGATTAAACTAGTTAACAAGTGTAATTATAAATTAGAGTAGTTCCTCATTGGAGGTGGTGAGAAACTCGTTAATAAGACCATACAAGGCCATTATGTTCGATAATCTCTTCTCTACAGTCAAAATCCCTGAAAACAAAAATAACCATAGAATAATACACAATAGTATAAGAATAATAGCAAAAAAAAAATGAATTAGTAAACAAATCAACCAAATTAAAACTATCAAACAAATAAAATAAAACAAATTAAAAAACTTGATTAAACTAGTTAACAAGTGTAATTATAAATTAGAGTAGTTCCTCAGTGGAGGTGGTGAGAAACTCGTTAATAAGACCATACAAGGTCATTATGTTCGATAATCTCTTCTCTACAGTCAAAATCCCTAAAAACAAAAATAACCATAGAATAATACACAATAGTATAAGAATAATAGCAAAAAAAAATGAATTAGTAAACAAATCAACCAAATTAAAACTATCAAACAAATAAAATAAAACAAATTAAAAAACTTGATTAAACTAGTTAACAAGTGTAATTATAAATTAGAGTAGTTCCTCAGTGGAGGTGGTGAGAAACTCGTTAATAAGACCATACAAGGCCATTATGTTCGATAATCTCTTCTCTACAGTCAAAATCCCTGAAAACAAAAATAACCATAGAATAATACACAATAGTATAAGAATAATAGCAAAAAAAAATGAATTAGTAAACAAATCAACCAAATTAAAACTATCAAACAAATAAAATAAAACAAATTAAAAAACTTGATTAAACTAGTTAACAAGTGTAATTATAAATTAGAGTAGTTCCTCAGTGGAGGTGGTGAGAAACTCGTTAATAAGACCATACAAGGCCATTATGTTCGATAATCTCTTCTCTACAGTCAAAATCCCTGAAAACAAAAATAAACATAGAATAATACACAATAGTATAAGAATAATAGCAAAAAAAAATGAATTAGTAAACAAATCAACCAAATTAAAACTATCAAACAAATAAAATAAAACAAATTAAAAAACTTGATTAAACTAGTTAACAAGTGTAATTATAAATTAGAGTAGTTCCTCATTGGAGGTGGTGAGAAACTCGTTAATAAGACCATACAAGGCCATTATGTTCGATAATCTCTTCTCTACAGTCAAAATCCCTGAAAACAAAAATAACCATAGAATAATACACAATAGTATAAGAATAATAGCAACAAAAAAATGAATTAGTAAACAAATCAACCAAATTAAAACTATCAAACAAATAAAATAAAACAAATTAAAAAACTTGATTAAACTAGTTAACAAGTGTAATTATAAATTAGAGTAGTTCCTCAGTGGAGGTGGTGAGAAACTCGTTAATAAGACCATACAAGGTCATTATGTTCGATAATCTCTTCTCTACAGTCAAAATCCCTAAAAACAAAAATAACCATAGAATAATACACAATAGTATAAGAATAATAGCAAAAAAAAATGAATTAGTAAACAAATCAACCAAATTAAAACTATCAAACAAATAAAATAAAACAAATTAAAAAACTTGATTAAACTAGTTAACAAGTGTAATTATAAATTAGAGTAGTTCCTCAGTGGAGGTGGTGAGAAACTCGTTAATAAGACCATACAAGGCCATTATGTTCGATAATCTCTTCTCTACAGTCAAAATCCCTGAAAACAAAAATAACCATAGAATAATACACAATAGTATAAGAATAATAGCAAAAAAAAATGAATTAGTAAACAAATCAACCAAATTAAAACTATCAAACAAATAAAATAAAATAAATTAAAAAACTTGATTAAACTAGTTAACAAGTGTAATTATAAATTAGAGTAGTTCCTCATTGGAGGTGGTGAGAAACTCGTTAATAAGACCATACAAGGCCATTATGTTCGATAATCTCTTCTCTACAGTCTAAATCCCTGAAAACAAAAATAACCATAGAATAATACACAATAGTATAAGAATAATAGCAAAAAAAAAATGAATTAGTAAACAAATCAACCAAATTAAAACTATCAAACAAATAAAATAAAACAAATTAAAAAACTTGATTAAACTAGTTAACAAGTGTAATTATAAATTAGAGTAGTTCCTCAGTGGAGGTGGTGAGAAACTCGTTAATAAGACCATACAAGGCCATTATGTTCGATAATCTCTTCTCTACAGTCAAAATCCCTAAAAACAAAAATAACCATAGAATAATACACAATAGTATAAGAATAATAGCAAAAAAAAATGAATTAGTAAACAAATCAACCAAATTAAAACTATCAAACAAATAAAATAAAACAAATTAAAAAACTTGATTAAACTAGTTAACAAGTGTAATTATAAATTAGAGTAGTTCCTCAGTGGAGGTGGTGAGAAACTCGTTAATAAGACCATACAAGGCCATTATGTTCGATAATCTCTTCTCTACAGTCAAAATCCTTGAAAACAAAAATAACCATAGAATAATACACAATAGTATAAGAATAATAGCAAAAAAAAATGAATTAGTAAACAAATCAACCAAATTAAAATTATCAAACAAATAAAATAAAACATATTAAAAAACTTGATTAAACTAGTTAACAAGTGTAATTATAAATTAGAGTAGTTCCTCATTGGAGGTGGTGAGAAACTCGTTAATAAGACCATACAAGGCCATTATGTTCGATAATCTCTTCTCTACAGTCAAAATCCCTGAAAACAAAAATAACCATAGAAAAATACACAATAGTATAAGAATAATAGCAAAAAAAAATAAATTAGTAAACAAATCAACCAAATTAAAACTATCAAACAAATAAAATAAAACAAATTAAAAAACTTGATTAAACTAGTTAACAAGTGTAATTATAAATTAGAGTAGTTCCTCAGTGGAGGTGGTGAGAAACTCGTTAATAAGACCATACAAGGCCATTATGTTCGATAATCTCTTCTCTACAGTCAAAATCCCTGAAAACAAAAATAAACATAGAATAATACACAATAGTATAAGAATAATAGCAAAAAAAAAATGAATTAGTAAACAAATCAACCAAATTAAAACTATCAAACAAATAAAATAAAACAAATTAAAAAACTTGATTAAACTAGTTAACAAGTGTAATTATAAATTAGAGTAGTTCCTCATTGGAGGTGGTGAGAAACTCGTTAATAAGACCATACAAGGCCATTATGTTCGATAATCTCTTCTCTACAGTCAAAATCCCTGAAAACAAAAATAACCATAGAATAATACACAATAGTATAAGAATAATAGCAAAAAAAAAATGAATTAGTAAACAAATCAACCAAATTAAAACTATCAAACAAATAAAATAAAACAAATTAAAAAACTTGATTAAACTAGTTAACAAGTGTAATTATAAATTAGAGTAGTTCCTCAGTGGAGGTGGTGAGAAACTCGTTAATAAGACCATACAAGGCCATTATGTTCGATAATCTCTTCTCTACAGTCAAAATCCCTAAAAACAAAAATAACCATAGAATAATACACAATAGTATAAGAATAATAGCAAAAAAAAATGAATTAGTAAACAAATCAACCAAATTAAAACTATCAAACAAATAAAATAAAACAAATTAAAAAACTTGATTAAACTAGTTAACAAGTGTAATTATAAATTAGAGTAGTTCCTCAGTGGAGGTGGTGAGAAACTCGTTAATAAGACCATACAAGGCCATTATGTTCGATAATCTCTTCTCTACAGTCAAAATCCCTGAAAACAAAAATAACCATAGAATAATACACAATAGTATAAGAATAATAGCAAAAAAAAATGAATTAGTAAACAAATCAACCAAATTAAAACTATCAAACAAATAAAATAAAACAAATTAAAAAACTTGATTAAACTAGTTAACAAGTGTAATTATAAATTAGAGTAGTTCCTCATTGGAGGTGGTGAGAAACTCGTTAATAAGACCATACAAGGCCATTATGTTCGATAATCTCTTCTCTACAGTCTAAATCCCTGAAAACAAAAATAACCATAGAATAATACACAATAGTATAAGAATAATAGCAAAAAAAAAATGAATTAGTAAACAAATCAACCAAATTAAAACTATCAAACAAATAAAATAAAACAAATTAAAAAACTTGATTAAACTAGTTAACAAGTGTAATTATAAATTAGAGTAGTTCCTCAGTGGAGGTGGTGAGAAACTCGTTAATAAGACCATACAAGGCCATTATGTTCGATAATCTCTTCTCTACAGTCAAAATCCCTAAAAACAAAAATAACCATAGAATAATACACAATAGTATAAGAATAATAGCAAAAAAAAATGAATTAGTAAACAAATCAACCAAATTAAAACTATCAAACAAATAAAATAAAACAAATTAAAAAACTTGATTAAACTAGTTAACAAGTGTAATTATAAATTATAGTAGTTCCTCATTGGAGGTGGTGAGAAACTCGTTAATAAGACCATACAAGGCCATTATGTTCGATAATCTCTTCTCTACAGTCAAAATCCCTGAAAACAAAAATAACCATAGAATAAAACACAATAGTATAAGAATAATAGCACAAAAAAAATGAATTAGTAAACAAATCAACCAAATTAAAACTATCAAACAAATAAAATAAAACAAATTAAAAAACTTGATTAAATTAGTTAACAAGTGTAATTAAAAATTAGAGTAGTTCCTCAGTGGAGGTGGTGAGAAACTCGTTAATAAGACCATACAAGGCCATTATGTTCGATAATCTCTTCTCTACAGTCAAAATCCCTGAAAACAAAAATAACCATAGAATAATACACAATAGTATAAGAATAATAGCAAAAAAAATAACCACAGCTTCCACATATAAGGATTTTGAAATTGAATCCAAGTCAGGAAACAAATCAACAGCATCGACATAACCTTGTAGCGTAATTTTTCTAAAACGATGTTCTTTGGTGAGTTGCAATGCCAACTTAATGGCATTGAACTCAGACATAGCCAGAGATTGGTTGCCAAAACCGATGATGTAACGGTACAGCGGTTAAAAAAGGTCAATAATTATTAAATTATATACATATTTAAATTAAAATTAAACTACAAACCTCTACATAACGTTGATTATCCGGAAGAGGGGGGTATCGGTTGAATTCCCTCTTAAACATAATGGCACCCCTTGGTGGTATAGAAATATACAGTATGATCGTTTCCTTGGGAGGTTCTTTTATCTTCCTCTCTTTCAAGATGATAACAGCTCCGCCAGCAAGTCCATCCCTAAAAACTGCTCCACACCTAACAATGATACCCTGAAATGAAACAAATTAAAACTATCAAACAAATAAAATAAAACAAATTAAAAAACTTGATTAAACTAGTTAACAAGTGTAATTATAAATTAGAGTAGTTCCTCAGTGGAGGTGGTGAGAAACTCGTTAATAAGACCATACAAGGCCATTATGTTCGATAATCTCTTCTCTACAGTCAAAATCCCTAAAAACAAAAATAACCATAGAATAATACACAATAGTATAAGAATAATAAAAAAAATGAATTAGTAAACAAATCAACCAAATTAAAACTATCAAACAAATAAAATAAAACAAATTAAAAAACTTGATTAAACTAGTTAACAAGTGTAATTATAAATTAGAGTAGTTCCTCAGTGGAGGTGGTGAGAAACTCGTTAATAAGACCATACAAGGCCATTATGTTCGATAATCTCTTCTCTACAGTCAAAATCCCTGAAAACAAAAATAACCATAGAATAATACACAATAGTATAAGAATAATAGCAAAAAAAAATGAATTAGTAAACAAATCAACCAAATTAAAACTATCAAACAAATTAAATAAAACAAATTAAAAAACTATATTAAACTAGTTAACAAGTTTAATTATAAATAAGAGTAGTTCCTCATTGAAGGTGGTGAGAAACTCGTTAATAAGACCATACAAGGCCATTATGTTCGATAATCTCTTCTCTACAGTCAAAATCCCTGAAAACAAAAATAACCATAGAATAATACACAATAGTATAAGAATAATAGCAAAAAAAAAAATGAATTAGTAAACAAATCAACCAAATTAAAACTATCAAACAAATAAAATAAAACAAATTAAAAAACTTGATTAAACTAGTTAACAAGTGTAATTATAAATTAGAGTAGTTCCTCAGTGGAGGTGGTGAGAAACTCGTTAATAAGACCATACAAGGCCATTATGTTCGATAATCTCTTCTCTACAGTCAAAATCCCTGAAAACAAAAATAACCATAGAATAATACACAATAGTATAAGAATAATAGCAAAAAAAAATGAATTAGTAAACAAATCAACCAAATTAAAACTATCAAACAAATAAAATAAAACAAATTAAAAAACTTGATTAAACTAGTTAACAAGTGTAATTATAAATTAGAGTAGTTCCTCATTGGAGGTGGTGAGAAACTCGTTAATAAGACCATACAAGGCCATTATGTTCGATAATCTCTTCTCTACAGTCAAAATCCCTGAAAACAAAAATAACCATAGAATAATACACAATAGTATAAGAATAATAGCAAAAAAAAAAATGAATTAGTAAACAAATCAACCAAATTAAAACTATCAAACAAATAAAATAAAACAAATTAAAAAACTTGATTAAACTAGTTAACAAGTGTAATTATAAATTAGAGTAGTTCCTCAGTGGAGGTGGTGAGAAACTCGTTAATAAGACCATACAAGGCCATTATGTTCGATAATCTCTTCTCTACAGTCAAAATCCCTAAAAACAAAAATAACCATAGAATAATACACAATAGTATAAGAATAATAGCAAAAAAAAATGAATTAGTAAACAAATCAACCAAATTAAAACTATCAAACAAATAAAATAAAACAAATTAAAAAACTTGATTAAACTAGTTAACAAGTGTAATTATAAATTAGAGTAGTTCCTCAGTGGAGGTGGTGAGAAACTCGTTAATAAGACCATACAAGGTCATTATGTTCGATAATCTCTTCTCTACAGTCAAAATCCCTGAAAACAAAAATAACCATAGAATAAAACACAATAGTATAAGAATAATAGCACAAAAAAAATGAATTAGTAAACAAATCAACCAAATTAAAACTATCAAACAAATAAAATAAAACAAATTAAAAAACTTGATTAAATTAGTTAACAAGTGTAATTAAAAATTAGAGTAGTTCCTCAGTGGAGGTGGTGAGAAACTCGTTAATAAGACCATACAAGGCCATTATGTTCGATAATCTCTTCTCTACAGTCAAAATCCCTGAAAACAAAAATAACCATAGAATAATACACAATAGTATAAGAATAATAGCAAAAAAAATAACCACAGCTTCCACATATAAGGATTTTGAAATTGAATCCAAGTCAGGAAACAAATCAACAGCATCGACATAACCTTGTAGCGTAATTGTTCTAAAACGAAGTTCTTTGGTGAGTTGCAATGCCAACTTAATGGCATTGAACTCAGACATAGCCAGAGATTGGTTGCCAAAACCGATGATGTAACGGTACAGCGGTTAAAAAAGGTCAATAATTATTAAATTATATACATATTTAAATTAAAATTAAACTACAAACCTCTACATAACGTTGATTATCCGGAAGAGGGGGGTATCGGTTGAATTCCCTCTTAAACATAATGGCACCCCTTGGTGGTATAGAAATATACAGTATGATCGTTTCCTTGGGAGGTTCTTTTATCTTCCTCTCTTTCAAGATGATAACAGCTCCGCAAGCAAGTCCATCCCTAAAAACTGCTCCACACCTAACAATGATACCCTGAAATGAAACAAATTAAAACTATCAAACAAATAAAATAAAACAAATTAAAAAACTTGATTAAACTAGTTAACAAGTGTAATTATAAATTAGAGTAGTTCCTCAGTGGAGGTGGTGAGAAACTCGTTAATAAGACCATACAAGGCCATTATGTTCGATAATCTCTTCTCTACAGTCAAAATCCCTAAAAACAAAAATAACCATAGAATAATACACAATAGTATAAGAATAATAAAAAAAATGAATTAGTAAACAAATCAACCAAATTAAAACTATCAAACAAATAAAATAAAACAAATTAAAAAACTTGATTAAACTAGTTAACAAGTGTAATTATAAATTAGAGTAGTTCCTCAGTGGAGGTGGTGAGAAACTCGTTAATAAGACCATACAAGGCCATTATGTTCGATAATCTCTTCTCTACAGTCAAAATCCCTGAAAACAAAAATAACCATAGAATAATACACAATAGTATAAGAATAATAGCAAAAAAAAATGAATTAGTAAACAAATCAACCAAATTAAAACTATCAAACAAATTAAATAAAACAAATTAAAAAACTATATTAAACTAGTTAACAAGTGTAATTATAAATTAGAGTAGTTCCTCATTGAAGGTGGTGAGAAACTCGTTAATAAGACCATACAAGGCCATTATGTTCGATAATCTCTTCTCTACAGTCAAAATCCCTGAAAACAAAAATAACCATAGAATAATACACAATAGTATAAGAATAATAGCAAAAAATAATGAATTAGTAAACAAATCAACCAAATTAAAAGTATCAAACAAATAAAATAAAACAAATTAAAAAACGTGATTAAACTAGTTAACAAGTGTAATTATAAATTAGAGTAGTTCCTCAGTGGAGGTGGTGAGAAACTCGTTAATAAGACCATACAAGGCCATTATGTTCGATAATCTCTTCTCTACAGTCAAAATCCCTGAAAACAAAAATAATCATAGAATAATACACAATAGTATAAGAATAATAGCAAAAAAAATGAATTAGTAAACAAATCAACCAAATTAAAACTATCAAACAAATAAAATAAAACAAATTAAAAAACTTGATTAAACTAGTTAACAAGTGTAATTATAAATTAGAGTAGTTCCTCATTGGAGGTGGTGAGAAACTCGTTAATAAGACCATACAAGGCCATTATGTTCGATAATCTCTTCTCTACAGTCAAAATCCCTGAAAACAAAAATAACCATAGAATAATACACAATAGTATAAGAATAATAGCAAAAAAAAAATGAATTAGTAAACAAATCAACCAAATTAAAACTATCAAACAAATAAAATAAAACAAATTAAAAAACTTGATTAAACTAGTTAACAAGTGTAATTATAAATTAGAGTAGTTCCTCAGTGGAGGTGGTGAGAAACTCGTTAATAAGACCATACAAGGCCATTATGTTCGATAATCTCTTCTCTACAGTCAAAATCCCTGAAAACAAAAATAACCATAGAATAATACACAATAGTATAAGAATAATAGCACAAAAAAATGAATTAGTAAACAAATCAACCAAATTAAAATTATCAAACAAATAAAATAAAACAAATTAAAAAACTTGATTAAATTAGTTAACAAGTGTAATTAAAAATTAGAGTAGTTCCTCAGTGGAGGTGGTGAGAAACTCGTTAATAAGACCATACAAGGCCATTATGTTCGATAATCTCTTCTCTACAGTCAAAATCCCTGAAAACAAAAATAACCATAGAATAATACACAATAGTATAAGAATAATAGCAAAAAAAATAACCACAGCTTCCACATATAAGGATTTTGAAATTGAATCCAAGTCAGGAAACAAATCAACAGCATCGACATAACCTTGTAGCGTAATTGTTCTAAAACGAAGTTCTTTGGTGAGTTGCAATGCCAACTTAATGGCATTGAACTCAGACATAGCCAGAATTTGGTTGCCAAAACCGATGATGTAACGGTACAGCGGTTAAAAAAGGTCAATAATTATTAAATTATATACATATTTAAATTAAAATTAAACTACAAACCTCTACATAACGTTGATTATCCGGAAGAGGGGGTATCGGTTGAATTCCCTCTTAAACATAATGGCACCCCTTGGTGGTATAGGAATATACAGTATGAACGTTTCCTTGGGCGGTTCTTTTATCTTCCTCTCTTTCAAGATGATAACAGCTCCGCCAGCAAGTCCATCCCTAAAAACTGCTCCACACCTAACAATGATACCCTGAAATGAAACAAATTAAAACTATCAAACAAATAAAATAAAACAAATTAAAAAACTTGATTAAACTAGTTAACAAATGTAATTATAAATTAGAGTAGTTCCTCAGTGGAGGTGGTGAGAAACTCGTTAATAAGACCATACAAGGCCATTATGTTCGATAATCTCTTCTCTACAGTCAAAATCCCTAAAAACAAAAATAACCATAGAATAATACACAATAGTATAAGAATAATAAAAAAAATGAATTAGTAAACAAATCAACCAAATTAAAACTATCAAACAAATAAAATAAAACAAATTAAAAAACTTGATTAAACTAGTTAACAAGTGTAATTATAAATTAGAGTAGTTCCTCAGTGGAGGTGGTGAGAAACTCGTTAATAAGACCATACAAGGCCATTATGTTCGATAATCTCTTCTCTACAGTCAAAATCCCTGAAAACAAAAATAACCATAGAATAATACACAATAGTATAAGAATAATAGCAAAAAAAAAATGAATTAGTAAACAAATCAACCAAATTAAAACTATCAAACAAATTAAATAAAACAAATTAAAAAACTTGATTAAACTAGTTAACAAGTGTAATTATAAATTAGAGTAGTTCCTCATTGGAGGTGGTGAGAAACTCGTTAATAAGACCATACAAGGCCATTATGTTCGATAATCTCTTCTCTACAGTCAAAATCCCTGAAAACAAAAATAACCATAGAATAATACACAATAGTATAAGAATAATAGCAAAAAAAATGAATTAGTAAACAAATCAACCAAATTAAAACTATCAAACAAGTAAAATAAAACAAATTAAAAAACTTGATTAAACTAGTTAACAAGTGTAATTATAAATTAGAGTAGTTCCTCAGTGGAGGTGGTGAGAAACTCGTTAATAAGACCATACAAGGCCGTTATGTTCGATAATCTCTTCTCTACAGTCAAAATCCCTGAAAACAAAAATAACCATAGAATAATACACAATAGTATAAGAATAATAGCAAAAAATAATGAATTAGTAAACAAATCAACCAAATTAAAAGTATCAAACAAATAAAATAAAACAAATTAAAAAACTTGATTAAACTAGTTAACAAGTGTAATTATAAATTAGAGTAGTTCCTCATTGGAGGTGGTGAGAAACTCGTTAATAAAACCATACAAGGCCATTATGTTCGATAATCTCTTCTCTACAGTCAAAATCCCTGAAAACAAAAATAACCATAGAATAATACACAATAGTATAAGAATAATAGCAAAAAAAATGAATTAGTAAACAAATCAACCAAATTAAAACTATCAAACAAGTAAAATAAAACAAATTAAAAAACTTGATTAAACTAGTTAACAAGTGTAATTATAAATTAGAGTAGTTCCTCAGTGGAGGTGGTGAGAAACTCGTTAATAAGACCATACAAGGCCATTATGTTCGATAATCTCTTCTCTACAGTCAAAATCCCTGAAAACAAAAATAACCATAGAATAATACACAATAGTATAAGAATAATAGCAAAAAATAATGAATTAGTAAACAAATCAACCAAATTAAAAGTATCAAACAAATAAAATAAAACAAATTAAAAAACTTGATTAAACTAGTTAACAAGTGTAATTATAAATTAGAGTAGTTCCTCAGTGGAGGTGGTGAGAAACTCGTTAATAAGACCATACAAGGCCATTATGTTCGATAATCTCTTCTCTACAGTCAAAATCCCTTAAAACAAAAATAATCATAGAATAATACACAATAGTATAAGAATAATAGCAAAAAAAATGAATTAGTAAACAAATCAACCAAATTAAAACTATCAAACAAATAAAATAAAACAAATTAAAAAACTTGATTAAACTAGTTAACAAGTATAATTATAAATTAGAGTAGTTCCTCATTGGAGGTGGTGAGAAACTCGTTAATAAGACCATACAAGGCCATTATGTTCGATAATCTCTTCTCTACAGTCAAAATCCCTGAAAACAAAAATAACCATAGAATAATACACAATAGTATAAGAATAATAGCAAAAAAAATAACCACAGCTTCCACATATAAGGATTTTGAAATTGAATCCAAGTCAGGAAACAAATCAACAGCATCGACATAACCTTGTAGCGTAATTGTTCTAAAACGAAGTTCTTTGGTGAGTTGCAATGCCAACTTAATGGCATTGAACTCAGACATAGCCAGAATTTGGTTGCCAAAACCGATGATGTAACGGTACAGCGGTTAAAAAAGGTCAATAATTATTAAATTATATACATATTTAAATTAAAATTAAACTACAAACCTCTACATAACGTTGATTATCCGGAAGAGGGGGTATCGGTTGAATTCCCTCTTAAACATAATGGCACCCCTTGGTGGTATAGGAATATACAGTATGAACGTTTCCTTGGGCGGTTCTTTTATCTTCCTCTCTTTCAAGATGATAACAGCTCCGCCAGCAAGTCCATCCCTAAAAACTGCTCCACACCTAACAATGATACCCTGAAATGAAACAAATTAAAACTATCAAACAAATAAAATAAAACAAATTAAAAAACTTGATTAAACTAGTTAACAAATGTAATTATAAATTAGAGTAGTTCCTCAGTGGAGGTGGTGAGAAACTCGTTAATAAGACCATACAAGGCCATTATGTTCGATAATCTCTTCTCTACAGTCAAAATCCCTAAAAACAAAAATAACCATAGAATAATACACAATAGTATAAGAATAATAAAAAAAATGAATTAGTAAACAAATCAACCAAATTAAAACTATCAAACAAATAAAATAAAACAAATTAAAAAACTTGATTAAACTAGTTAACAAGTGTAATTATAAATTAGAGTAGTTCCTCAGTGGAGGTGGTGAGAAACTCGTTAATAAGACCATACAAGGCCATTATGTTCGATAATCTCTTCTCTACAGTCAAAATCCCTGAAAACAAAAATAACCATAGAATAATACACAATAGTATAAGAATAATAGCAAAAAAAAAATGAATTAGTAAACAAATCAACCAAATTAAAACTATCAAACAAATTAAATAAAACAAATTAAAAAACTTGATTAAACTAGTTAACAAGTGTAATTATAAATTAGAGTAGTTCCTCATTGGAGGTGGTGAGAAACTCGTTAATAAGACCATACAAGGCCATTATGTTCGATAATCTCTTCTCTACAGTCAAAATCCCTGAAAACAAAAATAACCATAGAATAATACACAATAGTATAAGAATAATAGCAAAAAAAATGAATTAGTAAACAAATCAACCAAATTAAAACTATCAAACAAGTAAAATAAAACAAATTAAAAAACTTGATTAAACTAGTTAACAAGTGTAATTATAAATTAGAGTAGTTCCTCAGTGGAGGTGGTGAGAAACTCGTTAATAAGACCATACAAGGCCGTTATGTTCGATAATCTCTTCTCTACAGTCAAAATCCCTGAAAACAAAAATAACCATAGAATAATACACAATAGTATAAGAATAATAGCAAAAAATAATGAATTAGTAAACAAATCAACCAAATTAAAAGTATCAAACAAATAAAATAAAACAAATTAAAAAACTTGATTAAACTAGTTAACAAGTGTAATTATAAATTAGAGTAGTTCCTCATTGGAGGTGGTGAGAAACTCGTTAATAAAACCATACAAGGCCATTATGTTCGATAATCTCTTCTCTACAGTCAAAATCCCTGAAAACAAAAATAACCATAGAATAATACACAATAGTATAAGAATAATAGCAAAAAAAATGAATTAGTAAACAAATCAACCAAATTAAAACTATCAAACAAGTAAAATAAAACAAATTAAAAAACTTGATTAAACTAGTTAACAAGTGTAATTATAAATTAGAGTAGTTCCTCAGTGGAGGTGGTGAGAAACTCGTTAATAAGACCATACAAGGCCATTATGTTCGATAATCTCTTCTCTACAGTCAAAATCCCTGAAAACAAAAATAACCATAGAATAATACACAATAGTATAAGAATAATAGCAAAAAATAATGAATTAGTAAACAAATCAACCAAATTAAAAGTATCAAACAAATAAAATAAAACAAATTAAAAAACTTGATTAAACTAGTTAACAAGTGTAATTATAAATTAGAGTAGTTCCTCAGTGGAGGTGGTGAGAAACTCGTTAATAAGACCATACAAGGCCATTATGTTCGATAATCTCTTCTCTACAGTCAAAATCCCTTAAAACAAAAATAATCATAGAATAATACACAATAGTATAAGAATAATAGCAAAAAAAATGAATTAGTAAACAAATCAACCAAATTAAAACTATCAAACAAATAAAATAAAACAAATTAAAAAACTTGATTAAACTAGTTAACAAGTATAATTATAAATTAGAGTAGTTCCTCATTGGAGGTGGTGAGAAACTCGTTAATAAGACCATACAAGGCCATTATGTTCGATAATCTCTTCTCTACAGTCAAAATCCATGAAAACAAAAATAACCATAGAATAATACACAATAGTATAAGAATAATAGCAAAAAAAAAAAAAATGAATTAGTAAACAAATCAACCAAATTAAAACTATCAAACAAATAAAATAAAACAAATTAAAAAACTTGATTAAAATAGTTAACAAGTGTAATTATAAATTAGAGTAGTTCCTCAGTGGAGGTGGTGAGAAACTCGTTAATAAGACCATACAAGGCCATTATGTTCGATAATCTCTTCTCTACAGTCAAAATCCCTGAAAACAAAAATAACCATAGAATAATACACAATAGTATAAGAATAATAGCACAAAAAAAATGAATTAGTAAACAAATCAACCAAATTAAAATTATCAAACAAATAAAATAAAACAAATTAAAAAACTTGATTAAATTAGTTAACAAGTGTAATTAAAAATTAGAGTAGTTCCTCAGTGGAGGTGGTGAGAAACTCGTTAATAAGACCATACAAGGCCATTATGTTCGATAATCTCTTCTCTACAGTCAAAATCCCTGAAAACAAAAATAACCATAGAATAATACACAATAGTATAAGAATAATAGCAAAAAAAATAACCACAGCTCCCACTTATAAGGATTTTGAAATTGAATCCAAGTCAGGAAACAAATCAACAACATCGACATAACCTTGTAGCGTAATTGTTCTAAAACGAAGTTCTTTGGTGAGTTGCAATGCCAACTTAATGGCATTGAACTCAGACATAGCCAGAGATTGGTTGCCAAAACCGATGATGTAACGGTACAGCGGTTAAAAAAGGTCAATAATTATTAAATTATATACATATTTAAATTAAAATTAAACTACAAACCTCTACATAACGTTGATTATCCGGAAGAGGGGGTATCGGTTGAATTCCCTCTTAAACATAATGGCACCCCTTGGTGGTATAGGAATATACAGTATGAACGTTTCCTTGGGAGGTTCTTTTATATTCCTCTCTTTCAAGATGATAACAGCTCCGCCAGCAAGTCCATCCCTAAAAACTGCTCCACACCTAACAATGATACCCTGAAATGAAACAAATTAAAACTATCAAACAAATAAAATAAAACAAATTAAAAAACTTGATTAAACTAGTTAACAAGTGTAATTATAAATTAGAGTAGTTCCTCAGTGGAGGTGGTGAGAAACTCGTTAATAAGACCATACAAGGCCATTATGTTCGATAATCTCTTCTCTACAGTGAAAATCCCTGAAAACAAAAATAACCATAGAATAATACACAATAGTATAAGAATAATAGCAAAAAAAAATGAATTAGTAAAAAAATCAACCAAATTAAAACTAACAAACAAATAAAATAAAACAAATTAAAAAACTTGATTAAACTAGTTAACAAGTGTAATTATAAATTAGAGTAGTTCCTCAGTGGAGGTGGTGAGAAACTCGTTAATAAGACCATACAAGGCCATTATGTTCGATAATCTCTTCTCTACAGTCAAAATCCCTGAAAACAAAAATAACCATAGAATAATACACAATAGTATAAGAATAATAGCACAAAAAAAATGAATTAGTAAACAAATCAACCATATTAAAACTATCAAACAAATAAAATAAAACAAATTAAAAAACTTGATTAAATTAGTTAACAAGTGTAATTAAAAATTAGAGTAGTTCCTCAGTGGAGGTGGTGAGAAACTCGTTAATAAGACCATACAAGGCCATTATGTTCGATAATCTCTTCTCTACAGTCAAAATCCCTGAAAACAAAAATAACCATAGAATAATACACAATAGTATAAGAATAATAGCAAAAAAAATAACCACAGCTTCCACTTATAAGGATTTTGAAATTGAATCCAAGTCAGGAAACAAATCAACAACATCGACATAACCTTGTAGCGTAATTGTTCTAAAACGAAGTTCTTTGGTGAGTTGCAATGCCAACTTAATGGCATTGAACTCAGACATAGCCAGAGATTGGTTGCCAAAACCGATGATGTAACGGTACAGCGGTTAAAAAAGGTCAATAATTATTAAATTATATACATATTTAAATTAAAATTAAACTACAAACCTCTACATAACGTTGATTATCCGGAAGAGGGGGTATCAGTTGAATTCCCTCTTAAACATAATGGCACCCCTTGGTGGTATAGGAATATACAGTATGAACATTTCCTTGGGAGGTTCTTTTATATTCCTCTCTTTCAAGATGATAACAGCTCCGCCAGCAAGTCCATCCCTAAAAACTGCTCCACACCTAACAATGATACCCTGAAATGAAACAAATTAAAACTATCAAACAAATAAAATAAAACAAATTAAAAAACTTGATTAAACTAGTTAACAAGTGTAATTATAAATTAGAGTAGTTCCTCAGTGGAGGTGGTGAGAAACTCGTTAATAAGACCATACAAGGCCATTATGTTCGATAATCTCTTCTCTACAGTGAAAATCCCTGAAAACAAAAATAACCATAGAATAATACACAATAGTATAAGAATAATAGCAAAAAAAAAAATGAATTAGTAAAAAAATCAACCAAATTAAAACTAACAAACAAATAAAATAAAACAAATTAAAAAACTTGATTAAACTAGTTAACAAGTGTAATTATAAATTAGAGTAGTTCCTCAGTGGAGGTGGTGAGAAACTCGTTAATAAGACCATACAAGGCCATTATGTTCGATAATCTCTTCTCTACAGTCAAAATCCCTGAAAACAAAAATAACCATAGAATAATACACAATAGTATAAGAATAATAGCACAAAAAAAATGAATTAGTAAACAAATCAACCATATTAAAACTATCAAACAAATAAAATAAAACAAATTAAAAAACTTGATTAAATTAGTTAACAAGTGTAATTAAAAATTAGAGTAGTTCCTCAGTGGAGGTGGTGAGAAACTTGTTAATAAGACCATACAAGGCCATTATGTTCGATAATCTCTTCTCTACAGTCAAAATCCCTGAAAACAAAAATAACCATAGAATAATACACAATAGTATAAGAATAATAGCAAAAAAAATAACCACAGCTTCCACTTATAAGGATTTTGAAATTGAATCCAAGTCAGGAAACAAATCAACAACATCGACATAACCTTGTAGCGTAATTGTTCTAAAACGAAGTTCTTTGGTGAGTTGCAATGCCAACTTAATGGCATTGAACTCAGACATAGCCAGAGATTGGTTGCCAAAACCGATGATGTAACGGTACAACGGTTAAAAAAGGTCAATAATTATTAAATTATATACATATTTAAATTAAAATTAAACTACAAACCTCTACATAACGTTGATTATCCGGAAGAGGGGGTATCGGTTGAATTCCCTCTTAAACATAATGGCACCCCTTGGTGGTATAGGAATATACAGTATGAACGTTTCCTTGGGAGGTTCTTTTATATTCCTCTCTTTCAAGATGATAACAGCTCCGCCAGCAAGTCCATCCCTAAAAACTGCTCCACACCTAACAATGATACCCTGAAATGAAACAAATTAAAACTATCAAACAAATTAAATAAAACAAATTAAAAAACTTGATTAAACTAGTTAACAAGTGTAATTATAAATTAGAGTAGTTCCTCAGTGGAGGTGGTGAGAAACTCGTTAATAAGACCATACAAGGCCATTATGTTCGATAATCTCTTCTCTACAGTCAAAATCCCTGAAAACAAAAATAACCATAGAATAATACACAATAGTATAAGAATAATAGCAAAAAAAAAATGAATTAGTAAAAAAATCAACCAAATTAAAACTAACAAACAAATAAAATAAAACAAATTAAAAAACTTGATTAAACTAGTTAACAAGTGTAATTATAAATTAGAGTAGTTCCTCAGTGGAGGTGGTGAGAAACTCGTTAATAAGACCATACAAGGCCATTATGTTCGATAATCTCTTCTCTACAGTCAAAATCCCTGAAAACAAAAATAACCATAGAATAATACACAATAGTATAAGAATAATAGCACAAAAAAATGAATTAGTAAACAAATCAACCATATTAAAACTATCAAACAAATAAAATAAAACAAATTAAAAAACTTGATTAAATTAGTTAACAAGTGTAATTAAAAATTAGAGTAGTTCCTCAGTGGAGGTGGTGAGAAACTCGTTAATAAGACCATACAAGGCCATTATGTTCGATAATCACTTCTCTACAGTCAAAATCCCTGAAAACAAAAATAACCATAGAATAATACACAATAGTATAAGAATAATAGCAAAAAAAATAACCACAGCTTCCACATATAAGGATTTTGAAATTGAATCCAAGTCAGGAAACAAATCAACAGCATCGACATAACCTTGTAGCGTAATTGTTCTAAAACGAAGTTCTTTGGTGAGTTGCAATGCCAACTTAATGGCATTGAACTCAGACATAGCCAGAGATTGGTTGCCAAAACCGATGATGTAACGGTACAACGGTTAAAAAAGGTCAATAATTATTAAATTATATACATATTTAAATTAAAATTAAACTACAAACCTCTACATAACGTTGATTATCCGGAAGAGGGGGTATCGGTTGAATTCCCTCTTAAACATAATGGCACCCCTTGGTGGTATAGGAATATACAGTATGATCGTTTCCTTGGGAGGTTCTTTTATCTTCCTCTCTTTCAAGATGATAACAGCTCCGCCAGCAAGTCCATCCCTAAAAACTGCTCCACACCTAACAATGATACCCTGAAATGAAACATATTAAAACTATCAAACAAATAAAATAAAACAAATTAAAAAACTTGAATAAACTAGTTAACAAGTGTAATTATAAATTAGAGTAGTTCCTCAGTGGAGGTGTTGAGAAACTCGTTAATAAGACCATACAAGGCCATTATGTTTGATAATCTCTTCTCTACAGTCAAAATCCCTAAAAACAAAAATAACCATAGAATAATACACAATAGTATAAGAATAATAAAAAAAATGAATTAGTAAACAAATCAACCAAATTAAAACTATCAAACAAATAAAATAAAACAAATTAAAAAACTTGATTAAACTAGTTAACAAGTGTAATTATAAATTAGAGTAGTTCCTCAGTGGAGGTGGTGAGAAACTCGTTAATAAGACCATACAAGGCCATTATGTTCGATAATCTCTTCTCTACAGTCAAAATCCCTGAAAACAAAAATAACCATAGAATAATACACAATAGTATAAGAATAATAGCAAAAAAAAAAAATGAATTAGTAAAAAAATCAACCAAATTAAAACTAACAAACAAATAAAATAAAACAAATTAAAAAACTTGATTAAACTAGTTAACAAGTGTAATTATAAATTAGAGTAGTTCCTCAGTGGAGGTGGTGAGAAACTCGTTAATAAGACCATACAAGGCCATTATGTTCGATAATCTCTTCTCTACAGTCAAAATCCCTGAAAACAAAAATAACCATAGAATAATACACAATAGTATAAGAATAATAGCAAAAACAAAATGAATTAGTAAACAAATCAACCATATTAAAACTATCAAACAAATAAAATAAAACAAATTAAAAAACTTGATTAAATTAGTTAACAAGTGTAATTAAAAATTAGAGTAGTTCCTCAGTGGAGGTGGTGAGAAACTCGTTAATAAGACCATACAAGGCCATTATGTTCGATAATCTCTTCTCTACAGTCAAAATCCCTGAAAACAAAAATAACCATAGAATAATACACAATAGTATAAGAATAATAGCTAAAAAAATAACCACAGCTTCCACATATAAGGATTTTGAAATTGAATCCAAGTCAGGAAACAAATCAACAGCATCGACATAACCTTGTAGCGTAATTGTTCTAAAACGAAGTTCTTTGGTGAGTTGCAATGCCAACTTAATGGCATTGAACTCAGACATAGCCAGAGATTGGTTGCCAAAACCGATGATGTAACGGTACAACGGTTAAAAAAGGTCAATAATTATTAAATTATATACATATTTAAATTAAAATTAAACTACAAACCTCTACATAACGTTGATTATCCGGAAGAGGGGGTATCGGATGAATTCCCTCTTAAACATAATGGCACCCCTTGGTGGTATAGGAATATACAGTATGATCGTTTCCTTGGGAGGTTCTTTTATCTTCCTCTCTTTCAAGATGATAACAGCTCCGCCAGCAAGTCCATCCCTAAAAACTGCTCCACACCTAACAATGATACCCTGAAATGAAACATATTAAAACTATCAAACAAATAAAATAAAACAAATTAAAAAACTTGAATAAACTAGTTAACAAGTGTAATTATAAATTAGAGTAGTTCCTCAGTGGAGGTGGTGAGAAACTCGTTAATAAGACCATACAAGGCCATTATGTTTGATAATCTCTTCTCTACAGTCAAAATCCCTTAAAACAAAAATAACCATAGAATAATACACAATAGTATAAGAATAATAAAAAAAATGAATTAGTAAACAAATCAACCAAATTAAAACTATCAAACAAATAAAATAAAACAAATTAAAAAACTTGATTAAACTAGTTAACAAGTGTAATTATAAATTAGAGTAGTTCCTCAGTGGAGGTGGTGAGAAACTCGTTAATAAGACCATACAAGGCCATTATGTTCGATAATCTCTTCTCTACAGTCAAAATCCCTGAAAACAAAAATAACCATAGAATAATACACAATAGTATAAGAATAATAGCAAAAAAAAATGAATTAGTAAACAAATCAACCAAATTAAAACTATCAAACAAATAAAATAAAACAAATTAAAAAACTTGATTAAACTAGTTAACAAATGTAATTATATATTAGAGTAGTTCCTCAGTGGAGGTGGTGAGAAACTCGTTAATAAGACCATACAAGGCCATTATGTTCGATAATCTCTTCTCTACAGTCAAAATCCCTGAAAACAAAAATAACCATAGAATAATACACAATAGTATAAGAATAATAGCACAAAAAAAATGAATTAGTAAACAAATCAACCAAATTAAAACTATCAAACAAATAAAATAAAACAAATTAAAAAACTTGATTAACTTAGTTAACAAGTGTAATTAAAAATTAGAGTAGTTCCTCAGTGGAGGTGGTGAGAAACTCGTTAATAAGACCATACAAGGCCATTATGTTCGATAATCTCTTCTCTACAGTCAAAATCCCTGAAAACAAAAATAACCATAGAATAATACACAATAGTATAAGAATAATAGCAAAAAAAATAACCACAGCTTCCACATATAAGGATTTTGAAATTGAATCCAAGTCAGGAAACAAATCAATAGCATCAACATAACCTTGTAGCGTAATTGTTCTAAAACGAAGTTCTTTGGTGAGTTGCAATGCCAACTTAATGGCATTGAACTCAGACATAGCCAGAGATTGGTTGCAAAAACCGATGATGTAACGGTACAGCGGTTAAAAAAGGTCAATAATTATTAAATTATATACATATTTAAATTAAAATTAAACTACAAACCTCTACATAACGTTGATTATCCGGAAGAGGGGGGTATCGGTTGAATTCCCTCTTAAACATAATGACACCCCTTGGTGGTATAGGAATATACAGTATGATTGTTTCCTTGGGAGGTTCTTTTATCTTCCTCTCTTTCAAGATGATAACAGCTCCTCCAGCAAGTCCATCCCTAAAAACTGCTCCACACCTAACAATGATACCCTGAAATGAAACAAATTAAAACTATCAAACAAATAAAATAAAACAAATTAAAAAACTTGATTAAACTAGTTAACAAGTGTAATTATAAATTAGAGTAGTTCCTCAGTGGAGGTGGTGAGAAACTCGTTAATAAGACCATACAAGGCCATTATGTTCGATAATCTCTTCTCTACAGTCAAAATCCCTGAAAACAAAAATAACCATAGAATAATACACAATAGTATAAGAATAATAGCAAAAAAAAATGAATTAGTAAACAAATCAACCAAATTAAAACTATCAAACAAATAAAATAAAACAAATTAAAAAACTTGATTAAACTAGTTAACAAGTGTAATTATAAATTAGAGTAGTTCCTCAGTGGAGGTGGTGAGAAACTCGTTAATAAGACCATACAAGGCCATTATGTTCGATAATCTCTTCTCTACAGTCAAAATCCCTGAAAACAAAAATAACCATAGAATAATACACAATAGTATAAGAATAATAGCAAAAAAAAATGAATTAGTAAACAAATCAACCAAATTAAAACTATCAAACAAATAAAATAAAACAAATTAAAAAACTTGATTAAACTAGTTAACAAGTGTAATTATAAATTAGAGTAGTTCCTCATTGGAGGTGGTGAGAAACTCGTTAATAAGACCATACAAGGCCATTATGTTCGATAATCTCTTCTCTACAGTCAAAATCCCTGAAAACAAAAATAACCATAGAATAATACACAATAGTATAATAATAATAGCAAAAAAAAATGAATTAGTAAACAAATCAACCAAATTAAAACTATCAAACAAATAAAATAAAACAAATTAAAAAACTTGATTAAACTAGTTAACAAGTGTAATTATAAATTAGAGTAGTTCCTCAGTGGAGGTGGTGAGAAACTCGTTAATAAGACCATACAAGGCCATTATGTTCGATAATCTCTTCTCTACAGTCAAAATCCCTGAAAACAAAAATAATCATAGAATAATACACAATAGTATAAGAATAATAGCAAAAAAAAATGAATTATTAAACAAATCAACCAAATTAAAACTATCAAACAAATAAAATAAAACAAATTAAAAAACTTGATTAAACTAGTTAACAAGTGTAATTATAAATTAGAGTAGTTCCTCATTGGAGGTGGTGAGAAACTCGTTAATAAGACCATACAAGGCCATTATGTTCGATAATCTCTTCTCTACAGTCAAAATCCCTGAAAACAAAAATAACCATAGAATAATACACAATAGTATAAGAATAATAGCAAAAAAAATAACCACAGCTTCCACATATAAGGATTTTGAAATTGAATCCAAGTCAGGAAACAAATCAACAGCATCGACATAACCTTGTAGCGTAATTGTTCTAAAACGAAGTGCTTTGGTGAGTTGCAATACCAACTTTATGGCATTGAACTCAGACATAGCCAGAGATTGGTTGCCAAAACCGATGATGTAACGGTACAGCGGTTAAAAAAGGTCAATAATTATTAAATTATATACATATTAAAATTAAAATTAAACTACAAACCTCTACATAACGTTGATTATCCGGAAGAGGGGGGTATCGGTTGAATTCCCTCTTAAACATAATGGCACCCCTTGGTGGTATAGGAATATACAGTATGATCGTTTCCTTGGGAGGTTCTTTTATCTTCCTCTCTTTTAAGATGATAACAGCTCCGCCAGCAAGTCCATCCCTAAAAACGTCTCCACACCTAACAATGATACCCTGAAATGAAACAAATTAAAACTATCAAACAAATAAAATAAAACAAATTAAAAAACTTGATTAAACTAGTTAACAAGTGTAATTATAAATTAGAGTAGTTCCTCAGTGGAGGTGGTGAGAAACTCGTTAATAAGACCATACAAGGCCATTATGTTCGATAATCTCTTCTCTACAGTCAAAATCCCTAAAAACAAAAATAACCATAGAATAATACACAATAGTATAAGAATAATAAAAAAAATGAATTAGTAAACAAATCAACCAAATTAAAACTATCAAACAAATAAAATAAAACAAATTAAAAAACTTGATTAAACTAGTTAACAAGTGTAATTATAAATTAGAGTAGTTCCTCAGTGGAGGTGGTGAGAAACTCGTTAATAAGACCATACAAGGCCATTATGTTCGATAATCTCTTCTCTACAGTCAAAATCCCTGAAAACAAAAATAACCATAGAATAATACACAATAGTATAAGAATAATAGCAAAAAAAAATGAATTAGTAAACAAATCAACCAAATTAAAACTATCAAACAAATAAAATAAAACAAATTAAAAAACTTGATTAAACTAGTTAACAAGTGTAATTATAAATTAGAGTAGTTCCTCATTGGAGGTGGTGAGAAACTCGTTAATAAGACCATACAAGGCCATTATGTTCGATAATCTCTTCTCTACAGTTAAAATCCCTGAAAACAAAAATAACCATAGAATAATACACAATAGTATAAGAATAATAGCAAAAAAAAATGAATTAGTAAACAAATCAACCAAATTAAAACTATCAAACAAATAAAATAAAACAAATTAAAAAACTTGATTAAACTAGTTAACAAGTGTAATTATAAATTAGAGTAGTTCCTCATTGGAGGTGGTGAGAAACTCGTTAATAAGACCATACAAGGCCATTATGTTCGATAATCTCTTCTCTACCGTCAAAATCCCTGAAAACAAAAATAACCATAGAATAATACACAATAGTATAATAATAATAGCAAAAAAAAATGAATTAGTAAACAAATCAACCAAATTAAAACTATCAAACAAATAAAATAAAACAAATTAAAAAACTTGATTAAACTAGTTAACAAGTGTAATTATAAATTAGAGTAGTTCCTCAGTGGAGGTGGTGAGAAACTCGTTAATAAGACCATACAAGGCCATTATGTTCGATAATCTCTTCTCTATAGTCAAAATCCCTGAAAACAAAAATAATCATAGAATAATACACAATAGTATAAGAATAATAGCAAAAAAAAATGAATTATTAAACAAATCAACCAAATTAAAACTATCAAACAAATAAAATAAAACAAATTAAAAAACTTGATTAAATTAGCTAACAAGTGTAATTATAAATTAGAGTAGTTCCTCATTGGAGGTGGTGAGAAACTCGTTAATAAGACCATACAAGGCCATTATGTTCGATAATCTCTTCTCTACAGTCAAAATCTCTGAAAACAAAAATAACCATAGAATAATACACAATAGTATAAGAATAATAGCAAAAAAAAAAAATGAATTAGTAAACAAATCAACCAAATTAAAACTATCAAACAAATAAAATAAAACAAATTAAAAAACTTGATTAAACTAGTTAACAAGTGTAATTATAAATTAGAGTAGTTCCTCAGTGGAGGTGGTGAGAAACTCGTTAATAAGACCATACAAGGCCATTATGTTCGATAATCTCTTCTCTACAGTCAAAATCCCTGAAAACAAAAATAACCATAGAATAATACACAATAGTATAAGAATAATAGCAAAAAAAAATGAATTAGTAAACAAATCAACCAAATTAAAACTATCAAACAAATAAAATAAAACAAATTAAAAAACTTGATTAAACTAGTTAACAAGTGTAATTATAAATTAGAGTAGTTCCTCATTGGAGGTGGTGAGAAACTCGTTAATAAGACCATACAAGGCCATTATGTTCGATAATCTCTTCTCTACAGTCAAAATCCCTGAAAACAAAAATAACCATAGAATAATACACAATAGTATAAGAATAATAGCAAAAAAAAATGAATTAGTAAACAAATCAACCAAATTAAAACTATCAAACAAATAAAATAAAACAAATTAAAAAACTTGATTAAACTAGTTAACAAGTGTAATTATAAATTAGAGTAGTTCCTCAGTGGAGGTGGTGAGAAACTCGTTAATAAGACCATACAAGGCCATTATGTTCGATAATCTCTTCTCTACAGTCAAAATCCCTGAAAACAAAAATAATCATAGAATAATACACAATAGTATAAGAATAATAGCAAAAAAAAATGAATTAGTAAACAAATCAACCAAATTAAAACTATCAAACAATTAAAATAAAACAAATTAAAAAACTTGATTAAACTAGTTAACAAGTGTAATTATAAATTAGAGTAGTTCCTCATTGGAGGTGGTGAGAAACTCGTTAATAAGACCATACAAGGCCATTATGTTCGATAATCTCTTCTCTACAGTCAAAATCCCTGAAAACAAAAATAACCATAGAATAATACACAATAGTATAAGAATAATAGCAAAAAAAATAACCACAGCTTCCACATATAAGGATTTTGAAATTGAATCCAAGTCAGGAAACAAATCAACAGCATCGACATAACCTTGTAGCGTAATTGTTCTAAAACGAAGTTCTTTGGTGAGTTGCAATGCCAACTTAATGGCATTGAACTCAGACATAGCCAGAGATTGGTTGCAAAAACCGATGATGTAACGGTACAGCGGTTAAAAAAGGTCAATAATTATTAAATTATATACATATTTAAATTAAAATTAAACTACAAACCTCTACATAACGTTGATTATCCGGAAGAGGGGGGTATCGGTTGAATTCCCTCTTAAACATAATGGCACCCCTTGGTGGTATAGGAATATACAGTATGATCGTTTCCTTGGGAGGTTCTTTTATCTTCCTCTCTTTTAAGATGATAACAGCTCCGCCAGCAAGTCCATCCCTAAAAACGTCTCCACACCTAACAATGATACCCTGAAATGAAACAAATTAAAACTATCAAACAAATAAAATAAAACAAATTAAAAAACTTGATTAAACTAGTTAACAAGTGTAATTATAAATTAGAGTAGTTCCTCAGTGGAGGTGGTGAGAAACTCGTTAATAAGACCATACAAGGCCATTATGTTCGATAATCTCTTCTCTACAGTCAAAATCCCTAAAAACAAAAATAACCATAGAATAATACACAATAGTATAAGAATAATAAAAAAAATGAATTAGTAAACAAATCAACCAAATTAAAACTATCAAACAAATAAAATAAAACAAATTAAAAAACTTGATTAAACTAGTTAACAAGTGTAATTATAAATTAGAGTAGTTCCTCAGTGGAGGTGGTGAGAAACTCGTTAATAAGACCATACAAGGCCATTATGTTCGATAATCTCTTCTCTACAGTCAAAATCCCTGAAAACAAAAATAACCATAGAATAATACACAATAGTATAAGAATAATAGCAAAAAAAAATGAATTAGTAAACAAATCAACCAAATTAAAACTATCAAACAAATAAAATAAAACAAATTAAAAAACTTGATTAAACTAGTTAACAAGTGTAATTATAAATTAGAGTAGTTCCTCATTGGAGGTGGTGAGAAACTCGTTAATAAGACCATACAAGGCCATTATGTTCGATAATCTCTTCTCTACAGTCAAAATCCCTGAAAACAAAAATAACCATAGAATAATACACAATAGTATAAGAATAATAGCAAAAAAAAATGAATTAGTAAACAAATCAACCAAATTAAAACTATCAAACAAATAAAATAAAACAAATTAAAAAACTTGATTAAACTAGTTAACAAGTGTAATTATAAATTAGAGTAGTTCCTCAGTGGAGGTGGTGAGAAACTCGTTAATAAGACCATACAAGGCCATTATGTTCGATAATCTCTTCTCTACAGTCAAAATCCCTGAAAACAAAAATAATCATAGAATAATACACAATAGTATAAGAATAATAGCAAAAAAAAATGAATTAGTAAACAAATCAACCAAATTAAAACTATCAAACAATTAAAATAAAACAAATTAAAAAACTTGATTAAACTAGTTAACAAGTGTAATTATAAATTAGAGTAGTTCCTCATTGGAGGTGGTGAGAAACTCGTTAATAAGACCATACAAGGCCATTATGTTCGATAATCTCTTCTCTACAGTCAAAATCCCTGAAAACAAAAATAACCATAGAATAATACACAATAGTATAAGAATAATAGCAAAAAAAATAACCACAGCTTCCACATATAAGGATTTTGAAATTGAATCCAAGTCAGGAAACAAATCAACAGCATCGACATAACCTTGTAGCGTAATTGTTCTAAAACGAAGTGCTTTGGTGAGTTGCAATACCAACTTTATGGCATTGAACTCAGACATAGCCAGAGATTGGTTGCCAAAACCGATGATGTAACGGTACAGCGGTTAAAAAAGGTCAATAATTATTAAATTATATACATATTAAAATTAAAATTAAACTACAAACCTCTACATAACGTTGATTATCCGGAAGAGGGGGGTATCGGTTGAATTCCCTCTTAAACATAATGGCACCCCTTGGTGGTATAGGAATATACAGTATGTTCGTTTCCTTGGGAGGTTCTTTTATCTTCCTCTCTTTCAAGATGATAACAGCTCCGCCAGCAAGTCCATCCCTAAAAACTGCTCCACACCTAACAATGATACCCTGAAATGAAACAAATTAAAATTATCAAACAAATAAAATAAAACAAATTAAAAAACGTGATTAAACTAGTTAACAAGTGTAATTATAAATTAGAGTAGTTCCTCAGTGGAGGTGGTGAGAAACTCGTTAATAAGACCATACAAGGCCATTATGTTCGATAATCTCTTCTCTACAGTCAAAATCCCTAAAAACAAAAATAACCATAGAATAATACACAATAGTATAAGAATAATAAAAAAAATGAATTAGTAAACAAATCAACCGAATTAAAACTATCAAACAAATAAAATAAAACAAATTAAAAAACTTGATTAAACTAGTTAACAAGTGTAATTATAAATTAGAGTAGTTCCTCAGTGGAGGTGGTGAGAAACTCGTTAATAAGACCATACAAGGCCATTATGTTCGATAATCTCTTCTCTACAGTCAAAATCCCTAAAAACAAAAATAACCATAGAATAATACACAATAGTATAAAAATAATAGCAAAAAAAATGAATTAGTAAACAAATCAACCAAATTAAAACTATCAAACAAATAAAATAAAACAAATTAAAAAACTTGATTAAACTAGTTAACAAGTGTAATTATAAATTAGAGTAGTTCCTCAGTGGAGGTGGTGAGAAACTCGTTAATAAGACCATACAAGGCCATTATGTTCGATAATCTCTTCTCTACAGTTAAAATCCCTGAAAACAAAAATAACCATAGAATAATACACAATAGTATAAGAATAATAGCAAAAAAAAATGAATTAGTAAACAAATCAACCAAATTAAAACTATCAAACAAATAAAATAAAACAAATTAAAAAACTTGATTAAACTAGTTAACAAGTGTAATTATAAATTAGAGTAGTTCCTCATTGGAGGTGGTGAGAAACTCGTTAATAAGACCATACAAGGCCATTATGTTCGATAATCTCTTCTCTACCGTCAAAATCCCTGAAAACAAAAATAACCATAGAATAATACACAATAGTATAATAATAATAGCAAAAAAAAATGAATTAGTAAACAAATCAACCAAATTAAAACTATCAAACAAATAAAATAAAACAAATTAAAAAACTTGATTAAACTAGTTAACAAGTGTAATTATAAATTAGAGTAGTTCCTCAGTGGAGGTGGTGAGAAACTCGTTAATAAGACCATACAAGGCCATTATGTTCGATAATCTCTTCTCTAAAGTCAAAATCCCTGAAAACAAAAATAATCATAGAATAATACAGAATAGTATAAGAATAATAGCAAAAAAAAATGAATTATTAAACAAATCAACCAAATTAAAACTATCAAACAAATAAAATAAAACAAATTAAAAAACTTGATTAAATTAGCTAACAAGTGTAATTATAAATTAGAGTAGTTCCTCATTGGAGGTGGTGAGAAACTCGTTAATAAGACCATACAAGGCCATTATGTTCGATAATCTCTTCTCTACAGTCAAAATCTCTGAAAACAAAAATAACCATAGAATAATACACAATAGTATAAGAATAATAGCAAAAAAAAAAAATGAATTAGTAAACAAATCAACCAAATTAAAACTATCAAACAAATAAAATAAAACAAATTAAAAAACTTGATTAAACTAGTTAACAAGTGTAATTATAAATTAGAGTAGTTCCTCAGTGGAGGTGGTGAGAAACTCGTTAATAAGACCATACAAGGCCATTATGTTCGATAATCTCTTCTCTACAGTCAAAATCCCTGAAAACAAAAATAACAAAAGAATAATACACAATAGTATAAGAATAATAGCAAAAAAAAATGAATTAGTAAACAAATAAACCAAATTAAAACTATCAAACAAATAAAATAAAACAAATTAAAAAACTTGATTAAACTAGTTAACAAGTTGTAAACACCCCAAATTTGCCCTCACCCATTCACACCATGGCTTGTGATCATCTCATATGCATAAACACAATCATAACATCTCATACCTCAATTTTGATTCACTGCATAGATTCAAAGTCATCTGCACCTAGGGTTTGTGATCTGAGCAATCCAAAAGCTTCTTGAGCCACTACAAAGATAACCAATCACTTCAAAGGTATCCACATGTGTTCAAGCATCATGTTACATCCTCTCAAAGTCAATAATGCCAAAGAATCACAAGAACTGGGATTGATATGGATGCAGAGCCAGGCTAGACTGCACAGTTGACCTAAAATTAGGGTTTTGGTTTCAGAGGCCATAACTCCAAATTTTTTGGTCATTCTTATTTCTATTGGTCTCTATGTGGTATAGGGAGTATGCATATCAATTTTCATGAAGAAATTCCATGGGGAAGTCATCTGATCAAGAGTTGACTTTTCAGACAAGTCGGTGCAAAATCAGGGCATCTGAGGCCCCCAATGACCCAACCAAGGGGTGATCTCCATCATTTTGAGTGTATTTGATCTTTATTTGATCATGGAAGAAGGTTGAAGTTCACAAAATTCAAGAATTACAAGTTTTTGCAAAGTTGACTTTTTAGGGCATGGTTGACTTTTAAGGAATATGTCATTTTATGCCACTTTTCAAGCCTTACTTTTTGATCCAAAAATGCTTCAAATGGAAAAACTTTGGTCATGAAAGTTGTAGATTAGATCTTTTCCTTTTCAAAAAGTACAAGAACATGATCTAATTCATTTTGGATCAAAAGTTATGGTGTGTCAAAGTTGGCAAAAATCACTAATTTTCAAGACATGCACCAAATGAGAAACTTGCAAAAAACTTTGTACCAAGGCATTTGTGACTTCTAGTTCATATCAAACCAATGTGCAAGCATCATACAAGGTCTAAAAATCAGATTTGAACCAAAAGATCACATGTTCATGGTTGGCAAAGCAAGAGATTTTCATGAAGTTTCAAAAGCAAGCAAGTTGCAAAATCATCATCACACTTCCATCCACTTGTTACCTTGGATGCTGAACCATGCTAGCCTCCCTCACACACCTTGCTGCGCCAGCCCACATGTTTGTACTAGCCTAGGGTTCAACCCATACCTTCCTTACAACAAAGTGGACTTTTTGCAAAAGTGAACTTACCTATCACAGCAGGCCAAGTCACATCAACTGACCAATAAGCTTTGTTTATGTGGATCAAATGCTGGCAATAACACAGCACAAGCAAGCCTGAAGCAAGCCATAGACACACATTCACAAAAACACTCCCTCAAGCAAAATCCTTCGAAACTGATCACACAACTCACAAACACAAAAACCAGTTTCGTGGATCAACTCACCTTGCTTCACTGAGCCAAAACCAACAAGACTTAGGCCTGAACCAAGCAAGAACATCACTCTTCCATTTTTCACCCCCCAAAGCAAAAACTTTCGAATCTCACTCCACAGCTCACAAACACCTGAACAAACTTCATAAACCTTCTCCATTCATCATCCTGGTCATAATGAACCCTTCACCTCTGCCTGCAACAGCCTGAATCACCAACACCATTTTCAACTGAGCTTGAGCAGAAGCTGTTCAAACTCCTTAACCAGCCAGCATAAATTTCTTCCAAGCATCCAAACATCATCTAGGGGTCACAAGGAGTGGTTTACATCAAAGGAAGGGGTCAGAAAGTTACAAGGGTGAAAGCTTCAAAACTCAGGTAGCTCAAGAACTTTTTTTCCAGAAATCATTTTTTAAGTTCTTAAGTTATTCTATATGCTTTCCTGATCACAACTATGTCATTGGTTTTGAAAATGGTTGGAAAATGAGGGTGTAATCGTGTTCTGAAACTCCCTGACCTAAAAAATGTTTTGTTCGATTCAAGAGTTTGAGGAAATATAAATGATTTCTAGCTTAGGGTTTTGATTCAGGGGAGTGTGGGAATCATTTCTGTGTGTTTGGATTTCATTTTGGTTGCGTTTTGTGGATTTTGGGGATTTTCAGGTGGGGTTCCCACCGGAGAAGACGACCGGAGGTCTTCTCCGGCCACCTGAAAATCATTAGGATTTAATCAGGTAATTAAATGAAGTTTGAATCTGGAGCGTTAGATTGCTTTGACCTGTTGACTTCGCGCGCGTGTGTATGGCTGAGATGCAGTCATTAAACCCTAATCACCATTATTTATTTAATTAAATGAGATTAATTCAGTTTGAATATGGGCCATCAGATGGCGCGCGCAGTCAACCATTTCAAATCCAGAGTGAATCCTGGCCTTCCATCCTGCATACTTCAGTCTTTTTTTTATTTTTATTTCATTTTCTTTCATTTAACTTCCATAATTTATTTAAAATAGTAAAAATTGTCTAAAAATTATGAAACTTTTTGTCAAGAGTTTCATTAATTTTTAAGACACAAAAATATTTTAATTTTCATTTTTAGCATTTAAAAAGTATTTTAAAATATTTAAAAGTTTATTTTTAATAGATTAATGGAAATTAATTTATTAAAAATACTTTTAGGTATTTAAAAATCATCAAAAAATTCATGAAATGTTCTAAGACATTTAGAAACATTTTTCAACCTTCAAACCAAATTTATTTTTTGATCTTGATGCATTTTGAGAATTTTTCATTGAATTAAAATCATTTTTGTGCATTATTTTGATCCAAAGTTCCAAAAATCATTTCTGCCTATTCATGAAGAGTTGGACATTGATTCTTTTTGCATTGCATTGTGTTTAGCATGTAGTGTGTGAGATTAAATGGCCATGATTTGATCTTTCATTTTCATTTTGTTTGGTAATTTTCTTGTTTAGGAACCCTAAAACCCTAGCAAACTTGTAAAAATCATAACTTGAACTTGGTTAAGAGTTGAAACCTCTCCTTTGGGCAGTGAATTAGTATAGGATTAGGGGTCCTTTGAGTGGCATTTTCAATTTTTTATCTTAGGGTTTGCTTCTGATTTTGATTTTTGTTTGATGTATTGTTCATAAACCCTAATTTGGGCTTCCATATGCATCTATCTTGCATTCCCTTGCATAACATGACTTGCCATAGCATTTTGTGCCCCCATTTGATTCATTTGACATCATAAGACATATTGAAAGCATGTTTGATCATTGCATCTTGCATTTGCCATGTTGTATGCCATATGCACCTCATAACTTTTCATGCATGTTCATGCTTCTTAACTTGCTTCATTTGCACCCATAGGTTTGTATGATCATTTCCATGTGCTGCCTCATGTTTGTAACATCTCATAGCATCATTAACATCATGTATGTGCTTCTGGTTTTGTTTTTCATCATACCATTTCATCTCATTTTGCATTGCATTGCATTTCTTTTCTAACCTTTCAGGTGGTAAGTGACTTTGAGAAGTGAATTTGCCTTCACTTCTCATAACTTTTCTTTTCATCTCTCTTGCATCCATGCTGCATTTTTGTATGTGTTTGAGATTGAGCTTGCTCATTCTTGTTCTTCTTACTTTCTTTCTTCAAGTGACTTGACTTCTTGAATGAAGCAAGTCACTTTGCTTCTCTTGATCCTTTCATCTGCTTCCTGGTGGTTCCATTGGAGATCTTTCTTGTTTAACCTCACAAACCTTAGGAACAACCAAGCATGACAATGATTAGGGTTTTGAATAGTCTCCCCTCTTAGTTTTACCTTTGTGTCTTCTTTGAGTCTTCTCTTCTCATCTCATAATCAGGGACTAAACCCTAAAGGCTTTAAGGCTTTGTGATTAAGCTTATGCCTGCATCCTTCTATTAGGATGGAGTGTATAACTTTAATCCTAAGTGTTAAACCCTTAATGTGTTTAAATCTCTTAATCAATTCACATAATAATCATCAAGACATCACACTTGTAACTTGGGCCTTGCATTAGGGTTCTAATTCTTCCTTAAATGGTTAAGAAGGACTAACCCTAGTGTTAATGGACAAGTCCCCCTCAAGTTGTCTTACAAATCATAAAAATCACTTCATCATCATACCATTAAATAAAATCCACTTAATCAAAGGCTTGTTTTGTCATGAGTTTAATCCCTAATCATGGATTAAGTTGAGGAGCTTTCCTCAGCTTAAACATTCTCATCTATTATCCTTCTATTAGGATAGTATAATGAGTCTATTTAATCCCTGATTATGGCTTAACCTCATTACTCAACACTAAACAAAAACACCAAAAACATCTAAATAATCACAAGTAGGTTAATGATCTTAACTCTACATCAAAAGGTGATTAAGTGTGAGAATCTGACTTCACACTTAAGGTATTCTCATTACCCCTAATCAGAGGGAAGATGTGATGAGTTTACTAAATCCATTGGTTTAGGCTTAAGCTCATTAACTTATGACAAACTTTCAAAAGCAATAAAAGACTGAAAACTCAAAAACAAACAATAATCGTCTCCTCCGGGATTCTTTTCTCATCTCATTCACTCACAACCGAGAACTTGCTTCTTCCGTCTAATGCAAGACAGTTTGCATCTGTGCCAGACAGATCATACACTTGAGCATAGGCAAGTAAGCAGTTCACAAGTCAATTCACCTTTCAGTCTCTTTGGGTCGAACTACGGTGTTCTGACTTCCTCATTGCACGAGAGGATACGTAGGCATAACTTAACAGTTATCAAACAAAAGTCTCTGTATATTCCCCCTCTTTCCAGCATCTTTCTCTTAGCCTCATTATCATGAGCAATTCATTCTCATTCTTACACTGACACATCATTATACACTTCACTTCTTATACACTGACACCTGTACATCCTTTTCCAGCTCTTTTATACACAGATTGCACTGACACTACCCCTTTAAAACACAAATCTTTTAAGCGTGGATCCCGTCGAGTACGACGGACAATCTGGGTGCTAATACCTTCCCAGGTTGTAACCAACCCCCTTTCTCAGTCTCTCTGGTTCGCAACCGTCTTATCCGTATCTTTCTAGGTCTATGCAGCATTGCCTTTCCTCCGGGATAAAAATGCCTAGCTGGCGACTCTTTTCATCTCCAGTGAGTTCACGGCTGTGTGTTCTCATTGTCCCTCTCGCCGACCGTTCGAGTCTGTACCTTTATTTGGGCCTATTCCCATTTATCGGGAGCGACACAAGTGTAATTATAAATTAGAGTAGTTCCTCAGTGGAGGTGGTGAGAAACTCGTTAATAAGACCATACAAGGCCATTATGTTCGATAATCTCTTCTCTACAGTCAAAATCCCTGAAAACAAAAATAACCATAGAATAATACACAATAGTATAAGAATAATAGCAAAAAAAATAACCACAGTTTCCACATATAAGGATTTTGAAATTGAATCCAAGTCAGGAAACAAATCAACAACATCGACATAACCTTGTAGCGTAGTTGTTCTAAAACGAAGTTCTTTGGTGAGTTGCAATGCCAACTTAATGGCATTGAACTCAGACATAGCCATAGATTGGTTGCCAAAACCGATGATGTAACGGTACAGCTGTTAAAAAAGGTCAATAATTATTAAATTATATACATATTTAAATTAAAATTAAACTACACACCTCTACATAACGTTGATTATCCGGAAGAGGGGGTATCGCTTGAATTCCCTCTTAAACATAATGGCACCCCTTGGTGGTATAGGAATATTCAGTATGATCGTTTCCTTGGGAGGTTCTTTTATCTTCCTCTCTTTCAAGATGATAACAGCTCCGCCAGCAAGTCCATCCCTAAAAACTGCTCCACACCTAACAATGATACCCTGAAATGAAACAAATTAAAACTATCAAACAAATAAAATAAAACAAATTAAAAAACTTGATTAAACTAGTTAAAAGGTGTAATTATAAATTAGAGTAGTTCCTCAGTGGAGGTGGTGAGAAACTCGTTAATAAGACCATACAAGGCCATTAATTTCGATAATCTCTTCTCTACAGTCAAAATCCCTGAAAACAAAAATAACCATAGAATAATACACAATAGTATAAGAATAATAGCAAAAAAAAAAAATGAATGAGTAAACAAATCAACCAAATTAAAACTATCAAACAAATAAAATAAAACAAATTAAAAAACTTGATTAAACAAGTTAACAAGTGTAATTATAAATTAGAGTAGTTCCTCAGTGGAGGTGGTGAGAAACTCGTTAATAAGACCATACAAGGCCATTATGTTCGATAATCTCTTCTCTACAGTCAAAATCCCTAAAAACAAAAATAATCATAGAATAATACATAATAGTATAAGAATAATAGCAAAAAAAAATGAATTAGTAAACAAATCAACCAAATTAAAACTATCAAACAAATAAAATAAAACAAATTAAAAAACTTGATTAAACTAGTTAACAAGTGTAATTATAAATTAGAGTAGTTCCTCATTGGAGGTGGTGAGAAACTCGTTAATAAGACCATACAAGGCCATTATGTTCGATAATCTCTTCTCTACAGTCAAAATCCCTGAAAACAAAAATAATCATAGAATAATACACAATAGTATAAGAATAATAACAAAAAAAATGAATTAGTAAACAAATCAACCAAATTAAAACTATCAAACAAATAAAATAAAACAAATTAAAAAACTTGATTAAACTAGTTAACAAGTGTAATTATAAATTAGAGTAGTTCCTCATTGGAGGTGGTGAGAAACTCTTTAATAAGACCATACAAGGCCATTATGTTCGATAATCTCTTCTCTACAGTTAAAATCCCTGAAAACAAAAATAATCATAGAATAATACACAATAGTATAAGAATAATCGCAAAAAAAAAATGAATTAGTAAACAAATCAACCAAATTAAAACTATCAAACAAATAAAATAAAACAAATTAAAAAACTTGATTAAACTAGTTAACAAGTGTAATTATAAATTAGAGTAGTTCCTCATTGGAGGTGGTGAGAAACTCGTTAATAAGACCATACAAGGCCATTATGTTCGATAATCTCTTCTCTACAGTCAAAATCCCTGAAAACAAAAATAACCGTAGAATAATACACAATAGTATAAGAATAATAGCAAAAAAAAAATGAATTAGTAAACAAATCAACCAAATTAAAACTATCAAACAAATAAAATAAAACAAATTAAAAAACTTGATTAAACTAGTTAACAAGTGTAATTATAAATTAGAGTAGTTCCTCAGTGGAGGTGGTGAGAAACTCGTTAATAAGACCATACAAGGCCATTATGTTCGATAATCTCTTCTCTACCGTCAAAATCCCTGAAAACAAAAATAACCATAGAATAATACACAATAGTATAAGAATAATAGCAACAAAAAAAATGAATTAGTAAACAAATCAACCAAATTAAAACTATCAAACAAATAAAATAAAACAAATTAAAAAACTTGATTAAACTAGTTAACAAGTGTAATTATAAATTAGAGTATTTCCTCATTGGAGGTGGTGAGAAACTCGTTAATAAGACCATACAAGGCCATTATGTTCGATAATCTCTTCTCTACAGTCAAAATCCCTGAAAACAAAAATAACCATAGAATAATACACAAAAGTATAAGAATAATAGCAAAAAAAAAATGAATTAGTAAACAAATCAACCAAATTAAAACTATCAAACAAATAAAATAAAACAAATTAAAAAACTTGATTAAACTAGTTAACAAGTGTAATTATAAATTAGAGTAGTTCCTCAGTGGAGGTGGTGAGAAACTCGTTAATAAGACCATACAAGGCCATTATGTTCGATAATCTCTTCTCTACAGTCAAAATCCCTGAAAACAAAAATAACCATAGAATAATACACAATAGTATAAGAATAATAGTAAAAAAAAATGAATTAGTAAACAAATCAACCAAATTAAAACTATCAAACAAATAAAATAAAACAAACTAAAAAACTTGAATAAACTAGTTAACAAGTGTAATTATAAATTAGAGTAGTTCCTCAGTGGAGGTGGTGAGAAACTCATTAATAAGACCATACAAGGCCATTATGTTCGATAACCTCTTCTCTACAGTCAAAATCCCTGAAAAGAAAAATAACCATAGAATAATACACAATAGTATAAAAATAATAGCAAAAAAAAATAACCACAGCTTCCACATATAAGGATTTTGAAATTGAATCCAAGTCAGGAAACAAATCAACAACATCGACATAACCTTGTAGCGTAATTGTTCTGAAACGAAGTTCTTTGGTGAGTTGTAATGCCAACTTAATGGCATTGAACTCAGACATAGCCATAGATTGGTTGCCAAAACCGATGATGTAACGGTACAGCTGTTAAAAAAGGTCAATAATTATTAAATTGTATACATATTTAAATTAAAATTAAACTACAACCCTCTACATAACGTTGATTATCCGGAAGAGGGGGTATCGCTTGAATTCCCTCTTAAACATAATGGCACCCCTTGGTGGTATAGGAATATACAGTATGATCGTTTCCGTGGGAGGTTCTTTTATCTTCCTCTCTTTCAAGATGATAACAGCTCCGCCAGCAAGTCCATCCCTAAAAACTGCTCCACACCTAACAATGATACCCTGAAATGAAACAAATTAAAACTATCAAACAAATAAAATAAAACAAATTAAAAAACTTGATTAAACTAGTTAACAAGTGTAATTATAAATTAGAGTAGTTCCTCAGTGGAGGTGGTGAGAAACTCGTTAATAAGACCATACAAGGCCATTATGTTCGATAATCTCTTCTCTACCGTCAAAATCCCTGAAAACAAAAATAACCATAGAATAATACACAATAGTATAAGAATAATAGCAAAAAAAAAATGAATTAGTAAACAAATCAACCAAATTAAAACTATCAAACAAATAAAATAAAACAAATTAAAAAACTTGATTAAACTAGTTAACAAGTGTAATTATAAATTAGAGTAGTTCCTCAGTGGAGGTGGTGAGAAACTCGTTAATAAGACCATACAAGGCCATTATGTTCGAGAATCTCTTCTCTACAGTCAAAATACCTGAAAACAAAAATAATCATAGAATAATACACAATAGTATAAGAATAATAGCAAAAAAAAATGAATTATTAAACAAATCAACCAAATTAAAACTATCAAACAAATAAAATAAAACAAATTAAAAAACTTGATTAAATTAGTTAACAAGTGTAATTATAAATTAGAGTAGTTCCTCATTGGAGGTGGTGAGAAACTCGTTAATAAGACCATACAAGGCCATTATGTTCGATAATCTCTTCTCTACAGTCAAAATCCCTGAAAACAAAAATAACCATAGAATAATACACAATAGTATAAGAATAATAGCAACAAAAAAAAATGAATTAGTAAACAAATCAACCAAATTAAAACTATCAAACAAATAAAATAAAACAAATTAAAAAACTTGATTAAACTAGTTAACAAGTGTAATTATAAATTAGAGTAGTTCCTCAGTGGAGGTGGTGAGAAACTCGTTAATAAGACCATACAAGGCCATTATGTTCGATAATCTCTTCTCTACAGTCAAAATCCCTGAAAACAAAAATAACAAAAGAATAATACACAATAGTATAAGAATAATAGCAAAAAAAAAATGAATTATTAAACAAATCAACCAAATTAAAACTATCAAACAAATAAAATAAAACAAATTAAAAAACTTGATTAAACTAGTTAACAAGTGTAATAATAAATTAGAGTAGTTCCTCAGTGGAGGTGGTGAGAAACTCGTTAATAAGACCATACAAGGCCATTATGTTCGATAATCTCTTCTCTACAGTCAAAATCCCTGAAAACAAAAATAACCATAGAATAATACACAATAGTATTAGAATAATAGCAAAAAAAATGAATTAGTAAACAAATCAACCAAATTAAAACTATCAAACAAATAAAATAAAATAAATTAAAAAACTTGATTAAACTAGTTAACAAGTGTAATTATAAATTAGAGTAGTTCCTCAGTGGAGGTGGTGAGAAACTCATTAATAAGACCATACAAGGCCATTATGTTCGATAATCTCTTTTCTACAGTCAAAATCCCTGAAAACAAAAATAACCATAGAATAATACACAATAGTATAAAAATAATAGCAAAAAAAAATAACCACAACTTCCACATATAAGGATTTTGAAATTGAATCCAAGTCAGGAAACAAATCAACAACATCGACATAACCTTGTAGCGTAATTGTTCTAAAACGAAGTTCTTTGGTGAGTTGCAATGCCAACTTAATGGCATTGAACTCAGACATAGCCAGAGATTGGTTGCCAAAACCGATGATGTAACGGTACAGCTGTTAAAAAAGGTCAATAATTATTAAATTATATACATATTTAAATTAAAATTAAACTACAACCCTCTACATAACGTTGATTATCCGGAAGAGGGGGTATCGCTTGAATTCCCTCTTAAACATAATGACACCCCTTGGTGGTATAGGAATATACAGTATGATCGTTTCCTTGGGAGGTTCTTTTATCTTCCTCTCTTTCAAGATGATAACAGCTCCGCCAGCAAGTCCATCCCTAAAAACTGCTCCACACCTAACAATGATACCCTGAAATGAAACAAATTAAAACTATCAAACAAATAAAATAAAACAAATTAAAAAACTTGATTAAACTAGTTAACAAGTGTAATTATAAATTAGAGTAGTTCCTCAGTGGAGGTGGTGAGAAACTCGTTAATAAGACCATACAAGGCCATTATGTTCGATAATCTCTTCTCTACCGTCAAAATCCCTGAAAACAAAAATAACCATAGAATAATACACAATAGTATAAGAATAATAGCAAAAAAAAATGAATTAGTAAACAAATCAACCAAATTAAAACTATCAAACAAATAAAATAAAACAAATTAAAAAACTTGATTAAACTAGTTAACAAGTGTAATTATAAATTAGAGTAGTTCCTCAGTGGAGGTGGTGAGAAACTCGTTAATAAGACCATACAAGGCCATTATGTTCGATAATCTCTTCTCTACAGTCAAAATCCCTGAAAACAAAAATAATCATAGAATAATACACAATAGTATAAGAATAATAGCAAAAAAAAAATGAATTATTAAACAAATCAACCAAATTAAAACTATCAAACAAATAAAATAAAACAAATTAAAAAACTTGATTAAATTAGTTAACAAGTGTAATTATAAATTAGAGTAGTTCCTCATTGGAGGTGGTGAGAAACTCGTTAATAAGACCATACAAGGCCATTATGTTCGATAATCTCTTCTCTACAGTCAAAATCCCTGAAAACAAAAATAACTATAGAATAATACACAATAGTATAAGAATAATAGCAACAAAAAAAAATGAATTAGTAAACAAATCAACCAAATTAAAACTATCAAACAAATAAAATAAAACAAATTAAAAAACTTGATTAAACTAGTTAACAAGTGTAATTATAAATTAGAGTAGTTCCTCAGTGGAGGTGGTGAGAAACTCGTTAATAAGACCATACAAGGCCATTATGTTCGATAATCTCTTCTCTACAGTCAAAATCCCTGAAAACAAAAATAACAAAAGAATAATACACAATAGTATAAGAATAATAGCAAAAAAAATGAATTAGTAAACAAATCAACCAAATTAAAACTATCAAACAAATAAAATAAAACAAATTAAAAAACTTGATTAAACTAGTTAACAAGTGTAATTATAAATTAGAGTAGTTCCTCAGTGGAGGTGGTGAGAAACTCGTTAATAAGACCATACAAGGCCATTATGTTCGAGAATCTCTTCTCTACAGTCAAAATACCTGAAAACAAAAATAATCATAGAATAATACACAATAGTATAAGAATAATAGCAAAAAAAAATGAATTATTAAACAAATCAACCAAATTAAAACTATCAAACAAATAAAATAAAACAAATTAAAAAACTTGATTAAATTAGTTAACAAGTGTAATTATAAATTAGAGTAGTTCCTCATTGGAGGTGGTGAGAAACTCGTTAATAAGACCATACAAGGCCATTATGTTCGATAATCTCTTCTCTACAGTCAAATTCCCTGAAAACAAAAATAATCATAGAATAATACACAATAGTATAAGAATAATAGCAAAAAAAATGAATTAGTAAACAAATCAACCAAATTAAAACTATCAAACAAATAAAATAAAACAAATATAAAAAACTTGATTAAACTAGTTAACAAGTGTAATTATAAATTAGAGTAGTTCCTCAGTGGAGTTGGTGAGAAACTCATTAATAAGACCATACAAGGCCATTATGTTCGATAATCTCTTCTCTACAGTCAAAATCCCTGAAAACAAAAATAACCATAGAATAATACACAATAGTATAAAAATAATAGCTAAAAAAAATAACCACAGCTTCCACATATAAGGATTTTGAAATTGAATCCAAGTCAGGAAACAAATCAACAACATCGACATAACCTAGTAGCGTAATTGTTCTAAAACGAAGTTCTTTGGTGAGTTGCAATGCCAACTTAATGGCATTGAACTCAGACATAGCCAGAGATTGGTTGCCAAAACCGATGATGTAACGGTACAGCTGTTAAAAAAGGTCTATAATTATTAAATTATATACATATTTAAATTAAAATTAAACTACAACCCTCTACATAACGTTGATTATCCGGAAGAGGGGGTATCGCTTGAATTCCCTCTTAAACATAATGGCACCCCTTGGTGGTATAGGAATATACAGTATGATCGTTTCCTTGGGAGGTTCTTTTATCTTCCTCTCTTTCAAGATGATAACAGCTCCGCCAGCAAGTCCATCCCTAAAAACTGCTCCACACCTAACAATGATACCCTGAAATGAAACAAATTAAAACTATCAAACAAATAAAATAAAACAAATTAAAAAACTTGATTAAACTAGTTAACAAGTGTAATTATAAATTAGAGTAGTTCCTCAGTGGAGGTGGTGAGAAACTCGTTAATAAGACCATACAAGGCCATTATGTTCGATAATCTCTTCTCTACCGTCAAAATCCCTGAAAACAAAAATAACCATAGAATAATAAACAATAGTATAAGAATAATAGCAAAAAAAAATGAATTAGTAAACAAATCAACCAAATTAAAACTATCAAACAAATAAAATAAAACAAATTAAAAAACTTGATTAAACTAGTTAACAAGTGTAATTATAAATTAGAGTAGTTCCTCAGTGGAGGTGGTGAGAAACTCGTTAATAAGACCATACAAGGCCATTATGTTCGATAATCTCTTCTCTACAGTCAAAATCCCTGAAAACAAAAATAATCATAGAATAATACACAATAGTATAAGAATAATAGCAAAAAAAAATGAATTATTAAACAAATCAACCAAATTAAAACTATCAAACAAATAAAATAAAACAAATTAAAAAACTTGATTAAATTAGTTAACAAGTGTAATTATAAATTAGAGTAGTTCCTCATTGGAGGTGGTGAGAAACTCGTTAATAAGACCATACAAGGCCATTATGTTCGATAATCTCTTCTCTACAGTCAAAATCCCTGAAAACAAAAATAACTATAGAATAATACACAATAGTATAAGAATAATAGCAACAAAAAAAAATGAATTAGTAAACAAATCAACCAAATTAAAACTATCAAACAAATAAAATAAAACAAATTAAAAAACTTGATTAAACTAGTTAACAAGTGTAATTATAAATTAGAGTAGTTCCTCAGTGGAGGTGGTGAGAAACTCGTTAATAAGACCATACAAGGCCATTATGTTCGATAATCTCTTCTCTACAGTCAAAATCCCTGAAAACAAAAATAACAAAAGAATAATACACAATAGTATAAGAATAATAGCAAAAAAAAAATGAATTAGTAAACAAATCAACCAAATTAAAACTATCAAACAAATAAAATAAAACAAATTAAAAAACTTGATTAAACTAGTTAACAAGTGTAATTATAAATTAGAGTAGTTCCTTAGTGGAGGTGGTGAGAAACTCGTTAATAAGACCATACAAGGCCATTATGTTCGATAATCTCTTCTCTACAGTCAAAATCCCTGAAAACAAAAATAATCATAGAATAATACACAATAGTATAAGAATAATAGCAAAAAAAAAAATGAATTATTAAACAAATCAACCAAATTAAAACTATCAAACAAATAAAATAAAACAAATTAAAAAACTTGATTAAATTAGTTAACAAGTGTAATTATAAATTAGAGTAGTTCCTCATTGGAGGTGGTGAGAAACTCGTTAATAAGACCATACAAGGCCATTATGTTCGATAATCTCTTCTCTACAGTCAAAATCCCTGAAAACAAAAATAACCATAGAATAATACACAATAGTATAAGAATAATAGCAAAAAAAATGAATTAGTAAACAAATCAACCAAATTAAAACTATCAAACAAATAAAATAAAACAAATATAAAAAACTTGATTAAACTAGTTAACAAGTGTAATTATAAATTAGAGTAGTTCCTCAGTGGAGTTGGTGAGAAACTCATTAATAAGACCATACAAGGCCATTATGTTCGATAATCTCTTCTCTACAGTCAAAATCCCTGAAAACAAAAATAACCATAGAATAATACACAATAGTATAAAAATAATAGCAAAAAAAAATAACCACAGCTTCCACATATAAGGATTTTGAAATTGAATCCAAGTCAGGAAACAAATCAACAACATCGACATAACCTTGTAGCGTAATTGTTCTAAAACGAAGTTCTTTGGTGAGTTGCAATGCCAACTTAATGGCATTGAACTCAGACATAGCCAGAGATTGGTTGCCAAAACCGATGATGTAACGGTACAGCTGTTAAAAAAGGTCTATAATTATTAAATTATATACATATTTAAATTAAAATTAAACTACAACCCTCTACATAACGTTGATTATCCGGAAGAGGGGGTATCGCTTGAATTCCCTCTTAAACATAATGGCACCCCTTGGTGGTATAGGAATATACAGTATGATCGTTTCCTTGTGAGGTTCTTTTATCTTCCTCTCTTTCAAGATGATAACAGCTCCGCCAGCAAGTCCATCCCTAAAAACTGCTCCACACCTAACAATGATACCCTGAAATGAAACAAATTAAAACTATCAAACAAATAAAATAAAACAAACTAAAAGACTTGATTAAACTAGTTAACAAGTGTAATTATAAATTAGAGTAGTTCCTCAGTGGAGGTGGTGAGAAACTCGTTAATAAGACCATACAAGGCCATTATGTTCGATAATCTCTTCTCTACCGTCAAAATCCCTGAAAACAAAAATAACCATAGAATAATACACAATAGTATAAGAATAATAGCAAAAAAAAATGAATTAGTAAACAAATCAACCAAATTAAAACTATCAAACAAATAAAATAAAACAAATTAAAAAACTTGATTAAACTAGTTAACAAGTGTAATTATAAATTAGAGTAGTTCCTCAGTGGAGGTGGTGAGAAACTCGTTAATAAGACCATACAAGGCCATTATGTTCGATAATCTCTTCTCTACAGTCAAAATCCCTGAAAACAAAAATAATCATAGAATAATACACAATAGTATAAGAATAATAGCAAAAAAAAATGAATTATTAAACAAATCAACCAAATTAAAACTATCAAACAAATAAAATAAAACAAATTAAAAAACTTGATTAAATTAGTTAACAAGTGTAATTATAAATTAGAGTAGTTCCTCATTGGAGGTGGTGAGAAACTCGTTAATAAGACCATACAAGGCCATTATGTTCGATAATCTCTTCTCTACAGTCAAAATCCCTGAAAACAAAAATAACTATAGAATAATACACAATAGTATAAGAATAATAGCAACAAAAAAAAATGAATTAGTAAACAAATCAACCAAATTAAAACTATCAAACAAATAAAATAAAACAAATTAAAAAACTTGATTAAACTAGTTAACAAGTGTAATTATAAATTAGAGTAGTTCCTCAGTGGAGGTGGTGAGAAACTCGTTAATAAGACCATACAAGGCCATTATGTTCGATAATCTCTTCTCTACAGTCAAAATCCCTGAAAACAAAAATAACAAAAGAATAATACACAATAGTATAAGAATAATAGCAAAAAAAAATGAATTAGTAAACAAATCAACCAAATTAAAACTATCAAACAAATAAAATAAAACAAATTAAAAAACTTGATTAAACTAGTTAACAAGTGTAATTATAAATTAGAGTAGTTCCTCAGTGGAGGTGGTGAGAAACTCGTTAATAAGACCATACAAGGCCATTATGTTCGATAATCTCTTCTCTACAGTCAAAATCCCTGAAAACAAAAATAATCATAGAATAATACACAATAGTATAAGAATAATAGCAAAAAAAAATGAATTATTAAACAAATCAACCAAATTAAAACTATCAAACAAATAAAATAAAACAAATTAAAAAACTTGATTAAACTAGTTAACAAGTGTAATTATAAATTAGAGTAGTTCCTCATTGGAGGTGGTGAGAAACTCGTTAATAAGACCATACAAGACCATTATGTTCGATAATCTCTTCTCTACAGTCAAAATCCCTGAAAACAAAAATAACCATAGAATAATACACAATAGTATAAGAATAATAGCAAAAAAAAAAATGAATTAGTAAACAAATCAACCAAATTAAAACTATCAAACAAATAAAATAAAACAAATTAAAAAACTTGATTAAACTAGTTAACAAGTGTAATTATAAATTAGAGTAGTTCCTCAGTGGAGGTGGTGAGAAACTCGTTAATAAGACCATACAAGGCCATTATGTTCGATAATCTCTTCTCTACAGTCAAAATCCCTGAAAACAAAAATAACCATAGAATAATACACAATAGTATAAGAATAATAGCAAAAAAAAAATGAATTAGTAAACAAATCAACCAAATTAAAACTATCAAACAAATAAAATAAAACAAATTAAAAAACTTGATTAAACTAGTTAACAAGTGTAATTATAAATTAGAGTAGTTCCTCATTGGAGGTGGTGAGAAACTCGTTAATAAGACCATACAAGGCCATTATGTTCGATAATCTCTTCTCTACAGTCAAAATCCCTGAAAACAAAAATAACCATAGAATAATACACAATAGTATAAGAATAATAGCAAAAAAAAAATGAATTAGTAAACAAATCAACCAAATTAAAACTATCAAACAAATTAAAAAACTTGATTAAACTAGTTAATAAATGTAATTATAAATTAGAGTAGTTCCTCAGTGGAGGTGGTGAGAAACTCGTTAATAAGACCATACAAGGCCATTATGTTCGATAATCTCTTCTCTACAGTCAAAATCCCTGAAAACAAAAATAACCATAGAATAATACACAATAGTATAAGAATAATAGCAAAAAAAAAATGAATTAGTAAACAAATCAACCAAATTAAAACTATCAAACAAATAAAATAAAACAAATTAAAAAACTTGATTAAACTAGTTAACAAGTGTAGTTATAAATTAGAGTAGTTCCTCAGTGGAGGTGGTGAGAAACTCTTTAATAAGACCATACAAGGCCATTATGTTCGATAATCTCTTCTCTACAGTCAAAATCCCTGAAAACAAAAATAACCATAGAATAATACACAATAGTATAAGAATAATAGCAAAAAAAAAATGAATTAGTAAACAAATCAACCAAATTAAAACTATCAAACAAATAAAATAAAACAAATTAAAAAACTTGATTAAACTAGTTAACAAGTGTAATTATAAATTAGAGTAGTTCCTCAGTGGAGGTGGTGAGAAACTCGTTAATAAGACCATACAAGGCCATTATGTTCGATAATCTCTTCTCTACAGTCAAAATCCCTGAAAACAAAAATAATCATAGAATAATACACAATTGTATAAGAATAATAGCAAAAAAAAATGAATTATTAAACAAATCAACCAAATTAAAACTATCAAACAAATAAAATAAAACAAATTAAAAAACTTGATTAAATTAGTTAACAAGTGTAATTATAAATTAGAGTAGTTCCTCATTGGAGGTGGTGAGAAACTCGTTAATAAGACCATACAAGGCCATTATGTTCGATAATCTCTTCTCTACAGTCAAAATCCCTGAAAACAAAAATAACTATAGAATAATACACAATAGTATAAGAATAATAGCAACAAAAAAAAATGAATTAGTAAACAAATCAACCAAATTAAAACTATCAAACAAATAAAATAAAACAAATTAAAAAACTTGATTAAACTAGTTAACAAGTGTAATTATAAATTAGAGTAGTTCCTCAGTGGAGGTGGTGAGAAACTCGTTAATAAGACCATACAAGGCCATTATGTTCGATAATCTCTTCTCTACAGTCAAAATCCCTGAAAACAAAAATAACAAAAGAATAATACACAATAGTATAAGAATAATAGCAAAAAAAAATGAATTAGTAAACAAATCAACCAAATTAAAACTATCAAACAAATAAAATAAAACAAATTAAAAAACTTGATTAAACTAGTTAACAAGTGTAATTATAAATTAGAGTAGTTCCTTAGTGGAGGTGGTGAGAAACTCGTTAATAAGACCATACAAGGCCATTATGTTCGATAATCTCTTCTCTACAGTCAAAATCCCTGAAAACAAAAATAATCATAGAATAATACACAATAGTATAAGAATAATAGCAAAAAAAAAATGAATTATTAAACAAATCAACCAAATTAAAACTATCAAACAAATAAAATAAAACAAATTAAAAAACTTGATTAAATTAGTTAACAAGTGTAATTATAAATTAGAGTAGTTCCTCATTGGAGGTGGTGAGAAACTCGTTAATAAGACCATACAAGGCCATTATGTTCGATAATCTCTTCTCTACAGTCAAAATCCCTGAAAACAAAAATAACCATAGAATAATACACAATAGTATAAGAATAATAGCAAAAAAAAATGAATTAGTAAACAAATCAACCAAATTAAAACTATCAAACAAATAAAATAAAACAAATTAAAAAACTTGATTAAACTAGTTAACAAGTGTAATTATAAATTAGAGTAGTTCCTCAGTGGAGGTGGTGAGAAACTCGTTAATAAGACCATACAAGGCCATTATGTTCGATAATCTCTTCTCTACAGTCAAAATCCCTGAAAACAAAAATAATCATAGAATAATACACAATAGTATAAGAATAATAGCAAAAAAAAATGAATTATTAAACAAATCAACCAAATTAAAACTATCAAACAAATAAAATAAAACAAATTAAAAAACTTGATTAAACTAGTTAACAAGTGTAATTATAAATTAGAGTAGTTCCTCATTGGAGGTGGTGAGAAACTCGTTAATAAGACCATACAAGACCATTATGTTCGATAATCTCTTCTCTACAGTCAAAATCCCTGAAAACAAAAATAACCATAGAATAATACACAATAGTATAAGAATAATAGCAAAAAAAAAAATGAATTAGTAAACAAATCAACCAAATTAAAACTATCAAACAAATAAAATAAAACAAATTAAAAAACTTGATTAAACTAGTTAACAAGTGTAATTATAAATTAGAGTAGTTCCTCAGTGGAGGTGGTGAGAAACTCGTTAATAAGACCATACAAGGCCATTATGTTCGATAATCTCTTCTCTACAGTCAAAATCCCTGAAAACAAAAATAACCATAGAATAATACACAATAGTATAAGAATAATAGCAAAAAAAAAATGAATTAGTAAACAAATCAACCAAATTAAAACTATCAAACAAATAAAATAAAACAAATTAAAAAACTTGATTAAACTAGTTAACAAGTGTAATTATAAATTAGAGTAGTTCCTCATTGGAGGTGGTGAGAAACTCGTTAATAAGACCATACAAGGCCATTATGTTCGATAATCTCTTCTCTACAGTCAAAATCCCTGAAAACAAAAATAACCATAGAATAATACACAATAGTATAAGAATAATAGCAAAAAAAAAATGAATTAGTAAACAAATCAACCAAATTAAAACTATCAAACAAATTAAAAAACTTGATTAAACTAGTTAATAAATGTAATTATAAATTAGAGTAGTTCCTCAGTGGAGGTGGTGAGAAACTCGTTAATAAGACCATACAAGGCCATTATGTTCGATAATCTCTTCTCTACAGTCAAAATCCCTGAAAACAAAAATAACCATAGAATAATACACAATAGTATAAGAATAATAGCAAAAAAAAAATGAATTAGTAAACAAATCAACCAAATTAAAACTATCAAACAAATAAAATAAAACAAATTAAAAAACTTGATTAAACTAGTTAACAAGTGTAGTTATAAATTAGAGTAGTTCCTCAGTGGAGGTGGTGAGAAACTCTTTAATAAGACCATACAAGGCCATTATGTTCGATAATCTCTTCTCTACAGTCAAAATCCCTGAAAACAAAAATAACCATAGAATAATACACAATAGTATAAGAATAATAGCAAAAAAAAAATGAATTAGTAAACAAATCAACCAAATTAAAACTATCAAACAAATAAAATAAAACAAATTAAAAAACTTGATTAAACTAGTTAACAAGTGTAATTATAAATTAGAGTAGTTCCTCAGTGGAGGTGGTGAGAAACTCGTTAATAAGACCATACAAGGCCATTATGTTCGATAATCTCTTCTCTACAGTCAAAATCCCTGAAAACAAAAATAATCATAGAATAATACACAATTGTATAAGAATAATAGCAAAAAAAAATGAATTATTAAACAAATCAACCAAATTAAAACTATCAAACAAATAAAATAAAACAAATTAAAAAACTTGATTAAATTAGTTAACAAGTGTAATTATAAATTAGAGTAGTTCCTCATTGGAGGTGGTGAGAAACTCGTTAATAAGACCATACAAGGCCATTATGTTCGATAATCTCTTCTCTACAGTCAAAATCCCTGAAAACAAAAATAACTATAGAATAATACACAATAGTATAAGAATAATAGCAACAAAAAAAAATGAATTAGTAAACAAATCAACCAAATTAAAACTATCAAACAAATAAAATAAAACAAATTAAAAAACTTGATTAAACTAGTTAACAAGTGTAATTATAAATTAGAGTAGTTCCTCAGTGGAGGTGGTGAGAAACTCGTTAATAAGACCATACAAGGCCATTATGTTCGATAATCTCTTCTCTACAGTCAAAATCCCTGAAAACAAAAATAACAAAAGAATAATACACAATAGTATAAGAATAATAGCAAAAAAAAATGAATTAGTAAACAAATCAACCAAATTAAAACTATCAAACAAATAAAATAAAACAAATTAAAAAACTTGATTAAACTAGTTAACAAGTGTAATTATAAATTAGAGTAGTTCCTTAGTGGAGGTGGTGAGAAACTCGTTAATAAGACCATACAAGGCCATTATGTTCGATAATCTCTTCTCTACAGTCAAAATCCCTGAAAACAAAAATAATCATAGAATAATACACAATAGTATAAGAATAATAGCAAAAAAAAAATGAATTATTAAACAAATCAACCAAATTAAAACTATCAAACAAATAAAATAAAACAAATTAAAAAACTTGATTAAATTAGTTAACAAGTGTAATTATAAATTAGAGTAGTTCCTCATTGGAGGTGGTGAGAAACTCGTTAATAAGACCATACAAGGCCATTATGTTCGATAATCTCTTCTCTACAGTCAAAATCCCTGAAAACAAAAATAACCATAGAATAATACACAATAGTATAAGAATAATAGCAAAAAAAATGAATTAGTAAACAAATCAACCAAATTAAAACTATCAAACAAATAAAATAAAACAAATATAAAAAACTTGATTAAACTAGTTAACAAGTGTAATTATAAATTAGAGTAGTTCCTCAGTGGAGTTGGTGAGAAACTCATTAATAAGACCATACAAGGCCATTATGTTCGATAATCTCTTCTCTACAGTCAAAATCCCTGAAAACAAAAATAACCATAGAATAATACACAATAGTATAAAAATAATAGCAAAAAAAAATAACCACAGCTTCCACATATAAGGATTTTGAAATTGAATCCAAGTCAGGAAACAAATCAACAACATCGACATAACCTTGTAGCGTAATTGTTCTAAAACGAAGTTCTTTTGTGAGTTGCAATGCCAACTTAATGGCATTGAACTCAGACATAGCCAGAGATTGGTTGCCAAAACCGATGATGTAACGGTACAGCTGTTAAAAAAGGTCTATAATTATTAAATTATATACATATTTAAATTAAAATTAAACTACAACCCTCTACATAACGTTGATTATCCGGAAGAGGGGGTATCGCTTGAATTCCCTCTTAAACATAATGGCACCCCTTGGTGGTATAGGAATATACAGTATGATCGTTTCCTTGTGAGGTTCTTTTATCTTCCTCTCTTTCAAGATGATAACAGCTCCGCCAGCAAGTCCATCCCTAAAAACTGCTCCACACCTAACAATGATACCCTGAAATGAAACAAATTAAAACTATCAAACAAATAAAATAAAACAAACTAAAAGACTTGATTAAACTAGTTAACAAGTGTAATTATAAATTAGAGTAGTTCCTCAGTGGAGGTGGTGAGAAACTCGTTAATAAGACCATACAAGGCCATTATGTTCGATAATCTCTTCTCTACCGTCAAAATCCCTGAAAACAAAAATAACCATAGAATAATACACAATAGTATAAGAATAATAGCAAAAAAAAATGAATTAGTAAACAAATCAACCAAATTAAAACTATCAAACAAATAAAATAAAACAAATTAAAAAACTTGATTAAACTAGTTAACAAGTGTAATTATAAATTAGAGTAGTTCCTCAGTGGAGGTGGTGAGAAACTCGTTAATAAGACCATACAAGGCCATTATGTTCGATAATCTCTTCTCTACAGTCAAAATCCCTGAAAACAAAAATAATCATAGAATAATACACAATAGTATAAGAATAATAGCAAAAAAAAATGAATTATTAAACAAATCAACCAAATTAAAACTATCAAACAAATAAAATAAAACAAATTAAAAAACTTGATTAAATTAGTTAACAAGTGTAATTATAAATTAGAGTAGTTCCTCATTGGAGGTGGTGAGAAACTCGTTAATAAGACCATACAAGGCCATTATGTTCGATAATCTCTTCTCTACAGTCAAAATCCCTGAAAACAAAAATAACTATAGAATAATACACAATAGTATAAGAATAATAGCAACAAAAAAAAATGAATTAGTAAACAAATCAACCAAATTAAAACTATCAAACAAATAAAATAAAACAAATTAAAAAACTTGATTAAACTAGTTAACAAGTGTAATTATAAATTAGAGTAGTTCCTCAGTGGAGGTGGTGAGAAACTCGTTAATAAGACCATACAAGGCCATTATGTTCGATAATCTCTTCTCTACAGTCAAAATCCCTGAAAACAAAAATAACAAAAGAATAATACACAATAGTATAAGAATAATAGCAAAAAAAAATGAATTAGTAAACAAATCAACCAAATTAAAACTATCAAACAAATAAAATAAAACAAATTAAAAAACTTGATTAAACTAGTTAACAAGTGTAATTATAAATTAGAGTAGTTCCTCAGTGGAGGTGGTGAGAAACTCGTTAATAAGACCATACAAGGCCATTATGTTCGATAATCTCTTCTCTACAGTCAAAATCCCTGAAAACAAAAATAATCATAGAATAATACACAATAGTATAAGAATAATAGCAAAAAAAAATGAATTATTAAACAAATCAACCAAATTAAAACTATCAAACAAATAAAATAAAACAAATTAAAAAACTTGATTAAACTAGTTAACAAGTGTAATTATAAATTAGAGTAGTTCCTCATTGGAGGTGGTGAGAAACTCGTTAATAAGACCATACAAGACCATTATGTTCGATAATCTCTTCTCTACAGTCAAAATCCCTGAAAACAAAAATAACCATAGAATAATACACAATAGTATAAGAATAATAGCAAAAAAAAAAAATGAATTAGTAAACAAATCAACCAAATTAAAACTATCAAACAAATAAAATAAAACAAATTAAAAAACTTGATTAAACTAGTTAACAAGTGTAATTATAAATTAGAGTAGTTCCTCAGTGGAGGTGGTGAGAAACTCGTTAATAAGACCATACAAGGCCATTATGTTCGATAATCTCTTCTCTACAGTCAAAATCCCTGAAAACAAAAATAACCATAGAATAATACACAATAGTATAAGAAGAATAGCAAAAAAAAAATGAATTAGTAAACAAATCAACCAAATTAAAACTATCAAACAAATAAAATAAAACAAATTAAAAAACTTGATTAAACTAGTTAACAAGTGTAATTATAAATTAGAGTAGTTCCTCATTGGAGGTGGTGAGAAACTCGTTAATAAGACCATACAAGGCCATTATGTTCGATAATCTCTTCTCTACAGTCAAAATCCCTGAAAACAAAAATAACCATAGAATAATACACAATAGTATAAGAATAATAGCAAAAAAAAACATGAATTAGTAAACAAATCAACCAAATTAAAACTATCAAACAAATTAAAAAACTTGATTAAACTAGTTAATAAATGTAATTATAAATTAGAGTAGTTCCTCAGTGGAGGTGGTGAGAAACTCGTTAATAAGACCATACAAGGCCATTATGTTCGATAATCTCTTCTCTACAGTCAAAATCCCTGAAAACAAAAATAACCATAGAATAATACACAATAGTATAAGAATAATAGCAAAAAAAAATGAATTAGTAAACAAATCAACCAAATTAAAACTATCAAACAAATAAAATAAAACAAATTAAAAAACTTGATTAAACTAGTTAACAAGTGTAGTTATAAATTAGAGTAGTTCCTCAGTGGAGGTGGTGAGAAACTCTTTAATAAGACCATACAAGGCCATTATGTTCGATAATCTCTTCTCTACAGTCAAAATCCCTGAAAACAAAAATAACCATAGAATAATACACAATAGTATAAGAATAATAGCAAAAAAAAAAATGAATTAGTAAACAAATCAACCAAATTAAAACTATCAAACAAATAAAATAAAACAAATTAAAAAACTTGATTAAATTAGTTAACAAGTGTAATTATAAATTAGAGTAGTTCCTCAGTGGAGGTGGTGACAAACTCGTTAATAAGACCATACAAGGCCATTATGTTCGATAATCTCTTCTCTACAGTCAAAATCCCTAAAAACAAAAATAACCATAGAATAATACACAATAGTATAAGAATAATAGCAAAAAAAATAACCACAGCTTCCACATATAAGGATTTTGAAATTGAATCCAAGTCAGGAAACAAATCAACAACATCGACATAACCTTGTAGCGTAATTGTTCTAAAATGAAGTTCTTTGGTGAGTTGCAATGCCAACTAAATGGCATTGAACTCAGACATAGCCAGAGATTGGTTGCCAAAACCGATGATGTAACGGTACAGCTGTTAAAAAAGGTCAATAATTATTAAATTATATACATATTTAAATTAAAATTAAACTACACACCTCTACATAACGTTGATTATCCGGAAGAGGGGGTATCGCTTGAATTCCCTCTTAAACATAATGGCACCCCTTGGTGGTATAGGAATATACAGTATGATCGTTTCCTTGGGAGGTTCTTTTATCTTCCTCTCTTTCAAGATGATAACAGCTCCGCCAGCAAGTCCATCCCTAAAAACTGCTCCACACCTAACAATGATACCCTGAAATTAAACAAATTAAAACTATCAAACAAATAAAAAAAACAAATTAAAAAACTTGATTAAACTAGTTAACAAGTGTAATTATAAATTAGAGTAGTTCCTCAGTGGAGGTGGTGAGAAACTCGTTAATAAGACCATACAAGGCCATTATGTTCGATAATCTCTTCTCTACAGTCAAAATCCCTGAAAACAAATATAACCATAGAATAATACACAATAGTTTAAGAATAATAGCAAAAAATAAATGAATTAGTAAACAAATCAACCAAATTAAAACTATCAAACAAATGAAATAAAACAAATTAAAAAACTTGATTAAACTAGTTAACAAGTGTAATTATAAATTAGAGTAGTTCCTCAGTGGAGGTAGTGAGAAACTCGTTAATAAGACCATACAAGGCCATTATGTTCGATAATCTCTTCTCTACAGTCAAAATCCCTGAAAACAAAAATAACCATAGAATAATACACAATAGTATAAGAATAATAGCAAAAAAAAATGAATTAGTAAACAAATCAACCAAATTAAAACTATCAAACAAATAAAATAAAACAAATTAAAAAACTTGATTAAACTAGTTAACAAATGTAATTATAAATTAGAGTAGTTCCTCAGTGGAGGTGGTGAGAAACTCGTTAATAAGACCATACAAGACCATTATGTTCGATAATCTCTTCTCTACAGTCAAAATCCCTGAAAACAAAAATAACCATAGAATAATACACAATAGTATAAGAATAATAGCAAAAAATAAATTATTTAGTAAACAAATCAACCAAATTAAAACTATCAAACAAATAAAATAAAACAAATTAAAAAACTTGATTAAACTAGTTAACAAATGTAATTATAAATTAGAGTAGTTCCTCAGTGGAGGTGGTGAGAAACTCGTTAATAAGACCATAGAAGGCCATTATGTTCGATAATCTCTTCTCTACAGTCAAAATACCTGAAAACAAAAATAACCATAGAATAATACACAATAGTAAAAGAATAATAGCAAAAAAAAAATGAATTAGTAAACAAATCAACCAAATTAAAACTATCAAACAAATAAAATAAAACAAATTAAAAAACTTGATTAAACTAGTTAACAAGTGTAGTTATAAATTAGAGTAGTTCCTCAGTGGAGGTGGTGAGAAACTCGTTAATAAGACCATACAAGGCCATTATGTTCGATAATCTCTTCTCTACAGTCAAAATCCCTGAAAACAAAAATAACCATAGAATAATACACAATAGTATAAGAATAATAGCAAAAAAAAAATGAATTAGTAAACAAATCAACCAAATTAAAACTATCAAACAAATAAAATAAAACAAATTAAAAAACTTGATTAAATTAGTTAACAAGTGTAATTATAAATTAGAGTAGTTCCTCAGTGGAGGTGGTGAGAAACTCGTTAATAAGACCATACAAGGCCATTATGTTCGATAATCTCTTCTCTACAGTCAAAATCCCTGAAAACATAAATAACCATAGAATAATACACAATAGTATAAGAATAATAGCAAAAAAAAAATGAATTAGTAAACAAATCAACCAAATTAAAACTATCAAACAAATAAAATAAAACAAATTAAAAAACTTGATTAAACTAGTTAACAAGTGTAATTATAAATTAGAGTAGTTCCTCAGTGGAGGTGGTGAGAAACTCGTTAATAAGACCATACAAGGCCATTATGTTCGATAATCTCTTCTCTACAGTCAAAATCCCTAAAAACAAAAATAACCATAGAATAATACACAATAGTATAAGAATAATAGCAAAAAAAAATAAATTAGTAAACAAATCAACCAAATTAAAACTATCAAACAAATAAAATAAAACAAATTAAAAAACTTGATTAAACTAGTTAACAAGTGTAATTATAAATTAGAGTAGTTCCTCAGTGGAGGTGTTGAGAAACTCGTTAATAAGACCATACAAGGCCATTATGTTCGATAATCTCTTCTCTACAGTCAAAATCCCTGAAAACAAAAATAACCATAGAATAATACACAATAGTATAAGAATAATAGCAAAAAAAAAAAAATGAATTAGTAAACAAATCAACCAAATTAAAACTATCAAACAAATAAAATAAAACAAATTAAAAAACTTGATTAAATTAGTTAACAAGTGTAATTATAAATTAGAGTAGTTCCTCAGTGGAGGTGGTGAGAAACTCGATAATAAGACCATACAAGGCCATTATGTTCGATAATCTCTTCTCTACAGTCAAAATCCCTGAAAACAAAAATAACCATAGAATAATACACAATAGTATAAGAATAATAGCAAAAAAAATAACCACAGCTTCCACATATAAGGATTTTGAAATTGAATCCAAGTCAGGAAACAAATCAACAACATCGACATAACCTTGTAGCGTAATTGTTCTAAAACGAAGTTCTTTGGTGAGTTGCAATGCCAACTTAATGGCATTGAACTCAGACATAGCCAGAGATTGGTTGCCAAAACCGATGATGTAACGGTACAGCTGTTAAAAAAGGTCAATAATTATTAAATTATATACATATTTAAATTAAAATTAAACTACACACCTCTACATAACGTTGATTATCCGGAAGAGGGGGTATCGCTTGAATTCCCTCTTAAACATAATGGCACCCCTTGGTGGTATAGGAATATACAGTATGATCGTTTCCTTGTGAGGTTCTTTTATCTTCCTCTCTTTCAAGATGATAACAGCTCCGCCAGCAAGTCCATCCCTAAAAACTGCTCCACACCTAACAATGATACCCTGAAATGAAACAAATTAAAACTATCAAACAAATAAAATAAAACAAACTAAAAGACTTGATTAAACTAGTTAACAAGTGTAATTATAAATTAGAGTAGTTTCTCAGTGGAGGTGGTGAGAAACTCGTTAATAAGACCATACAAGGCCATTATGTTCGATAATCTCTTCTCTACCGTCAAAATCCCTGAAAACAAAAATAACCATAGAATAATACACAATAGTATAAGAATAATAGCAAAAAAAAATGAATTAGTAAACAAATCAACCAAATTAAAACTATCAAACAAATAAAATAAAACAAATTAAAAAACTTGATTAAACTAGTTAACAAGTGTAATTATAAATTAGAGTAGTTCCTCAGTGGAGGTGGTGAGAAACTCGTTAATAAGACCATACAAGGCCATTATGTTCGATAATCTCTTCTCTACAGTCAAAATCCCTGAAAACAAAAATAATCATAGAATAATACACAATAGTATAAGAATAATAGCAAAAAAAAATGAATTATTAAACAAATCAACCAAATTAAAACTATCAAACAAATAAAATAAAACAAATTAAAAAACTTGATTAAACTAGTTAACAAGTGTAATTATAAATTAGAGTAGTTCCTCATTGGAGGTGGTGAGAAACTCGTTAATAAGACCATACAAGACCATTATGTTCGATAATCTCTTCTCTACAGTCAAAATCCCTGAAAACAAAAATAACCATAGAATAATACACAATAGTATAAGAATAATAGCAAAAAAAAAAATGAATTAGTAAACAAATCAACCAAATTAAAACTATCAAACAAATAAAATAAAACAAATTAAAAAACTTGATTAAACTAGTTAACAAGTGTAATTATAAATTAGAGTAGTTCCTCAGTGGAGGTGGTGAGAAACTCGTTAATAAGACCATACAAGGCCATTATGTTCGATAATCTCTTCTCTACAGTCAAAATCCCTGAAAACAAAAATAACCATAGAATAATACACAATAGTATAAGAAGAATAGCAAAAAAAAAATGAATTAGTAAACAAATCAACCAAATTAAAACTATCAAACAAATAAAATAAAACAAATTAAAAAACTTGATTAAACTAGTTAACAAGTGTAATTATAAATTAGAGTAGTTCCTCATTGGAGGTGGTGAGAAACTCGTTAATAAGACCATACAAGGCCATTATGTTCGATAATCTCTTCTCTACAGTCAAAATCCCTGAAAACAAAAATAACCATAGAATAATACACAATAGTATAAGAATAATAGCAAAAAAAAAATGAATTAGTAAACAAATCAACCAAATTAAAACTATCAAACAAATTAAAAAACTTGATTAAACTAGTTAATAAATGTAATTATAAATTAGAGTAGTTCCTCAGTGGAGGTGGTGAGAAACTCGTTAATAAGACCATACAAGGCCATTATGTTCGATAATCTCTTCTCTACAGTCAAAATCCCTGAAAACAAAAATAACCATAGAATAATACACAATAGTATAAGAATAATAGCAAAAAAAAAATGAATTAGTAAACAAATCAACCAAATTAAAACTATCAAACAAATAAAATAAAACAAATTAAAAAACTTGATTAAACTAGTTAACAAGTGTAGTTATAAATTAGAGTAGTTCCTCAGTGGAGGTGGTGAGAAACTCTTTAATAAGACCATACAAGGCCATTATGTTCGATAATCTCTTCTCTACAGTCAAAATCCCTGAAAACAAAAATAACCATAGAATAATACACAATAGTATAAGAATAATAGCAAAAAAAAAAATGAATTAGTAAACAAATCAACCAAATTAAAACTATCAAACAAATAAAATAAAACAAATTAAAAAACTTGATTAAATTAGTTAACAAGTGTAATTATAAATTAGAGTAGTTCCTCAGTGGAGGTGGTGACAAACTCGTTAATAAGACCATACAAGGCCATTATGTTCGATAATCTCTTCTCTACAGTCAAAATCCCTAAAAACAAAAATAACCATAGAATAATACACAATAGTATAAGAATAATAGCAAAAAAAATAACCACAGCTTCCACATATAAGGATTTTGAAATTGAATCCAAGTCAGGAAACAAATCAACAACATCGACATAACCTTGTAGCGTAATTGTTCTAAAACGAAGTTCTTTGGTGAGTTGCAATGCCAACTAAATGGCATTGAACTCAGACATAGCCAGAGATTGGTTGCCAAAACCGATGATGTAACGGTACAGCTGTTAAAAAAGGTCAATAATTATTAAATTATATACATATTTAAATTAAAATTAAACTACACACCTCTACATAACGTTGATTATCCGGAAGAGGGGGTATCGCTTGAATTCCCTCTTAAACATAATGGCACCCCTTGGTGGTATAGGAATATACAGTATGATCGTTTCCTTGGGAGGTTCTTTTATCTTCCTCTCTTTCAAGATGATAACAGCTCCGCCAGCAAGTCCATCCCTAAAAACTGCTCCACACCTAACAATGATACCCTGAAATTAAACAAATTAAAACTATCAAACAAATAAAAAAAACAAATTAAAAAACTTGATTAAACTAGTTAACAAGTGTAATTATAAATTAGAGTAGTTCCTCAGTGGAGGTGGTGAGAAACTCGTTAATAAGACCATACAAGGCCATTATGTTCGATAATCTCTTCTCTACAGTCAAAATCCCTGAAAACAAATATAACCATAGAATAATACACAATAGTATAAGAATAATAGCAAAAAATAAATGAATTAGTAAACAAATCAACCAAATTAAAACTATCAAACAAATGAAATAAAACAAATTAAAAAACTTGATTAAACTAGTTAACAAGTGTAATTATAAATTAGAGTAGTTCCTCAGTGGAGGTAGTGAGAAACTCGTTAATAAGACCATACAAGGCCATTATGTTCGATAATCTCTTCTCTACAGTCAAAATCCCTGAAAACAAAAATAACCATAGAATAATACACAATAGTATAAGAATAATAGCAAAAAAAAAAAATGAATTAGTAAACAAATCAACCAAATTAAAACTATCAAACAAATAAAATAAAACAAATTAAAAAACTTGATTAAACTAGTTAACAAATGTAATTATAAATTAGAGTAGTTCCTCAGTGGAGGTGGTGAGAAACTCGTTAATAAGACCATACAAGACCATTATGTTCGATAATCTCTTCTCTACAGTCAAAATCCCTGAAAACAAAAATAACCATAGAATAATACACAATAGTATAAGAATAATAGCAAAAAATAAATTATTTAGTAAACAAATCAACCAAATTAAAACTATCAAACAAATAAAATAAAACAAATTAAAAAACTTGATTAAACTAGTTAACAAATGTAATTATAAATTAGAGTAGTTCCTCAGTGGAGGTGGTGAGAAACTCGTTATTAAGACCATACAAGGCCATTATGTTCGATAATCTCTTCTCTACAGTCAAAATCCCTGAAAACAAAAATAACCATAGAATAATACACAATAGTAAAAGAATAATAGCAAAAAAAAAATGAATTAGTAAACAAATCAACCAAATTAAAACTATCAAACAAATAAAATAAAACAAATTAAAAAACTTGATTAAACTAGTTAACAAGTGTAGTTATAAATTAGAGTAGTTCCTCAGTGGAGGTGGTGAGAAACTCGTTAATAAGACCATACAAGGCCATTATGTTCGATAATCTCTTCTCTACAGTCAAAATCCCTGAAAACAAAAATAACCATAGAATAATACACAATAGTATAAGAATAATAGCAAAAAAAAAATGAATTAGTAAACAAATCAACCAAATTAAAACTATCAAACAAATAAAATAAAACAAATTAAAAAACTTGATTAAATTAGTTAACAAGTGTAATTATAAATTAGAGTAGTTCCTCAGTGGAGGTGGTGAGAAACTCGTTAATAAGACCATACAAGGCCATTATGTTCGATAATCTCTTCTCTACAGTCAAAATCCCTGAAAACATAAATAACCATAGAATAATACACAATAGTATAAGAATAATAGCAAAAAAAAAATGAATTAGTAAACAAATCAACCAAATTAAAACTATCAAACAAATTAAATAAAACAAATTAAAAAACTTGATTAAACTAGTTAACAAGTGTAATTATAAATTAGAGTAGTTCCTCAGTGGAGGTGGTGAGAAACTCGTTAATAAGACCATACAAGGCCATTATGTTCGATAATCTCTTCTCTACAGTCAAAATCCCTAAAAACAAAAATAACCATAGAATAATACACAATAGTATAAGAATAATAGCAAAAAAAAATAAATTAGTAAACAAATCAACCAAATTAAAACTATCAAACAAATAAAATAAAACAAATTAAAAAACTTGATTAAACTAGTTAACAAGTGTAATTATAAATTAGAGTAGTTCCTCAGTGGAGGTGTTGAGAAACTCGTTAATAAGACCATACAAGGCCATTATGTTCGATAATCTCTTCTCTACAGTCAAAATCCCTGAAAACAAAAATAACCATAGAATAATACACAATAGTATAAGAATAATAGCAAAAAAAAAATGAATTAGTAAACAAATCAACCAAATTAAAACTATCAAACAAATAAAATAAAACAAATTAAAAAACTTGATTAAATTAGTTAACAAGTGTAATTATAAATTAGAGTAGTTCCTCAGTGGAGGTGGTGAGAAACTCGTTAATAAGACCATACAAGGCCATTATGTTCGATAATCTCTTCTCTACAGTCAAAATCCCTGAAAACAAAAATAACCATAGAATAATACACAATAGTATAAGAATAATAGCAAAAAAAATAACCACAGCTTCCACATATAAGGATTTTGAAATTGAATCCAAGTCAGGAAACAAATCAACAACATCGACATAACCTTGTAGCGTAATTGTTCTAAAACGAAGTTCTTTGGTGAGTTGCAATGCCAACTTAATGGCATTGAACTCAGACATAGCCAGAGATTGGTTGCCAAAACCGATGATGTAACGGTACAGCTGTTAAAAAAGGTCAATAATTATTAAATTATATACATATTTAAATTAAAATTAAACTACACACCTCTACATAACGTTGATTATCCGGAAGAGGGGGTATCGCTTGAATTCCCTCTTAAACATAATGGCACCCCTTGGTGGTATAGGAATATACAGTATGATCGTTTCCTTGGGAGGTTCTTTTATCTTCCTCTCTTTCAAGATGATAACAGCTCCGCCAGCAAGTCCATCCTTAAAAACTGCTCCACACCTAACAATGATACCCTGAAATGAAACAAATTAAAACTATCAAACAAATAAAAAAAACAAATTAAAAAACTTGATTAAACTAGTTAACAAGTGTAATTATAAACTAGAGTAGTTCCTCAGTGGAGGTGGTGAGAAACTCGTTAATAAGACCATACAAGGCCATTATGTTCGATAATCTCTTCTCTACAGTCAAAATCCCTGAAAACAAAAATAACCATAGAATAATACACAATAGTATAAGAATAATAGCAAAAAATAAATGAATTAGTAAACAAATCAACCAAATTAAAACTATCAAACAAATAAAATAAAACAAATTAAAAAACTTGATTAAACTAGTTAACAAGTGTAATTATAAATTAGAGTAGTTCCTCAGTGGAGGTGGTGAGAAACTCGTTAATAAGACCATACAAGACCATTATGTTCGATAATCTCTTCTCTACAGTCAAAATCCCTGAAAACAAAAATAACCATAGAATAATACACAATAGTATAAGAATAATAGCAAAAAAAAATGAATTAGTAAACAAATCAACCAAATTAAAACTATCAAACAAATTAAATAAAACAAATTAAAAAACTTGATTAAACTAGTTAACAAATGTAATTATAAATTAGAGTAGTTCCTCAGTGGAGGTGGTGAGAAACTCGTTAATAAGACCATAGAAGGCCATTATGTTCGATAATCTCTTCTCTACAGTCAAAATCCCTGAAAACAAAAATAACCATAGAATAATACACAATAGTATAAGAATAATAGCAAAAAAAAAATGAATTAGTAAACAAATCAACCAAATTAAAACTATCAAACAAATAAAATAAAACAAATTAAAAAACTTGATTAAACTAGTTAACAAGTGTAGTTATAAATTAGAGTAGTTCCTCAGTGGAGGTGGTGAGAAACTCGTTAATAAGACCATACAAGGCCATTATGTTCGATAATCTCTTCTCTACAGTCAAAATCCCTGAAAACAAAAATAACCATAGAATAATACACAATAGTATAAGAATAATAGCAAAAAAAAAATGAATTAGTAAACAAATCAACCAAATTAAAACTATCAAACAAATAAAATAAAACAAATTAAAAAACTTGATTAAATTAGTTAACAAGTGTAATTATAAATTAGAGTAGTTCCTCAGTGGAGGTGGTGAGAAACTCGTTAATAAGACCATACAAGGCCATTATGTTCGATAATCTCTTCTCTACAGTCAAAATCCCTGAAAACAAAAATAACCATAGAATAATACACAATAGTATAAGAATAATAGCAAAAAAAATAACCACAGCTTCCACATATAAGGATTTTGAAATTGAATCCAAGTCAGGAAACAAATCAACAACATCGACATAACCTTGTAGCGTAATTGTTCTAAAACGAAGTTCTTTGGTGAGTTGCAATGCCAACTTAATTGCATTGAACTCAGACATAGCCAGAGATTGGTTGCCAAAACCGATGATGTAACGGTACAGCTGTTAAAAAAGGTCAATAATTATTAAATTATATACATATTTAAATTAAAATTAAACTACACACCTCTACATAACGTTGATTATCCGGAAGAGGGGGTATCGCTTGAATTCCCTCTTAAACATAATGGCACCCCTTGGTGGTATAGGAATATACAGTATGATCGTTTCCTTGGGAGGTTCTTTTATCTTCCTCTCTTTCAAGATGATAACAGCTCCGCCAGCAAGTCCATCCTTAAAAACTGCTCCACACCTAACAATGATACCCTGAAATGAAACAAATTAAAACTATCAAACAAATAAAAAAAAACAAATTAAAAAACTTGATTAAACTAGTTAACAAGTGTAATTATAAATTAGAGTAGTTCCTCAGTGGAGGTGGTGAGAAACTCGTTAATAAGACCATACAAGGCCATTATGTTCGATAATCTCTTCTCTACAGTCAAAATCCCTGAAAACAAAAATAACCATAGAATAATACACAATAGTATAAGAATAATAGCAAAAAATAAATGAATTAGTAAACAAATCAACCAAATTAAAACTATCAAACAAATAAAATAAAACAAATTAAAAAACTTGATTAAACTAGTTAACAAGTGTAATTATAAATTAGAGTAGTTCCTCAGTGGAGGTGGTGAGAAACTCGTTAATAAGACCATACAAGACCATTATGTTCGATAATCTCTTCTCTACAGTCAAAATCCCTGAAAACAAAAATAACCATAGAATAATACACAATAGTATAAGAATAATAGCAAAAAAAAAAGATGAATTAGTAAACAAATCAACCAAATTAAAACTATCAAACAAATAAAATAAAACAAATTAAAAAACATGATTAAACTAGTTAACAAATGTAATTATAAATTAGAGTAGTTCCTCAGTGGAGGTGGTGAGAAACTCGTTAATAAGACCATAGAAGGCCATTATGTTCGATAATCTCTTCTCTACAGTCAAAATCCCTGAAAACAAAAATAACCATAGAATAATACACAATAGTATAAGAATAATAACAAAAAAAAAATGAATTAGTAAACAAATCAACCAAATTAAAACTATCAAACAAATAAAATAAAACAAATTAAAAAACTTGATTAAACTAGTTAACAAGTGTAGTTATAAATTAGAGTAGTTCCTCAGTGGAGGTGGTGAGAAACTCGTTAATAAGACCATAGAAGGCCATTATGTTCGATAATCTCTTCTCTACAGTCAAAATCCCTGAAAACAAAAATAACCATAGAATAATACACAATAGTATAAGAATAATAGCAAAAAAAAAATGAATTAGTAAACAAATCAACCAAATTAAAACTATCAAACAAATAAAATAAAACAAATTAAAAAACTTGATTAAACTAGTTAACAAGTGTAGTTATAAATTAGAGTAGTTCCTCAGTGGAGGTGGTGAGAAACTCGTTAATAAGACCATACAAGGCCATTATGTTCGATAATCTCTTCTCTACAGTCAAAATCCCTGAAAACAAAAATAACCATAGAATAATACACAATAGTATAAGAATAATAGCAAAAAAAAAAATGAATTAGTAAACAAATCAACCAAATTAAAACTATCAAACAAATAAAATAAAACAAATTAAAAAACTTGATTAAATTAGTTAACAAGTGTAATTATAAATTAGAGTAGTTCCTCAGTGGAGGTGGTGAGAAACTCGTTAATAAGACCATACAAGGCCATTATGTTCGATAATCTCTTCTCTACAGTCAAAATCCCTGAAAACAAAAATAACCATAGAATAATACACAATAGTATAAGAATAATAGCAAAAAAAATAACCACAGCTTCCACATATAAGGATTTTGAAATTGAATCCAAGTCAGGAAACAAATCAACAACATCGACATAACCTTGTAGCGTAATTGTTCTAAAACGAAGTTCTTTGGTGAGTTGCAATGCCAACTTAATGGCATTGAACTCAGACATAGCCAGAGATTGGTTGCCAAAACCGATGATGTAACGGTACAGCTGTTAAAAAAGGTCAATAATTATTAAATTATATACATATTTAAATTAAAATTAAACTACACACCTCTACATAACGTTGATTATCCGGAAGAGGGGGTATCGCTTGAATTCCCTCTTAAACATAATGGCACCCCTTGGTGGTATAGGAATATACAGTATGATCGTTTCCTTGGGAGGTTCTTTTATCTTCCTCTCTTTCAAGATGATAACAGCTCCGCCAGCAAGTCCATCCTTAAAAACTGCTCCACACCTAACAATGATACCCTGAAATGAAACAAATTAAAACTATCAAACAAATAAAAAAAAACAAATTAAAAAACTTGATTAAACTAGTTAACAAGTGTAATTATAAATTAGAGTAGTTCCTCAGTGGAGGTGGTGAGAAACTCGTTAATAAGACCATACAAGGCCATTATGTTCGATAATCTCTTCTCTACAGTCAAAATCCCTGAAAACAAAAATAACCATAGAATAATACACAATAGTATAAGAATAATAGCAAAAAATAAATGAATTAGTAAACAAATCAACCAAATTAAAACTATCAAACAAATAAAATAAAACAAATTAAAAAACTTGATTAAACTAGTTAACAAGTGTAATTATAAATTAGAGTAGTTCCTCAGTGGAGGTGGTGAGAAAGTCGTTAATAAGACCATACAAGACCATTATGTTCGATAATCTCTTCTCTACAGTCAAAATCCCTGAAAACAAAAATAACCATAGAATAATACACAATAGTATAAGAATAATAGCAAAAAAAAAAGATGAATTAGTAAACAAATCAACCAAATTAAAACTATCAAACAAATAAAATAAAACAAATTAAAAAACATGATTAAACTAGTTAACAAATGTAATTATAAATTAGAGTAGTTCCTCAGTGGAGGTGGTGAGAAACTCGTTAATAAGACCATAGAAGGCCATTATGTTCGATAATCTCTTCTCTACAGTCAAAATCCCTGAAAACAAAAATAACCATAGAATAATACACAATAGTATAAGAATAATAGCAAAAAAAAATGAATTAGTAAACAAATCAACCAAATTAAAACTATCAAACAAATAAAATAAAACAAATTAAAAAACTTGATTAAACTAGTTAACAAGTGTAGTTATAAATTAGAGTAGTTCCTCAGTGGAGGTGGTGAGAAACTCGTTAATAAGACCATAGAAGGCCATTATGTTCGATAATCTCTTCTCTGCAGTCAAAATCCCTGAAAACAAAAATAACCATAGAATAATACACAATAGTATAAGAATAATAGCAAAAAAAAATGAATTAGTAAACAAATCAACCAAATTAAAACTATCAAACAAATAAAATAAAACAAATTAAAAAACTTGATTAAATTAGTTAACAAGTGTAATTATAAATTAGAGTAGTTCCTCAGTGGAGGTGGTGAGAAACTCGTTAATAAGACCATACAAGGCCATTATGTTCGATAATCTCTTCTCTACAGTCAAAATCCCTGAAAACAAAAATAACCATAGAATAATACACAATAGTATAAGAATAATAGCAAAAAAAAATGAATTAGTAAACAAATCATCCAAATTAAAACTATCAAACAAATAAAATAAAACAAATTAAAAAACTTGATTAAACTAGTTAACAAGTGTAGTTATAAATTAGAGTAGTTCCTCAGTGGAGGTGGTGAGAAACTCGTTAATAAGACCATACAAGGCCATTATGTTCGATAATCTCTTCTCTACAGTCAAAATCCCTGAAAACAAAAATAACCATAGAATAATACACAATAGTATAAGAATAATAGCAAAAAAAAAAATGAATTAGTGAACAAATCATCCAAATTAAAACTATCAAACAAATAAAATAAAACAAATTAAAAAACTTGATTAAACTAGTTAACAAGTGTAGTTATAAATTAGAGTAGTTCCTCAGTGGAGGTGGTGAGAAACTCGTTAATAAGACCATACAAGGCCATTATGTTCGATAATCTCTTCTCTACAGTCAAAATCCCTGAAAACAAAAATAACCATAGAATAATACACAATAGTATAAGAATAATAGCAAAAAAAAAATGAATTAGTAAACAAATCAACCAAATTAAAACTATCAAACAAACAAAATAAAACAAATTAAAAAACTTGATTAAATTAGTTAACAAGTGTAATTATAAATTAGAGTAGTTCCTCAGTGGAGGTGGTGAGAAACTCGATAATAAGACCATACAAGGCCATTATGTTCGATAATCTCTTCTCTACAGTCAAAATCCCTGAAAACAAAAATAACCATAGAATAATACACAATAGTATAAGAGTAATAGCAAAAAAAAAATGAATTAGTAAACAAATCATCCAAATTAAAACTATCAAACAAATAAAATAAAACAAATTAAAAAACTTGATTAAACTAGTTAACAAGTGTAGTTATAAATTAGAGTAGTTCCTCAGTGGAGGTGGTGAGAAACTCGTTAATAAGACCATACAAGGCCATTATGTTCGATAATCTCTTCTCTACAGTCAAAATCCCTGAAAACAAAAATAACCATAGAATAATACACAATAGTATAAGAATAATAGCAAAAAAAAAATGAATTAGTAAACAAATCAACCAAATTAAAACTATCAAACAAACAAAATAAAACAAATTAAAAAACTTGATTAAATTAGTTAACAAGTGTAATTATAAATTAGAGTAGTTCCTCAGTGGAGGTGGTGAGAAACTCGATAATAAGACCATACAAGGCCATTATGTTCGATAATCTCTTCTCTACAGTCAAAATCCCTGAAAACAAAAATAACCATAGAATAATACACAATAGTATAAGAATAATAGCAAAAAAAAAATGAATTAGTAAACAAATCAACCTAATTAAAACTATCAAACAAATAAAATAAAACAAATTAAAAAACTTGATTAAACTAGTTAACAAGTGTAATTATAAATTAGAGTAGTTCCTCAGTGGAGGTGGTGAGAAACTCGTTAATAAGACCATACAAGGCCATTATGTTCGATAATCTCTTCTCTACAGTCAAAATCCCTGAAAACAAAAATAACCATAGAATAATACACAATAGTATAAGAATAATAGCAAAAAATAAATGAATTAGTAAACAAATCAACCAAATTAAAACTATCAAACAAATAAAATAAAACAAATTAAAAAACTTGATTAAACTAGTTAACAAGTGTAATTATAAATTAGAGTAGTTCCTCAGTGGAGGTGGTGAGAAAGTCGTTAATAAGACCATACAAGACCATTATGTTCGATAATCTCTTCTCTACAGTCAAAATCCCTGAAAACAAAAATAACCATAGAATAATACACAATAGTATAAGAATAATAGCAAAAAAAAAAGATGAATTAGTAAACAAATCAACCAAATTAAAACTATCAAACAAATAAAATAAAACAAATTAAAAAACATGATTAAACTAGTTAACAAATGTAATTATAAATTAGAGTAGTTCCTCAGTGGAGGTGGTGAGAAACTCGTTAATAAGACCATAGAAGGCCATTATGTTCGATAATCTCTTCTCTACAGTCAAAATCCCTGAAAACAAAAATAACCATAGAATAATACACAATAGTATAAGAATAATAGCAAAAAAAAATGAATTAGTAAACAAATCAACCAAATTAAAACTATCAAACAAATAAAATAAAACAAATTAAAAAACTTGATTAAACTAGTTAACAAGTGTAGTTATAAATTAGAGTAGTTCCTCAGTGGAGGTGGTGAGAAACTCGTTAATAAGACCATAGAAGGCCATTATGTTCGATAATCTCTTCTCTGCAGTCAAAATCCCTGAAAACAAAAATAACCATAGAATAATACACAATAGTATAAGAATAATAGCAAAAAAAAATGAATTAGTAAACAAATCAACCAAATTAAAACTATCAAACAAATAAAATAAAACAAATTAAAAAACTTGATTAAATTAGTTAACAAGTGTAATTATAAATTAGAGTAGTTCCTCAGTGGAGGTGGTGAGAAACTCGTTAATAAGACCATACAAGGCCATTATGTTCGATAATCTCTTCTCTACAGTCAAAATCCCTGAAAACAAAAATAACCATAGAATAATACACAATAGTATAAGAATAATAGCAAAAAAAAAATGAATTAGTAAACAAATCATCCAAATTAAAACTATCAAACAAATAAAATAAAACAAATTAAAAAACTTGATTAAACTAGTTAACAAGTGTAGTTATAAATTAGAGTAGTTCCTCAGTGGAGGTGGTGAGAAACTCGTTAATAAGACCATACAAGGCCATTATGTTCGATAATCTCTTCTCTACAGTCAAAATCCCTGAAAACAAAAATAACCATAGAATAATACACAATAGTATAAGAATAATAGCAAAAAAAAAATGAATTAGTGAACAAATCATCCAAATTAAAACTATCAAACAAATAAAATAAAACAAATTAAAAAACTTGATTAAACTAGTTAACAAGTGTAGTTATAAATTAGAGTAGTTCCTCAGTGGAGGTGGTGAGAAACTCGTTAATAAGACCATACAAGGCCATTATGTTCGATAATCTCTTCTCTACAGTCAAAATCCCTGAAAACAAAAATAACCATAGAATAATACACAATAGTATAAGAATAATAGCAAAAAAAAAATGAATTAGTAAACAAATCAACCAAATTAAAACTATCAAACAAACAAAATAAAACAAATTAAAAAACTTGATTAAATTAGTTAACAAGTGTAATTATAAATTAGAGTAGTTCCTCAGTGGAGGTGGTGAGAAACTCGATAATAAGACCATACAAGGCCATTATGTTCGATAATCTCTTCTCTACAGTCAAAATCCCTGAAAACAAAAATAACCATAGAATAATACACAATAGTATAAGAATAATAGCAAAAAAAAAATGAATTAGTAAACAAATCATCCAAATTAAAACTATCAAACAAATAAAATAAAACAAATTAAAAAACTTGATTAAACTAGTTAACAAGTGTAGTTATAAATTAGAGTAGTTCCTCAGTGGAGGTGGTGAGAAACTCGTTAATAAGACCATACAAGGCCATTATGTTCGATAATCTCTTCTCTACAGTCAAAATCCCTGAAAACAAAAATAACCATAGAATAATACACAATAGTATAAGAATAATAGCAAAAAAAAAATGAATTAGTAAACAAATCAACCAAATTAAAACTATCAAACAAACAAAATAAAACAAATTAAAAAACTTGATTAAATTAGTTAACAAGTGTAATTATAAATTAGAGTAGTTCCTCAGTGGAGGTGGTGAGAAACTCGATAATAAGACCATACAAGGCCATTATGTTCGATAATCTCTTCTCTACAGTCAAAATCCCTGAAAACAAAAATAACCATAGAATAATACACAATAGTATAAGAATAATAGCAAAAAAAAAATGAATTAGTAAACAAATCAACCTAATTAAAACTATCAAACAAATAAAATAAAACAAATTAAAAAACTTGATTAAACTAGTTAACAAGTGTAATTATAAATTAGAGTAGTTCCTCAGTGGAGGTGGTGAGAAACTCGTTAATAAGACCATACAAGGCCATTATGTTCGATAATCTCTTCTCTACAGTCAAAATCCCTAAAAACAAAAATAACCATAGAATAATACACAATAGTATAAGAATAATAGCAAAAATAAATAAATTAGTAAACAAATCAACCAAATTAAAACTATCAAACAAATAAAATAAAACAAATTAAAAAACTTGATTAAACTAGTTAACAAGTGTAATTATAAATTAGAGTAGTTCCTCAGTGGAGGTGTTGAGAAACTCGTTAATAAGACCATACAAGGCCATTATGTTCGATAATCTCTTCTCTACAGTCAAAATCCCTGAAAACCAAAATAACCATAGAATAATACACAATAGTATAAGAATAATAGCAAAAAATAAATGAATTAGTAAACAAATCAACCAAATTAAAACTATCAAACAAATAAAATAAAACAAATTAAAAAACTTGATTAAATTAGTTAACAAGTGTAATTATAAATTAGAGTAGTTCCTCAGTGGAGGTGGTGAGAAACTCGTTAATAAGACCATACAAGGCCATTATGTTCGATAATCTCTTCTCTACAGTCAAAATCCCTGAAAACAAAAATAACCATAGAATAATACACAATAGTATAAGAATAATAGCAAAAAAAAAATGAATTAGTAAACAAATCAACCAAATTAAAACTATCAAACAAATAAAATAAAACAAATTAAAAAACATGATTAAACTAGTTAACAAATGTAATTATAAATTAGAGTAGTCCCTCAGTGGAGGTGGTGAGAAACTCGTTAATAAGACCATAGAAGGCCATTATGTTCGATAATCTCTTCTCTACAGTCAAAATCCCTGAAAACAAAAATAACCATAGAATAATACACAATAGTATAAGAATAATAGCAAAAAAAGAATGAATTAGTAAACAAATCAACCAAATTAAAACTATCAAACAAATAAAATAAAACAAATTAAAAAACTTGATTAAACTAGTTAACAAGTGTAGTTATAAATTAGAGTAGTTCCTCAGTGGAGGTGGTGAGAAACTCGTTAATAAGACCATACAAGGCCATTATGTTCGATAATCTCTTCTCTACAGTCAAAATCCCTGAAAACAAAAATAACCATAGAATAATACACAATAGTATAAGAATAATAGCAAAAAAAAATGAATTAGTAAACAAATCAACCAAATTAAAACTATCAAACAAATAAAATAAAACAAATTAAAAAACATGATTAAACTAGTTAACAAATGTAATTATAAATTAGAGTAGTTCCTCAGTGGAGGTGGTGAGAAACTCGTTAATAAGACCATAGAAGGCCATTATGTTCGATAATCTCTTCTCTACAGTCAAAATCCCTGAAAACAAAAATAACCATAGAATAATACACAATAGTATAAGAATAATAGCAAAAAAAAAATGAATTAGTAAACAAATCAACCAAATTAAAACTATCAAACAAATAAAATAAAACAAATTAAAAAACTTGATTAAACTAGTTAACAAGTGTAGTTATAAATTAGAGTAGTTCCTCAGTGGAGGTGGTGAGAAACTCGTTAATAAGACCATAGAAGGCCATTATGTTCGATAATCTCTTCTCTACAGGCAAAATCCCTGAAAACAAAAATAACCATAGAATAATACACAATAGTATAAGAATAATAGCAAAAAAAAATGAATTAGTAAACAAATCAACCAAATTAAAACTATCAAACAAATAAAATAAAACAAATTAAAAAACTTGATTAAATTAGTTAACAAGTGTAATTATAAATTAGAGTAGTTCCTCAGTGGAGGTGGTGAGAAACTCGTTAATAAGACCATACAAGGCCATTATGTTCGATAATCTCTTCTCTACAGTCAAAATCCCTGAAAACAAAAATAACCATAGAATAATACACAATAGTATAAGAATAATAGCAAAAAAAAAATGAATTAGTAAACAAATCATCCAAATTAAAACTATCAAACAAATAAAATAAAACAAATTAAAAAACTTGATTAAACTAGTTAACAAGTGTAGTTATAAATTAGAGTAGTTCCTCAGTGGAGGTGGTGAGAAACTCGTTAATAAGACCATACAAGGCCATTATGTTCGATAATCTCTTCTCTACAGTCAAAATCCCTGAAAACAAAAATAACCATAGAATAATACACAATAGTATAAGAATAATAGCAAAAAAAAAAATGAATTAGTAAACAAATCAACCAAATTAAAACTATCAAACAAACAAAATAAAACAAATTAAAAAACTTGATTAAATTAGTTAACAAGTGTAATTATAAATTAGAGTAGTACCTCAGTGGAGGTGGTGAGAAACTCGATAATAAGACCATACAAGGCCATTATGTTCGATAATCTCTTCTCTACAGTCAAAATCCCTGAAAACAAAAATAACCATAGAATAATACACAATAGTATAAGAATAATAGCAAAAAAAAAATGAATTAGTAAACAAATCAACCTAATTAAAACTATCAAACAAATAAAATAAAACAAATTAAAAAACTTGATTAAACTAGTTAACAAGTGTAATTATAAATTAGAGTAGTTCCTCAGTGGAGGTGGTGAGAAACTCGTTAATAAGACCATACAAGGCCATTATGTTCGATAATCTCTTCTCTACAGTCAAAATCCCTAAAAACAAAAATAACCATAGAATAATACACAATAGTATAAGAATAATAGCAAAAAAAAATAAATTAGTAAACAAATCAACCAAATTAAAACTATCAAACAAATAAAATAAAACAAATTAAAAAACTTGATTAAATTAGTTAACAAGTGTAATTATAAATTAGAGTAGTTCCTCAGTGGAGGTGGTGAGAAACTCGTTAATAAGACCATACAAGGCCATTATGTTCGATAATCTCTTCTCTACAGTCAAAATCCCTTAAAACAAAAATAACCATAGAATAATACACAATAGTATAAGAATAATAGCAAAAAAAAAATAAATTAGTAAACAAATCAACCAAATTAAAACTATCAAACAAATAAAATAAAACAAATTAAAAAACTTGATTAAACTAGTTAACAAGTGTAGTTATAAATTAGAGTAGTTCCTCAGTGGAGGTGGTGAGAAACTCGTTAATAAGACCATACAAGGCCATTATGTTCGATAATCTCTTCTCTACAGTCAAAATCCCTGAAAACAAAAATAACCATAGAATAATACACAATAGTATAAGAATAATAGCAACAAAAAAATGAATTAGTAAACAAATCAACCAAATTAAAACTATCAAACAAACAAAATAAAACAAATTAAAAAACTTGATTAAATTAGTTAACAAGTGTAATTATAAATTAGAGTAGTACCTCAGTGGAGGTGGTGAGAAACTCGATAATAAGACCATACAAGGCCATTATGTTCGATAATCTCTTCTCTACAGTCAAAATCCCTGAAAACAAAAATAACCATAGAATAATACACAATAGTATAAGAATAATAGCAAAAAAAAAAATGAATTAGTAAACAAATCAACCTAATTAAAACTATCAAACAAATAAAATAAAACAAATTAAAAAACTTGATTAAACTAGTTAACAAGTGTAATTATAAATTAGAGTAGTTCCTCAGTGGAGGTGGTGAGAAACTCGTTAATAAGACCATACAAGGCCATTATGTTCGATAATCTCTTCTCTACAGTCAAAATCGCTGAAAACAAAAATAACCATAGAATAATACACAATAGTATAAGAATAATAGCAAAAAAAAATGAATTAGTAAACAAATCAACCAAATTAAAACTATCAAACAAATAAAATAAAACAAATTAAAAAACTTGATTAAATTAGTTAACAAGTGTAATTATAAATTAGAGTAGTTCCTCAGTGGAGGTGGTGAGAAACTCGTTAATAAGACCATACAAGGCCATTATGTTCGATAATCTCTTCTCTACAGTCAAAATCCCTGAAAACAAAAATAACCATAGAATAATACACAATAGTATAAGAATAATAGCAAAAAATAAATAAATTAGTAAACAAATCAACCAAATTAAAACTATCAAACAAATAAAATAAAACAAATTAAAAAACTTGATTAAACTAGTTAACAAGTGTAGTTATAAATTAGAGTAGTTCCTCAGTGGAGGTGGTGAGAAACTCGTTAATAAGACCATACAAGGCCATTATGTTCGATAATCTCTTCTCTACAGTCAAAATCCCTGAAAACAAAAATAACCATAGAATAATACACAATAGTATAAGAATAATAGCAAAAAAAAAATGAATTAGTAAACAAATCAACCAAATTAAAACTATCAAACAAACAAAATAAAACAAATTAAAAAACTTGATTAAATTAGTTAACAAGTGTAATTATAAATTAGAGTAGTTCCTCAGTGGAGGTGGTGAGAAACTCGATAATAAGACCATACAAGGCCATTATGTTCGATAATCTCTTCTCTACAGTCAAAATCCCTGAAAACAAAAATAACCATAGAATAATACACAATAGTATAAGAATAATAGCAAAAAAAAAAGAATTAGTAAACAAATCAACCAAATTAAAACTATCAAACAAATAAAATAAAACAAATTAAAAAACTTGATTAAACTAGTTAACAAGTGTAATTATAAATTAGAGTAGTTCCTCAGTGGAGGTGGTGAGAAACTCGTTAATAAGACCATACAAGGCCATTATGTTCGATAATCTCTTCTCTACAGTCAAAATCCCTAAAAACAAAAATAACCATAGAATAATACACAATAGTATAAGAATAATAGCAAAAAAAAATAAATTAGTAAACAAATCAACCAAATTAAAACTATCAAACAAATAAAATAAAACAAATTAAAAAACTTGATTAAACTAGTTAACAAGTGTAATTATAAATTAGAGTAGTTCCTCAGTGGAGGTGTTGAGAAACTCGTTAATAAGACCATACAAGGCCATTATGTTCGATAATCTCTTCTCTACAGTCAAAATCCCTGAAAACAAAAATAACCATAGAATAATATTCAATAGTATAAGAATAATAGCAAAAAAAAATGAATTAGTAAACAAATCAACCAAATTAAAACTATCAAACAAATAAAATAAAACAAATTAAAAAACTTGATTAAATTAGTTAACAAGTGTAATTATAAATTAGAGTAGTTCCTCAGTGGAGGTGGTGAGAAACTCGTTAATAAGACCATACAAGGCCATTATGTTCGATAATCTCTTCTCTACAGTCAAAATCCCTGAAAACAAAAATAACCATAGAATAATACACAATAGTATAAGAATAATAGCAAAAAAAAAATGAATTAGTAAACAAATCAACCAAATTAAAACTATCAAACAAATAAAATAAAACAAATTAAAAAACATGATTAAACTAGTTAACAAATGTAATTATAAATTAGAGTAGTTCCTCAGTTGAGGTGGTGAGAAACTCGTTAATAAGACCATAGAAGGCCATTATGTTCGATAATCTCTTCTCTACAGTCAAAATCCCTGAAAACAAAAATAACCATAGAATAATACACAATTGTATAAGAATAATAGCAAAAAAAAAATGAATTAGTAAACAAATCAACCAAATTAAAACTATCAAACAAATAAAATAAAACAAATTAAAAAACTTGATTAAACTAGTTAACAAGTGTAGTTATAAATTAGAGTAGTTCCTCAGTGGAGGTGGTGAGAAACTCGTTAATAAGACCATACAAGGCCATTATGTTCGATAATCTCTTCTCTACAGTCAAAATCCCTGAAAACAAAAATAACCATAGAATAATACACAATAGTATAAGAATAATAGCAAAAAAAAATGAATTAGTAAACAAATCAACCAAATTAAAACTATCAAACAAATAAAATAAAACAAATTAAAAAACTTGATTAAACTAGTTAACAAGTGTAATTATAAATTAGAGTAGTTCCTCAGTGGAGGTGGTGAGAAACTCGTTAATAAGACCATACAAGGCCATTATGTTCGATAATCTCTTCTCTACAGTCAAAATCCCTGAAAACAAAAATAACATAGAATAATACACAATAGTATAAGAATAATAGCAAAAAAAAATGAATTAGTAAACAAATCAATCAAATTAAAACTATCAAACAAATAATATAAAACAAATTAAAAAACTTGATTAAACTAGTTCACAAGTGTAGTTATAAATTAGAGTAGTTCCTCAGTGGAGGTGGTGAGAAACTCGTTAATAAGACCATACAAGGCCATTATGTTCGATAATCTCTTCTCTACAGTCAAAATCCCTGAAAACAAAAATAACCATAGAATAATACACAATAGTATAAGAATAATAGCAAAAAAAAAATGAATTAGTAAACAAATCAACCAAATTAAAACTATCAAACAAACAAAATAAAACAAATTAAAAAACTTGATTAAATTAGTTAACAAGTGTAATTATAAATTAGAGTAGTTCCTCAGTGGAGGTGGTGAGAAACTCGATAATAAGACCATACAAGGCCATTATGTTCGATAATCTCTTCTCTATAGTCAAAATCCCTGAAAACAAAAATAACCATAGAATAATACACAATAGTATAAGAATAATAGCAAAAAAAAAATGAATTAGTAAACAAATCAACCAAATTAAAACTATCAAACAAATAAAATAAAACAAATTAAAAAACTTGATTAAACTAGTTAACAAGTGTAGTTATAAATTAGAGTAGTTCCTCAGTGGAGGTGGTGAGAAACTCGTTAATAAGACCATACAAGGCCATTATGTTCGATAATCTCTTCTCTACAGTCAAAATCCCTGAAAACAAAAATAACCATAGAATAATACACAATAGTATAAGAATAATAGCAAAAAAAAAATGAATTAGTAAACAAATCAACCAAATTAAAACTATCAAACAAACAAAATAAAACAAATTAAAAAACTTGATTAAATTAGTTAACAAGTGTAATTATAAATTAGAGTAGTTCCTCAGTGGAGGTGGTGAGAAACTCGATAATAAGACCATACAAGGCCATTATGTTCGATAATCTCTTCTCTATAGTCAAAATCCCTGAAAACAAAAATAACCATAGAATAATACACAATAGTATAAGAATAATAGCAAAAAAAAAATGAATTAGTAAACAAATCAACCAAATTAAAACTATCAAACAAATAAAATAAAACAAATTAAAAAACTTGATTAAACTAGTTAACAAGTGTAATTATAAATTAGAGTAGTTCCACAGTGGAGGTGGTGAGAAACTCGTTAATAAGACCATACAAGGCCATTATGTTCGATAATCTCTTCTCTACAGTCAAAATCCCTGAAAACAAAAATAACCATAGAATAATACACAATAGTATAAGAATAATAGCAAAAAATAAATAAATTAGTAAACAAATCAACCAAATTAAAACTATCAAACAAATAAAATAAAACAAATTAAAAAACTTGATTAAACTAGTTAACAAGTGTAGTTATAAATTAGAGTAGTTCCTCAGTGGAGGTGGTGAGAAACTCGTTAATAAGACCATACAAGGCCATTATGTTCGATAATCTCTTCTCTACAGTCAAAATCCCTGAAAACAAAAATAACCATAGAATAATACACAATAGTATAAGAATAATAGCAAAAAAAAAATGAATTAGTAAACAAATCAACCAAATTAAAAATATCAAACAAACAAAATAAAACAAATTAAAAACCTTGATTAAATTAGTTAACAAGTGTAATTATAAATTAGAGTAGTTCCTCAGTGGAGGTGGTGAGAAACTCGATAATAAGACCATACAAGGCCATTATGTTCGATAATCTCTTCTCTACAGTCAAAATCCCTGAAAACAAAAATAACCATAGAATAATACACAATAGTATAAGAATAATAGCAAAAAAAAAAGAATTAGTAAACAAATCAACCAAATTAAAACTATCAAACAAATAAAATAAAACAAATTAAAAAACTTGATTAAACTAGTTAACAAGTGTAATTATAAATTAGAGTAGTTCCTCAGTGGAGGTGGTGAGAAACTCGTTAATAAGACCATACAAGGCCATTATGTTCGATAATCTCTTCTCTACAGTCAAAATCCCTAAAAACAAAAATAACCATAGAATAATACACAATAGTATAAGAATAATAGCAAAAAAAAATAAATTAGTAAACAAATCAACCAAATTAAAACTATCAAACAAATAAAATAAAACAAATTAAAAAACTTGATTAAACTAGTTAACAAGTGTAATTATAAATTAGAGTAGTTCCTCAGTGGAGGTGTTGAGAAACTCGTTAATAAGACCATACAAGGCCATTATGTTCGATAATCTCTTCTCTACAGTCAAAATCCCTGAAAACAAAAATAACCATAGAATAATACACAATAGTATAAGAATAATAGCAAAAATAAATGAATTAGTAAACAAATCAACCAAATTAAAACTATCAAACAAATAAAATAAAACAAATTAAAAAACTTGATTAAATTAGTTAACAAGTGTAATTATAAATTAGAGTAGTTCCTCAGTGGAGGTGGTGAGAAACTCGTTAATAAGACCATACAAGGCCATTATGTTCGATAATCTCTTCTCTACAGTCAAAATCCCTGAAAACAAAAATAACCATAGAATAATACACAATAGTATAAGAATAATAGCAAAAAAAAAATGAATTAGTAAACAAATCAACCAAATTAAAACTATCAAACAAATAAAATAAAACAAATTAAAAAACATGATTAAACTAGTTAACAAATGTAATTATAAATTAGAGTAGTTCCTCAGTTGAGGTGGTGAGAAACTCGTTAATAAGACCATAGAAGGCCATTATGTTCGATAATCTCTTCTCTACAGTCAAAATCCCTGAAAACAAAAATAACCATAGAATAATACACAATTGTGTAAGAATAATAGCAAAAAAAAAATGAATTAGTAAACAAATCAACCAAATTAAAACTATCAAACAAATAAAATAAAACAAATTAAAAAACTTGATTAAACTAGTTAACAAGTGTAGTTATAAATTAGAGTAGTTCCTCAGTGGAGGTGGTGAGAAACTCGTTAATAAGACCATACAAGGCCATTATGTTCGATAATCTCTTCTCTACAGTCAAAATCCCTGAAAACAAAAATAACCATAGAATAATACACAATAGTATAAGAATAATAGCAAAAAAAAATGAATTAGTAAACAAATCAACCAAATTAAAACTATCAAACAAATAAAATAAAACAAATTAAAAAACTTGATTAAACTAGTTAACAAGTGTAATTATAAATTAGAGTAGTTCCTCAGTGGAGGTGGTGAGAAACTCGTTAATAAGACCATACAAGGCCATTATGTTCGATAATCTCTTCTCTACAGTCAAAATCCCTGAAAACAAAAATAACCATAGAATAATACACAATAGTATAAGAATAATAGCAAAAAAAAATGAATTAGTAAACAAATCAATCAAATTAAAACTATCAAACAAATAATATAAAACAAATTAAAAAACTTGATTAAACTAGTTAACAAGTGTAGTTATAAATTAGAGTAGTTCCTCAGTGGAGGTGGTGAGAAACTCGTTAATAAGACCATACAAGGCCATTATGTTCGATAATCTCTTCTCTACAGTCAAAATCCCTGAAAACAAAAATAACCATAGAATAATACACAATAGTATAAGAATAATAGCAAAAAAAAAATGAATTAGTAAACAAATCAACCAAATTAAAACTATCAAACAAACAAAATAAAACAAATTAAAAAACTTGATTAAATTAGTTAACAAGTGTAATTATAAATTAGAGTAGTTCCTCAGTGGAGGTGGTGAGAAACTCGATAATAAGACCATACAAGGCCATTATGTTCGATAATCTCTTCTCTATAGTCAAAATCCCTGAAAACAAAAATAACCATAGAATAATACACAATAGTATAAGAATAATAGCAAAAAAAAAATGAATTAGTAAACAAATCAACCAAATTAAAACTATCAAACAAATAAAATAAAACAAATTAAAAAACTTGATTAAACTAGTTAACAAGTGTAGTTATAAATTAGAGTAGTTCCTCAGTGGAGGTGGTGAGAAACTCGTTAATAAGACCATACAAGGCCATTATGTTCGATAATCTCTTCTCTACAGTCAAAATCCCTGAAAACAAAAATAACCATAGAATAATACACAATAGTATAAGAATAATAGCAAAAAAAAAATGAATTAGTAAACAAATCAACCAAATTAAAACTATCAAACAAACAAAATAAAACAAATTAAAAAACTTGATTAAATTAGTTAACAAGTGTAATTATAAATTAGAGTAGTTCCTCAGTGGAGGTGGTGAGAAACTCGATAATAAGACCATACAAGGCCATTATGTTCGATAATCTCTTCTCTATAGTCAAAATCCCTGAAAACAAAAATAACCATAGAATAATACACAATAGTATAAGAATAATAGCAAAAAAAAAATGAATTAGTAAACAAATCAACCAAATTAAAACTATCAAACAAATAAAATAAAACAAATTAAAAAACTTGATTAAACTAGTTAACAAGTGTAATTATAAATTAGAGTAGTTCCACAGTGGAGGTGGTGAGAAACTCGTTAATAAGACCATACAAGGCCATTATGTTCGATAATCTCTTCTCTACAGTCAAAATCCCTAAAAACAAAAATAACCATAGAATAATACACAATAGTATAAGAATAATAGCAAAAAAAAATAAATTAGTAAACAAATCAACCAAATTAAAACTATCAAACAAATAAAATAAAACAAATTAAAAAACTTGATTAAACTAGTTAACAAGTGTAATTATAAATTAGAGTAGTTCCTCAGTGGAGGTGTTGAGAAACTCATTAATAAGACCATACAAGGCCATTATGTTCGATAATCTCTTCTCTACAGTCAAAATCCCTGAAAACAAAAATAACCATAGAATAATACACAATAGTATAAGAATAATAGCAAAAAAAAATGAATTAGTAAACAAATCAACCAAATTAAAACTATCAAACAAATAAAATAAAACAAATTAAAAAACTTGATTAAATTAGTTAACAAGTGTAATTATAAATTAGAGTAGTTTCTCAGTGGAGGTGGTGAGAAACTCGTTAATAAGACCATACAAGGCCATTATGTTCGATAATCTCTTCTCTACAGTCAAAATCCCTGAAAACAAAAATAACCATAGAATAATACACAATAGTATAAGAATAATAGCAAAAAAAATAACCACAGCTTCCACATATAAGGATTTTGAAATTGAATCCAAGTCAGGAAACAAATCAACAACATCGACATAACCTTGTAGCGTAATTGTTCTAAAACGAAGTTCTTTGGTGAGTTGCAATGCCAACTTAATGGCATTGAACTCAGACATAGCCAGAGATTGGTTGCCAAAACCGATGATGTAACGGTACAGCTGTTAAAAAAGGTCAATAATTATTAAATTATATACATATTTAAATTAAAATAAACTACACACCTCTACATAACGTTGATTATCCGGAAGAGGGGGTATCGCTTGAATTCCCTCTTAATCATAATGGCACCCCTTGGTGGTATAGGAATATACAGTATGATCGTTTCCTTGGGAGGTTCTTTTATCTTCCTCTCTTTCAAGATGATAACAGCTCCGCCAGCAAGTCCATCCCTAAAAACTGCTCCACACCTAACAATGATACCCTGAAATGAAACAAATTAAAACTATCAAACAAATAAAAAAAAACAAATTAAAAAACTTGATTAAACTAGTTAACAAGTGTAATTATAAATTAGAGTAGTTCCTCAGTGGAGGTGGTGATAAACTCGTTAATAAGACCATACAAGGCCATTATGTTCGATAATCTCTTCTCTACATTCAAAATCCCTGAAAACAAAAATAACCATAGAATAATACACAATAGTATAAGAATAATAGCAAAAAATAAATGAATTAGTAAACAAATCAACCAAATTAAAACTATCAAACAAATAAAATAAAACAAATTAAAAAACTTGATTAAACTAGTTAACAAGTGTAATTATAAATTAGAGTAGTTCCTTAGTGGAGGTGGTGAGAAACTCGTTAATAAGACCATACAAGGCCATTATGTTCGATAATCTCTTCTCTACAGTCAAAATCCCTGAAAACAAAAATAACCATAGAATAATACACAATAGTATAAGAATAATAGCAACAAAAAAATTAATTAGTAAACAAATCAACCAAATTAAAACTATCAAACAAATAAAATAAAACAAATTAAAAAACTTGATTAAACTAGTTAACAAGTGTAATTATAAATTAGAGTAGTTCCTCAGTGGACGTGGTGAGAAACTCGTTAATAAGACCATACAAGGCCATTATGTTCGATAATCTCTTCTCTACAGTCAAAATCCCTGTAAACAAAAATAACCATAGAATAATACACAATAGTATAAGAATAATAGCAAAAAAAAATGAATTAGTAAACAAATCAACCAAATTAAAACTATCAAACAAATAAAATAAAACTAATTAAAAAACTTGATTAAACTAGTTAACAAGTGTAATTATAAATTAGAGTAGTTCCTCAGTGGAGGTGGTGAGAAACTCATTAATAAGACCATACAAGGCCATTATGTTCGATAATCTCTTCTCTACAGTCAAAATCCCTGAAAACAAAAATAACCATAGAATAATACACAATAGTATAAGAATAATAGCAAAAAAAATAACCACAGCTTCCACATATAAGGATTTTGAAATTGAATCCAAGTCAGGAAACAAATCAACAACATCGACATAACCTTGTAGCGTAATTGTTCTAAAACGAAGTTCTTTGGTGAGTTGCAATGCCAACTTAATGGCATTGAACTCAGACATAGCCAGAGATTGGTTGCCAAAACCGATGATGTAACGGTACAGCTTTTAAAAAAGGTCAATAATTATTAAATTATATACATATTTAAATTAAAATTAAACTACAACCCTCTACATAACGTTGATTTTCCGGAAGAGGGGGTATCGCTTGAATTCCCTCTTAAACATAATGGCACCCCTTGGTGGTATAGGAATATAGGGTATGATCGTTTCCTTGGGAGGTTCTTTTATCTTCCTCTCTTTCAAATTGATAATAGCTCCGCCAGCAAGTCCATCCCTAAAAACTGCTCCACACCTAACAATGATACCCTGAAATGAAACAAATTAAAACTATCAAACAAATAAAATAAAACAAATTAAAAAACTTGATTAAACTAGTTAACAAGTGTAATTATAAATTAGAGTAGTTCCTCAGTGGAGGTGGTGAGAAACTCGTTAATAAGACCATACAAGGCCATTATGTTCGATAATCTCTTCTCTACAGTCAAAATCCCTAAAAACAAAAATAACCATAGAATAATACACAATAGTATAAGAAGCAAAAAAAATGAATTAGTAAACAAATCAACCAAATTAAAACTATCAAACAAATAAAATAAAACAAATTAAAAAAGTTGATTAAACTAGTTAACAAGTGTAATTATAAATTAGAGTAGTTCCTCAGTGGAGGTGGTGAGAAACTCGTTAATAAGACCATACAAGGCCATTATGTTCGATAATCTCTTCCCTACAGTCAAAATCCCTGAAAACAAAAATAACCATAGAATAATACACAATAGTATAAGAATAATAGCAAAAAAAAATGAATTAGTAAACAAATCAACCAAATTAAAACTATCAAACAAATAAAATAAAACAAATTAAAAAACTTGATTAAATTAGTTAACAAGTGTAATTATAAATTAGAGTAGTTCCTCAGTGGAGGTGGTGAGAAACTCGTTAATAAGACCATACAAGGCCATTATGTTCGATAATCTCTTCTCTACAGTCAAAATCCCTGAAAACAAAAATAACCATAGAATAATACACAATAGTATAAGAATAATAGCAAAAAAAAATAACCACAGCTTCCACATATAAGGATTTTGAAATTGAATCCAAGTCAGGAAATAAATCAACAACATCAACATAACCTTGTAGCGTAATTGTTCTAAAACGAAGTTCTTTGGTGAGTTGCAATGCCAACTTAATGGCATTGAACTCAGACATAGCCAGAGATTGGTTGCCAAAACCGATGATGTAACGGTACAGCTGTTAAAAAAGGTCAATAATTATTAAATTATATACATATTTAAATTAAAATTAAACTACACACCTCTACATAACGTTGATTATCCGGAAGAGGGGGTATCGCTTGAATTCCCTCTTAAACATAATGGCACCCCTTGGTGGTATAGGAATATACAATATGATCGTTTCCTTGGGAGGTTCTTTTATCTTCCTCTCTTTCAAGATGATAACAGCTCCGCCAGCAAGTCCATCCCTAAAAACTGCTCCACACCTAACAATGATACCCTGAAATGAAATAAATTAAAACTATCAAACAAATAAAATAAAACAATTTAAAAAACTTGATTAAACTAGTTAACAAGTGTAATTATAAATTAGAGTAGTTCCTCAGTGGAGGTGGTGAGAAACTCGTTAATAAGACCATACAAGGCCATTATGTTCGATAATCTCTTCTCTATAGTCAAAATCCCTAAAAACAAAAATAACCATAGAATAATACACAATAGTATAAGAATAATAAAAAAAATGAATTAGTAAACAAATCAACCAAATTAAAACTATCAAACAAATAAAATAAAACAAATTAAAAAACTTGATTAAACTAGTTAACAAGTGTAATTATAAATTAGAGTAGTTCCTCAGTGGAGGTGGTGAGAAACTCGTTAATAAGACCATACAAGGCCATTATGTTCGATAATCTCTTCTCTACAGTCAAAATCCCTGAAAACAAAAATAACCATCGAATAATACACAATAGTATAAGAATAATAGCAAAAAAAAAAATGAATTAGTAAACAAATCAACCAAATTAAAACTATCAAACAAATAAAATAAAACAAATTTAAAAACTTGATTAAACTAGTTAACAAGTGTAATTATAAATTAGAGTAGTTCCTCAGTGGAGGTGGTGAGAAACTCGTTAATAAGACCATACAAGGCCATTATATTCGATAATCTCTTCTCTACAGTCAAAATCCCTGAAAACAAAAATAACCATAGAATAATACACAATAGTATAAGAATAATAGCAAAAAAAAATGAATTAGTAAACAAATCAACCAAATTAAAACTATCAAACAAATAAAATAAAACAAATTAAAAAACTTGATTAAACTAGTTAACAAGTGTAATTATAAATTAGAGTAGTTCCTCAGTGGAGGTGGTGAGAAACTCGTTAATAAGACCATACAAGGCCATTATGTTCGATAATCTCTTCTCTACATTCAAAATCCCTGAAAACAAAAATAACCATAGAATAATACACAATATAATTTAAGAATAATAGCAAAAAAAAATGAATTAGTAAACAAATCAACCAAATTAAAACTATCAAACAAATAAAATAAAACAAATTAAAAAACTTGATTAAACTAGTTAACAAGTGTAATTATAAATTAGAGTAGTTCCTCAGTGGAGGTGGTGAGAAACTCATTAATAAGACCATACAAGGCCATTATGTTCGATAATCTCTTCTCTACAGTCAAAATCCCTGAAAACAAAAATAACCATAGAATAATACACAATAGTATAAAAATAATAGCAAAAAAAAAAAACCACAGCTTCCACATATAAGGATTTTGAAATTGAATCCAAGTCAGGAAACAAATCAACAACATCGACATAACCTTGTAGCGTAATTGTTCTAAAACGAAGTTCTTTGGTGAGTTGCAATGCCAACTTAATGGCATTGAACTCAGACATAGCCAGAGATTGGTTGCCAAAACCGATGATGTAACGGTACAGCTGTTAAAAAAGGTCAATAATTATTAAATTATATACATATTTAAATTAAAATTAAACTACAACCCTCTACATAACGTTGATTATCCGAAAGAGGGGGTATCGCTTGAATTCCCTCTTAAACATAATGGCACCCCTTGGTGGTATAGGAATATACAGTATGATCATTTCCTTGGGAGGTTCTTTTATCTTCCTCTCTTTCAAGATGATAACAGCTCCGCCAGCAAGTCCATCCCTAAAAACAGCTCCACACCTAACAATGATACCCTGAAATGAAATAAATTAAAACTATCAAACAAATAAAATAAAACAAATTAAAAAACTTGATTAAACTAGTTAACAAGTGTAATTATAAATTAGAGTAGTTCCTCAGTGGAGGTGGTGAGAAACTCGTTAATAAGACCATACAAGGCCATTATGTTCGATAATCTCTTCTCTACAGTCAAAATCCCTAAAAACAAAAATAACCATAGAATAATACACAATAGTATAAGAATAATAAAAAAAATGAATTAGTAAACAAATCAACCAAATTAAAACTATCAAACAAATAAAATAAAACAAATTAAAAAACATGATTAAACTAGTTAACAAGTGTATTTATAAATTAGAGTAGTTCCTCAGTGGAGGTGGTGAGAAACTCGTTAATAAGACCATACAAGGCCATTATGTTCGATAATCTCTTCTCTACAGTCAAAATCCCTGAAAACAAAAATAACCATAGAATAATACACAATAGTATAAGAATAATAGCAAAAAAAAAATGAATTAGTAAACAAATCAACCAAATTAAAACTATCAAACAAATAAAATAAAACAAATTAAAAAACTTGATTAAACTAGTTAACAAGTGTAATTATAAATTAGAGTAGTTCCTCATTGGAGGTGGTGAGAAACTCGTTAATAAGACCATACAAGGCCATTATGTTCGATAATCTCTTCTCTACAGTCAAAATCCCTGAAAACAAAAATAACCATAGAATAATACACAATAGTATAAGAATAATAGCAAAAAAAATAACCACAGCTTCCACATATAAGGATTTTGAAATTGAATCCAAGTCAGGAAACAAATCAACAACATCGACATAACCTTGTAGCGTAATTGTTCTAAAACGAAGTTCTTTGGTGAGTTGCAATGCCAACTTAATGGCATTGAACTCAGACATAGCCAGAGATTGGTTGCCAAAACCGATGATGTAACGGTACAGCTGTTAAAAAAGGTCAATAATTATTAAATTATATACATATTTAAATTAAAATTAAACTACAACCCTCTACATAACGTTGATTATCCGAAAGAGGGGGTATCGCTTGAATTCCCTCTTAAACATAATGGCACCCCTTGGTGGTATAGGAATATACAGTATGATCATTTCCTTGGGAGGTTCTTTTATCTTCCTCTCTTTCAAGATGATAACAGCTCCGCCAGCAAGTCCATCCCTAAAAACTGCTCCACACCTAACAATGATACCCTGAAATGAAACAAATTAAAACTATCTAACAAATAAAATAAAACAAATTAAAAAACTTGATTAAACTAGTTAACAAGTGTAATTATAAATTAGAGTAGTTCCTCAGTGGAGGTGGTGAGAAACTCGTTAATAAGACCATACAAGGCCATTATGTTCGATAATCTCTTCTCTACAGTCAAAATCCCTAAAAACAAAAATAACCATAGAATAATACACAATAGTATAAGAATAATAAAAAAAATGAATTAGTAAACAAATCAACCAAATTAAAACTATCAAACAAATAAAATAAAACAAATTAAAAAACATGATTAAACTAGTTAACAAGTGTATTTATAAATTAGAGTAGTTCCTCAGTGGAGGTGGTGAGAAACTCGTTAATAAGACCATACAAGGCCATTATGTTCGATAATCTCTTCTCTACAGTCAAAATCCCTGAAAACAAAAATAACCATAGAATAATACACAATAGTATAAGAATAATAGCAAAAAAAAAAAATGAATTAGTAAACAAATCAACCAAATTAAAACTATCAAACAAATAAAATAAAACAAATTAAAAAACTTGATTAAACTAGTTAACAAGTGTAATTATAAATTAGAGTAGTTCCTCATTGGAGGTGGTGAGAAACTCGTTAATAAGACCATACAAGGCCATTATGTTCGATAATCTCTTCTCTACAGTCAAAATCCCTGAAAACAAAAATAACCATAGAATAATACACAATAGTATAAGAATAATAGCAACAAAAAAAAACCACAGCTTCCACATATAAGGATTTTGAAATTGAATCCAAGTCAGGAAACAAATCAACAACATCGACATAACCTTGTAGCGTAATTGTTCTAAAACGAAGTTCTTTGGTGAGTTGCAATGCCAACTTAATGGCATTGAACTCAGACATAGCCAGAGATTGGTTGCCAAAACCGATGATGTAACGGTACAGCTGTTAAAAAAGGTCAATAATTATTAAATTATATACATATTTAAATTAAAATTAAACTACACACCTCTACATAACGTTGATTATCCGGAAGAGGGGGTATCGCTTGAATTCCCTCTTAAACATAATGGCACCCCTTGGTGGTATAGGAATATACAATATGATCGTTTCCTTGGGAGGTTCTTTTATCTTCCTCTCTTTCAAGATGATAACAGCTCCGCCAGCAAGTCCATCCCTAAAAACTGCTCCACACCTAACAATGATACCCTGAAATGAAATAAATTAAAACTATCAAACAAATAAAATAAAACAATTTAAAAAACTTGATTAAACTAGTTAACAAGTGTAATTATAAATTAGAGTAGTTCCTCAGTGGAGGTGGTGAGAAACTCGTTAATAAGACCATACAAGGCCATTATGTTCGATAATCTCTTCTCTATAGTCAAAATCCCTAAAAACAAAAATAACCATAGAATAATACACAATAGTATAAGAATAATAAAAAAAATGAATTAGTAAACAAATCAACCAAATTAAAACTATCAAACAAATAAAATAAAACAAATTAAAAAACTTGATTAAACTAGTTAACAAGTGTAATTATAAATTAGAGTAGTTCCTCAGTGGAGGTGGTGAGAAACTCGTTAATAAGACCATACAAGGCCATTATGTTCGATAATCTCTTCTCTACAGTCAAAATCCCTGAAAACAAAAATAACCATCGAATAATACACAATAGTATAAGAATAATAGCAAAAAAAAAAATGAATTAGTAAACAAATCAACCAAATTAAAACTATCAAACAAATAAAATAAAACAAATTAAAAAACTTGATTAAACTAGTTAACAAGTGTAATTATAAATTAGAGTAGTTCCTCAGTGGAGGTGGTGAGAAACTCGTTAATAAGACCATACAAGGCCATTATATTCGATAATCTCTTCTCTACAGTCAAAATCCCTGAAAACAAAAATAACCATAGAATAATACACAATAGTATAAGAATAATAGCAAAAAAAAATGAATTAGTAAACAAATCAACCAAATTAAAACTATCAAACAAATAAAATAAAACAAATTAAAAAACTTGATTAAACTAGTTAACAAGTGTAATTATAAATTAGAGTAGTTCCTCAGTGGAGGTGGTGAGAAACTCGTTAATAAGACCATACAAGGCCATTATGTTCGATAATCTCTTCTCTACATTCAAAATCCCTGAAAACAAAAATAACCATAGAATAATACACAATATAATTTAAGAATAATAGCAAAAAAAAATGAATTAGTAAACAAATCAACCAAATTAAAACTATCAAACAAATAAAATAAAACAAATTAAAAAACTTGATTAAACTAGTTAACAAGTGTAATTATAAATTAGAGTAGTTCCTCAGTGGAGGTGGTGAGAAACTCATTAATAAGACCATACAAGGCCATTATGTTCGATAATCTCTTCTCTACAGTCAAAATCCCTGAAAACAAAAATAACCATAGAATAATACACAATAGTATAAAAATAATAGCAAAAAAAAAAAACCACAGCTTCCACATATAAGGATTTTGAAATTGAATCCAAGTCAGGAAACAAATCAACAACATCGACATAACCTTGTAGCGTAATTGTTCTAAAACGAAGTTCTTTGGTGAGTTGCAATGCCAACTTAATGGCATTGAACTCAGACATAGCCAGAGATTGGTTGCCAAAACCGATGATGTAACGGTACAGCTGTTAAAAAAGGTCAATAATTATTAAATTATATACATATTTAAATTAAAATTAAACTACAACCCTCTACATAACGTTGATTATCCGAAAGAGGGGGTATCGCTTGAATTCCCTCTTAAACATAATGGCACCCCTTGGTGGTATAGGAATATACAGTATGATCATTTCCTTGGGAGGTTCTTTTATCTTCCTCTCTTTCAAGATGATAACAGCTCCGCCAGCAAGTCCATCCCTAAAAACTGCTCCACACCTAACAATGATACCCTGAAATGAAATAAATTAAAACTATCAAACAAATAAAATAAAACAAATTAAAAAACTTGATTAAACTAGTTAACAAGTGTAATTATAAATTAGAGTAGTTCCTCAGTGGAGGTGGTGAGAAACTCGTTAATAAGACCATACAAGGCCATTATGTTCGATAATCTCTTCTCTACAGTCAAAATCCCTAAAAACAAAAATAACCATAGAATAATACACAATAGTATAAGAATAATAAAAAAAATGAATTAGTAAACAAATCAACCAAATTAAAACTATCAAACAAATAAAATAAAACAAATTAAAAAACATGATTAAACTAGTTAACAAGTGTATTTATAAATTAGAGTAGTTCCTCAGTGGAGGTGGTGAGAAACTCGTTAATAAGACCATACAAGGCCATTATGTTCGATAATCTCTTCTCTACAGTCAAAATCCCTGAAAACAAAAATAACCATAGAATAATACACAATAGTATAAGAATAATAGCAAAAAAAAAATGAATTAGTAAACAAATCAACCAAATTAAAACTATCAAACAAATAAAATAAAACAAATTAAAAAACTTGATTAAACTAGTTAACAAGTGTAATTATAAATTAGAGTAGTTCCTCATTGGAGGTGGTGAGAAACTCGTTAATAAGACCATACAAGGCCATTATGTTCGATAATCTCTTCTCTACAGTCAAAATCCCTGAAAACAAAAATAACCATAGAATAATACACAATAGTATAAGAATAATAGCAAAAAAAATAACCACAGCTTCCACATATAAGGATTTTGAAATTGAATCCAAGTCAGGAAACAAATCAACAACATCGACATAACCTTGTAGCGTAATTGTTCTAAAACGAAGTTCTTTGGTGAGTTGCAATGCCAACTTAATGGCATTGAACTCAGACATAGCCAGAGATTGGTTGCCAAAACCGATGATGTAACGGTACAGCTGTTAAAAAAGGTCAATAATTATTAAATTATATACATATTTAAATTAAAATTAAACTACAACCCTCTACATAACGTTGATTATCCGAAAGAGGGGGTATCGCTTGAATTCCCTCTTAAACATAATGGCACCCCTTGGTGGTATAGGAATATACAGTATGATCATTTCCTTGGGAGGTTCTTTTATCTTCCTCTCTTTCAAGATGATAACAGCTCCGCCAGCAAGTCCATCCCTAAAAACTGCTCCACACCTAACAATGATACCCTGAAATGAAACAAATTAAAACTATCTAACAAATAAAATAAAACAAATTAAAAAACTTGATTAAACTAGTTAACAAGTGTAATTATAAATTAGAGTAGTTCCTCAGTGGAGGTGGTGAGAAACTCGTTAATAAGACCATACAAGGCCATTATGTTTGATAATCTCTTCTCTACAGTCAAAATCCCTAAAAACAAAAATAACCATAGAATAATACACAATAGTATAAGAATAATAAAAAAAATGAATTAGTAAACAAATCAACCAAATTAAAACTATCAAACAAATAAAATAAAACAAATTAAAAAACATGATTAAACTAGTTAACAAGTGTATTTATAAATTAGAGTAGTTCCTCAGTGGAGGTGGTGAGAAACTCGTTAATAAGACCATACAAGGCCATTATGTTCGATAATCTCTTCTCTACAGTCAAAATCCCTGAAAACAAAAATAACCATAGAATAATACACAATAGTATAAGAATAATAGCAAAAAAAAAAAAATGAATTAGTAAACAAATCAACCAAATTAAAACTATCAAACAAATAAAATAAAACAAATTAAAAAACTTGATTAAACTAGTTAACAAGTGTAATTATAAATTAGAGTAGTTCCTCATTGGAGGTGGTGAGAAACTCGTTAATAAGACCATACAAGGCCATTATGTTCGATAATCTCTTCTCTACAGTCAAAATCCCTGAAAACAAAAATAACCATAGAATAATACACAATAGTATAAGAATAATAGCAACAAAAAAAAACCACAGCTTCCACATATAAGGATTTTGAAATTGAATCCAAGTCAGGAAACAAATCAACAACATCGACATAACCTTGTAGCGTAATTGTTCTAAAACGAAGTTCTTTGGTGAGTTGCAATGCCAACTTAATGGCATTGAACTCAGACATAGCCAGAGATTGGTTGCCAAAACCGATGATGTAACGGTACAGCTGTTAAAAAAGGTCAATAATTATTAAATTATATACATATTTAAATTAAAATTAAACTACAACCCTCTACATAACGTTGATTATCCGAAAGAGGGGGTATCGCTTGAATTCCCTCTTAAACATAATGGCACCCCTTGGTGGTATAGGAATATATAGTATGATCATTTCCTTGGGAGGTTCTTTTATCTTCCTCTCTTTCAAGATGATAACAGCTCCGCCAGCAAGTCCATCCCTAAAAACTGCTCCACACCTAACAATGATACCCTGAAATGAAACAAATTAAAACTATCAAACAAATAAAATAAAACAAATTAAAAAACTTGATTAAACTAGTTAACAAGTGTAATTATAAATTAGAGTAGTTCCTCAGTGGAGGTGGTGAGAAACTCGTTAATAAGACCATACAAGGCCATTATGTTCGATAATCTCTTCTCTACAGTCAAAATCCCTAAAAACAAAAATAACCATAGAATAATACACAATAGTATAAGAATAATAGCAAAAAAAAAATGAATTAGTAAACAAATCAACCAAATTAAAACTATCAAACAAATAAAATAAAACAAATTAAAAAACTTGATTAAACTAGTTAACAAGTGTAATTATAAATTAGAGTAGTTCCTCATTGGAGGTGGTGAGAAACTCGTTAATAAGACCATACAAGGCCATTATGTACGATAATCTCTTCTCTACAGTCAAAATCCCTGAAAACAAAAATAACCATAGAATAATACACAATAGTATAAGAATAATAGCAACAAAAAAAATGAATTAGTAAACAAATCAACCAAATTAAAACTATCAAACAAATAAAATAAAACAAATTAAAAAACTTGATTAAACTAGTTAACAAGTGTAATTATAAATTAGAGTAGTTCCTCATTGGAGGTGGTGAGAAACTCGTTAATAAGACCATACAAGGCCATTATGTTCGATAATCTCTTCTCTACAGTCAAAATCCCTGAAAACAAAAATAACCATAGAATAATACACAATAGTATAAGAATAATAGCAACAAAAAAAAAACCACAGCTTCCACATATAAGGATTTTGAAATTGAATCCAAGTCAGGAAACAAATCAACAACATCGACATAACCTTGTAGCGTAATTGTTCTAAAACGAAGTTCTTTGGTGAGTTGCAATGCCAACTTAATGGCATTGAACTCAGACATAGCCAGAGATTGGTTGCCAAAACCGATGATGTAACGGTACAGCTGTTAAAAAAGGTCAATAATTATTAAATTTTATACATATTTAAATTAAAATTAAACTACAACCCTCTACATAACGTTGATTATCCGAAAGAGGGGGTATCGCTTGAATTCCCTCTTAAACATAATGGCACCCCTTGGTGGTATAGGAATATATAGTATGATCATTTCCTTGGGAGGTTCTTTTATCTTCCTCTCTTTCAAGATGATAACAGCTCCGCCAGCAAGTCCATCCCTAAAAACTGCTCCACACCTAACAATGATACCCTGAAATGAAACAAATTAAAACTATCAAACAAATAAAATAAAACAAATTAAAAAACTTGATTAAACTAGTTAACAAGTGTAATTATAAATTAGAGTAGTTCCTCAGTGGAGGTGGTGAGAAACTCGTTAATAAGACCATACAAGGCCATTATGTTCGATAATCTCTTCTCTACAGTCAAAATCCCTAAAAACAAAAATAACCATAGAATAATACACAATAGTATAAGAATAATAGCAAAAAAAAAATGAATTAGTAAACAAATCAACCAAATTAAAACTATCAAACAAATAAAATAAAACAAATTAAAAAACTTGATTAAACTAGTTAACAAGTGTAATTATAAATTAGAGTAGTTCCTCATTGGAGGTGGTGAGAAACTCGTTAATAAGACCATACAAGGCCATTATGTTCGATAATCTCTTCTCTACAGTCAAAATCCCTGAAAACAAAAATAACCATAGAATAATACACAATAGTATAAGAATAATAGCAAAAAAAAAAAATGAATTAGTAAACAAATCAACCAAATTAAAACTATCAAACAAATAAAATAAAACAAATTAAAAAACTTGATTAAACTAGTTAACAAGTGTAATTATAAATTAGAGTAGTTCCTCATTGGAGGTGGTGAGAAACTCGTTAATAAGACCATACAAGGCCATTATGTTCGATAATCTCTTCTCTACAGTCAAAATCCCTGAAAACAAAAATAACCATAGAATAATACACAATAGTATAAGAATAATAGCAAAAAAAAATGAATTAGTAAACAAATCAACCAAATTAATACTATCAAACAAATAAAATAAAACAAATTAAAAAACTTGATTAAACTAGTTAACAAGTGTAATTATAAATTAGAGTAGTTCCTCAGTGGAGGTGGTGAGAAACTCGTTAATAAGACCATACAAGGCCATTATGTTCGATAATCTCTTCTCTACAGTCAAAATCCCTGAAAACAAAAATAATCATAGAATAATACACAATAGTATAAGAATAATAGCAAAAAAAAATGAATTAGTAAACAAATCAACCAAATTAAAACTATCAAACAAATAAAATAAAACAAATTAAAAAACTTGATTAAACTAGTTAACAAGTGTAATTATAAATTAGAGTAGTTCCTCATTGGAGGTGGTGAGAAACTCGTTAATAAGACCATACAAGGCCATTATGTTCGATAATCTCTTCTCTACAGTCAAAATCCCTGAAAACAAAAATAACCATAGAATAATAAACAATAGTATAAGAATAATAGCAAAAAAAAAAAAGAATTAGTAAACAAATCAACCAAATTAAAACAATCAAACAAATAAAATAAAACAAATTAAAAAACTTGATTAAACTAGTTAACAAGTGTAATTATAAATTAGAGTAGTTCCTCAGTGGAGGTGGTGAGAAACTCGTTAATAAGACCATACAAGGCCATTATGTTCGATAATCTCTTCTCTACAGTCAAAATCCCTGAAAACAAAAATAACCATAGAATAATACACAATAGTATAAGAATAATAGCAAAAAAAAATGAATTAGTAAACAAATCAACCAAATTAAAACTATCAAACAAATAAAATAAAACAAATTAAAAAACTTGATTAAACTAGTTAACAAGTGTAATTATAAATTAGAGTAGTTCCTCATTGGAGGTGGTGAGAAACTCGTTAATAAGACCATACAAGGCCATTATGTTCGATAATCTCTTCTCTACAGTCAAAATCCCTGAAAACAAAAATAACCATAGAATAATACACAATAGTATAAGAATAATAGCAAAAAAAAATGAATTAGTAAACAAATCAACCAAATTAATACTATCAAACAAATAAAATAAAACAAATTAAAAAACTTGATTAAACTAGTTAACAAGTGTAATTATAAATTAGAGTAGTTCCTCAGTGGAGGTGGTGAGAAACTCGTTAATAAGACCATACAAGGCCATTATGTTCGATAATCTCTTCTCTACAGTCAAAATCCCTGAAAACAAAAATAATCATAGAATAATACACAATAGTATAAGAATAATAGCAAAAAAAAATGAATTAGTAAACAAATCAACCAAATTAAAACTATCAAACAAATAAAATAAAACAAATTAAAAAACTTGATTAAACTAGTTAACAAGTGTAATTATAAATTAGAGTAGTTCCTCATTGGAGGTGGTGAGAAACTCGTTAATAAGACCATACAAGGCCATTATGTTCGATAATCTCTTCTCTACAGTCAAAATCCCTGAAAACAAAAATAACCATAGAATAATAAACAATAGTATAAGAATAATAGCAAAAAAAAAAATGAATTAGTAAACAAATCAACCAAATTAAAACTATCAAACAAATAAAATAAAACAAATTAAAAAACTTGATTAAACTAGTTAACAAGTGTAATTATAAATTAGAGTAGTTCCTCAGTGGAGGTGGTGAGAAACTCGTTAATAAGACCATACAAGGCCATTATGTTCGATAATCTCTTCTCTACAGTCAAAATCCCTGAAAACAAAAATAACCATAGAATAATACACAATAGTATAAGAATAATAGCAAAAAAAAATGAATTAGTAAACAAATCAACCAAATTAAAACTATCAAACAAATAAAATAAAACAAATTAAAAAACTCTATTAAACTAGTTAACAAGTGTAATTATAAATTAGAGTAGTTCCTCATTGGAGGTGGTGAGAAACTCGTTAATAAGACCATACAAGGCCATTATGTTCGATAATCTCTTCTCTACAGTCAAAATCCCTGAAAACAAAAATAACCATAGAATAATAAACAATAGTATAAGAATAATAGCAAAAAAAAAATGAATTAGTAAACAAATCAACCAAATTAAAACTATCAAACAAATAAAATAAAACAAATTAAAAAACTTGATTAAACTAGTTAACAAGTGTAATTATAAATTAGAGTAGTTCCTCAGTGGAGGTGGTGAGAAACTCGTTAATAAGACCATACAAGGCCATTATGTTCGATAATCTCTTCTCTACAGTCAAAATCCCTGAAAACAAAAATAACCATAGAATAATACACAATAGTATAAGAATAATAGCAAAAAAAAAATGAATTAGTAAACAAATCAACCAAATTAATACTATCAAACAAATAAAATAAAACAAATTAAAAAACTTGATTAAACTAGTTAACAAGTGTAATTATAAATTAGAGTAGTTCCTCAGTGGAGGTGGTGAGAAACTCGTTAATAAGACCATACAAGGCCATTATGTTCGATAATCTCTTCTCTACAGTCAAAATCCCTGAAAACAAAAATAATCATAGAATAATACACAATAGTATAAGAATAATAGCAAAAAAAAATGAATTAGTAAACAAATCAACCAAATTAAAACTATCAAACAAATAAAATAAAACAAATTAAAAAACTTGATTAAACTAGTTAACAAGTGTAATTATAAATTAGAGTAGTTCCTCATTGGAGGTGGTGAGAAACTCGTTAATAAGACCATACAAGGCCATTATGTTCGATAATCTCTTCTCTACAGTCAAAATCCCTGAAAACAAAAATAACCATAGAATAATAAACAATAGTATAAGAATAATAGCAAAAAAAAAAATGAATTAGTAAACAAATCAACCAAATTAAAACTATCAAACAAATAAAATAAAACAAATTAAAAAACTTGATTAAACTAGTTAACAAGTGTAATTATAAATTAGAGTAGTTCCTCAGTGGAGGTGGTGAGAAACTCGTTAATAAGACCATACAAGGCCATTATGTTCGATAATCTCTTCTCTACAGTCAAAATCCCTGAAAACAAAAATAACCATAGAATAATACACAATAGTATAAGAATAATAGCAAAAAAAAATGAATTAGTAAACAAATCAACCAAATTAAAACTATCAAACAAATAAAATAAAACAAATTAAAAAACTTGATTAAACTAGTTAACAAGTGTAATTATAAATTAGAGTAGTTCCTCAGTGGAGGTGGTGAGAAACTCGTTAATAAGACCATACAAGGCCATTATGTTCGATAATCTCTTCTATACAGTCAAAATCCCTGAAAACAAAAATAACCATAGAATAATACACAATAGTATAAGAATAATAGCAAAAAAAAATGAATTAGTAAACAAATCAACCAAATTAAAACTATCAAACAAATAAAATAAAACAAATTAAAAAACTTGATTAAACTAGTTAACAAGTGTAATTATAAATTAGAGTAGTTCCTCAGTGGAGGTGGTGAGAAACTCGTTAATAAGACCATACAAGGCCATTATGTTCGATAATCTCTTCTCTACAGTCAAAATCCCTGAAAACAAAAATAACCATAGAATAATACACAATAGTATAAGAATAATAGCAAAAAAAAAAGAATTAGTAAACAAATCAACCAAATTAAAACTATCAAACAAATAAAATAAAACAAATTAAAAAACTTGATTAAATTAGTTAACAAGTGTAATTATAAATTAGAGTAGTTCCTCAGTGGAGGTGGTGAGAAACTCGTTAATAAGACCACACAAGGCCATTATGTTCGATAATCTCTTCTCTACAGTCAAAATCCCTGAAAACAAAAATAACCATAGAATAATACACAATAGTATAAGAATAATAGCAAAAAAAATAACCACAGCTTCCACATATAAGGATTTTGAAATTGAATCCAAGTCAGGAAACAAATCAACAGCATCGACATAACCTTGTAGCGTAATTGTTCTAAAACGAAGTTCTTTGGTGAGTTGCAATGCCAACTTAATGGCATTGAACTCAGACATAGCCAGAGATTGGTTGCCAAAACCGATGATGTAACGGTACAGCGGTTAAAAAAGGTCAATAATTATTAAATTATATACATATTTAAATTAAAATTAAACTACAAACCTCTACATAACGTTGATTATCCGGAAGAGGGGGTATCAGTTGAATTCCCTCTTAAACATAATGGCACCCCTTGGTGGTATAGGAATATACATTATGATCGTTTCCTTGGGAGGTTCTTTTATCTTCCTCTCTTTCAAGATGATAACAGCTCCGCCAGCAAGTCCATCCCTAAAAACTGCTCCACACCTAACAATGATACCCTGAAATGAAACAAATTAAAACTATCAAACAAATAAAATAAAACAAATTAAAAAACTTGATTAAACTAGTTAACAAGTGTAATTATAAATTAGAGTAGTTCCTCAGTGGAGGTGGTGAGAAACTCGTTAATAAGACCATACAAGGTCATTATGTTCGATAATCTCTTCTCTACAGTCAAAATCCCTGAAAACAAAAATAACCATAGAATAATACACAATAGTATAAGAATAATAGCAAAAAAAAAAAATGAATTAGTAAACAAATCAACCAAATTAAAACTATCAAACAAATAAAATAAAACAAATTAAAAAACTTGATTAAACTAGTTAACAAGTGTAATTATAAATTAGAGTAGTTCCTCAGTGGAGGTGGTGAGAAACTCATTAATATGACCATACAAGGCCATTATGTTCGATAATCTCTTCTCTACAGACAAAATCCCTGAAAACAAAAATAACCATAGAATAATACACAATAGTATAAAAATAATAGCAAAAAAAAATAACCACAGCTTCCACATATAAGGATTTTGAAATTGAATCCAAGTCAGGAAACAAATCAACAACATCGACATAACCTTGTAGCGTAATTGTTCTAAAACGAAGTTCTTTGGTGAGTTGCAATGCCAACTTAATGGCATTGAACTGAGACATAGCCAGAGATTGGTTGCCAAAACCGATGATGTAACGGTACAGCTGTTAAAAAAGGTCAATAATTATTAAATTATATACATATTTAAATTAAAATTAAACTACAACCCTCTACATAACGTTGATTATCCGGAAGAGGGGGTATCGCTTGAATTCGCTCTTAAACATAATGGCACCCCTTGGTGGTATAGGAATATACAATATGATCGTTTCCTTGGGAGGTTCTTTTATCTTCCTCTCTTTCAAGATGATAACAGCTCCGCCAGCAAGTCCATTCCTAAAAACTGCTCCACACCTAACAATGATACCCTGAAATGAAACAAATTAAAACTATCAAACAAATAAAATAAAACAAATTAAAAAACTTGATTAAACTAGTTAACAAGTGTAATTATAAATTAGAGTAGTTCCTCAGTGGAGGTGGTGAGAAACTCGTTAATAAGACCATACAAGGCCATTATGTTCGATAATCTCTTCTCTACAGTCAAAATCCCTGAAAACAAAAATAACCATAGAATAATACACAATAGTATAAGAATAATAGCAAAAAAAAAATGAATTAGTAAACAAATCAACCAAATTAATACTATCAAACAAATAAAATAAAACAAATTAAAAAACTTGATTAAACTAGTTAACAAGTGTAATTATAAATTAGAGTAGTTCCTCAGTGGAGGTGGTGAGAAACTCGTTAATAAGACCATACAAGGCCATTATGTTCGATAATCTCTTCTCTACAGTCAAAATCCCTGAAAACAAAAATAATCATAGAATAATACACAATAGTATAAGAATAATAGCAAAAAAAAATGAATTAGTAAACAAATCAACCAAATTAAAACTATCAAACAAATAAAATAAAACAAATTAAAAAACTTGATTAAACTAGTTAACAAGTGTAATTATAAATTAGAGTAGTTCCTCATTGGAGGTGGTGAGAAACTCGTTAATAAGACCATACAAGGCCATTATGTTCGATAATCTCTTCTCTACAGTCAAAATCCCTGAAAACAAAAATAACCATAGAATAATAAACAATAGTATAAGAATAATAGCAAAAAAAAAAATGAATTAGTAAACAAATCAACCAAATTAAAACTATCAAACAAATAAAATAAAACAAATTAAAAAACTTGATTAAACTAGTTAACAAGTGTAATTATAAATTAGAGTAGTTCCTCAGTGGAGGTGGTGAGAAACTCGTTAATAAGACCATACAAGGCCATTATGTTCGATAATCTCTTCTCTACAGTCAAAATCCCTGAAAACAAAAATAACCATAGAATAATACACAATAGTATAAGAATAATAGCAAAAAAAAATGAATTAGTAAACAAATCAACCAAATTAAAACTATCAAACAAATAAAATAAAACAAATTAAAAAACTTGATTAAACTAGTTAACAAGTGTAATTATAAATTAGAGTAGTTCCTCAGTGGAGGTGGTGAGAAACTCGTTAATAAGACCATACAAGGCCATTATGTTCGATAATCTCTTCTCTACAGTCAAAATCCCTGAAAACAAAAATAATCATAGAATAATACACAATAGTATAAGAATAATAGCAAAAAAAAATGAATTAGTAAACAAATCAACCAAATTAAAACTATCAAACAAATAAAATAAAACAAATTAAAAAACTTGATTAAACTAGTTAACAAGTGTAATTATAAATTAGAGTAGTTCCTCATTGGAGGTGGTGAGAAACTCGTTAATAAGACCATACAAGGCCATTATGTTCGATAATCTCTTCTCTACAGTCAAAATCCCTGAAAACAAAAATAACCATAGAATAATAAACAATAGTATAAGAATAATAGCAAAAAAAAAAATGAATTAGTAAACAAATCAACCAAATTAAAACTATCAAACAAATAAAATAAAACAAATTAAAAAACTTGATTAAACTAGTTAACAAGTGTAATTATAAATTAGAGTAGTTCCTCAGTGGAGGTGGTGAGAAACTCGTTAATAAGACCATACAAGGCCATTATGTTCGATAATCTCTTCTCTACAGTCAAAATCCCTGAAAACAAAAATAACCATAGAATAATACACAATAGTATAAGAATAATAGCAAAAAAAAATGAATTAGTAAACAAATCAACCAAATTAAAACTATCAAACAAATAAAATAAAACAAATTAAAAAACTTGATTAAACTAGTTAACAAGTGTAATTATAAATTAGAGTAGTTCCTCAGTGGAGGTGGTGAGAAACTCGTTAATAAGACCATACAAGGCCATTATGTTCGATAATCTCTTCTATACAGTCAAAATCCCTGAAAACAAAAATAACCATAGAATAATACACAATAGTATAAGAATAATAGCAAAAAAAAATGAATTAGTAAACAAATCAACCAAATTAAAACTATCAAACAAATAAAATAAAACAAATTAAAAAACTTGATTAAACTAGTTAACAAGTGTAATTATAAATTAGAGTAGTTCCTCAGTGGAGGTGGTGAGAAACTCGTTAATAAGACCATACAAGGCCATTATGTTCGATAATCTCTTCTCTACAGTCAAAATCCCTGAAAACAAAAATAACCATAGAATAATACACAATAGTATAAGAATAATAGCAAAAAAAAAAGAATTAGTAAACAAATCAACCAAATTAAAACTATCAAACAAATAAAATAAAACAAATTAAAAAACTTGATTAAATTAGTTAACAAGTGTAATTATAAATTAGAGTAGTTCCTCAGTGGAGGTGGTGAGAAACTCGTTAATAAGACCACACAAGGCCATTATGTTCGATAATCTCTTCTCTACAGTCAAAATCCCTGAAAACAAAAATAACCATAGAATAATACACAATAGTATAAGAATAATAGCAAAAAAAATAACCACAGCTTCCACATATAAGGATTTTGAAATTGAATCCAAGTCAGGAAACAAATCAACAGCATCGACATAACCTTGTAGCGTAATTGTTCTAAAACGAAGTTCTTTGGTGAGTTGCAATGCCAACTTAATGGCATTGAACTCAGACATAGCCAGAGATTGGTTGCCAAAACCGATGATGTAACGGTACAGCGGTTAAAAAAGGTCAATAATTATTAAATTATATACATATTTAAATTAAAATTAAACTACAAACCTCTACATAACGTTGATTATCCGGAAGAGGGGGTATCAGTTGAATTCCCTCTTAAACATAATGGCACCCCTTGGTGGTATAGGAATATACATTATGATCGTTTCCTTGGGAGGTTCTTTTATCTTCCTCTCTTTCAAGATGATAACAGCTCCGCCAGCAAGTCCATCCCTAAAAACTGCTCCACACCTAACAATGATACCCTGAAATGAAACAAATTAAAACTATCAAACAAATAAAATAAAACAAATTAAAAAACTTGATTAAACTAGTTAACAAGTGTAATTATAAATTAGAGTAGTTCCTCAGTGGAGGTGGTGAGAAACTCGTTAATAAGACCATACAAGGTCATTATGTTCGATAATCTCTTCTCTACAGTCAAAATCCCTGAAAACAAAAATAACCATAGAATAATACACAATAGTATAAGAATAATAGCAAAAAAAAAAAATGAATTAGTAAACAAATCAACCAAATTAAAACTATCAAACAAATAAAATAAAACAAATTAAAAAACTTGATTAAACTAGTTAACAAGTGTAATTATAAATTAGAGTAGTTCCTCAGTGGAGGTGGTGAGAAACTCATTAATATGACCATACAAGGCCATTATGTTCGATAATCTCTTCTCTACAGACAAAATCCCTGAAAACAAAAATAACCATAGAATAATACACAATAGTATAAAAATAATAGCAAAAAAAAATAACCACAGCTTCCACATATAAGGATTTTGAAATTGAATCCAAGTCAGGAAACAAATCAACAACATCGACATAACCTTGTAGCGTAATTGTTCTAAAACGAAGTTCTTTGGTGAGTTGCAATGCCAACTTAATGGCATTGAACTGAGACATAGCCAGAGATTGGTTGCCAAAACCGATGATGTAACGGTACAGCTGTTAAAAAAGGTCAATAATTATTAAATTATATACATATTTAAATTAAAATTAAACTACAACCCTCTACATAACGTTGATTATCCGGAAGAGGGGGTATCGCTTGAATTCGCTCTTAAACATAATGGCACCCCTTGGTGGTATAGGAATATACAATATGATCGTTTCCTTGGGAGGTTCTTTTATCTTCCTCTCTTTCAAGATGATAACAGCTCCGCCAGCAAGTCCATTCCTAAAAACTGCTCCACACCTAACAATGATACCCTGAAATGAAACAAATTAAAACTATCAAACAAATAAAATAAAACAAATTAAAAAACTTGATTAAACTAGTTAACAAGTGTAATTATAAATTAGAGTAGTTCCTCAGTGGAGGTGGTGAGAAACTCGTTAATAAGACCATACAAGGCCATTATGTTCGATAATCTCTTCTCTACAGTCAAAATCCCTAAAAACAAAAATAACCATAGAATAATACACAATAGTATAAGAATAATAAAAAAATGAATTAGTAAACAAATCAACCAAATTAAAACTATCAAACAAATAAAATAAAACAAATTAAAAAACTTGATTAAACTAGTTAACAAGTGTAATTATAAATTAGAGTAGTTCCTCGGTGGAGGTGGTGAGAAACTCGTTAATAAGACCATACAAGGCCATTATGTTCGATAATCTCTTCTCTACAGTCAAAATCCCTGAAAACAAAAATAATCATCGAATAATACACAATAGTATAAGAATAATAGCAAAAAAAAAATGAATTAGTAAACAAATCAACCAAATTAAAACTATCAAACAAATAAAATAAAACAAATTAAAAAACTTGATTAAACTAGTTAACAAGTGTAATTATAAATTAGAGTAGTTCCTCATTGGAGGTGGTGAGAAACTCGTTAATAAGACCATACAAGGCCATTATGTTCGATAATCTCTTCTCTACAGTCATAATCCCTGAAAACAAAAATAACCATAGAATAATACACAATAGTATAAGAATAATAGCAAAAAAAAAATGAATTAGTAAACAAATCAACCAAATTAAAACTATCAAACAAATAAAATAAAACAAATTAAAAAACTTGATTAAACTAGTTAACAAGTGTAATTATAAATTAGAGTAGTTCCTCAGTGGAGGTGGTGAGAAACTCGTTAATAAGACCATACAAGGCCATTATGTTCGATAATCTCTTCTCTACAGTCAAAATCCCTGAAAACAAAAATAACCATAGAATAATACACAATAGTATAAGAATAATAGCAAAAAAAAAATGAATTAGTAAACAAATCAACCAAATTAAAACTATCAAACAAATAAAATAAAACAAATTAAAAAACTTGATTAAACTAGTTAACAAGTGTAATTATAAATTAGAGTAGTTCCTCATTGGAGGTGGTGAGAAACTCGTTAATAAGACCATACAAGGCCATTATGTTCGATAATCTCTTCTCTACAGTCAAAATCCCTGAAAACAAAAATAACCATAGAATAATACACAATAGTATAAGAATAATAGCAAAAAAAAATGAATTAGTAAACAAATCAACCAAATTAAAACTATCAAACAAATAAAATAAAACAAATTAAAAAACTTGATTAAACTAGTTAACAAGTGTAATTATAAATTAGAGTAGTTCCTCATTGGAGGTGGTGAGAAACTCGTTAATAAGACCATACAAGGCCATTATGTTCGATAATCTCTTCTCTACAGTCAAAATCCCTGAAAACAAAAATAACCATAGAATAATACACAATAGTATAAGAATAATAGCAAAAAAAAAATGAATTAGTAAACAAATCAACCAAATAAAAACTATTAAACAAATAAAATAAAACAAATTAAAAAACTTGATTAAACTAGTTAACAAGTGTAATTATAAATTAGAGTAGTTCCTCAGTGGAGGTGGTGAGAAACTCGTTAATAAGACCATACAAGGCCATTATGTTCGATAATCTCTTCTCTACAGTCAAAATCCCTGAAAACAAAAATAACCATAGAATAATACACAATAGTATAAGAATAATAGCAAAAAAAAATGAATTAGTAAACAAATCAACCAAATTAAAACTATCAAACAAATAAAATAAAACAAATTAAAAAACTTGATTAAACTAGTTAACAAGTGTAATTATAAATTAGAGTAGTTCCTCAGTGGAGGTGGTGAGAAACTCGTTAATAAGACCATACAAGGCCATTATGTTCGATAATCTCTTCTCTACAGTCAAAATCCCTGAAAACAAAAATAACCATAGAATAATACACAATAGTATAAGAATAATAGCAAAAAAAATAACCACAGCTTCAACATATAAGGATTTTGAAATTGAATCCAAGTCAGGAAACAAATTAACAACATCGACATAACCTTGTAGCGTAATTGTTCTAAAACGAAGTTCTTTGGTGAGTTGCAATGCCAACTTAATGGCATTGAACTCAGACATAGCCAGAGATTGGTTGCCAAAACCGATGATGTAACGGTACAACTTTTAAAAAAGGTCAATAATTATTAAATTATATACATATTTAAATTAAAATTAAACTACACACCTCTACATAACGTTGATTATCCGGAAGAGGGGGTATCGCTTGAATTCCCTCTTAAACATAATGGCACCCCTTGGTGGTATAGGAATATACAGTATGATCGTTTCCTTGGGAGGTTCTTTTATCTTCCTCTCTTTCAAGATGATAACAGCTCCGCCAGCAAGTCCATCCCTAAAAACTGCTCCACACCTAACAATGATACCCTGAAATGAAACAAATTAAAACTATCAAACAAATAAAATAAAACAAATTAAAAAACTTGATTAAACTAGTTAACAAGTGTAATTATAAATTAGAGTAGTTCCTTAGTGGAGGTGGTGAGAAACTCGTTAATAAGACCATACAAAGCCATTATGTTCGATAATCTCTTCTCTACAGTCAAAATCCCTGAAAACAAAAATAACCATAGAATAATACACAATAGTATAAGAATAATATCAAAAAAAAATGAATTAGTAAACAAATCAACCAAATTAAAACTATTAAACAAATAAAATAAAACAAATTAAAAAACTTGATTAAACTAGTTAACAAGTGTAATTATAAATTAGAGTAGTTCCTCAGTGGAGGTGGTGAGAAACTCGTTAATAAGACCATACAAGGCCATTATGTTCGATAATCTCTTCTCTACAGTCAAAATCCCTGAAAACAAAAATAACCATAGAATAATACACAATAGTATAAGAATAATAGCAAAAAAAAAATGAATTAGTAAACAAATCAACCAAATTAAAACTATCAAACAAATAAAATAAAACAAATTAAAAAACTTGATTAAACTAGTTAACAAGTGTAATTATAAATTAGAGTAGTTCCTCATTGGAGGTGGTGAGAAACTCGTTAATAAGACCATACAAGGCCATTATGTTCGATAATCTCTTCTCTACAGTCAAAATCCCTGAAAACAAAAATAACCATAGAATAATACACAATAGTATAAGAATAATAGCAACAAAAAAATGAATTAGTAAACAAATCAACCAAATTAAAACTATCAAACAAATAAAATAAAACAAATTAAAAAACTTGATTAAACTAGTTAACAAGTGTAATTATAAATTAGAGTAGTTCCTCAGTGGAGGTGGTGAGAAACTCGTTAATAAGACCATACAAGGCCATTATGTTCGATAATCCCTTCTCTACAGTCAAAATCCCTGAAAACAAAAATAACCATAGAATAATACACAATAGTATAAGAATAATAGCAAAAAAAAAATGAATTAGTAAACAAATCAACCAAATTAAAACTATCAAACAAATAAAATAAAACAAATTAAAAAACTTGATTAAACTAGTTAACAAGTGTAATTATAAATTAGAGTAGTTCCTCAGTGGAGGTGGTGAGAAACTCGTTAATAAGACCATACAAGGCCATTATGTTCGATAATCTCTTCTCTTCAGTCAAAATCCCTGAAAACAAAAATAACCATAGAATAATACACAATAGTATAAGAATAATAGCAAAAAAAAAAATGAATTAGTAAACAAATCAACCAAATTAAAACTATCAAACAAATAAAATAAAACAAATTAAAAAACTTGATTAAACTAGTTAACAAGTGTAATTATAAATTAGAGTAGTTCCTCAGTGGAGGTGGTGAGAAACTCGTTAATAAGACCATACAAGGCCATTATGTTCGATAATCTCTTTTCTACAGTCAAAATCCCTAAAAACAAAAATAACCATAGAATAATACACAATAGTATAAGAATAATAGCAAAAAAAAACGAATTAGTAAACAAATCAACCAAATTAAAACTATCAAAAAAATAAAATAAAACAAATTAAAAAACTTGATTAAACTAGTTAACAAGTGTAATTATAAATTAGAGTAGTTCCTCAGTGGAGGTGGTGAGAAACTCGTTAATAAGACCATACAAGGCCATTATGTTCGATAATCTCTTCTCTAAAGTCAAAATCCCTGAAAACAAAATAACCATAGAATAATACACAATAGTATAAGAATAATAGCAAAAAAAAAAATGAATTAGTAAACAAATCAACCAAATTAAAACTATCAAACAAATAAAATAAAACAAATTAAAAACTTGATTAAATTAGTTAACAAGTGTAATTATAAATTAGAGTAGTTCCTCAGTGGAGGTGGTGAGAAACTCGTTAATAAGACCATACAAGGCCATTATGTTCGATAATCTCTTCTCTTCAGTCAAAATCCCTGAAAACAAAAATAACCATAGAATAATACACAATAGTATAAGAATAATAGCAAAAAAAATAACCACAGCTTCCACATATAAGGATTTTGAAATTGAATCCAAGTCAGGAAACAAATCAACAACATCGACATAACCTTGTAGCGTAATTGTTCTAAAACGAAGTTCTTTGGTGAGTTGCAATGCCAACTTAATGGCATTGAACTCAGACATAGCCAGAGATTGGTTGCCAAAACCGATGATGTGACGGTACAGCTGTTAAAAAAGGTCAATAATTATTAAATTATATACATATTTAAATTAAAATTAAACTACACACCTCTACATAACGTTGATTATCCGGAAGAGGGGGTATCGCTTGAATTCCCTCTTAAACATAATGGCACCCCTTGGTGGTATAGGAATATACAGTATGATCGTTTCCTTGGGAGGTTCTTTTATCTTCCTCTCTTTCAAGATGATAACAGCTCCGCCAGCAAGTCCATCCCTAAAAACTGCTCCACACCTAACAATGATACCCTGAAATGAAACAAATTAAAACTATCAAACAAATAAAATAAAACAAATTAAAAAACTTGATTAAACTAGTTAACAAGTGTAATTATAAATTAGAGTAGTTCCTCAGTGGAGGTGGTGAGAAACTTGTTAATAAGACCATACAAAGCCATTATGTTCGATAATCTATTCTCTACAGTCAAAATCCCTGAAAACAAAAATAACCATAGAATAATACACAATAGTATAAGAATAATAGCAAAAAAAAATGAATTAGTAAACAAATCAACCAAATTAAAACTATAAACAAATAAAATAAAACAAATTAAAAAACTTGATTAAACTAGTTAACAAGTGTAATTATAAATTAGAGTAGTTCCTCAGTGGAGGAGGTGAGAAACTCGTTAATAAGACCATACAAGGCCATTATGTTCGATAATCTCTTCTCTACAGTCAAAATCCCTGAAAACAAAAATAACCATAGAATAATACACAATAGTATAAGAATAATAGCAAAAAAAATGAATTAGTAAACAAATCAACCAAATTAAAACTATCAAACAAATAAAATAAAACAAATTAAAAAACTTGATTAAACTAGTTAACATGTAATTATAAATTAGAGTAGTTACTCAGTGGAGGTGGTGAGAAACTCATTAATAAGACCGTACAAGGCCATTATGTTCGATAATCTCTTCTCTACAGTCAAAATCCTTGAAAACAAAAATAACCATAGAATAATACACAATAGTATAAAAATATTAGCAAAAAAAAATAACCACAACTTCCACATATAAGGATTTTGAAATTGAATCCAAGTCAGGAAACAAATCAACAACATCGACATAACCTTGTAGCGTAATTGTTCTAAAACGATGTTCTTTGGTGAGTTGCAATGCCAACTTAATGGCATTGAACTCAGACATAGCCAGAGATTGGTTGCCAAAACCGATGATGTAACGGTACAGCTGTTAAAAAAGGTCAATAATTATTAAATTATATACATATTTAAATTAAAATTAAATTACAACCCTCTACATAACGTTGATTATCCGGAAGAGGGGGGTATCGCTTGAATTCCCTCTTAAACATAATGGCACCCCTTGGTGGTATAGGAATATACAGTATGATCGTTTCCTTGGGAGGTTCTTTTATCTTCCTCTCTTTCAAGATGATAACAGCTCCGCCAGCAAGTCCATCCCTAAAAACTGCTCCACACCTAACAATGATACCCTGAAATGAAACAAATTAAAACTATCAAACAAATAAAATAAAACAAATTAAAAAACTTGATTAAACTAGTTAACAAGTGTAATTATAAATTAGAGTAGTTCCTCAGTGGAGGTGGTGAGAAACTCGTTAATAAGAACATACAAGGCCATTATGTTCGATAATCTCTTCTCTACAGTCAAAATCCCTGAAAACAAAAATAACCATAGAATAATACACAATAGTATAAGAATAATAGCAAAAAAAAAAATGAATTAGTAAACAAATCAACCAAATTAAAACTATCAAACAAATAAAATAAAACAAATTAAAAAACTTGATTAAACTAGTTAACAAGTGTAATTATAAATTAGAGTAGTTCCTCAGTGGAGGAGGTGAGAAACTCGTTAATAAGACCATACAAGGCCATTATGTTCGATAATCTCTTCTCTACAGTCAAAATCCCTGAAAACAAAAATAACCATAGAATAATACACAATAGTATAAGAATAATAGCAAAAAAAATGAATTAGTAAACAAATCAACCAAATTAAAACTATCAAACAAATAAAATAAAACAAATTAAAAAACTTGATTAAACTAGTTAACATGTAATTATAAATTAGAGTAGTTACTCAGTGGAGGTGGTGAGAAACTGATTAATAAGACCGTACAAGGCCATTATGTTCGATAATCTCTTCTCTACAGTCAAAATCCTTGAAAACAAAAATAACCATAGAATAATACACAATAGTATAAAAATATTAGCAAAAAAAAATAACCACAACTTCCACATATAAGGATTTTGAAATTGAATCCAAGTCAGGAAACAAATCAACAACATCGACATAACCTTGTAGCGTAATTGTTCTAAAACGATGTTCTTTGGTGAGTTGCAATGCCAACTTAATGGCATTGAACTCAGACATAGCCAGAGATTGGTTGCCAAAACCGATGATGTAACGGTACAGCTGTTAAAAAAGGTCAATAATTATTAAATTATATACATATTTAAATTAAAATTAAATTACAACCCTCTACATAACGTTGATTATCCGGAAGAGGGGGGTATCGCTTGAATTCCCTCTTAAACATAATGGCACCCCTTGGTGGTATAGGAATATACAGTATGATCGTTTCCTTGGGAGGTTCTTTTATCTTCCTCTCTTTCAAGATGATAACAGCTCCGCCAGCAAGTCCATCCCTAAAAACTGCTCCACACCTAACAATGATACCCTGAAATGAAACAAATTAAAACTATCAAACAAATAAAATAAAACAAATTAAAAAACTTGATTAAACTAGTTAACAAGTGTAATTATAAATTAGAGTAGTTCCTCAGTGGAGGTGGTGAGAAACTCGTTAATAAGACCATACAAGGCCATTATGTTCGATAATCTCTTCTCTACAGTCAAAATCCCTGAAAACAAAAATAACCATAGAATAATACACAATAGTATAAGAATAATAGCAAAAAAAAAATGAATTAGTAAACAAATCAACCAAATTAAAACTATCAAACAAATAAAATAAAACAAATTAAAAAACTTGATTAAACTAGTTAACAAGTGTAATTATAAATTAGAGTAGTTCCTCAGTGGAGGAGGTGAGAAACTCGTTAATAAGACCATACAAGGCCATTATGTTCGATAATCTCTTCTCTACAGTCAAAATCCCTGAAAACAAAAATAACCATAGAATAATACACAATAGTATAAGAATAATAGCAAAAAAAATGAATTAGTAAACAAATCAACCAAATTAAAACTATCAAACAAATAAAATAAAACAAATTAAAAAACTTGATTAAACTAGTTAACATGTAATTATAAATTAGAGTAGTTACTCAGTGGAGGTGGTGAGAAACTCATTAATAAGACCGTACAAGGCCATTATGTTCGATAATCTCTTCTCTACAGTCAAAATCCTTGAAAACAAAAATAACCATAGAATAATACACAATAGTATAAAAATATTAGCAAAAAAAAATAACCACAACTTCCACATATAAGGATTTTGAAATTGAATCCAAGTCAGGAAACAAATCAACAACATCGACATAACCTTGTAGCGTAATTGTTCTAAAACGATGTTCTTTGGTGAGTTGCAATGCCAACTTAATGGCATTGAACTCAGACATAGCCAGAGATTGGTTGCCAAAACCGATGATGTAACGGTACAGCTGTTAAAAAAGGTCAATAATTATTAAATTATATACATATTTAAATTAAAATTAAATTACAACCCTCTACATAACGTTGATTATCCGGAAGAGGGGGGTATCGCTTGAATTCCCTCTTAAACATAATGGCACCCCTTGGTGGTATAGGAATATACAGTATGATCGTTTCCTTGGGAGGTTCTTTTATCTTCCTCTCTTTCAAGATGATAACAGCTCCGCCAGCAAGTCCATCCCTAAAAACTGCTCCACACCTAACAATGATACCCTGAAATGAAACAAATTAAAACTATCAAACAAATAAAATAAAACAAATTAAAAAACTTGATTAAACTAGTTAACAAGTGTAATTATAAATTAGAGTAGTTCCTCAGTGGAGGTGGTGAGAAACTCGTTAATAAGACCATACAAGGCCATTATGTTCGATAATCTCTTCTCTACAGTCATAATCCCTGAAAACAAAAATAACCATAGAATAATACACAATAGTATAAGAATAATAGCAAAAAAAAATGAATTAGTAAACAAATCAACCAAATTAAAACTATCAAACAAATAAAATAAAACAAATTAAAAAACTTGATTAAATTAGTTAACAAGTGTAATTATAAATTAGAGTAGTTCCTCAGTGGAGGTGGTGAGAAACTCGTTAATAAGACCATACAAGGCCATTATGTTCGATAATCTCTTCTCTACAGTCAAAATCCCTGAAAACAAAAATAACCATAGAATAATACACAATAGTATAAGAATAATAGCAAAAAAAATAACCACAACTTCCACATATAAGGATTTTGAAATTGAATCCAAGTCAGGAAACAAATCAACAACATCGACATAACCTTGTAGCGTAATTGTTCTAAAACGAAGTTCTTTGGTGAGTTGCAATGCCAACTTAATGGCATTGAACTCAGACATAGCCAGAGATTGGTTGCCAAAACCGATGATGTAACGGTACAGCTGTTAAAAAAGGTCAATAATTATTAAATTATATACATATTTAAATTAAAATTAAACTACACACCTCTACATAACGTTGATTATCCGGAAGAGGGGGTATCGCTTGAATTCCCTCTTAAACATAATGGCACCCCTTGGTGGTATAGGAATATACAGTATGATCGTTTCCTTGGGAGGTTCTTTTATCTTCCTCTCTTTCAAGATGATAACAGCTCCGCCAGCAAGTCCATCCCTAAAAACTGCTCCATACCTAACAATGATACCCTGAAATGAAACAAATTAAAACTATCAAACAAATTAAATAAAACAAATTAAAAAACTTGATTAAACTAGTTAACAAGTGTAATTATAAATTAGAGTAGTTCCTCAGTGGAGGTGGTGAGAAACTCGTTAATAAGACCATACAAAGCCATTATGTTCGATAATCTCTTCTCTACAGTCAATATCCCTGAAAACAAAAATAACCATAGAATAATACACAATAGTATAAGAATAATAGCAAAAAAAATGAATTAGTAAACAAATCAACCAAATTAAAACTATCAAACAAATAAAATAAAACAAATTAAAAAACTTGATTAAACTAGTTAACAAGTGTAATTATAAATTAGAGTAGTTCCTCAGTGGAGGTGGTGAGAAACTCGTTAATAAGACCATACAAGGCCATTATGTTCGATAATCTCTTCTCTACAGTCAAAATCCCTGAAAACAAAAATAACCATAGAATAATACACAATTGTATAAGAATAATAGCAAAAAAAATGAATTAGTAAACAAATCAACCAAATTAAAACTATCAAACAAATAAAATAAAACAAATTAAAAAACTTGATTAAACTAGTTAACAAGTGTAATTATAAATTAGAGTAGTTCCTCAGTGGAGGTGGTGAGAAACTCATTAAAAAGACCATACAAGGCCATTATGTTCGATAATCTCTTCTCTACAGTCAAAATCCCTGAAAACAAAAATAACCATAGAATAATACACAATAGTATAAAAATAATAGCAAAAAAAAATAACCACAGCTTCCACATATAAGGATTTTGAAATTGAATCCAAGTCAGGAAACAAATCAACAACATCGACATAACCTTGTAGCGTAATTGTTCTAAAACGAAGTTCTTTGGTGAGTTGCAATGCCAACTTAATGGCATTGAACTCAGACATAGCCAGAGATTGGTTGCCAAAACCGATGATGTAACGGTACAGCTGTTAAAAAAGGTCAATAATTATTAAATTATATACATATTTAAATTAAAATTAAACTACAACCCTCTACATAACGTTGATTATCCGGAAGAGGGGGGTATCGCTTGAATTCCCTCTTAAACATAATGGCACCCCTTGGTGGTATAGGAATATACAGTATGATCGTTTCCTTGGGAGGTTCTTTTATCTTCCTCTCTTTCAAGATGATAACAGCTCCGCTAGCAAGTCCATCCCTAAAAACTGCTCCACACCTAACAATGATACCCTGAAATGAAACAAATTAAAACTATCAAACAAATAAAATAAAACAAATTAAAAAACTTGATTAAACTAGTTAACAAGTGTAATTATAAATTAGAGTAGTTCCTCAGTGGAGGTGGTGAGAAACTCGTTAATAAGACCATACAAGGCCATTATGTTCGATAATCTCTTCTCTACAGTCAAAATCCCTAAAAACAAAAATAACCATAGAATAATACACAATAGTATAAGAATAATAAAAAAAATTAATTAGTAAACAAATCAACCAAATTAAAACTATCAAACAAATAAAATAAAACAAATTAAAAAACTTGATTAAACTAGTTAACAAGTGTAATTATAAATTAGAGTAGTTCCTCAGTGGAGGTGGTGAGAAACTCGTTAATAAGACCATACAAGGCCATTATGTTCGATAATCTCTTCTCTACAGTCAAAATCCCTGAAAACAAAAATAACCATAGAATAATACACAATAGTATAAGAATAATAGCAAAAAAAAATGAATTAGTAAACAAATCAACCAAATTAAAACTATCAAACAAATAAAATAAAACAAATTAAAAAACTTGATTAAATTAGTTAACAAGTGTAATTATAAATTAGAGTAGTTCCTCAGTGGAGGTGGTGAGAAACTCGTTAATAAGACCATACAAGGCCATTATGTTCGATAATCTCTTCTCTACAGTCAAAATCCCTGAAAACAAAAATAACCATAGAATAATACACAATAGTATAAGAATAATAGCAAAAAAAATAACCACAGCTTCCACATATAAGGATTTTGAAATTGAATCCAAGTCAGGAAACAAATCAACAACATCGGCATAACCTTGTAGCGTAATTGTTCTAAAACGAAGTTCTTTGGTGAGTTGCAATGCCAACTTAATGGCATTGAACTCAGACATAGCCAGAGATTGGTTGCCAAAACCGATGATGTAACGGTACAGCTGTTAAAAAAGGTCAATAATTATTAAATTATAAACATATTTAAATTAAAATTAAACTACACACCTCTACATAACGTTGATTATCCGGAAGAGGGGGTATCGCTTGAATTCCCTCTTAAACATAGTGGCACCCCTTGGTGGTATAGGAATATACAGTATGATCGTTTCCTTGGGAGGTTCTTTTATCTTCCTCTCTTTCAAGATGATAACAGCTCCGACAGCAAGTCCATCCCTAAAAACTGCTCCACACCTAACAATGATACCCTGAAATGAAACAAATTAAAACTATCAAACAAATAAAATAAAACAAATTAAAAAACTTGATTAAACTACTTAACCAGTGTAATTATAAATTAGAGTAGTTCCTCAGTGGAGGTGGTGAGAAACTCGTTAATAAGACCATACAAAGCCATTATGTTTGATAATCTCTTCTCTACAGTCAATATCCCTGAAAACAAAAATAACCATAGAATAATACACAATAGTATAAGAATAATAGCAAAAAAAAAATGAATTAGTAAACAAATACACCAAATTAAAACTATCAAACAAATAAAATAAAACAAATTAAAAAACTTGATTAAACTAGTTAACAAGTGTAATTATAAATTAGAGTAGTTCCTCAGTGGAGGTGGTGAGAAACTCGTTAATAAGACCATACAAGGCCATTATGTTCGATAATCTCTTCTCTACAGTCAAAATCCCTGAAAACAAAAATAACCATAGAATAATACACAATAGTATAAGAATAATAGCAAAAAAACTGAATTAGTAAACAAATCAACCAAATTAAAACTATCAAACAAATAAAATAAAACAAATTAAAAAACTAGATTAAATTAGTTAAAAAGTGTAATTATAAATTAGAGTAGTTCCTCAGTGGAGGTGGTGAGAAACTCATTAATAAGACCATACAAGGCCATTATGTTCGATAATCTCTTCTCTACAGTCAAAATCCCTGAAAACAAAAATAACCATAGAATAATACACAATAGTATAAAAATAATAGCAAAAAAAAATAACCACAGCTTCCACATATAAGGATTTTGAAATTGAATCCAAGTCAGGAAACAAATCAACAACATCGACATAACCTTGTAGCGTAATTGTTCTAAAACGAAGTTCTTTGGTGAGTTGCAATGCCAACTTAATGGCATTGAACTCAGACATAGCCAGAGATTGGTTGCCAAAACCGATGATGTAACGGTACAGCTGTTAAAAAAAGTCAATAATTATTAAATTATATACATATTTAAATTAAAATTAAACTACAACCCTCTACATAACGTTGATTATCCGGAAGAGGGGGGTATCGCTTGAATTCCCTCTTAAACATAATGGCACCCCTTGGTGGTATAGGAATATACAGTATGATCGTTTCCTTGGGAGGTTCTTTTATCTTCCTCTCTTTCAAGATGATAACAGCTCCGCCAGCAAGTCCATCCCTAAAAACTGCTCCACACCTAACAATGATACCCTGAAATGAAACAAATTAAAACTATCAAACAAATAAAATAAAACAAATTAAAAAACTTGATTAAACTAGTTAACAAGTGTAATTATAAATTAGAGTAGTTCCTCAGTGGAGGTGGTGAGAAACTCGTTAATAAGACCATACAAGGCCATTATGTTCGATAATCTCTTCTCTACAGTCAAAATCCCTAAAAACAAAAATAACCATAGAATAATACACAATAGTATAAGAATAATAAAAAAAATTAATTAGTAAACAGATCAACCAAATTAAAACTATCAAACAAATAAAATAAAACAAATTAAAAAACTTGATTAAACTAGTTAACAAGTGTAATTATAAATTAGAGTAGTTCCTCAGTGGAGGTGGTGAGAAACTCATTAAAAAGACCATACAAGGCCATTATGTTCGATAATCTCTTCTCTACAGTCAAAATCCCTGAAAACAAAAATAACCATAGAATAATACACAATAGTATAAAAATAATAGCAAAAAAAAATAACCACAGCTTCCACATATAAGGATTTTGAAATTGAATCCAAGTCAGGAAACAAATCAACAACATCGACATAACCTTGTAGCGTAATTGTTCTAAAACGAAGTTCTTTGGTGAGTTGCAATGCCAACTTAATGGCATTGAACTCAGACATAGCCAGAGATTGGTTGCCAAAACCGATGATGTAACGGTACAGCTGTTAAAAAAGGTCAATAATTATTAAATTATATACATATTTAAATTAAAATTAAACTACAACCCTCTACATAACGTTGATTATCCGGAAGAGGGGGGTATCGCTTGAATTCCCTCTTAAACATAATGGCACCCCTTGGTGGTATAGGAATATACAGTATGATCGTTTCCTTGGGAGGTTCTTTTATCTTCCTCTCTTTCAAGATGATAACAGCTCCGCTAGCAAGTCCATCCCTAAAAACTGCTCCACACCTAACAATGATACCCTGAAATGAAACAAATTAAAACTATCAAACAAATAAAATAAAACAAATTAAAAAACTTGATTAAACTAGTTAACAAGTGTAATTATAAATTAGAGTAGTTCCTCAGTGGAGGTGGTGAGAAACTCGTTAATAAGACCATACAAGGCCATTATGTTCGATAATCTCTTCTCTACAGTCAAAATCCCTAAAAACAAAAATAACCATAGAATAATACACAATAGTATAAGAATAATAAAAAAAATTAATTAGTAAACAAATCAACCAAATTAAAACTATCAAACAAATAAAATAAAACAAATTAAAAAACTTGATTAAACTAGTTAACAAGTGTAATTATAAATTAGAGTAGTTCCTCAGTGGAGGTGGTGAGAAACTCGTTAATAAGACCATACAAGGCCATTATGTTCGATAATCTCTTCTCTACAGTCAAAATCCCTGAAAACAAAAATAACCATAGAATAATACACAATAGTATAAGAATAATAGCAAAAAAAATGAATTAGTAAACAAATCAACCAAATTAAAACTATCAAACAAATAAAATAAAACAAATTAAAAAACTTGATTAAATTAGTTAACAAGTGTAATTATAAATTAGAGTAGTTCCTCAGTGGAGGTGGTGAGAAACTCGTTAATAAGACCATACAAGGCCATTATGTTCGATAATCTCTTCTCTACAGTCAAAATCCCTGAAAACAAAAATAACCATAGAATAATACACAATAGTATAAGAATAATAGCAAAAAAAATAACCACAGCTTCCACATATAAGGATTTTGAAATTGAATCCAAGTCAGGAAACAAATCAACAACATCGGCATAACCTTGTAGCGTAATTGTTCTAAAACGAAGTTCTTTGGTGAGTTGCAATGCCAACTTAATGGCATTGAACTCAGACATAGCCAGAGATTGGTTGCCAAAACCGATGATGTAACGGTACAGCTGTTAAAAAAGGTCAATAATTATTAAATTATAAACATATTTAAATTAAAATTAAACTACACACCTCTACATAACGTTGATTATCCGGAAGAGGGGGTATCGCTTGAATTCCCTCTTAAACATAGTGGCACCCCTTGGTGGTATAGGAATATACAGTATGATCGTTTCCTTGGGAGGTTCTTTTATCTTCCTCTCTTTCAAGATGATAACAGCTCCGACAGCAAGTCCATCCCTAAAAACTGCTCCACACCTAACAATGATACCCTGAAATGAAACAAATTAAAACTATCAAACAAATAAAATAAAACAAATTAAAAAACTTGATTAAACTACTTAACCAGTGTAATTATAAATTAGAGTAGTTCCTCAGTGGAGGTGGTGAGAAACTCGTTAATAAGACCATACAAAGCCATTATGTTTGATAATCTCTTCTCTACAGTCAATATCCCTGAAAACAAAAATAACCATAGAATAATACACAATAGTATAAGAATAATAGCAAAAAAAAAATGAATTAGTAAACAAATACACCAAATTAAAACTATCAAACAAATAAAATAAAACAAATTAAAAAACTTGATTAAACTAGTTAACAAGTGTAATTATAAATTAGAGTAGTTCCTCAGTGGAGGTGGTGAGAAACTCGTTAATAAGACCATACAAGGCCATTATGTTCGATAATCTCTTCTCTACAGTCAAAATCCCTGAAAACAAAAATAACCATAGAATAATACACAATAGTATAAGAATAATAGCAAAAAAACTGAATTAGTAAACAAATCAACCAAATTAAAACTATCAAACAAATAAAATAAAACAAATTAAAAAACTTGATTAAATTAGTTAAAAAGTGTAATTATAAATTAGAGTAGTTCCTCAGTGGAGGTGGTGAGAAACTCATTAATAAGACCATACAAGGCCATTATGTTCGATAATCTCTTCTCTACAGTCAAAATCCCTGAAAACAAAAATAACCATAGAATAATACACAATAGTATAAAAATAATAGCAAAAAAAAATAACCACAGCTTCCACATATAAGGATTTTGAAATTGAATCCAAGTCAGGAAACAAATCAACAACATCGACATAACCTTGTAGCGTAATTGTTCTAAAACGAAGTTCTTTGGTGAGTTGCAATGCCAACTTAATGGCATTGAACTCAGACATAGCCAGAGATTGGTTGCCAAAACCGATGATGTAACGGTACAGCTGTTAAAAAAAGTCAATAATTATTAAATTATATACATATTTAAATTAAAATTAAACTACAACCCTCTACATAACGTTGATTATCCGGAAGAGGGGGGTATCGCTTGAATTCCCTCTTAAACATAATGGCACCCCTTGGTGGTATAGGAATATACAGTATGATCGTTTCCTTGGGAGGTTCTTTTATCTTCCTCTCTTTCAAGATGATAACAGCTCCGCCAGCAAGTCCATCCCTAAAAACTGCTCCACACCTAACAATGATACCCTGAAATGAAACAAATTAAAACTATCAAACAAATAAAATAAAACAAATTAAAAAACTTGATTAAACTAGTTAACAAGTGTAATTATAAATTAGAGTAGTTCCTCAGTGGAGGTGGTGAGAAACTCGTTAATAAGACCATACAAGGCCATTATGTTCGATAATCTCTTCTCTACAGTCAAAATCCCTAAAAACAAAAATAACCATAGAATAATACACAATAGTATAAGAATAATAAAAAAAATTAATTAGTAAACAGATCAACCAAATTAAAACTATCAAACAAATAAAATAAAACAAATTAAAAAACTTGATTAAACTAGTTAACAAGTGTAATTATAAATTAGAGTAGTTCCTCAGTGGAGGTGGTGAGAAACTCGTTAATAAGACCATACAAGGCCATTATGTTCGATAATCTCTTCTCTACAGTCAAAATCCCTGAAAACAAAAATAACCATAGAATAATACACAATAGTATAAGAATAATAGCAAAAAAAAATGAATTAGTAAACAAATCAACCAAATTAAAACTATCAAACAAATAAAATAAAACAAATTAAAAAACTTGATTAAATTAGTTAACAAGTGTAATTATAAATTAGAGTAGTTCCTCAGTGGAGGTGGTGAGAAACTCGTTAATAAGACCATACAAGGCCATTATGTTCGATAATCTCTTCTCTACAGTCAAAATCCCTGAAAACAAAAATAACCATAGAATAATACACAATAGTATAAGAATAATAGCAAAAAAAATAACCACAGCTTCAACATATAAGGATTTTGAAATTGAATCCAAGTCAGGAAACAAATTAACAACATCGACATAACCTTGTAGCGTAATTGTTCTAAAACGAAGTTCTTTGGTGAGTTGCAATGCCAACTTAATGGCATTGAACTCAGACATAGCCAGAGATTGGTTGCCAAAACCGATGATGTAACGGTACAACTTTTAAAAAAGGTCAATAATTATTAAATTATATACATATTTAAATTAAAATTAAACTACACACCTCTACATAACGTTGATTATCCGGAAGAGGGGGTATCGCTTGAATTCCCTCTTAAACATAATGGCACCCCTTGGTGGTATAGGAATATACAGTATGATCGTTTCCTTGGGAGGTTCTTTTATCTTCCTCTCTTTCAAGGTGATAACAGCTCCGCCAGCAAGTCCATCCCTAAAAACTGCTCCACACCTAACAATGATACCCTGAAATGAAACAAATTAAAACTATCAAACAAATAAAATAAAACAAATTTAAAAACTTGATTAAACTAGTTAACAAGTGTAATTATAAATTAGAGTAGTTCCTCAGTGGAGGTGGTGAGAAACTCGTTAATAAGACCATACAAGGCCATTATGTTCGATAATCTCTTCTCTACAGTCATAATCCCTGAAAACAAAAATAACCATAGAATAATACACAATAGTATAAGAATAATAGCAAAAAAAAATGAATTATTAAACAAATCAACCAAATTAAAACTATCAAACAAATAAAATAAAACAAATTAAAAAACTTGATTAAACTAGTTAACAAGTGTAATTATAAATTAGAGTAGTTCCTCAGTGGAGGTGGTGAGAAACTCGTTAATAAGACCATACAAGGCCATTATGTTCGATAATCCCTTCTCTACAGTCAAAATCCCTGAAAACAAAAATAACCATAGAATAATACACAATAGTATAAGAATAATAGCAAAAAAAAAATGAATTAGTAAACAAATCAACCAAATTAAAACTATCAAACAAATAAAATAAAACAAATTAAAAAACTTGATTAAACTAGTTAACAAGTGTAATTATAAATTAGAGTAGTTCCTCTGTGGAGGTGATGAGAAACTCGTTAATAAGACCATACAAGGCCATTATGTTCGATAATCTCTTCTCTTCAGTCAAAATCCCTGAAAACAAAAATAACCATAGAATAATACACAATAGTATAAGAATAATAGCAAAAAAAAATGAATTAGTAAACAAATCAACCAAATTAAAACTATCAAACAAATAAAATAAAACAAATTAAAAAACTTGATTAAACAAGTTAACAAGTGTAATTATAAATTAGAGTAGTTCCTCAGTGGAGGTGGTGAGAAACTCGTTAATAAGACCATACAAGGCCATTATGTTCGATAATCTCTTTTCTACAGTCAAAATCCCTAAAAACAAAAATAACCATAGAATAATACACAATAGTATAAGAATAATAGCAAAAAAAAACGAATTAGTAAACAAATCAACCAAATTAAAACTATCAAACAAATAAAATAAAACAAATTAAAAAACTTGATTAAACTAGTTAACAAGTGTAATTATAAATTAGAGTAGTTCCTCAGTGGAGGTGGTGAGAAACTCGTTAATAAGACCATACAAGGCCATTATGTTCGATAATCTCTTCTCTACAGTCAAAATCCCTGAAAACAAAAATAACCATAGAATAATACACAATAGTATAAGAATAATAGCAAAAAAAAATGAATTAGTAAACAAATCAACCAAATTAAAACTATCAAACAAATAAAATAAAACAAATTAAAAAACTTGATTAAATTAGTTAACAAGTGTAATTATAAATTAGAGTAGTTCCTCAGTGGAGGTGGTGAGAAACTCGTTAATAAGACCATACAAGGCCATTATGTTCGATAATCTCTTCTCTTCAGTCAAAATCCCTGAAAACAAAAATAACCATAGAATAATACACAATAGTATAAGAATAATAGCAAAAAAAATAACCACAGCTTCCACATATAAGGATTTTGAAATTGAATCCAAGTCAGGAAACAAATCAACAACATCGACATAACCTTGTAGCGTAATTGTTCTAAAACGAAGTTCTTTGGTGAGTTGCAATGCCAACTTAATGGCATTGAACTCAGACATAGCCAGAGATTGGTTGCCAAAACCGATGATGTGACGGTACAACTGTTAAAAAAGGTCAATAATTATTAAATTATATACATATTTAAATTAAAATTAAACTACACACCTCTACATAACGTTGATTATCCGGAAGAGGGGGTATCGCTTGAATTCCCTCTTAAACATAATGGCACCCCTTGGTGGTATAGGAATATACAGTATGATCGTTTCCTTGAGAGGTTCTTTTATCTTCCTCTCTTTCAAGATGATAACAGCTCCGCCAGCAAGTCCATCCCTAAAAACTGCTCCACACCTAACAATGATACCCTGAAATGAAACAAATTAAAACTATCAAACAAATAAAATAAAACAAATTAAAAAACTTGATTAAACTAGTTAACAAGTGTAATTATAAATTAGAGTAGTTCCTCAGTGGAGGTGGTGAGAAACTTGTTAATAAGACCATACAAAGCCATTATGTTCGATAATCTCTTCTCTACAGTCAAAATCCCTGAAAACAAAAATAACCATAGAATAATACACAATAGTATAAGAATAATATCAAAAAAAAAATGAATTAGTAAACAAATCAACCAAATTAAAACTATCAAACAAATAAAATAAAACAAATTAAAAAACTTGATTAAACTAGTTAACAAGTGTAATTATAAATTAGAGTAGTTCCTCAATGGAGGTGGTGAGAAACTCGTTAATAAGACCATACAAGGCCATTATGTTCGATAATCTCTTCTCTACAGTCAAAATCCCTGAAAACAAAAATAACCATAGAATAATACACAATAGTATAAGAATAATAGCAAAAAAAAAATGAATTAGTAAACAAATCAACCAAATTAAAACTATCAAACAAATAAAATAAAACAAATTAAAAAACTTGATTAAACTAGTTAACAAGTGTAATTATAAATTAGAGTAGTTCCTCATTGGAGGTGGTGAGAAACTCGTTAATAAGACCATACAAGGCCATTATGTTCGATAATCTCTTCTCTACAGTCAAAATCCCTGAAAACAAAAATAACCATAGAATAATACACAATAGTATAAGAATAATAGCAAAAAAAAAATGAATTAGTAAACAAATCAACCAAATTAAAACTATCAAACAAATAAAATAAAACAAATTAAAAAACTTGATTAAACTAGTTAACAAGTGTAATTATAAATTAGAGTAGTTCCTCAGTGGAGGTGGTGAGAAACTCGTTAATAAGACCATACAAGGCCATTATGTTCGATAATCCCTTCTCTACAGTCAAAATCCCTGAAAACAAAAATAACCATAGAATAATACACAATAGTATAAGAATAATAGCAAAAAAAAAATGAATTAGTAAACAAATCAACCAAATTAAAACTATCAAACAAATAAAATAAAACAAATTAAAAAACTTGATTAAACTAGTTAACAAGTGTAATTATAAATTAGAGTAGTTCCTCAGTGGAGGTGGTGAGAAACTCGTTAATAAGACCATACAAGGCCATTATGTTCGATAATCCCTTCTCTACAGTCAAAATCCCTGAAAACAAAAATAACCATAGAATAATACACAATAGTATAAGAATAATAGCAAAAAAAAAATGAATTAGTAAACAAATCAACCAAATTAAAACTATCAAACAAATAAAATAAAACAAATTAAAAAACTTGATTAAACTAGTTAACAAGTGTAATTATAAATTAGAGTAGTTCCTCAGTGGAGGTGGTGAGAAACTCGTTAATAAGACCATACAAGGCCATTATGTTCGATAATCTCTTTTCTACAGTCAAAATCCCTAAAAACAAAAATAACCATAGAATAATACACAATAGTATAAGAATAATAGCAAAAAAAAACGAATTAGTAAACAAATCAACCAAATTAAAACTATCAAACAAATAAAATAAAACAAATTAAAAAACTTGATTAAACTAGTTAACAAGTGTAATTATAAATTAGAGTAGTTCCTCAGTGGAGGTGGTGAGAAACTCGTTAATAAGACCATACAAGGCCATTATGTTCGATAATCTCTTCTCTACAGTCAAAATCCCTGAAAACAAAAATAACCATAGAATAATACACAATAGTATAAGAATAATAGCAAAAAAAAAATGAATTAGTAAACAAATCAACCAAATTAAAACTATCAAACAAATAAAATAAAACAAATTAAAAAACTTGATTAAATTAGTTAACAAGTGTAATTATAAATTAGAGTAGTTCCTCAGTGGAGGTGGTGAGAAACTCGTTAATAAGACCATACAAGGCCATTATGTTCGATAATCTCTTCTCTTCAGTCAAAATCCCTGAAAACAAAAATAACCATAGAATAATACACAATAGTATAAGAATAATAGCAAAAAAAATAACCACAGCTTCCACATATAAGGATTTTGAAATTGAATCCAAGTCAGGAAACAAATCAACAACATCGACATAACCTTGTAGCGTAATTGTTCTAAAACGAAGTTCTTTGGTGAGTTGCAATGCCAACTTAATGGCATTGAACTCAGACATAGCCAGAGATTGGTTGCCAAAACCGATGATGTGACGGTACAGCTGTTAAAAAAGGTCAATAATTATTAAATTATATACATATTTAAATTAAAATTAAACTACACACCTCTACATAACGTTGATTATCCGGAAGAGGGGGTATCGCTTGAATTCCCTCTTAAACATAATGGCACCCCTTGGTGGTATAGGAATATACAGTATGATCGTTTCCTTGGGAGGTTCTTTTATCTTCCTCTCTTTCAAGATGATAACAGCTCCGCCAGCAAGTCCATCCCTAAAAACTGCTCCACACCTAACAATGATACCCTGAAATGAAACAAATTAAAACTATCAAACAAATAAAATAAAACAAATTAAAAAACTTGATTAAACTAGTTAACAAGTGTAATTATAAATTAGAGTAGTTCCTCAGTGGAGGTGGTGAGAAACTTGTTAATAAGACCATACAAAGCCATTATGTTCGATAATCTCTTCTCTACAGTCAAAATCCCTGAAAACAAAAATAACCATAGAATAATACACAATAGTATAAGAATAATAGCAAAAAAAAATGAATTAGTAAACAAATCAACCAAATTAAAACTATCAAACAAATAAAATAAAACAAATTAAAAAACTTGATTAAACTAGTTAACAAGTGTAATTATAAATTAGAGTAGTTCCTCAGTGGAGGTGGTGAGAAACTCGTTAATAAGACCATACAAGGCCATTATGTTCGATAATCTCTTCTCTACAGTCAAAATCCCTGAAAACAAAAATAACCATAGAATAATACACAATAGTATAAGAATAATAGCAAAAAAAATGAATTAGTAAACAAATCAACCAAATTAAAACTATCAAACAAATAAAATAAAACAAATTAAAAAACTTGATTAAACTAGTTAACATGTAATTATAAATTAGAGTAGTTCCTCAGTGGAGGTGGTGAGAAACTCATTAATAAGACCGTACAAGGCCATTATGTTCGATAATCTCTTCTCTACAGTCAAAATCCTTGAAAACAAAAATAACCATAGAATAATACACAATAGTATAAAAATATTAGCAAAAAAAAATAACCACAACTTCCACATATAAGGATTTTGAAATTGAATCCAAGTCAGGAAACAAATCAACAACATCGACATAACCTTGTAGCGTAATTGTTCTAAAACGATGTTCTTTGGTGAGTTGCAATGCCAACTTAATGGCATTGAACTCAGACATAGCCAGAGATTGGTTGCCAAAACCGATGATGTAACGGTACAGCTGTTAAAAAAGGTCAATAATTATTAAATTATATACATATTTAAATTAAAATTAAATTACAACCCTCTACATAACGTTGATTATCCGGAAGATGGGGTATCGCTTGAATTCCCTCTTAAACATAATGGCACCCCTTGGTGGTATAGGAATATACAGTATGATCGTTTCCTTGGGAGGTTCTTTTATCTTCCTCTCTTTCAAGATGATAACAGCTCCGCCAGCAAGTCCATCCCTAAAAACTGCTCCACACCTAACAATGATACCCTGAAATGAAACAAATTAAAACTATCAAACAAATAAAATAAAACAAATTAAAAAACTTGATTAAACTAGTTAACAAGTGTAATTATAAATTAGAGTAGTTCCTCAGTGGAGGTGGTGAGAAACTCGTTAATAAGACCATACAAGGCCATTATGTTCGATAATCTCTTCTCTACAGTCATAATCCCTGAAAACAAAAATAACCATAGAATAATACACAATAGTATAAGAATAATAGCAAAAAAAAATGAATTAGTAAACAAATCAACCAAATTAAAACTATCAAACAAATAAAATAAAACAAATTAAAAAACTTGATTAAATTAGTTAACAAGTGTAATTATAAATTAGAGTAGTTCCTCAGTGGAGGTGGTGAGAAACTCGTTAATAAGACCATACAAGGCCATTATGTTCGATAATCTCTTCTCTACAGTCAAAATCCCTGAAAACAAAAATAACCATAGAATAATACACAATAGTATAAGAATAATAGCAAAAAAAATAACCACAACTTCCACATATAAGGATTTTGAAATTGAATCCAAGTCAGGAAACAAATCAACAACATCGACATAACCTTGTAGCGTAATTGTTCTAAAACGAAGTTCTTTGGTGAGTTGCAATGCCAACTTAATGGCATTGAACTCAGACATAGCCAGAGATTGGTTGCCAAAACCGATGATGTAACGGTACAGCTGTTAAAAAAGGTCAATAATTATTAAATTATATACATATTTAAATTAAAATTAAACTACACACCTCTACATAACGTTGATTATCCGGAAGAGGGGGTATCGCTTGAATTCCTTCTTAAACATAATGGCACCCCTTTGTGGTATAGGAATATACAGTATGATCGTTTCCTTGGGAGGTTCTTTTATCTTCCTCTCTTTCAAGATGATAACAGCTCCGCCAGCAAGTCCATCCCTAAAAACTGCTCCATACCTAACAATGATACCCTGAAATGAAACAAATTAAAACTATCAAACAAATTAAATAAAACAAATTAAAAAACTTGATTAAACTAGTTAACAAGTGTAATTATAAATTAGAGTAGTTCCTCAGTGGAGGTGGTGAGAAACTCGTTAATAAGACCATACAAAGCCATTATGTTCGATAATCTCTTCTCTACAGTCAATATCCCTGAAAACAAAAATAACCATAGAATAATACACAATAGTATAAGAATAATAGCAAAAAAAATTAATTAGTAAACAAATCAACCAAATTAAAACTATCAAACAAATAAAATAAAACAAATTAAAAAACTTGATTAAACTAGTTAACAAGTGTAATTATAAATTAGAGTAGTTCCTCAGTGGAGGTGGTGAGAAACTCGTTAATAAGACCATACAAGGCCATTATGTTCGATAATCTCTTCTCTACAGTCAAAATCCCTGAAAACAAAAATAACCATAGAATAATACACAATTGTATAAGAATAATAGCAAAAAAAATGAATTAGTAAACAAATCAACCAAATTAAAACTATCAAACAAATAAAATAAAACAAATTAAAAAACTTGATTAAACTAGTTAACAAGTGTAATTATAAATTAGAGTAGTTCCTCAGTGGAGGTGGTGAGAAACTCGTTAATAAGACCATACAAGGCCATTATGTTCGATAATCTCTTCTCTACAGTCAAAATCCCTGAAAACAAAAATAACCATAGAATAATACACAATAGTATAAGAATAATAGCAAAAAAAAATAACCACAGCTTCCACATATAAGGATTTTGAAATTGAATCCAAGTCAGGAAACAAATCAACAACATCGACATAACCTTGTAGCGTAATTGTTCTAAAACGAAGTTCTTTGGTGAGTTGCAATGCCAACTTAATGGCATTGAACTCAGACATAGCCAGAGATTGGTTGCCAAAACCGATGATGTAACGGTACAGCTGTTAAAAAAAGTCAATAATTATTAAATTATATACATATTTAAATTAAAATTAAACTACAACCCTCTACATAACGTTGATTATCCGGAAGAGGGGGTATCGCTTGAATTCCCTCTTAAACATAATGGCACCCCTTGGTGGTATAGGAATATACAGTATGATCGTTTCCTTGGGAGGTTCTTTTATCTTCCTCTCTTTCAAGATGATAACAGCTCCGCCAGCAAGTCCATCCCTAAAAACTGCTCCACACCTAACAATGATACCCTGAAATGAAACAAATTAAAACTATCAAACAAATAAAATAAAACAAATTAAAAAACTTGATTAAACTAGTTAACAAGTGTAATTATAAATTAGAGTAGTTCCTCAGTGGAGGTGGTGAGAAACTCGTTAATAAGACCATACAAGGCCATTATGTTCGATAATCTCTTCTCTACAGTCAAAATCCCTAAAAACAAAAATAACCATAGAATAATACACAATAGTATAAGAATAATAAAAAAAATTAATTAGTAAACAAATCAACCAAATTAAAACTATCAAACAAATAAAATAAAACAAATTAAAAAACTTGATTAAACTAGTTAACAAGTGTAATTATAAATTAGAGTAGTTCCTCAGTGGAGGTGGTGAGAAACTCGTTAATAAGACCATACAAGGCCATTATGTTCGATAATCTCTTCTCTACAGTCAAAATCCCTGAAAACAAAAATAACCATAGAATAATACACAATAGTATAAGAATAATAGCAAAAAAAAATGAATTAGTAAACAAATCAACCAAATTAAAACTATCAAACAAATAAAATAAAACAAATTAAAAAACTTGATTAAATTAGTTAACAAGTGTAATTATAAATTAGAGTAGTTCCTCAGTGGAGGTGGTGAGAAACTCGTTAATAAGACCATACAAGGCCATTATGTTCGATAATCTCTTCTCTACAGTCAAAATCCCTGAAAACAAAAATAACCATAGAATAATACACAATAGTATAAGAATAATAGCAAAAAAAATAACCACAGCTTCCACATATAAGGATTTTGAAATTGAATCCAAGTCAGGAAACAAATCAACAACATCGGCATAACCTTGTAGCGTAATTGTTCTAAAACGAAGTTCTTTGGTGAGTTGCAATGCCAACTTAATGGCATTGAACTCAGACATAGCCAGAGATTGGTTGCCAAAACCGATGATGTAACGGTACAGCTGTTAAAAAAGGTCAATAATTATTAAATTATAAACATATTTAAATTAAAATTAAACTACACACCTCTACATAACGTTGATTATCCGGAAGAGGGGGTATCGCTTGAATTCCCTCTTAAACATAGTGGCACCCCTTGGTGGTATAGGAATATACAGTATGATCGTTTCCTTGGGAGGTTCTTTTATCTTCCTCTCTTTCAAGATGATAACAGCTCCGACAGCAAGTCCATCCCTAAAAACTGCTCCACACCTAACAATGATACCCTGAAATGAAACAAATTAAAACTATCAAACAAATAAAATAAAACAAATTAAAAAACTTGATTAAACTACTTAACCAGTGTAATTATAAATTAGAGTAGTTCCTCAGTGGAGGTGGTGAGAAACTCGTTAATAAGACCATACAAAGCCATTATGTTTGATAATCTCTTCTCTACAGTCAATATCCCTGAAAACAAAAATAACCATAGAATAATACACAATAGTATAAGAATAATAGCAAAAAAAAAATGAATTAGTAAACAAATACACCAAATTAAAACTATCAAACAAATAAAATAAAACAAATTAAAAAACTTGATTAAACTAGTTAACAAGTGTAATTATAAATTAGAGTAGTTCCTCAGTGGAGGTGGTGAGAAACTCGTTAATAAGACCATACAAGGCCATTATGTTCGATAATCTCTTCTCTACAGTCAAAATCCCTGAAAACAAAAATAACCATAGAATAATACACAATAGTATAAGAATAATAGCAAAAAAACTGAATTAGTAAACAAATCAACCAAATTAAAACTATCAAACAAATAAAATAAAACAAATTAAAAAACTTGATTAAATTAGTTAAAAAGTGTAATTATAAATTAGAGTAGTTCCTCAGTGGAGGTGGTGAGAAACTCATTAATAAGACCATACAAGGCCATTATGTTCGATAATCTCTTCTCTACAGTCAAAATCCCTGAAAACAAAAATAACCATAGAATAATACACAATAGTATAAAAATAATAGCAAAAAAAAATAACCACAGCTTCCACATATAAGGATTTTGAAATTGAATCCAAGTCAGGAAACAAATCAACAACATCGACATAACCTTGTAGCGTAATTGTTCTAAAACGAAGTTCTTTGGTGAGTTGCAATGCCAACTTAATGGCATTGAACTCAGACATAGCCAGAGATTGGTTGCCAAAACCGATGATGTAACGGTACAGCTGTTAAAAAAAGTCAATAATTATTAAATTATATACATATTTAAATTAAAATTAAACTACAACCCTCTACATAACGTTGATTATCCGGAAGAGGGGGGTATCGCTTGAATTCCTTCTTAAACATAATGGCACCCCTTGGTGGTATAGGAATATACAGTATGATCGTTTCCTTGGGAGGTTCTTTTATCTTCCTCTCTTTCAAGATGATAACAGCTCCGCCAGCAAGTCCATCCCTAAAAACTGCTCCACACCTAACAATGATACCCTGAAATGAAACAAATTAAAACTATCAAACAAATAAAATAAAACAAATTAAAAAACTTGATTAAACTAGTTAACAAGTGTAATTATAAATTAGAGTAGTTCCTCAGTGGAGGTGGTGAGAAACTCGTTAATAAGACCATACAAGGCCATTATGTTCGATAATCTCTTCTCTACAGTCAAAATCCCTAAAAACAAAAATAACCATAGAATAATACACAATAGTATAAGAATAATAAAAAAAATTAATTAGTAAACAAATCAACCAAATTAAAACTATCAAACAAATAAAATAAAACAAATTAAAAAACTTGATTAAACTAGTTAACAAGTGTAATTATAAATTAGAGTAGTTCCTCAGTGGAGGTGGTGAGAAACTCGTTAATAAGACCATACAAGGCCATTATGTTCGATAATCTCTTCTCTACAGTCAAAATCCCTGAAAACAAAAATAACCATAGAATAATACACAATAGTATAAGAATAATAGCAAAAAAAAATGAATTAGTAAACAAATCAACCAAATTAAAACTATCAAACAAATAAAATAAAACAAATTAAAAAACTTGATTAAATTAGTTAACAAGTGTAATTATAAATTAGAGTAGTTCCTCAGTGGAGGTGGTGAGAAACTCGTTAATAAGACCATACAAGGCCATTATGTTCGATAATCTCTTCTCTACAGTCAAAATCCCTGAAAACAAAAATAACCATAGAATAATACACAATAGTATAAGAATAATAGCAAAAAAAATAACCACAGCTTCCACATATAAGGATTTTGAAATTGAATCCAAGTCAGGAAACAAATCAACAACATCGGCATAACCTTGTAGCGTAATTGTTCTAAAACGAAGTTCTTTGGTGAGTTGCAATGCCAACTTAATGGCATTGAACTCAGACATAGCCAGAGATTGGTTGCCAAAACCGATGATGTAACGGTACAGCTGTTAAAAAAGGTCAATAATTATTAAATTATAAACATATTTAAATTAAAATTAAACTACACACCTCTACATAACGTTGATTATCCGGAAGAGGGGGTATCGCTTGAATTCCCTCTTAAACATAGTGGCACCCCTTGGTGGTATAGGAATATACAGTATGATCGTTTCCTTGGGAGGTTCTTTTATCTTCCTCTCTTTCAAGATGATAACAGCTCCGACAGCAAGTCCATCCCTAAAAACTGCTCCACACCTAACAATGATACCCTGAAATGAAACAAATTAAAACTATCAAACAAATAAAATAAAACAAATTAAAAAACTTGATTAAACTACTTAACCAGTGTAATTATAAATTAGAGTAGTTCCTCAGTGGAGGTGGTGAGAAACTCGTTAATAAGACCATACAAAGCCATTATGTTTGATAATCTCTTCTCTACAATCAATATCCCTGAAAACAAAAATAACCATAGAATAATACACAATAGTATAAGAATAATAGCAAAAAAAAAATGAATTAGTAAACAAATACACCAAATTAAAACTATCAAACAAATAAAATAAAACAAATTAAAAAACTTGATTAAACTAGTTAACAAGTGTAATTATAAATTAGAGTAGTTCCTCAGTGGAGGTGGTGAGAAACTCGTTAATAAGACCATACAAGGCCATTATGTTCGATAATCTCTTCTCTACAGTCAAAATCCCTGAAAACAAAAATAACCATAGAATAATACACAATAGTATAAGAATAATAGCAAAAAAACTGAATTAGTAAACAAATCAACCAAATTAAAACTATCAAACAAATAAAATAAAACAAATTAAAAAACTTGATTAAATTAGTTAAAAAGTGTAATTATAAATTAGAGTAGTTCCTCAGTGGAGGTGGTGAGAAACTCATTAATAAGACCATACAAGGCCATTATGTTCGATAATCTCTTCTCTACAGTCAAAATCCCTGAAAACAAAAATAACCATAGAATAATACACAATAGTATAAAAATAATAGCAAAAAAAAATAACCACAGCTTCCACATATAAGGATTTTGAAATTGAATCCAAGTCAGGAAACAAATCAACAACATCGACATAACCTTGTAGCGTAATTGTTCTAAAACGAAGTTCTTTGGTGAGTTGCAATGCCAACTTAATGGCATTGAACTCAGACATAGCCAGAGATTGGTTGCCAAAACCGATGATGTAACGGTACAGCTGTTAAAAAAAGTCAATAATTATTAAATTATATACATATTTAAATTAAAATTAAACTACAACCCTCTACATAACGTTGATTATCCGGAAGAGGGGGGTATCGCTTGAATTCCCTCTTAAACATAATGGCACCCCTTGGTGGTATAGGAATATACAGTATGATCGTTTCCTTGGGAGGTTCTTTTATCTTCCTCTCTTTCAAGATGATAACAGCTCTGCCAGCAAGTCCATCCCTAAAAACTGCTCCACACCTAACAATGATACCCTGAAATGAAACAAATTAAAACTATCAAACAAATAAAATAAAACAAATTAAAAAACTTGATTAAACTAGTTAACAAGTGTAATTATAAATTAGAGTAGTTCCTCAGTGGAGGTGGTGAGAAACTCGTTAATAAGACCATACAAGGCCATTATGTTCGATAATCTCTTCTCTACAGTCAAAATCCCTAAAAACAAAAATAACCATAGAATAATACACAATAGTATAAGAATAATAAAAAAAATTAATTAGTAAACAAATCAACCAAATTAAAACTATCAAACAAATAAAATAAAACAAATTAAAAAACTTGATTAAACTAGTTAACAAGTGTAATTATAAATTAGAGTAGTTCCTCAGTGGAGGTGGTGAGAAACTCGTTAATAAGACCATACAAGGCCATTATGTTCGATAATCTCTTCTCTACAGTCAAAATCCCTGAAAACAAAAATAACCATAGAATAATACACAATAGTATAAGAATAATAGCAAAAAAAAAATGAATTAGTAAACAAATCAACCAAATTAAAACTATCAAACAAATAAAATAAAACAAATTAAAAAACTTGATTAAATTAGTTAACAAGTGTAATTATAAATTAGAGTAGTTCCTCAGTGGAGGTGGTGAGAAACTCGTTAATAAGACCATACAAGGCCATTATGTTCGATAATCTCTTCTCTACAGTCAAAATCCCTGAAAACAAAAATAACCATAGAATAATACACAATAGTATAAGAATAATAGCAAAAAAAATAACCACAGCTTCCACATATAAGGATTTTGAAATTGAATCCAAGTCAGGAAACAAATCAACAACATCGGCATAACCTTGTAGCGTAATTGTTCTAAAACGAAGTTCTTTGGTGAGTTAAAATGCCAACTTAATGGCATTGAACTCAGACATAGCCAGAGATTGGTTGCCAAAACCGATGATGTAACGGTACAGCTGTTAAAAAAGGTCAATAATTATTAAATTATAAACATATTTAAATTAAAATTAAACTACACACCTCTACATAACGTTGATTATCCGGAAGAGGGGGTATCGCTTGAATTCCCTCTTAAACATAGTGGCACCCCTTGGTGGTATAGGAATATACAGTATGATCGTTTCCTTGGGAGGTTCTTTTATCTTCCTCTCTTTCAAGATGATAACAGCTCCGACAGCAAGTCCATCCCTAAAAACTGCTCCACACCTAACAATGATACCCTGAAATGAAACAAATTAAAACTATCAAACAAATAAAATAAAACAAATTAAAAAACTTGATTAAACTACTTAACAAGTGTAATTATAAATTAGAGTAGTTCCTCAGTGGAGGTGGTGAGAAACTCGTTAATAAGACCATACAAAGCCATTATGTTTGATAATCTCTTCTCTACAATCAATATCCCTGAAAACAAAAATAACCATAGAATAATACACAATAGTATAAGAATAATAGCAAAAAAAAAATGAATTAGTAAACAAATACACCAAATTAAAACTATCAAACAAATAAAAAAAAAAAATTATTAAACTTGATTAAACTAGTTAACAAGTGTAATTATAAATTAGAGTAGTTCCTCAGTGGAGGTGGTGAGAAACTCGTTAATAAGACCATACAAGGCCATTATGTTCGATAATCTCTTCTCTACAGTCAAAATCCCTGAAAACAAAAATAACCATAGAATAATACACAATAGTATAAGAATAATAGCAAAAAAACTGAATTAGTAAACAAATCAACCAAATTAAAACTATCAAACAAATAAAATAAAACAAATTAAAAAACTTGATTAAATTAGTTAAAAAGTGTAATTATAAATTAGAGTAGTTCCTCAGTGGAGGTGGTGAGAAACTCATTAATAAGACCATACAAGGCCATTATGTTCGATAATCTCTTCTCTACAGTCAAAATCCCTGAAAACAAAAATAACCATAGAATAATACACAATAGTATAAAAATAATAGCAAAAAAAAATAACCACAGCTTCCACATATAAGGATTTTGAAATTGAATCCAAGTCAGGAAACAAATCAACAACATCGACATAACCTTGTAGCGTAATTGTTCTAAAACGAAGTTCTTTGGTGAGTTGCAATGCCAACTTAATGGCATTGAACTCAGACATAGCCAGAGATTGGTTGCCAAAACCGATGATGTAACGGTACAGCTGTTAAAAAAAGTCAATAATTATTAAATTATATACATATTTAAATTAAAATTAAACTACAACCCTCTACATAACGTTGATTATCCGGAAGAGGGGGGTATCGCTTGAATTCCCTCTTAAACATAATGGCACCCATTGGTGGTATAGGAATATACAGTATGATCGTTTCCTTGGGAGGTTCTTTTATCTTCCTCTCTTTCAAGATGATAACAGCTCCGCCAGCAAGTCCATCCCTAAAAACTGCTCCACACCTAACAATGATACCCTGAAATGAAACAAATTAAAACTATCAAACAAATAAAATAAAACAAATTAAAAAAACTTGATTAAACTAGTTAACAAGTGTAATTATAAATTAGAGTAGTTCCTCAGTGGAGGTGGTGAGAAACTCGTTAATAAGACCATACAAGGCCATTATGTTCGATAATCTCTTCTCTACAGTCAAAATCCCTAAAAACAAAAATAACCATAGAATAATACACAATAGTATAAGAATAATAAAAAAAATGATTTAGTAAACAAATCAACCAAATTAAAACTATCAAACAAATAAAATAAAACAAATTAAAAAACTTGATTAAACTAGTTAACAAGTGTAATTATAAATTAGAGTAGTTCCTCAGTGGAGGTGGTGAGAAACTCGTTAATAAGACCATACAAGGCCATTATGTTCGATAATCTCTTCTCTACAGTCAAAATCCCTGAAAACAAAAATAACCATAGAATAATACACAATAGTATAAGAATAATAGCAAAAAAAAAAATGAATTAGTAAACAAATCAACCAAATTAAAACTATCAAACAAATAAAATAAAACAAATTAAAAAACTTGATTAAATTAGTTAACAAGTGTAATTATAAATTAGAGTAGTTCCTCAGTGGAGGTGGTGAGAAACTCGTTAATAAGACCATACAAGGCCATTATGTTCGATAATCTCTTCTCTACAGTCAAAATCCCTCAAAACAAAAATAACCATAGAATAATACACAATAGTATAAGAATAATAAAAAAAATGAATTAGTAAACAAATCAACCAAATTAAAACTATCAAACAAATAAAATAAAACAAATTAAAAAACTTGATTAAATTAGTTAACAAGTGTAATTATAAATTAGAGTAGTTCCTCAGTGGAGGTGGTGAGAAACTCATTAATAAGACCATACAAGGCCATTATGTTCGATAATCTCTTCTCTACAGTCAAAATCCCTGAAAACAAAAATAACCATAGAATAATACACAATAGTATAAAAATAATAGCAAAAAAAAATAACCACAGCTTCCACATATAAGGATTTTGAAATTGAATCCAAGTCAGGAAACAAATCAACAACATCGACATAACCTTGTAGCGTAATTGTTCTAAAACGAAGTTCTTTGGTGAGTTGCAATGCCAACTTAATGGCATTGAACTCAGACATAGCCAGAGATTGGTTGCCAAAACCGATGATGTAACGGTACAGCTGTTAAAAAAGGTCAATAATTATTAAATTATATACATATTTAAATTAAAATTAAACTACAACCCTCTACATAACGTTGATTATCCGGAAGAGGGGGGTATCGCTTGAATTCCCTCTTAAACATAATGGCACCCCTTGGTGGTATAGGAATATACAATATGATCGTTTCCTTGGGAGGTTCTTTTATCTTCCTCTCTTTCAAGATGATAACAGCTCCGCCAGCAAGTCCATCCCTAAAAACTGCTCCACACCTAACAATGATACCCTGAAATGAAACAAATTAAAACTATCAAACAAATAAAATAAAACAAATTAAAAAAACTTGATTAAACTAGTTAACAAGTGTAATTATAAATTAGAGTAGTTCCTCAGTGGAGGTGGTGAGAAACTCGTTAATAAGACCATACAAGGCCATTATGTTCGATAATCTCTTCTCTACAGTCAAAATCCCTAAAAACAAAAATAACCATAGAATAATACACAATAGTATAAGAATAATAAAAAAAATGAATTAGTAAACAAATCAACCAAATTAAAACTATCAAACAAATAAAATAAAACAAATTAAAAAACTTGATTAAACTAGTTAACAAGTGTAATTATAAATTAGAGTAGTTCCTCAGTGGAGGTGGTGAGAAACTCGTTAATAAGACCATACAAGGCCATTATGTTTGATAATCTCTTCTCTACAGTCAAAATCCCTGAAAACAAAAATAACCATAGAATAATACACAATAGTATAAGAATAATAGCAAAAAAAATGAATTAGTAAACAAATCAACCAAATTAAAACTATCAAACAAATAAAATAAAATAAATTAAAAAACTTGATTAAATTAGTTAACAAGTGTAATTATAAATTAGAGTAGTTCCTCAGTGGAGGTGGTGAGAAACTCATTAATAAGACCATACAAGGCCATTATGTTCGATAATCTCTTCTCTACAGTCAAAATCCCTGAAAACAAAAATAACCATAGAATAATACACAATAGTATAAAAATAATAGCAAAAAAAAATAACCACAGCTTCCACATATAAGGATTTTGAAATTGAATCCAAATCAGGAAACAAATCAACAACATCGACATAACCTTGTAGCGTAATTGTTCTAAAACGAAGTTCTTTGGTGAGTTGCAATGCCAACTTAATGGCATTGAACTCAGACATAGCCAGAGATTGGTTGCCAAAACCGATGATGTAACGGTACAGCTGTTAAAAAAGGTCAATAATTATTAAATTATATACATATTTAAATTAAAATTAAACTACAACCCTCTACATAACGTTGATTATCCGGAAGAGGAGGGTATCGCTTGAATTCCCTCTTAAACATAATGGCACCCCTTGGTGGTATAGGAATATATAGTATGATCGTTTCCTTGGGAGGTTCTTTTATCTTCCTCTCTTTCAAGATGATAACAGCTCCGCCAGCAAGTCCATCCCTAAAAACTGCTCCACACCTAACAATGATACCCTGAAATGAAACAAATTAAAACTATCAAACAAATAAAATAAAACAAATTAAAAAAACTTGATTAAACTAGTTAACAAGTGTAATTATAAATTAGAGTAGTTCCTCAGTGGAGGTGGTGAGAAACTCGTTAATAAGACCATACAAGGCCATTATGTTCGATAATCTCTTCTCTACAGTCAAAATCCCTGAAAACAAAAATAACCATAGAATAATACACAATAGTATAAGAATAATAGCAAAAAAAAAATGAATTAGTAAACAAATCAACCAAATTAAAACTATCAAACAAATAAAATAAAACAAATTAAAAAACTTGATTAAATTAGTTAACAAGTGTAATTATAAATTAGAGTAGTTCCTCAGTGGAGGTGGTGAGAAACTCGTTAATAAGACCATACAAGGCCATTATGTTTGATAATCTCTTCTCTACAGTCAAAATCCCTGAAAACAAAAATAACCATAGAATAATACACAATAGTATAAGAATAATAGCAAAAAAAATGAATTAGTAAACAAATCAACCAAATTAAAACTATCAAACAAATAAAATAAAATAAATTAAAAAACTTGATTAAATTAGTTAACAAGTGTAATTATAAATTAGAGTAGTTCCTCAGTGGAGGTGGTGAGAAACTCATTAATAAGACCATACAAGGCCATTATGTTCGATAATCTCTTCTCTACAGTCAAAATCCCTGAAAACAAAAATAACCATAGAATAATACACAATAGTATAAAAATAATAGCAAAAAAAAATAACCACAGCTTCCACATATAAGGATTTTGAAATTGAATCCAAGTCAGGAAACAAATCAACAACATCGACATAACCTTGTAGCGTAATTGTTCAAAAACGAAGTTCTTTGGTGAGTTGCAATGCCAACTTAATGGCATTGAACTCAGACATAGCCAGAGATTGGTTGCCAAAACCGATGATGTAACGGTACAGCTGTTAAAAAAGGTCAATAATTATTAAATTATATACATATTTAAATTAAAATTAAACTACAACCCTCTACATAACGTTGATTATCCGGAAGAGGGGGGTATCGCTTGAATTCCCTCTTAAACATAATGGCACCCCTTGGTGTTATAGGAATATACAGTATGATCGTTTCCTTGGGATGTTCTTTTATCTTCCTCTCTTTCAAGATGATAACAGCTCCGCCAGCAAGTCCATCCCTAAAAACTGCTCCACACCTAACAATGATACCCTGAAATGAAACAAATTAAAACTATCAAACAAATTAAAAAACTTGATTAAACTAGTTAACAAGTGTAATTATCAATTAGAGTAGTTCCTCAGTGGAGGTGGTGAGAAACTCGTTAATAAGACCATACAAGGCCATTATGTTCAATAATCTCTTCTCTACAGTCAAAATCCCTTAAAAACAAAAATAACCATAGAATAATACACAATAGTATAAGAATAATAAAAAAAATGAATTAGTAAACAAATCAACCAAATTAAAACTATCAAACAAATAAAATAAAACAAATTAAAAAACTTGATTAAACTAGTTAACAAGTGTAATTATAAATTAGAGTAGTTCCTCAGTGGAGGTGGTGAGAAACTCGTTAATAAGACCATACAAGGCCATTATGTTCGATAATCTCTTCTCTACAGTCAAAATCCCTGAAAACAAAAATAACCATAGAATAATACCCAATAGTATAAGAATAATAGCAAAAAAAAATGAATTAGTAAACAAATCAACCAAATTAAAACTATCAAACAAATAAAATAAAACAAATTAAAAAACTTGATTAAATTAGTTAACAAGTGTAATTATAAATTAGAGTAGTTCCTCAGTGGAGGTGGTGAGAAACTCGTTAATAAGACCATACAAGGCCATTATGTTCGATAATCTCTTCTCTACAGTCAAAATCCCTGAAAACAAAAATAACCATAGAATAATACACAATAGTATAAGAATAATAGCAAAAAAAATGAATTAGTAAACAAATCAACCAAATTAAAACTATCAAACAAATAAAATAAAACAAATTAAAAAACTTGATTAAACTAGTTAACAAGTGTAATTATAAATTAGAGTAGTTCCTCAGTGGAGGTGGTGAGAAACTCGTTAATAAGACCATACAAGGCCATTATGTTCGATAATCTCTTTTCTACAGTCAAAATCCCTAAAAACAAAAATAACCATAGAATAATACACAATAGTATAAGAATAATAGCAAAAAAAAACGAATTAGTAAACAAATCAACCAAATTAAAACTATCAAACAAATAAAATAAAACAAATTAAAAAACTTGATTAAACTAGTTAACAAGTGTAATTATAAATTAGAGTAGTTCCTCAGTGGAGGTGGTGAGAAACTCGTTAATAAGACCATACAAGGCCATTATGTTCGATAATCTCTTCTCTACAGTCAAAATCCCTGAAAACAAAAATAACCATAGAATAATACACAATAGTATAAGAATAATAGCAAAAAAAATAACCACAGCTTCCACATATAAGGATTTTGAAATTGAATCCAAGTCAGGAAACAAATCAACAACATCGACATAACCTTGTAGCGTAATTGTTCTAAAACGAAGTTCTTTGGTGAGTTGCAATGCCAACTTAATGGCATTGAACTCAGACATAGCCAGAGATTGGTTGCCAAAACCGATGATGTAACGGTACAGCGGTTAAAAAAGGTCAATAATTATTAAATTATATACATATTTAAATTAAAATTAAACTATAAACCTCTACATAACGTTGATTATCCGGAAGAGGGGGGTATCGGTTGAATTCCCTCTTAAACATAATGGCACCCCTTGGTGGTATAGGAATATACAGTATGATCGTTTCCTTGGGAGGTTCTTTTATCTTCCTCTCTTTCAAGATGATAACAGCTCCGCCAGCAAGTCCATCCCTAAAAACTGCTCCACACCTAACAATGATACCCTGAAATGAAACAAATTAAAACTATCAAAGAAATAAAATAAAACAAATTAAAAAACTTGATTAAACTAGTTAACAAGTGTAATTATAAATTAGAGTAGTTCCTCAGTGGAGGTGGTGAGAAACTCGTTAATAAGACCATACAAGGCCATTATGTTCGATAATCTCTTCTCTACAGTCAATATCCCTGAAAACAAAAATAACCATAGAATAATACACAATAGTATAAGAATAATAGAAAAAAAATGAATTAGTAAACAAATCAACCAAATTAAAACTATCAAACAAATAAAATAAAACAAATTAAAAAACTTGATTAAACTAGTTAACAAGTGTAATTATAAATTAGAGTAGTTCCTCAGTGGAGGTGGTGAGAAACTCGTTAATAAGACCATACAAGGCCATTATGTTCGATAATCTCTTCTCTACAGTCAAAATCCCTGAAAACAAAAATAACCATAGAATAATACCCAATAGTATAAGAATAATAGCAACAAAAAAATGAATTAGTAAACAAATCAACCAAATTAAAACTATCAAACAAATAAAATAAAACAAATTAAAAAACTTGATTAAATTAGTTAACAAGTGTAATTATAAATTAGAGTAGTTCCTCAGTGGAGGTGGTGAGAAACTCGTTAATAAGACCATACAAGGCCATTATGTTCGATAATCTCTTCTCTACAGTCAAAATCCCTGAAAACAAAAATAACCATAGAATAATACACAATAGTATAAGAATAATAGCAAAAAAAATGAATTAGTAAACAAATCAACCAAATTAAAACTATCAAACAAATAAAATAAAACAAATTAAAAAACTTGATTAAACTAGTTAACAAGTGTAATTATAAATTAGAGTAGTTCCTCAGTGGAGGTGGTGAGAAACTTGTTAATAAGACCATAAAAGGCCATTATGTTCGATAATCTCTTCTCTACAGTCAAAATCCCTGAAAACAAAAATAACCATAGAATAATACACAATAGTATAAGAATAATAGCAAAAAAAATAACCACAGCTTCCACATATAAGGAATTTGAAACTGAATCCAAGTCAGGAAACAAATCAACAGCATCGACATAACCTTGTAGCGTAATTGTTCTAAAACGAAGTTCTTTGGTGAGTTGCAATGCCAACTTAATGGCATTGAACTCAGACATAGCCAGAGATTGGTTGCCAAAACCGATGATGTAACGGTACAGCGGTTAAAAAAGGTCAATAATTATTAAATTATATACATATTTAAATTAAAATTAAACTACAAACCTCTACATAACGTTGATTATCCGGAAGAGGGGGTATCGGTTGAATTCCCTCTTAAACATAATGGCACCCCTTGGTGGTATAGGAATATACAGTATGATCGTTTCCTTGGGAGGTTCTTTTATCTTCCTCTCTTTCAAGATGATAACAGCTCCGCCAGCAAGTCCATCCCTAAAAACTGCTCCACACCTAACAATGATACCCTGAAATGAAACAAATTAAAACTATCAAAGAAATAAAATAAAACAAATTAAAAAACTTGATTAAACTAGTTAACAAGTGTAATTATAAATTAGAGTAGTTCCTCAGTGGAGGTGGTGAGAAACTCGTTAATAAGACCATACAAGGCCATTATGTTCGATAATCTCTTCTCTACAGTCAAAATCCCTGAAAACAAAAATAACCATAGAATAATACACAATAGTATAAGAATAATAGAAAAAAAAATGAATTAGTAAACAAATCAACCAAATTAAAACTATCAAACAAATAAAATAAAACAAATTAAAAAACTTGATTAAATTAGTTAACAAGTGTAATTATAAATTAGAGTAGTTCCTCAGTGGAGGTGGTGAGAAACTCGTTAATAAGACCATACAAGGCCATTATGTTTGATAATCTCTTCTCTACAGTCAAAATCCCTGAAAACAAAAATAACCATAGAATAATACACAATAGTATAAGAATAATAGCAAAAAAAATGAATTAGTAAACAAATCAACCAAATTAAAACTATCAAACAAATAAAATAAAACAAATTAAAAAACTTGATTAAATTAGTTAACAAGTGTAATTATAAATTAGAGTAGTTCCTCAGTGGAGGTGGTGAGAAACTCATTAATAAGACCATACAAGGCCATTATGTTCGATAATCTCTTCTCTACAGTCAAAATCCCTGAAAACAAAAATAACCATAGAATAATACACAATAGTATAAAAATAATAGCAAAAAAAAATAACCACAGCTTCCACATATAAGGATTTTGAAATTGAATCCAAGTCAGGAAACAAATCAACAACATCGACATAACCTTGTAGCGTAATTGTTCTAAAACGAAGTTCTTTGGTGAGTTGCAATGCCAACTTAATGGCATTGAACTCAGACATAGCCAGAGATTGGTTGCCAAAACCGATGATGTAACGGTACAGCTGTTATAAAAGGTCAATAATTATTAAATTATATACATATTTAAATTAAAATTAAACTACAACCCTCTACATAACGTTGATTATCCGGAAGAGGGGGTATCGCTTGAATTCCCTCTTAAACATAATGGCACCCGTTGGTGGTATAGGAATATACAGTATGATCGTTTCCTTGGGAGGTTCTTTTATCTTCCTCTCTTTCAAGATGATAACAGCTCCGCCAGCAAGTCCATCCCTAAAACTGCTCCACACCTAACAATGATACCCTGAAATGAAACAAATTAAAACTATCAAACAAATAAAATAAAACAAATTAAAAAACTTGATTAAACTAGTTAACAAGTGTAATTATCAATTAGAGTAGTTCCTCAGTGGAGGTGGTGAGAAACTCGTTAATAAGACCATACAAGGCCATTATGTTCGATAATCTCTTCTCTACAGTCAAAATCCCTAAAAACAAAAATAACCATAGAATAATACAAAATAGTATAAGAATAATAGCAAAAAAAAATGAATTAGTAAACAAATCAACCAAATTAAAACTATCAAACAAATAAAATAAAACAAATTAAAAAACTTGATTAAACTAGTTAACAAGTGTAATTATAAATTAGAGTAGTTCCTCAGTGGGGGTGGTGAGAAACTTGTTAATAAGACCATACAAGGCCAATATGTTCGATAATCTCTTCTCTACAGTCAAAATCCCTGATAACAAAAATAACCATAGAATAATACACAATAGTATAAGAATAATAGCAAAAAAAAATAACCACAGCTTCCACATATAAGGATTTTGAAATTGAATCCAAGTCAGGAAACAAATCAACAGCATCGACATAACCTTGTAGCGTAATTGTTCTAAAACGAAGTTCTTTGGTGAGTTGCAATGCCAACTTAATGGCATTGAACTCAGACATAGCCAGAGATTGGTTGCCAAAACCGATGATGTAACGGTACTGCTGTTAAAAAAGGTCAATAATTATTAAATTATATACATATTTAAATTAAAATTAAACTACAAACCTCTACATAACGTTGATTATCCGGAAGAGGGGGTATCGGTTGAATTCCCTCTTAAACATAATGGCACCCCTTGGTGGTATAGGAATATACAGTATGATTGTTTCCTTGGGAGGTTCTTTTAGCTTCCTCTCTTTCAAGATGATAACAGCTCCGCCAGCAAGTCCATCCCTAAAAACTGCTCCACACCTAACAATGATACCCTGAAATGAAACAAATTAAAACTATCAAACAAATAAAATAAAACAAATTAAAAAACTTGATTAAACTAGTTAACAAGTGTAATTATAAATTAGAGTAGTTCCTCAGTGGAGGTGGTGAGAAACTCGTTAATAAGACCATACAAGGCCATTATGTTCGATAATCTCTTCTCTACAGTCAAAATCCCTGAAAACAAAAATAACCATAGAATAATACACAATAGTATAAGAATAATAGCAAAAAAAAAATGAATTAGTAAACAAATCAACCAAATTAAAACTATCAAACAAATAAAATAAAACAAATTAAAAAACTTGATTAAACTAGTTAACAAGTGTAATTATAAATTAGAGTAGTTCCTCATTGGAGGTGGTGAGAAACTCGTTAATAAGACCATACAAGGCCATTATGTTCGATAATCTCTTCTCTACAGTCAAAATCCCTGAAAACAAAAATAACCATAGAATAATACACAATAGTATAAGAATAATAGCAAAAAAAAATGAATTAGTAAACAAATCAACCAAATTAAAACTATCAAACAAATTAAATAAAACAAATTAAAAAACTTGATTAAACTAGTTAACAAGTGTAATTATAAATTAGAGTAGTTCCTCAGTGGAGGTGGTGAGAAACTCGTTAATAAGACCATACAAGGCCATTATGTTCGATAATCTCTTCTCTACAGTCAAAATCCCTGAAAACAAAAATAATCATAGAATAATACACAATAGTATAAGAATAATAGCAAAAAAAAATGAATTAGTAAACAAATCAACCAAATTAAAACTATCAAACAAATAAAATAAAACAAATTAAAAAACATGATTAAACTAGTTAACAAGTGTAATTATAAATTAGAGTAGTTCCTCATTGGAGGTGGAGAGAAACTCGTTAATAAGACCATACATGGCCATTATGTTCGATAATCTCTTCTCTACAGTCAAAATCCCTGAAAACAAAAATAACCATAGAATAATACACAATAGTATAAGAATAATAGCAAAAAAAAAATGAATTATTAAACAAATCAACCAAATTAAAACTATCAAACAAATAAAATAAAACAAATTAAAAAACTTGATTAAACTAGTTAACAAGTGTAATTATAAATTAGAGTAGTTCCTCAGTGGAGGTGGTGAGAAACTCGTTAATAAGACCATACAAGGCCATTATGTTCGATAATCTCTTCTCTACAGTCAAAATCCCTGAAAACAAAAATAACCATAGAATAATACACAATAGTATAAGAATAATAGCAAAAAAAAATGAATTAGTAAACATATCAACCAAATTAAAACTATCAAACAAATAAAATAAAACAAATTAAAAAACTTGATTAAACTAGTTAACAAGTGTAATTATAAATTAGAGTAGTTCCTCAGTGGAGGTGGTGAGAAACTCGTTAATAAGACCATACAAGGCCATTATGTTCGATAATCTCTTCTCTACAGTCAAAATCCCTGAAAACAAAAATAACCATAGAATAATACACAATAGTATAAGAATAATAGCAAAAAAAATAACCACAGCTTCCACATATAAGGATTTTGAAATTGAATCCAAGTCAGGAAACAAATCAACAACATCGACATAACCTTGTAGCGTAATTGTTCTAAAACGAAGTTCTTTGGTGAGTTGCAATGCCAACTTAATGGCATTGAACTCACACATAGCCAGAGATTGGTTGCCAAAACCGATGATGTAACGGTACAGCTGTTAAAAAAGGTCAATAATTATTAAATTATATACATATTTAAATTAAAATTAAACTACACACCTCTACATAACGTTGATTATCCGGAAGAGGGGGTATCGCTTGAATTCCCTCTTAAACATAATGGCACCCCTTGGTGGTATAGGAATATACAGTATGATCGTTTCCTTGGGAGGTTCTTTTATCTTCCTCTCTTTCAAGATGATAACAGCTCCGCCAGCAAGTCCATCCCTAAAAACTGCTCCACACCTAACAATGATACCCTGAAATGAAACAAATTAAAACTATCAAACAAATAAAATAAAACAAATTAAAAAACTTGATTAAACTAGTTAACAAGTGTAATTATAAATTAGAGTAGTTCCTCAGTGGAGGTGGTGAGAAACTCGTTAATAAGACCATACAGGCCATTATGTTCGATAATCTCTTCTCTACAGTCAAAATCCCTGAAAACAAAAATAACCATAGAATAATACACAATAGTATAAGAATAATAGCAAAAAAAATAACCACAGCTTCCACATATAAGGATTTTGAAATTGAATCCAAGTCAGGAAACAAATCAACAGCATCGACATAACCTTGTAGCGTAATTGTTCTAAAACGAAGTTCTTTGGTGAGTTGCAATGCCAACTTAATGGCATTGAACTCAGACATAGCCAGAGATTGGTTGCCAAAACCGATGATGTAACGGTACAGCTGTTAAAAAAGGTCAATAATTATTAAATTATATACATATTTAAATTAAAATTAAACTACACACCTCTACATAACGTTGATTATCCGGAAGAGGGGGTATCGCTTGAATTCCCTCTTAAACATAATGGCACCCCTTGGTGGTATAGGAATATACAGTATGATCGTTTCCTTGGGAGGTTCTTTTATCTTCCTCTCTTTCAAGATGATAACAGCTCCGCCAGCAAGTCCATCCCTAAAAACTGCTCCACACCGAACAATGATACCCTGAAATGAAACAAATTAAAACTATCAAACAAATAAAATAAAACAAATTAAAAAACTTGATTAAACTAGTTAACAAGTGTAATTATAAATTAGAGTAGTTCCTCAGTGGAGGTGGTGAGAAACTCGTTAATAAGACCATACAAGGCCATTATGTTCGATAATCTCTTCTCTACAGTCAAAATCCCTGAAAACAAAAATAACCATAGAATAATACACAATAGTATAAGAATAATAGCAAAAAAAAATAACCACAGCTTCCACATATAAGGATTTGGAAATTGAATCCAAGTCAGGAAACAAATCAACAGCATCGACATAACCTTGTAGCGTAATTGTTCTAAAACGAAGTTCTTTGGTGAGTTGCAATGCCAACTTAATGGCATTGAACTCAGACATAGCCAGAGATTGGTTGCCAAAACCGATGATGTAACGGTACAGCTGTTAAAAAAGGTCAATAATTATTAAATTATATACATATTTAAATTAAAATTAAACTACACACCTCTACATAACGTTGATTATCCGGAAGAGGGGGTATCGCTTGAATTCCCTCTTAAACATAATGGCACCCCTTGGTGGTATAGGAATATACAGTATGATCGTTTCCTTGGGAGGTTCTTTTATCTTCCTCTCTTTCAAGATGATAACAGCTCCGCCAGCAAGTCCATCCCTAAAAACTGCTCCACACCTAACAATGATACCCTGAAATGAAACAAATTAAAACTATCAAACAAATAAAATAAAACAAATTAAAAAACTTGATTAAACTAGTTAACAAGTGTAATTATAAATTAGAGTAGTTCCTCAGTGGAGGTGGTGAGAAACTCGTTAATAAGACCATACAAGGCCATTATGTTCGATAATCTCTTCTCTACAGTCAAAATCCCTGAAAACAAAAATAACCATAGAATAATACACAATAGTATAAGAATAATAGCAACAAAAAAAATGAATTAGTAAACAAATCAACCAAATTAAAACTATCAAACAAATAAAATAAAACAAATTAAAAAACATGATTAAACTAGTTAACAAGTGTAATTATAAATTAGAGTAGTTCCTCAGTGGAGGTGGTGAGAAACTCATTAATAAGACCATACAAGGCCATTATGTTCGATAATCTCTTCTCTACAGTCAAAATCCCTGAAAACAAAAATAACCATAGAATAATACACAATAGTATAAGAATAATAGCAAAAAAAAATGAATTAGTAAACAAATCAACCAAATTAAAACTATCAAACAAATTAAATAAAACAAATTTAAAAACTTGATTAAACTAGTTAACAAGTGTAATTATAAATTAGAGTAGTTCCTCAGTGGAGGTGGTGAGAAACTCGTTAATAAGACCATACAAGGCCATTATGTTCGATAATCTCTTCTCTACAGTCAAAATCCCTGAAAACAAAAATAATCATAGAATAATACACAATAGTATAAGAATAATAGCAAAAAAAAAATGAATTAGTAAACAAATCAACCAAATTAAAACTATCAAACAAATAAAATAAAACAAATTAAAAAACTTGATTAAACTAGTTAACAAGTGTAATTTTAAATTAGAGTAGTTCCTCATTGGAGGTGGTGAGAAACTCGTTAATAAGACCATACAAAGCCATTATGTTCGATAATCTCTTCTCTACAGTCAAAATCCCTGGAAAAAAAATAACCATAGAATAATATACAATAGTATAAGAATAATAGCAACAAAAAAATGAATTAGTAAACAAATCAACCAAATTAAAACTATCAAACAAATAAAATAAAACAAATTAAAAAACTTGATTAAACCAGTTAACAAGTGTAATTATAAATTAGAGTAGTTCCTCAGTGGAGGTGGTGAGAAACTCGTTAATAAGACCATACAAGGCCATTATGTTCGATAATCTCTTCTCTACAGTCAAAATCCCTGAAAACAAAAATAACCATAGAATAATACTCAATAGTACAAGAATAATAGCAAAAAAAAATGAATTAGTAAACAAATCAACCAAATTAAAACTATCAAACAAATAAAATAAAACAAATTAAAAAACTTGATTAAACTAGTTAACAAGTGTAATTATAAATTAGAGTAGTTCCTCAGTGGAGGTGGTGAGAAACTCATTAATAAGACCATACAAGGCCATTATGTTCGATAATCTCTTCTCTACAGTCAAAATCCCTGAAAACAAAAATAACCATAGAATAATACACAATAGTATAAAAATAATAGCAAAAAAAAATAACCACAGCTTCCACATATAAGGATTTTGAAATTGAATCCAAGTCAGGAAACAAATCAACAACATCGACATAACCTTTTAGCGTAATTGTTCTAAAACGAAGTTCTTTGGTGAGTTGCAATGCCAACTTAATGGCATTGAACTCAGACATAGCCAGAGATTGGTTGCCAAAACCGATGATGTAACGGTACAGCTGTTAAAAAAGGTCAATAATGATTAAATTATATACATATTTAAATTAAAATTAAACTACAACCCTCTACATAACGTTGATTATCCGGAAGAGGGGGTATCGCTTGAATTCCCTCTTAAACATAATGGCACCCCTTGGTGGTATAGGAATATACAGTATGATCGTTTCCTTGGGAGGTTCTTTTATCTTCCTCTCTTTCAAGATCGTAACAGCTCCGCCAGCAAGTCCATCCCTAAAAACTGCTCCACAGCTCCACACCTAACAATGATACCCTGAAATGAAACAAATTAAAACTATCAAACAAATAAAATAAAACAAATTAAAAAACTTGATTAAACTAGTTAACAAGTGTAATTATAAATTAGAGTAGTTCCTCAGTGGAGGTGGTGAGAAACTCGTTAATAAGACCATACAAAGCCATTATGTTCGATAATCTCTTCTCTACAGTCAAAATCCCTGGAAAAAAAATAACCATAGAATAATATACAATAGTATAAGAATAATAGCAACAAAAAAATGAATTAGTAAACAAATCAACCAAATTAAAACTATCAAACAAATAAAATAAAACAAATTAAAAAACTTGATTAAACCAGTTAACAAGTGTAATTATAAATTAGAGTAGTTCCTCAGTGGAGGTGGTGAGAAACTCGTTAATAAGACCATACAAGGCCATTATGTTCGATAATCTCTTCTCTACAGTCAAAATCCCTGAAAACAAAAATAACCATAGAATAATACTCAATAGTACAAGAATAATAGCAAAAAAAAATGAATTAGTAAACAAATCAACCAAATTAAAACTATCAAACAAATAAAATAAAACAAATTAAAAAACTTGATTAAACTAGTTAACAAGTGTAATTATAAATTAGAGTAGTTCCTCAGTGGAGGTGGTGAGAAACTCATTAATAAGACCATACAAGGCCATTATGTTCGATAATCTCTTCTCTACAGTCAAAATCCCTGAAAACAAAAATAACCATAGAATAATACACAATAGTATAAAAATAATAGCAAAAAAAAATAACCACAGCTTCCACATATAAGGATTTTGAAATTGAATCCAAGTCAGGAAACAAATCAACAACATCGACATAACCTTTTAGCGTAATTGTTCTAAAACGAAGTTCTTTGGTGAGTTGCAATGCCAACTTAATGGCATTGAACTCAGACATAGCCAGAGATTGGTTGCCAAAACCGATGATGTAACGGTACAACTGTTAAAAAAGGTCAATAATGATTAAATTATATACATATTTAAATTAAAATTAAACTACAACCCTCTACATAACGTTGATTATCCGGAAGAGGGGGTATCGCTTGAATTCCCTCTTAAACATAATGGCACCCCTTGGTGGTATAGGAATATACAGTATGATCGTTTCTTTGGGAGGTTCTTTTATCTTCCTCTCTTTCAAGATCATAACAGCTCCGCCAGCAAGTCCATCCCTAAAAACTGCTCCACAGCTCCACACCTAACAATGATACCCTGAAATGAAACAAATTAAAACTATCAAACAAATAAAATAAAACAAATTAAAAAACTTGATTAAACTAGTTAACAAGTGTAATTATAAATTAGAGTAGTTCCTCAGTGGAGGTGGTGAGAAACTCGTTAATAAGACCATACAAAGCCATTATGTTCGATAATCTCTTCTCTACAGTCAAAATCCCTGGGAAAAAAAATAACCATAGAATAATATACAATAGTATAAGAATAATAGCAACAAAAAAATGAATTAGTAAACAAATCAACCAAATTAAAACTATCAAACAAATAAAATAAAACAAATTAAAAAACTTGATTAAACCAGTTAACAAGTGTAATTATAAATTAGAGTAGTTCCTCAGTGGAGGTGGTGAGAAACTCGTTAATAAGACCATACAAGGCCATTATGTTCGATAATCTCTTCTCTACAGTCAAAATCCCTGAAAACAAAAATAACCATAGAATAATACACAATAGTACAAGAATAATAGCAAAAAAAAATGAATTAGTAAACAAATCAACCAAATTAAAACTATCAAACAAATAAAATAAAACAAATTAAAAAACTTGATTAAACTAGTTAACAAGTGTAATTATAAATTAGAGTAGTTCCTCAGTGGAGGTGGTGAGAAACTCATTAATAAGACCATACAAGGCCATTATGTTCGATAATCTCTTCTCTACAGTCAAAATCCCTGAAAACAAAAATAACCATAGAATAATACACAATAGTATAAAAATAATAGCAAAAAAAAATAACCACAGCTTCCACATATAAGGATTTTGAAATTGAATCCAAGTCAGGAAACAAATCAACAACATCGACATAACCTTTTAGCGTAATTGTTCTAAAACGAAGTTCTTTGGTGTGTTGCAATGCCAACTTAATGGCATTGAACTCAGACATAGCCAGAGATTGGTTGCCAAAACCGATGATGTAACGGTACAGCTGTTAAAAAAGGTCAATAATGATTAAATTATATACATATTTAAATTAAAATTAAACTACAACCCTCTACATAACGTTGATTATCCGGAAGAGGGGGTATCGCTTGAATTCCCTCTTAAACATAATGGCACCCCTTGGTGGTATAGGAATATACAGTATGATCGTTTCCTTGGGAGGTTCTTTTATCTTCCTCTCTTTCAAGATCATAACAGCTCCGCCAGCAAGTCCATCCCTAAAAACTGCTCCACAGCTCCACACCTAACAATGATACCCTGAAATGAAACAAATTAAAACTATCAAACAAATAAAATAAAACAAATTAAAAAACTTGATTAAACTAGTTAACAAGTGTAATTATAAATTAGAGTAGTTCCTCAGTGGAGGTGGTGAGAAACTCGTTAATAAGACCATACAAGGCCATTATGTTCGATAATCTCTTCTCTACAGTCAAAATCCCTGAAAACAAAAATAACCATAGAATAATACACAATAGTACAAGAATAATAGCAACAAAAAAATGAATTAGTAAACAAATCAACCAAATTAAAACTATCAAACAAATAAAATAAAACAAATTAAAAAACTTGATTAAACCAGTTAACAAGTGTAATTATAAATTAGAGTAGTTCCTCAGTGGAGGTGGTGAGAAACTCGTTAATAAGACCATACAAGGCCATTATGTTCGATAATCTCTTCTCTACAGTCAAAATCCCTGAAAACAAAAATAACCATAGAATAATACACAATAGTACAAGAATAATAGCAAAAAAAAATGAATTAGTAAACAAATCAACCAAATTAAAACTATCAAACAAATAAAATAAAACAAATTAAAAAACTTGATTAAACTAGTTAACAAGTGTAATTATAAATTAGAGTAGTTCCTCAGTGGAGGTGGTGAGAAACTCATTAATAAGACCATACAAGGCCATTATGTTCGATAATCTCTTCTCTATAGTCAAAATCCCTGAAAACAAAAATAACCATAGAATAATACACAATAGTATAAAAATAATAGCAAAAAAAAATAACCACAGCTTCCATTTATAAGGATTTTGAAATTGAATCCAAGTCAGGAAACAAATCAACAACATCGACATAACCTTGTAGCGTAATTGTTCTAAAACGAAGTTCTTTGGTGAGTTGCAATGCCAACTTAATGGCATTGAACTCAGACATAGCCAGAGATTGGTTGCGAAAACCGATGATGTAACGGTACAGCTGTTAAAAAAGGTCAATAATTATTAAATTATATACATATTTAAATTAAAATTAAACTACAACCCTCTACATAACGTTGATTATCCGGAAGAGGGGGGTATCGCTTGAATTCCCTCTTAAACATAATGGCATCCCTTGGTGGTATAGGAATATACAGTATGATCGTTTCCTTGGGAGGTTCTTTTATTTTCCTCTCTTTCAAGATGATAACAGCTCCGCCAGCAAGTCCATCCCTAAAAACTACTCTACACCTAACAATGATACCCTGAAATGAAACAAATTAAAACTATCAAACAAATAAAATAAAATAAATTAAAAAACTTGATTAAACTAGTTAAAAGGTGTAATTATAAATTAGAGTAGTTCCTCAGTGGAGGTAGTGAGAAACTCGTTAATAAGACCATACAAGGCCATTATGTTCGATAATCTCTTCTCTACAGTCTAAATCCCTAAAAACAAAAATAACCATAGAATAATACACAATAGTATAAGAATAATAAAAAAAATGAATTAGTAAACAAATCAACCAAATTAAAACTATCAAACAAATAAAATAAAACAAATTAAAAAACTTGATTAAACTAGTTAACAAGTGTAATTATAAATTAGAGTAGTTCCTCAGTGGAGGTGGTGAGAACTCGTTAATAAGACCATACAAGGCCATTATGTTCGATAATCTCTTCTCTACAGTCAAAATCCCTGAAAACAAAAATAACCATAGAATAATACACAATAGTATAAGAATTATAGCAAAAAAAAGATGAATTAGTAAACAAATCAACCAAATTAAAACTATCAAACAAATAAAATAAAATAAATTAAAAAAATTGATTAAATTAGTTAACAAGTGTAATGATAAATTAGAGTAGTTCCTCAGTGGAGGTGGTGAGAAACTCGTTAATAAGACCATACAAGGCCATTATGTTCGATAATCTCTTCTCTACAGTCAAAATCCCTGAAAACAAAAATAACCATAGAATAATACACAATAGTATAAGAATAATAGCAAAAAAAATGAATTAGTAAACAAATCAACCAAATTAAAACTATCAAACAAATAAAATAAAACAAATTAAAAAACTTGATTAAACTAGTTAACAAGTGTAATTATAAATTAGAGTAGTTCCTCAGTGGAGGTGGTGAGAAACTTGTTAATAAGACCATACAAGGCCATTATGTTCGATAATCTCTTCTCTACAGTCAAAATCCCTGAAAACAAAAATAACCATAGAATAATACACAATAGTATAAGAATAATAGCAAAAAAAATAACCACAGCTTCCACATATAAGGATTTTGAAATTGAATCCAAGTCAGGAAACAAATCAACAGCATCGACATAACCTTGTAGCGTAATTGTTCTAAAACGAAGTTCTTTGGTGAGTTGCAATGCCAACTTAATGGCATTGAACTCAGACATAGCCAGAGATTGGTTGCCAAAACCGATGATGTAACGGTACAGCGGTTAAAAAAGGTCAATAATGTCGCTCCCGGGATTTTCATCCTAGTACAAACGCGAAAGTGGCGCGGAAAAGGTTAGAGTCGCCAGCCAGACATTTTTATCCCGAATGAATGGGAAAGGTAATGTTGCACAAACCTGAGGAAGAAGGAAAGGACAAGGCCTTGCGAACCAAAGATCTGAGTTCGGGAGTCGGTTACGAACTGGGAAGGTATTAGCACCCCAGATCGTCCGTCGTACCCGACGGGATCCACGCTTGCTTGTTTGTTTCAAAGGGTGAGAAATAAGAATGCTGCTGAACAAATGAACTGCTACTGGAATGGGAATGAGAAAGGAACTGAATAAGAAAATGGAAAGGAATAGGGAAATGTAGGGAAAATAAAGAATGTGCTCGAACGGGCCCTACCCCGCTGCCTACGTACCTCATCGGGATAATGAGGATCAGAGTCGACGTAGTTCGCCTAACTAAGGCGGGAACTATTTGTTTGTGTTTTTTTTTACAGCCGGAACTGCGTATGTCTATGCTCAGGTGTTGCAGGCTCGTCTGGTACGAGTGCGTTAACCGTCTTGCATGCGAGACAAGTAGTCGCAAGTTCACGTTATGAATGAATGAGATGAGAAAAAGAAGTTCCCGCAGGATAGTCGTTTATTGTTTGTTTTTGGCTTTTATGAGTTTTGTATGAATTTGGCACAAGGAAGTGAATTCAAACTCTTTTCCATGGAATGTACACTTGACTCTACATTCCAAGATGGAATAATAGAACAAGCATACCCAGCAAGGAGAATTTATCCAAGACTGGTTTCCTAGGATTAGGGTTTAAGTTCACTAGCTTGTTGAACTTTATTAAGTGTTTTTGTCGCTTTTGTGAAGAAGTATTTTTTAAGTTTTCTTTGTGAACAATTCCTTGATGAGACTTGTGCATCATGATAGACAAGCTTACACCACTCCAAGATGGAATGAGTGCAAGTGTTTCATGGAATAAGGCTATACACAAGGAATCATTTCATTTTATTTGTTAAGTGTTTTTGGATTTTGTTTGAAGATAAGAAAAGAATGACTCAAATTGCAAAAGGATAAAATCTAATGGGAAACTAAGACTCAATCCTAAGTTAATTGTATTTACAAAGTGGTCCTATGGTTAATGAGGTTTTCTACTCCTAATGTACACTTAAAACTATTAGAATTCAACTTACTTCTTAATGAAGTTAAGTTGCTTCTAAGAACAAATGGGAATCCTATACAAGTTGTAAAATCAAAATAATCAAAAGAATGGAATAACATATGAGAATTAAAATTCTAAGAATGCCTTAAAGACATGAATAATAAATAGTCTTATTTATTTATTCTATTTCTAATGGGAATGAAAACCTCAACTAAGTATTAAATCTAAGTCACTTAATGTTCACCCTAAAACAAATTAAACTAAACCTAAGTCTAATGCTAAATTATATGACTAAAATTAATCTAGACTATTATTATTATTTTTATTGTATTGAACTATATTTTTTCTAATGGCCTAATTTAATGGAAATTATACCTAACTAAGCTTAAAACTAATATTCTAAAAAATACTAAATCTTCTATAAGAATTATTAAAAATTAAATTACAAGGTCCTAATATTATCTACAATATTATATTAAAAAGGGATCCTAAAAATACTTATTTTCCTATGCTTAACAACTAATTATTTCAAGTTAAGAATTAACTATTATTTCTAAAAGATTTTATTACTAAAACCTAAGATAAAAATTTCTAAAAATTCTATAAAAAATATTCTAAGAACTATCAAGAGTCTTTTGATTATAGAAAAAAGAGTGGGCTAAAAAAGTTAATGGAAGCTATTTAAATAACATTAATAAAATTCTGCATAATTAATAGAAATATTCAATAAAACTAAATGAAAGAATAATTCAGAATTAATTCGAAAATAATCAAATTTCAGAAAATAAAAATATCCTAAATTTCTAAATTCAATTATTGATCTACTTTAATTTTTGGGGAATTTTTCTAATCATTTTACTATTTTTTGGGATTTAATTTGAAACTATACTAACCTAAAAATAAAATTCTAAAGAAATAAAACAGGGGTGCCTTTAGCATACTTTAGGTTCCTTTTTCCTTACTGGGCCCAAAGACATGGTGCAGATAGCAGCAATATCTAAGCCCAGAATGCAAGAAATTGAGAGAGGGTGCAAACAGAAGTTTTTCTTGTTGTTTTTGGAATTGGGCTTTAAAGTGGGGTGCAAGTAGCAGTTTCTCCATTATTTTATATATGGGGCCTAAAAGTGGGGTGCCAAAATTATTGTTATTATTATATTTTCTAATCTTAAATTAAGATTAAACTAACCTTAAACACAATATTTTCTAAAAGAATTAAACTATAGTCTTAATACTATTTCCTAAAGTCTAATCTTATAATATTTTCTAACAAAAATAAAATTTAATTATAATGTTTCTTTTTTTTTACATCTTAATTAAAGGAAACTTACTTAATATTTTTCCTAAAATAACTTAATTTAAACTAATATAATCTTTTTTCTAAAAAAAACTTAAGTTAAACTATTATATTTTCTTAATTCTAAAAAACTTAAATTGAGATATTATAATCTTAAGTTAAACTATTATATCTTTTTAATTCTAAAACAACTTAAATTAAACTAATATATCTTTAAATTATTATAATATTTCTTAAATATCTTAATTAATCTAATCTTGCAAAAAAAAAGAATTAAGAAAATAATCCTAGAAAACATAATTAAATCAATAAATCCTGAAACTTAATCTAACAATACAATTAAATGAATAATCTTGAACTTAATCTAATAATTATACGATTAAATGAATAATCTTGAACTTAATCTAATAATTATACAATTAAACAGAAACAATTAAAAAAACACAAATTGGAAAAGGGGAACCCTAATTCTTCCTCTCACTTTCTTCAACCCTTTCCTCTTCTCCCTCACGAACTCGCCGCCGCACAAACACCACAAAACCCTCCTCCTTCTTCTTCTCCGTGAACTCAACACCATCACCACCTCTCTTCCCGTCTTCCTCGTCGTCAACCTCAAACCAAAACCCCAGCCTAATCCCAACACCCCTCCATTCCGCGGCGACCTCCATTGAAGAACAAGCTTCATCACATGTCGGCCACCACCTAACAACCAAACTCTAAGAAAAACCTAACCTAACGCAAGCTTAAAACGAAACCAAAGCTTGCTCGGACCTCGAATCATCACCCCTAATCCTTTCCCTCCTTACCGTCAAAACCCTAACTAAGAACTACACGAGCCTAGGACAAGATCAGTGAAAACAAAGAAGTCGTACCTGGTGATTCGGACGACGATATCAGAAAGAAGATGATACTTCTGCTACGGTGCCGCCGCCATGTTGATTATAGCCCGGATGTGGTGAGGACGCTTCTGAGATGCTCTACCGTATTCAGGGACGATTCAATTTCATCCTTCCTCTCGCTACTCTAGCTTGTAATTCCGGGTTAAATGCTCTTCTTCGAATTTTCTGGCCGTCGCCGTGATAGGGAATTGAAACTGTGATTTCTGATATGCAGGTTAATTCATGGAGATGCAGAGCCTATTCTTGACCGAAAGATTGCCACAGGATCACTGAAGTTTGGCGAAGATTGATCAAGGACGGGTGATGAACAACACAAGTTACGGAAAGTTGTCGATTTCGTTGACAGTTTCGGTGGCAGCCACAAGAATTGTGTGATCACTGATTAGAGGTAAATCAAAAACCTCCTGAACACAATTCGAGCTCACCTTAGACCTGTGATTCTTTCTTCATTCTATCCTTGTAACAAAACTGTGATATCCTTGGTTTGCAGGATGTACAATGACGTCAATGGATTCACAAATCAGTGCTGCTCCTTCATCCTTCTTTGCGGCTTGCCGCAATCACAATGTAATGTCATTGATGATGATAGCCACTGCTTGAATTTTGTTTGTGAGATAGAGGCTAATACTGATGAAAATGGGAGATTGAGGAGAGACTGAAAAAATGAAGGGTTTGAAGATTGTCTAAGAAGAACTCATTGAATGAGGAGTTGCTGATTTATAGAATTTGGAAGAACACTCTAGAAGCTTCAAGTAAGTTCCACTCATCCAATTCAGTTGAGATTCTGTTATAACTTACAACTGACTTGTAACTGATTTTTTCTTTGGATTTTTGTTACTTTCAGTTACATTATGGCTCTGCTTGGATTTTTAATTGGATATTGGGCATTGAACCAGTTAAAGATCCAATATTTTCAATTGTGAGCTTTTATCATAGATTCGGTTATGAATTAATTGAAACATTCTGTTAGGAATTAGTTGAGAAAATAGGGTAGCATTATGAACTTTTTTGTGATTTCAAATCTGAATTTGGTCATTGGCATTAGACCACTGATTTTCCTTTTAACAACTTTCTCCTCTTGGTTGAATCCAATTATGTCATGTTTGTCCTTTACATCAATAGGAATAGGAACCTTGCTTATGAGAGCATGCATAACGGAATTCGATCCAATGTCAATTTCCATGGATTTGTTTCTGTCTATCTCATTAACTATTGTATTTGAGGCCTTGGTCTGCATCTCTTGATCAGTTGTTGACTCATCAAGTTTCTTTTTGGTGTTTGTCCAGAACTCAGATGTGTCTTGTATATCTTCTCCATCAATAGGAAAAACATCCTCAGTGAGAGTAGGAAGGCTGGAGTTCAATGTAAAGCCACAGTCCAATTCAGCTCTGCCCTGCATATTGTGACTATTGCTGTGCTGCCAAAGGTGTTTGAGAGGAATAAGGCTGAATCCACAGGTTATTCCATTGATACAAAGCATCATTAACATCATGTCTTATAGTAGAATTCATCTGAAAATCCAGCATTTTTGGTTGACATTTCCATGTATCTTGCGATTCTAAACAAGACTTCCAACCAGGAAAATGATTGGAAAAACCATAAATCATTTTTTTCTTTTAGTAGATTGTAGTATGCCAGTATCACAATTATTTATGTGTTGATGAGGAAAATAGTTGCTAATGGATCTGGTGTTAGCATCCAGATATCTTCCACCGCCATAAACAGGTAAGTTACTACGCATATCCATATTAGCAATCGGGAGGATTGATGAACGGCCATCAGGAAAACAAGGCAGGTCATGAACAATAGAAGGGCTAGACTGTCCCCTTTTTGGCATGCTATAATTATCAGTGACATGAGCTTGAGCATTAGATTTGTCCAATACAGCTTGCACACGGCGAGTCAGTGTCCCCAGGTTCATATATTCCTCCTTGGAAGCAGCAATTGTCCAGAGACAGTTTTCCACATAAGGTACACTCATCCTATTTTGCCATACAGGATTTAGTATTTGAAGAATTTTTCCTTTTAACCAATTACGAATTTGTTCCATTTCAGGACAATCCCGCCAGTTTGTGGAGAATCCAACTGCAGTACTTAGAGTTTCATTGCATAATTGATCAAAGCCTCTCTTTCGCCTACTGTCTGAGAAAACCAATGATTGATTTCTTGATATGCCATAAGCCTTTCTTTCGTCTGCCACGGGAATCCAACTGTTGTATTCCATTGTTTTGATTCACTAAGAAAGTGAAGTGAATTATTATTATGGGGACCGATTGATGTTTCCGTGAAGCCTTTCTTTCCATTTGTCAATAGCTTTATTAATGCTCCTAATTGTATAACTTTACTGATTCCATATTTGATTCATAGCCATTCAAATACTGTGCTTCTCCAACGTCTCTCTTTTTTTTTTTGTATTTTTTGTGAGCTGATAATCAATCAACTTGAGTTTTCTGTTAATCTTGTTGGAATAGCCATAAAGTTGAAACATGCAAATGACTAACTTGGTCGGCAACCTTGAGCTATATGATTTCAATTAAATTGCCATAGGGTTGAACTCAAACGTAAATTACTTAATTAAAATACAAACATGCCATTTTATTGAACTTGCAACTCAAATGGAGGAAAAGTATGGCATTTCACAAATGAAAATGGTTAATGGATAGTGGGCCTGAAAATATGTATGGATTTGAAATGGACTTAAGAATATGGAATAGAACTCAAAAGGGTATCGGCTGGACATAGAAAGATTTTAGAAATGGATTTCGTGGGAATATGGACTCAACTATAAAAAGACGACTAATTGGAAATTGGTTTAGTGATTTGGATACTAAAATGAAAACAAAAGAAAAAAAGACCTCTCATTACTTTTTTTTTTTGTGGAGATTTATGATGATTCTAAGACGAAATTGCCATCGAGTTTAAATGGTGTAAAAAATAGACAAAGGGGAAAATATGAGTTTGATACAGGTTATAAAAATTGAAAAATGGTTCAAAATGGATTACAGACAAAAGACAAATGAAGAGGTGAATAAAAGAAACTGAAAATGAATTGACGGAAACATACAGAATAACGAAAATTGAAGTAAAAAGATGAAAGTGGAATGGAATGAACGCAATCTCGATTTTATCCCAAAGCCTACTTTGGACTCTTTCCACAAGCCTATGGACACGATCACTTCTGAACCACTGAATAATCTTCCAGATAAATCACACCCTTTTCGAATCATATGAAGCATGCTTTGAACTCTGAATACACATTGCCTAAGAAATAGTCCACTGATCCAAAATAACCTTACAAATTGCAGTAATCTTCCAATAATTTGACCAAAATTAAATCAAACCCTCATCTGAATTGAGACACAACTGAGCAACCACATCTGGAGCGGAATCATAGTCTAGTGAATATTCTCTATTATTTCAATCCTTGTCAGATACGTATAAGGTGTAAAAACCCTAATTTCCCTGGGTCCTGATCACATGCCTAATGAAATGAACTACTACGATATTAATGATCTGGTGAGAAATGCAGATGAACGCAAAATGATATGCCAGTAAAGGGAATAAATATGAGGGCAAATTTTGAGGTATTACAGCTGCCCCTATTCAATCAACTGCATACCTGAACGGATGATTGCAACAGCTTTTAGGCGTTCAAGGTATGGAGTGATTGAATACTCGAATAAAACCTGAAAATTTGCACACCGAGGGTAATGGAAATGCCATCTGCCCATTTATTTATTTATACATTTTTGATTTTGACCTCTGAATAGGTAGCGAAAATAGAACCAGGTGGGAATACTCTGGGAAGAATGCCATCCTCGAATGACAACTCAAAAGAAAATAGGACGCGATGAAACGGGATCATTGTACTTAAACGATACCCAGGACGCGACCGTTGTACTGAAACGGAGACGCGAAAAGAAATGAGACTGTTGTACTGAAACAAGACTCAAATTCGAGACCATTGTACTTAAATGGAGACTCGAATGAAATGGGACCGTTGTACTTAAACGAGAGCCCGAGCAAACAGGATCATTGTACTTAAATGATAACCTGAGACGCGACCGTTGTACTGAAACGGAGACGTGAGACTGTTGTACTGAAACAAGACTCAAATACGAGGCCATTGTACTTAAATGGAGACTCGAATGAAATGGGATCGTTGTACTTAAACGAGAGCCCGAGCAAACAGGATCATTGTACTTAAATGATAACCTGAGACGCGACCGTTGTACTGAAACGGAGACGCGAAAAGAAATGAGACTGTTGTACTGAAACAAGACTCAATTGGGGATAACAACAAAACTTGGTAGAAGCATCCGTCCTGGGAAATGAAGTTGCATTCTGTGGGGAACATATCAATCTGATGGGAGATATAACAGGTCTCATGTAATATACCTCAAAAACTGGCCCATGCTGGCATGCATATGTTTGGATTTATGGCGTAATGCTCCATAACAATGGAAATGCTATGCTTTAGAAGACGCAAACGCAATGATGATTATGCGAATGACAATGCAAAAAGATCTCCTGATAAGGAGACTGCAGGTAATTCCAGATAACTTGGCTAGGAAGAAACGATGATCACTGCATTGATCTGGCTCATCCTGATGAGGAGGAAACAACTCTGCGGGGAAAGTTGTTAATAATTCACTGGCTCTGAATAGCCGCCCCCGCCAAAAATAAATTGGACTTTGAGATTGGAGTGCCAAGACCCTGCTGGAGATGGACTCTTCTTGAACTCTGATGGGGAAGTGAGGACTTCCTGGGAACCAAAGACGTGACACTGCTGAAGAAGCAACTGCTGGGGAGGCAAAATACTCTTTACGCTGTTAAGAATTGCCCCTGTCTGCACGGAGACTTCTGCTTGGGGATTGCACCCACTCTCTGCTATCTAGCTGGGTGAAGTTTCAACTAGCACATGGATGGGGATGATTGGAAACACTCTAGGAGACATTTGTTTCTGCTCAAACAAAAGGGAATGCCCATCCTGGATAGTGATCTTTAGCTCTGTTAACAACACCAGTACCTGTACCAGCATGAACACAATCGATAGTACCTGCAACATAGAGAATTAATTTGGGACCTGCTTGCCCCAGGCTCATAGCATGAATCATTGTCTAGGTATCTCAGCACCCTTTCAGAGTTGAATTAAATGTTTCTATTCTCCTGCACGAGTTAGAAAAGCATTCAAATATTCATAACACAATGCAAGTTACTATTTGCTAGACGTTTTCACAATCAATCAATGCCAGATGAAAAAAGTAAAAACAAAAAGCTAAAATGGTCAATTGACTGAAGTTGAATTTTTATTGATTTGGAAAGGTGGCCCTGAATAGGCAGTACAAAGGAAGCGGTTCCCTGGAATGAGGGAACAACTAAAAGAAAAACAAACTACCCTATTGGCAATGTGAAAAATGAATCTCATCAAGTATCAACCCGGTTATGACTCGTATGTCTTCAAGACATTCCGCTCTCTTGCCTCTTGAAGAAAAGTAAGTGAACTAATCTTCAACCCTTAGGATAGCCTCAACTGTAGGTAGGTCATGGATCTCGCAGATCGCAGTCGTTCGTGTTAATCCCTCTTTTGCGTGGATCGCCCTTTCAGGTTTTCAATCCACCGGGATACCCTTTTTTGCCTGAGTTGTCCGATGTGGCTTTTCAACTCAGCGGGTGTACATTTTTTTCAAAATTTCCCTAACTTTTGCCCGAGCCTTTTATTCTGTTTTTGGCTCGCCGGGATGCCCATTTTTGCCTGGATCTTTATTCTATTTTTATCCAGCGGGTCCTTTTTACACGAAGTATTTTCTTACTGCGTCTGCATTGACAGGGGATGGAAAGTCTTCTCCGTCCATGGTTGTCAGCATTAAGGCTCCGCCTGAGAAAACCCTTTTAACCACGAACGGTCCTTCATAGTTGGGTGTCCACTTGCCCCTGTGATCGTTGAGAGGAGGAAGAATCCTTTTCAGCACTAGATCTCCTGGCATGTACCTCTGTGGTCGCACCTTCTTGTCAAAAGCTTGCTTCATTCGTCGTTGATACAACTGTCCATGGCATACAGCTGCTAGACGCTTCTCTTCGATGAGGCTCAACTGATTATATCTGGATCGGAGCCACTCAGCTTCATCTAGCTTGATGTCCATCATCAACCTCAATGAGGGGATTTCCACTTCAATCGGTAGAACTGCCTCCATACCATACACCAATGAGAATGGAGTTGCCCCAGTTGAAGTGCGTACTGATGTTCTATACCCATGCAACGCGAAGGGTAACATCTCGTGCCAGTCTTTGTATGTCACAACCATCTTCTGAACAATCTTCTTGATGTTTTTATTAGCCGCCTCGACGGCGCCATTCATCTTCGGACGATATGGAGAAGAGTTGTGGTGTTCTATTTTGAAGTCTCGACACAAGTCAGCCATCATCTTGTTGTTGAGATTAGAACCATTATCAGTAATGATCCTTTCAGGGACTCCATACCGGCAGATGATGTCCCGCTTAATAAATCGAGCGACCACTTGTTTAGTGACATTGGCATAGGAAGCTGCTTCAACCCACTTCGTGAAATAATCAATAGCAACTAGGATGAAGCGATGCCCATTAGAAGCTGTTGGCTCAATCTTTCCAATCATATCGATGCCCCACATAGCGAACGGCCATGGTGAAGACATGACACTCAACGGATTCGGAGGCACATGGACCTTGTCGGCATAAATTTGACACTTATGGCATTTACGAGAGTATTTGCAACAATCGGATTCCATGGTAATCCAATAGTATCCCGACCTCAATAATTTCTTGGCCATGGCATGTCCTCCAGCATGAGTACCAAAGGAGCCTTCGTGAACCTCCTGCATTAACAGGTCTGCCTCGTGTTTGTCGACACACCTGAGCAGCACCATGTCAAAATTCCGTTTGTACAACACACCATCCTGATTCAAGAAGAAACCTCCCGCCAGTCTCCTAAGAGTTTTCTTATCTTTACTGGATGCCCCAGCCGGGTACTCTTGAGCCTTCAGGAATTGTTTGATGTCGTGGTACCAAGGCTTGTCATCTTCCCCATCACCAACTGCAAAGACATAAGCCGGTCTTTCAAGACGAGAGATCGAAATTCGAGGCACGAAATTCTCTTGGCATACTTTAATCATGGATGATAAAGTTGCGAGAGCATCGGCGAACTGGTTTTCGTCCCTAGGAATATAGCTCAGCTTTACTTTGGTAAAGAAGGTTAACAGCCTCCTGACGTAATCTCGGTAAGGAATCAAATGAGCTTGATGAACTAGCCATTTGCCATTGACCTGATTTACCACCAGAGCAGAATCTCCGAAGATCTCAAGGTTCTTGACTCGCAAGTCTATTGCCTCTTCGATCCCCATGATGCAGGCTTCATACTCTGCTTCGTTATTAGTGCACTCGAAGGTCAACCGAGCAGCGAGAGGTGTGTGGACTCCTTCTGGTGAGATAATAACAGCACCTACTCCACTCCCATTCATGTTTACAGCTCCGTCAAACATCAACTTCCATCTGGATTCAGGGTCAGGCCCCTCCTCCGGAAGTGGTTCTTCATGGTCTTTCGACTTGAGGAACATGATGTCCTCATCCGGGAACTCAAACCTCATGGGTTGATAATCATCAATCGGCTGCTGGGCCAAGTATTCTGACAACACACTCCCCTTTATAGCTTTTTGTGAAGTGTATTGTATGTCATACTCTGTGAGTATCATCTGCCAACGGGCCACTCTCCCAGTCAAAGCCGGCTTCTCAAAGATGTATTTTACAGGATCCATCTTGGAAATTAGGAGAGTAGTATGAGTTAGCATGTACTGTCTTAATCGGCGAGCAGCCCATGCCAAAGCGCAGCAAGTTTTCTCGAGTAGTGAGTATCGTGTCTCACAATCGGTAAACTTTTTGCTAAGGTAATAAATGGCGTGCTCTTTTCGACCAGACTCGTCCTGCTGACCCAGTACACATCCCATCGATCCTTCCAGCACAGTAAGATACATGATCAGAGGTCTCCCTGGCACTGGAGGCATAAGAATTGGTGGCTCCAACAAATATTCTTTGATTCGGTCGAAGGCCCGCTGACAGTCTTCATTCCATTTAATGGCCTGATTCTTCCTCAGAAGTTTGAAGATGGGCTCGCACGTGGCCGTTAGGTGAGAAATAAACCGTGCAATGTAGTTTAGTCTCCCTAAGAAGCCACGCACTTGCTTTTCAGTCTTCGGCTCAGGCATTTCCTGGATTGCTTTCACTTTGGCCGGATCAACCTCAATTCCCCGTTCACTAACAATGAAGCCGAGCAACTTGCCAGAACGAACCCCGAAGGTGCACTTATTCGGATTTAACCTCAGTCTGAACTTTCGAAGCCTGTCAAACAATTTTGCTAGGTTGACCAAGTGTTCTTCTTCCGTCTGGGACTTTGCTATCATGTCATCAACATAAACCTCAATTTCATGATGGATCATGTCGTGAAACAACGTCACCATTGCCCGTTGGTAGGTAGCTCCTGCATTCTTTAAACCAAACGGCATGACCTTGTAACAAAAGGTGCCCCAAGGAGTGATGAAAGTTGTCTTTTCCATATCCTCGGGAGCCATCTTGATTTGATTATAGCCTGAGAATCCATCCATGAAAGAGAACACGGAAAACTGAGCAGTATTATCGACGAGTACATCTATGTGAGGTAGAGGGAAATCATCTTTGGGGCTAGCCCTATTCAAATCCCTGTAATCCACACACATTCTGACTTTGCCATCTTTTTTAGGAACCGGCACAATATTAGCAACCCATGGAGGATAACTAGTCACGGCCAAGAAGCCAGCATCAAACTGTTTTTGCACTTCTTCTTTTATTTTGATTGCCATGTCTGGACGCGTGCGCCTCAACTTCTGCTTTACCGGAGGACAACCTTCTCTGAGAGGTAGCTTGTGTACCACGATGTCAGTGTCTAAACCCGGCATATCTTGGTAGGACCACGCGAAGACGTCAACGTATTCTCGAAGCATAGCCATCAAACGGGTCTTGACAGATTCTTCTAATGCAGCTCCGATCTTGACTTCTTTCTTGTCCTCTTCAGTACCCAGGTTTATTACTTCAACATCCTCCTCATGCGGCTGAATCATCTTCTCCTCCTGTTCGAGCAGTCTGGCCAATTCTTCGGGTAAATCACAATCCTCTTCACCTTCCTCATCGGCTTGATAAATTGGATTGTCAAAGTCATACTTAGCCATAACAGGGTCGTCATTGATAAGATCCGGTGACGAGCACCTGCATGAATGATGATTCATGCAAGGCTTTAGCAACAACTTGAGAAAATGAGAAACATTGCCATTTTAAAAACTTTTCTTTCTTTTTGAAAAACAAAAGTAAAAATGAAAGACAGAGAACAACATGAAATGAATGTGAAACGTCAATTTTATTAATGATTGTGTTAATGAACAAATGAACCCTTACAAAGAGCCACTATGCCCCGGGCAAGACATAGTGCTTTAATACAGGAAAATAGAAACACAAAATCATTACTCTTCAAAAGATGTTACTGAAATGAGCCTTTCGGATGTCCAGTTGCTAAGTTGAGCTCCTGGGACGGCAGGCCTGATCCATTCATCTAAGTCACAATCACTATCGACGATGTCATCCTGTACAGCACTGATGTTCTCGTAGTTTACCACTCCCGCACTTGTGAAAGTAACCGGGCTCTGACAATCTTTAGTACTTGATTCAGACGAAGATCTTCCAGGGTGATAGCCAATCCCGAACATGTCTTTCTTCTCTGGCACTTCTACCGGGCTGCCCCAGCCTTCTCGGATCCCGGATTCTACCAATTCACGCGCTTGTTTATAGGAAGCTATGGAAACTACCTTCTTCGGTTCTTCAGGAGAAGTTGCTACTGCAGATGCTTGCTCAGACTTTAGGGGCTCAAAAACTTGACAAGGGGTCTCGACCATTTCGCCATCCATCTCCACATATTTGAATGAGGCTAAATGACTGACGAATATATCTTCTTCCCCGCTGACTGTCACAACTTGACCTTCCCAGACGAACTTTAATTTTTGATGAAGTGTAGAAGAAACCGCTCCTGCCGAGTGTATCCAGGGCCTTCCAAGTAAACAACTGTATGCCGGCTGGATATCCATCACATAAAACGTGGTATTGAAGACTTGTGGACCTACCTTAATAGGTAACTCCACCTCTCCAAATACCGACCTTCTTGATCCATCGAATGCCCGAACTACTAGATCACTGGGCTTTAGCACCACCCCATCATAGTCCAGCTTCATCAATGCCTTCTTAGGCAAGACATTCAGAGATGATCCAGTATCCACCAGCACGTGGGAGAGTACTGCACCTTTGCATTCAAGAGAGATATGCAATGCCCGATTGTGAGCACGCCCATCAGAAGTTAAGTCCAAATCCGTGAAACCCAATCCATGACTGGCGTTAACGCTGGACACCACCGTTTCTAACTGGTTTACAGAAATATCCTGAGGCACGTATGCCTTGTTCAGAATATTTAGGAGAGCTTTCCTGTGAGAGTCTGAACACATAAGCAATGATAAGATGGAGATCTTTGACGGCGTCTGCTGCAAGTGATCTACAATCTTATAGTCACTCTTCTTGATGATCCTCAAGAATTCTTCCGCTTCCTTATCAAAGGTGAGATCTGGATCAGCTGATGGAGTTGGATCATTAGCGACTACAGGTTGCTTCCCTCTGGCTCTTGCTTGGGCTTCGGCAGTATCTCTAGGTGGTATCACATTATTTCTCAATGCTTCAGGCGCAAACAATCTTCCACTTCGAGTAAAACCCCCTACTCCAACATTCTCTACTTGAGCTGGGGCTATACTAGTCGTGGCCAATTCTTGCCTCTGGCCATTGTAATACACTTCACCACCGTAATGCCAAGGAACTGCTCTGTCACTTTGGTACATTATGGGTCCAGCAGTAGTAATGGTTATTGGCGCCGCTCTGGCACGCGAAGGAACTTGGGATGGATCATAAAAGATAGTCACTGTAGATACTTCACTTTCTTTCACAATCTTGTCAAATTGCAGCACTCCTTCATCAATCATGCCTTGAATTCCGGCCTTCAATCTTTTGCAACCATTGGTAGCTTCTGTGCATTCTGAACAATCATCCTCGCATCCGGGGAAAATGCCTTTCTTCAGCAAGCAAACCTTGATAGCAACCAATGAAGTCTTCAAGTCATCTACATCATCCACCAGATTCAATTTCTCCCCTTCACCAATTGCACCAACCGTGCCCCTGTGATGAGGCATGGGATTTTCCAGCACATTAGGAGAGGGAGCGAAATTGATCGCTTTAGAATCCAACAAGTCCTGAACAACATGCTTCAATGCTTTACAATTCTCAGTACTGTGGCCGGGAGCTCCAGAATGAAACTCGCATCTAGCATTCGAATCATAACCTTCAGGAATTTGGCCTGGCCTCGGAGGTTGCAAGGTACGGAGCTGAATCATTTGAAGCTGCAGGAGATTCTTCAACAGTTGGGAGTAAGACATTGGTGGAGCTTCAATATGTCTATCCTTCCTCTGGGAGTAGTACGGACGAGGGGGTCTTGGCTGATACCCCTGTGAGCGTTGCGGCTGTGGAGGCTGAATCCGTTGTTGAACTGGAGGAGTTGAAATAGTGACGGGGGCCACTTGTCGATAATATCCTTGGTGCATCATTCCTCTCTGCGCGTATACTGCTCCTGTTTCTCCTTCCCTTCTTTTCACAAAGGGTTTCTTGATGCCAGATACTGAAGCGCTTCCATTTTGAATCTTCCCCTGTTTGAGCCAGCTTTCGATTCTTTCTCCAGTCAGGATAATGTCCGAAAAACCACTTGAGGAACAACCAGCCAACCTTTCCATGAAATGCCCTGGGAGGGTATTCAGGAAAAGATCGACCATCTCTCTCTCCAATAAAGGTGGTTGCACTCGGGCGGCCACCTCACGCCACCTCTGTGCATAGTCTTTGAAGCCCTCCGAACTCCTCTGTGTCAAGCTTTGAAGCTGAGTACGGCTAGGTGCCATGTCAATGTTGTATTGATATTGTCTGAGGAAGGCCTCTCCCAAATCCTTCCAACTTCTAATAGAGATCCTTTCCAACTTCATGTACCACTCCAAGGACCCTCCAGAAAGGCTATCCTGGAAATAGTACATCCATAATTTCTCGTCTCGCGTGTGAGCCGCAATCTTCCTGTAGAAGGCTTGTAAGTGAGTTTTCGGGCAAGAGTTGCCGTTGTATTTATCAAATGCTGGTGGCCTGAACTTGTGTGGAATGACCACCCCAGGTACTAAACCCATATCTGACACGTCAATCCCCAAAGTATCCTTGCACTCTAAGGCCTTGACCTTCTCTGCAAGCACCAAGAAGTCGTTGAGATTTCCGTCACCGCCGAAACCCATGTCATTGTTGAAGTACTGGAATTGGTCTTCCTGCCTGTCCTGCACAGGAACATACGTAGCCATAGCTGGATCTGGAACATGAGGTCCACCTGTACCGTTATTAGTATTGGGAGGAGCCCCTAGTCCACCGGAAGTAGTTGCCTGAGCATTAGTGTTAGGAGGAGTTAACCCTTGAATTGCATTTCTCAGCTCCTGCTGCCCCTGGGCCATCCCCTGCATCAGAGTCACAAATTCTGCCATCTTGGTACGGACATCGTTGAGTTCTGTCTGCATGGCGTCCATTGCTGTTCTTTGATTACTGCGGGTCGCGTACCGATGAGGGATAACTTGTCGAATGTACCGGGTCTTGGCGGCCCTCGCAATCTTTGCCTGATGAACACAGATAAATTAGACATCTCGAAGAAAAACCTGCAAAGACAAAGACAAAATGCAAATGATGTGTATGCAATGCAATGTGTTCCTTTTATTCCCGAGTATTTTACTGTGTCCGGTCCTGGCATTAAGAAGATAAGAATTGGGAAGAAGACCCGAATAATATTCAGACATAATGACGGCTATGGAGAACTGGTGCTCATTACCCCGTGTCGGTGCAAATAACAAACAAGAAATCCGGAACAAATCAATCATATAAACTGGGGTCTGAAAATACAAAAGTCCCCGAAGGGTGCCAATCACAATAACAAAAGTACATCACATATAAGGAATCCCACAACAAGCCTGTGGGTAATCCAAGTACAACAATATGAAATTAAACACTAGGGAACTCTATATCTTTCAATCTCCAGCTAAGGCACTTGACGCTCTGGAACAGCTGAACCACATCTGGATGACTGGGCTCCTGGATGAGCTTCTGAATGAGGAGGTCCCTCGTATCAGAAGAAGCGTGCAACTCCTCGATCTGCTGTAGAAATGCTGCTTCATTCCCCTTGCTTTGACTAGACTCGGCCTTCGACCTTTTCACTTCAGCTTTCAACTTCAAGTCTTCAATCTCCTTTTGAGCTTCCTTCAATGCCTGCTGGCTTTCTGTTACGCGCCGGATACGATCTTCCTCTTGATAATAAGCTTTCCTGAGAAGTTCTTTTTGCCCATCCACAGAATCCTGAAGGCTTTTGACTTCCTGTTTGTGCTTGGCGTCCAACTCTTTTTGTTTCTTCAAATTTTCGTCCCATTTCTCCTGCCATAAAGTAACAGCTTCATTGGCTTCGCTAAGATCTTTCTTCTCTCTTCGGCGCTGGGCCGTCATATGAGTCTCAGCTAAACCTTTCTTTCGGAAATAGAGCTCTCTATCTTCAAAGTCCTTCTGCTTGAGACGGACTATCTCCTCGGCTTGCACAGCTCTATCTTTCAATCGACGGTTCTGGATCATTAGTGCCTGACAAGAATTAAGAGCCTCTTGATTTTCAACCCTCAGTTGCTTAACCAAAGCTTCTAACTTCTGATACTCCTCCAAAGGTACCGTAGTTCTTGGTGCTACCTCCTTAGGGTAAAGAGGCGTCTCTCTAGAAAATGGTAGAAGGTGAGTCTTCACACGATCCTCCAACCAGCTGGCAAAAGGATCATAGGTATTAGGATCTACTCTTCCAAATTATTTCTTTCCTTTCATCACCCTAATTTCCCAAGCTTGGGATGCCAGGATGCTCATTTTGGAATTTCCCTCTGCTGGAAAATATAAGGACTCATTTGCATCGTCGATCAAAGGTACGTCTCTTAAAGGATAGCCGAACTGTTTCCTGGACAAGATAGGATTGTAGCTAATCCCACCTTTCCTTCCCATCAAAGGCACATTTGGAAAGCTACCACAACTAACCAACATTTCTTTGCCCACCAAATCTCTGTTGCACCCCCAAGCAATGTCAGCTGAGGTTAAGCCCATCAATCTTTTGGACCACTTCCAAGATTGTTTCAAATCCCGAAAGGGTCCTGATTTAGGGAGTTGCCTTACAAACCAATCAGCGAATATGGGAGCACAACAATTTACAAACCCCTTTCTCTTTTCATTTCTGTGGTGAACTCCATAATAAAAGTCAGCTAGCAATGTAGGAACAGGATTTCTCTTGACGAAAATAGTAATGGCCTCCATGTTAATTAGTCCTTTCTCTCCGGGAAACAAACTGATTCCATATACTACCATAGCCAACAGTGCTCTGAAGTCTGCCCACTTCTTTTCCGATGCCATAACACGTGCCTCTGCAACAAGAAAGTCCAAAGGGATTCCTTTACTTTGGCCAGCCTCTAATCCCACCTTGAGTCTAGGCATACTCAAATGACAGGCAATAGTGATATCCTCATGAGATGGGATCCTCTCCGAAACATAGTAAGGTACACCCTCCTTAACAGGAACACTCAGCATGCTAGAAACCTCCTCCAATGTAGGTGCCAGAATATAATCAGGAAAAACAAAAACCCTCAGCTGTGGATCATAGAACTGCAACAAAGAATGCAAGCTATCCTTCTGGTCGACTGTGGGCTTGCTCACATAATTCAGTATCTTGCCATACTCTCTCCTGAAATCATCCAGAACTCGGTCACCCATCAAGCTAATCAAACCCTGAACACCTTCTGTTTCTGGCTGCGGGAAAGTATAATGAACATTTCTCTTCCTCGGAATCTCCATGCTGAAGTAGAAAATATGACCAGGACCTAGGAAGTAATGAACCCTGGGAATAAAAAAGAACACAAAATGATTAATGATGATATGATGCTTATGCAAGACAAGGCATGTGATCAGTGAAGTGTCTGTGGTGTGCCAATCATATAATCAGGTGTCGGTGCACGGTCTCAAAATCCAGATATCACAATAATCATCCCTCTGATCCGGGGTCCATAACTTAAGAACAGAAATCCAGATCACAAAACTGAACCAAAGGCAAAGTGGGTATGCTGAAGGTACCAGGGTTCCTGCAAACCTGTAAATCCCTCCCAATCTCACGGGTATGCTACTCGGGTCAACATCACGGACTCTCAAAGCCGAATAGCAATAATACGTTCATCATTTCCGAGAAATGGTTCATGACCAAATCAGGGAATCGGTTTGGCATTATGTACTACTCAGGGAGGTCTCAGTTGAGTCCGGAAAGAACAAGCATCCCTCACAAGTTTCCAGCTTCAAGCACTGAGCCGAGAAACAATAGTACATTCATCCCGAAGGGTACAATACTATCGTCATACGAACAGTTTGCTTTAACTGAATTCCTATGAGAGAACCAGGCCATCCTATGCGAGTTCCCAGTGGGCCCTCGGATGCGAGTGGGTTTGCCAACAAATGTGGTCTGCCACTGTCATCACTGGAGAGGGATGTTTCCACAAAGGTTCTCAATGATCGGTCCCCCGACTGCACATAACTATCAAGGTAGCGCATCAACCCAGAAAGATTCCGGTATCAATACATTCCCGAGAAGGTCGCAAGTCAAGGTGTGGAACTCACTACTACCAACATAGCAAGATGCCATGAAGCCAAAGTGGAACCACTCTAAGTCCTAGGGTGCACTCAAGCCGGGTAATTGACTTATCTCACAGTAACTCCCACCCACAGAAAAAATGAAAACCAGCACAGCCAGACAGTCCAGTATAATATGATGCATGGAAAATAAAATACTGAAAGCGATAAATAAATGCGATAAAGTAAAGCTGTGAAATAAAACTGTAAATGAAAACAGTAAAGCTAAACTAAAGCACTCAGCAACAAACACATATACACCCAAAGAACAAAACCAAACAGGCGCTAGGATTGACTCTACAAGGGAAACCGGAAGGATCAGGTTGGGTCCCCAGCAGAGTCGCCAGCTGTCGCTCCCGGGATTTTCATCCTAGTACAAACGCGAAAGTGGCGCGGAAAAGGTTAGAGTCGCCAGCCAGACATTTTTATCCCGAATGAATGGGAAAGGTAATGTTGCACAAACCTGAGGAAGAAGGAAAGGACAAGGCCTTGCGAACCAAAGATCTGAGTTCGGGAGTCGGTTACGAACTGGGAAGGTATTAGCACCCCAGATCGTCCGTCGTACCCGACGGGATCCACGCTTGCTTGTTTGTTTCAAAGGGTGAGAAATAAGAATGCTGCTGAACAAATGAACTGCTACTGGAATGGGAATGAGAAAGGAACTGAATAAGAAAATGGAAAGGAATAGGGAAATGTAGGGAAAATAAAGAATGTGCTCGAACGGGCCCTACCCCGCTGCCTACGTACCTCATCGGGATAATGAGGATCAGAGTCGACGTAGTTCGCCTAACTAAGGCGGGAACTATTTGTTTGTGTTTTTTTTTACAGCCGGAACTGCGTATGTCTATGCTCAGGTGTTGCAGGCTCGTCTGGTACGAGTGCGTTAACCGTCTTGCATGCGAGACAAGTAGTCGCAAGTTCACGTTATGAATGAATGAGATGAGAAAAAGAAGTTCCCGCAGGATAGTCGTTTATTGTTTGTTTTTGGCTTTTATGAGTTTTGTATGAATTTGGCACAAGGAAGTGAATTCAAACTCTTTTCCATGGAATGTACACTTGACTCTACATTCCAAGATGGAATAATAGAACAAGCATACCCAGCAAGGAGAATTTATCCAAGACTGGTTTCCTAGGATTAGGGTTTAAGTTCACTAGCTTGTTGAACTTTATTAAGTGTTTTTGTCGCTTTTGTGAAGAAGTATTTTTTAAGTTTTCTTTGTGAACAATTCCTTGATGAGACTTGTGCATCATGATAGACAAGCTTACACCACTCCAAGATGGAATGAGTGCAAGTGTTTCATGGAATAAGGCTATACACAAGGAATCATTTCATTTTATTTGTTAAGTGTTTTTGGATTTTGTTTGAAGATAAGAAAAGAATGACTCAAATTGCAAAAGGATAAAATCTAATGGGAAACTAAGACTCAATCCTAAGTTAATTGTATTTACAAAGTGGTCCTATGGTTAATGAGGTTTTCTACTCCTAATGTACACTTAAAACTATTAGAATTCAACTTACTTCTTAATGAAGTTAAGTTGCTTCTAAGAACAAATGGGAATCCTATACAAGTTGTAAAATCAAAATAATCAAAAGAATGGAATAACATATGAGAATTAAAATTCTAAGAATGCCTTAAAGACATGAATAATAAATAGTCTTATTTATTTATTCTATTTCTAATGGGAATGAAAACCTCAACTAAGTATTAAATCTAAGTCACTTAATGTTCACCCTAAAACAAATTAAACTAAACCTAAGTCTAATGCTAAATTATATGACTAAAATTAATCTAGACTATTATTATTATTTTTATTGTATTGAACTATATTTTTTCTAATGGCCTAATTTAATGGAAATTATACCTAACTAAGCTTAAAACTAATATTCTAAAAAATACTAAATCTTCTATAAGAATTATTAAAAATTAAATTACAAGGTCCTAATATTATCTACAATATTATATTAAAAAGGGATCCTAAAAATACTTATTTTCCTATGCTTAACAACTAATTATTTCAAGTTAAGAATTAACTATTATTTCTAAAAGATTTTATTACTAAAACCTAAGATAAAAATTTCTAAAAATTCTATAAAAAATATTCTAAGAACTATCAAGAGTCTTTTGATTATAGAAAAAAGAGTGGGCTAAAAAAGTTAATGGAAGCTATTTAAATAACATTAATAAAATTCTGCATAATTAATAGAAATATTCAATAAAACTAAATGAAAGAATAATTCAGAATTAATTCGAAAATAATCAAATTTCAGAAAATAAAAATATCCTAAATTTCTAAATTCAATTATTGATCTACTTTAATTTTTGGGGAATTTTTCTAATCATTTTACTATTTTTTGGGATTTAATTTGAAACTATACTAACCTAAAAATAAAATTCTAAAGAAATAAAACAGGGGTGCCTTTAGCATACTTTAGGTTCCTTTTTCCTTACTGGGCCCAAAGACATGGTGCAGATAGCAGCAATATCTAAGCCCAGAATGCAAGAAATTGAGAGAGGGTGCAAACAGAAGTTTTTCTTGTTGTTTTTGGAATTGGGCTTTAAAGTGGGGTGCAAGTAGCAGTTTCTCCATTATTTTATATATGGGGCCTAAAAGTGGGGTGCCAAAATTATTGTTATTATTATATTTTCTAATCTTAAATTAAGATTAAACTAACCTTAAACACAATATTTTCTAAAAGAATTAAACTATAGTCTTAATACTATTTCCTAAAGTCTAATCTTATAATATTTTCTAACAAAAATAAAATTTAATTATAATGTTTCTTTTTTTTTACATCTTAATTAAAGGAAACTTACTTAATATTTTTCCTAAAATAACTTAATTTAAACTAATATAATCTTTTTTCTAAAAAAAACTTAAGTTAAACTATTATATTTTCTTAATTCTAAAAAACTTAAATTGAGATATTATAATCTTAAGTTAAACTATTATATCTTTTTAATTCTAAAACAACTTAAATTAAACTAATATATCTTTAAATTATTATAATATTTCTTAAATATCTTAATTAATCTAATCTTGCAAAAAAAAAGAATTAAGAAAATAATCCTAGAAAACATAATTAAATCAATAAATCCTGAAACTTAATCTAACAATACAATTAAATGAATAATCTTGAACTTAATCTAATAATTATACGATTAAATGAATAATCTTGAACTTAATCTAATAATTATACAATTAAACAGAAACAATTAAAAAAACACAAATTGGAAAAGGGGAACCCTAATTCTTCCTCTCACTTTCTTCAACCCTTTCCTCTTCTCCCTCACGAACTCGCCGCCGCACAAACACCACAAAACCCTCCTCCTTCTTCTTCTCCGTGAACTCAACACCATCACCACCTCTCTTCCCGTCTTCCTCGTCGTCAACCTCAAACCAAAACCCCAGCCTAATCCCAACACCCCTCCATTCCGCGGCGACCTCCATTGAAGAACAAGCTTCATCACATGTCGGCCACCACCTAACAACCAAACTCTAAGAAAAACCTAACCTAACGCAAGCTTAAAACGAAACCAAAGCTTGCTCGGACCTCGAATCATCACCCCTAATCCTTTCCCTCCTTACCGTCAAAACCCTAACTAAGAACTACACGAGCCTAGGACAAGATCAGTGAAAACAAAGAAGTCGTACCTGGTGATTCGGACGACGATATCAGAAAGAAGATGATACTTCTGCTACGGTGCCGCCGCCATGTTGATTATAGCCCGGATGTGGTGAGGACGCTTCTGAGATGCTCTACCGTATTCAGGGACGATTCAATTTCATCCTTCCTCTCGCTACTCTAGCTTGTAATTCCGGGTTAAATGCTCTTCTTCGAATTTTCTGGCCGTCGCCGTGATAGGGAATTGAAACTGTGATTTCTGATATGCAGGTTAATTCATGGAGATGCAGAGCCTATTCTTGACCGAAAGATTGCCACAGGATCACTGAAGTTTGGCGAAGATTGATCAAGGACGGGTGATGAACAACACAAGTTACGGAAAGTTGTCGATTTCGTTGACAGTTTCGGTGGCAGCCACAAGAATTGTGTGATCACTGATTAGAGGTAAATCAAAAACCTCCTGAACACAATTCGAGCTCACCTTAGACCTGTGATTCTTTCTTCATTCTATCCTTGTAACAAAACTGTGATATCCTTGGTTTGCAGGATGTACAATGACGTCAATGGATTCACAAATCAGTGCTGCTCCTTCATCCTTCTTTGCGGCTTGCCGCAATCACAATGTAATGTCATTGATGATGATAGCCACTGCTTGAATTTTGTTTGTGAGATAGAGGCTAATACTGATGAAAATGGGAGATTGAGGAGAGACTGAAAAAATGAAGGGTTTGAAGATTGTCTAAGAAGAACTCATTGAATGAGGAGTTGCTGATTTATAGAATTTGGAAGAACACTCTAGAAGCTTCAAGTAAGTTCCACTCATCCAATTCAGTTGAGATTCTGTTATAACTTACAACTGACTTGTAACTGATTTTTTCTTTGGATTTTTGTTACTTTCAGTTACATTATGGCTCTGCTTGGATTTTTAATTGGATATTGGGCATTGAACCAGTTAAAGATCCAATATTTTCAATTGTGAGCTTTTATCATAGATTCGGTTATGAATTAATTGAAACATTCTGTTAGGAATTAGTTGAGAAAATAGGGTAGCATTATGAACTTTTTTGTGATTTCAAATCTGAATTTGGTCATTGGCATTAGACCACTGATTTTCCTTTTAACAACTTTCTCCTCTTGGTTGAATCCAATTATGTCATGTTTGTCCTTTACATCAATAGGAATAGGAACCTTGCTTATGAGAGCATGCATAACGGAATTCGATCCAATGTCAATTTCCATGGATTTGTTTCTGTCTATCTCATTAACTATTGTATTTGAGGCCTTGGTCTGCATCTCTTGATCAGTTGTTGACTCATCAAGTTTCTTTTTGGTGTTTGTCCAGAACTCAGATGTGTCTTGTATATCTTCTCCATCAATAGGAAAAACATCCTCAGTGAGAGTAGGAAGGCTGGAGTTCAATGTAAAGCCACAGTCCAATTCAGCTCTGCCCTGCATATTGTGACTATTGCTGTGCTGCCAAAGGTGTTTGAGAGGAATAAGGCTGAATCCACAGGTTATTCCATTGATACAAAGCATCATTAACATCATGTCTTATAGTAGAATTCATCTGAAAATCCAGCATTTTTGGTTGACATTTCCATGTATCTTGCGATTCTAAACAAGACTTCCAACCAGGAAAATGATTGGAAAAACCATAAATCATTTTTTTCTTTTAGTAGATTGTAGTATGCCAGTATCACAATTATTTATGTGTTGATGAGGAAAATAGTTGCTAATGGATCTGGTGTTAGCATCCAGATATCTTCCACCGCCATAAACAGGTAAGTTACTACGCATATCCATATTAGCAATCGGGAGGATTGATGAACGGCCATCAGGAAAACAAGGCAGGTCATGAACAATAGAAGGGCTAGACTGTCCCCTTTTTGGCATGCTATAATTATCAGTGACATGAGCTTGAGCATTAGATTTGTCCAATACAGCTTGCACACGGCGAGTCAGTGTCCCCAGGTTCATATATTCCTCCTTGGAAGCAGCAATTGTCCAGAGACAGTTTTCCACATAAGGTACACTCATCCTATTTTGCCATACAGGATTTAGTATTTGAAGAATTTTTCCTTTTAACCAATTACGAATTTGTTCCATTTCAGGACAATCCCGCCAGTTTGTGGAGAATCCAACTGCAGTACTTAGAGTTTCATTGCATAATTGATCAAAGCCTCTCTTTCGCCTACTGTCTGAGAAAACCAATGATTGATTTCTTGATATGCCATAAGCCTTTCTTTCGTCTGCCACGGGAATCCAACTGTTGTATTCCATTGTTTTGATTCACTAAGAAAGTGAAGTGAATTATTATTATGGGGACCGATTGATGTTTCCGTGAAGCCTTTCTTTCCATTTGTCAATAGCTTTATTAATGCTCCTAATTGTATAACTTTACTGATTCCATATTTGATTCATAGCCATTCAAATACTGTGCTTCTCCAACGTCTCTCTTTTTTTTTTGTATTTTTTGTGAGCTGATAATCAATCAACTTGAGTTTTCTGTTAATCTTGTTGGAATAGCCATAAAGTTGAAACATGCAAATGACTAACTTGGTCGGCAACCTTGAGCTATATGATTTCAATTAAATTGCCATAGGGTTGAACTCAAACGTAAATTACTTAATTAAAATACAAACATGCCATTTTATTGAACTTGCAACTCAAATGGAGGAAAAGTATGGCATTTCACAAATGAAAATGGTTAATGGATAGTGGGCCTGAAAATATGTATGGATTTGAAATGGACTTAAGAATATGGAATAGAACTCAAAAGGGTATCGGCTGGACATAGAAAGATTTTAGAAATGGATTTCGTGGGAATATGGACTCAACTATAAAAAGACGACTAATTGGAAATTGGTTTAGTGATTTGGATACTAAAATGAAAACAAAAGAAAAAAAGACCTCTCATTACTTTTTTTTTTTGTGGAGATTTATGATGATTCTAAGACGAAATTGCCATCGAGTTTAAATGGTGTAAAAAATAGACAAAGGGGAAAATATGAGTTTGATACAGGTTATAAAAATTGAAAAATGGTTCAAAATGGATTACAGACAAAAGACAAATGAAGAGGTGAATAAAAGAAACTGAAAATGAATTGACGGAAACATACAGAATAACGAAAATTGAAGTAAAAAGATGAAAGTGGAATGGAATGAACGCAATCTCGATTTTATCCCAAAGCCTACTTTGGACTCTTTCCACAAGCCTATGGACACGATCACTTCTGAACCACTGAATAATCTTCCAGATAAATCACACCCTTTTCGAATCATATGAAGCATGCTTTGAACTCTGAATACACATTGCCTAAGAAATAGTCCACTGATCCAAAATAACCTTACAAATTGCAGTAATCTTCCAATAATTTGACCAAAATTAAATCAAACCCTCATCTGAATTGAGACACAACTGAGCAACCACATCTGGAGCGGAATCATAGTCTAGTGAATATTCTCTATTATTTCAATCCTTGTCAGATACGTATAAGGTGTAAAAACCCTAATTTCCCTGGGTCCTGATCACATGCCTAATGAAATGAACTACTACGATATTAATGATCTGGTGAGAAATGCAGATGAACGCAAAATGATATGCCAGTAAAGGGAATAAATATGAGGGCAAATTTTGAGGTATTACAAATAATTATTAAATTATATACATATTTAAATTAAAATTAAACTACAAACCTCTACATAACGTTGATTATCCGGAAGAGGGAGTATCGGTTGAATTCCCTCTTAAACATAATGGCACCCCTTGGTGGTATAGGAATATACAGTATGATTGTTTCCTTGGGAGGTTCTTTTATCTTCCTCTCTTTCAAGATGATAACAGCTCCGCCAGCAAGTCCATCCCTAAAAACTGCTCCACACCTAACAATGATACCCTGAAATGAAACAAATTAAAACTATCAAACAAATAAAATAAAACAAATTAAAAAACTTGATTAAACTAGTTAACAAGTGTAATTATAAATTAGAGTAGTTCCTCAGTGGAGGTGGTGAGAAACTCGTTAATAAGACCATACAAGGCCATTATGTTCGATAATCTCTTCTCTACAGTCAAAATCCCTGAAAACAAAAATAACCATAGAATAATACACAATAGTATAAGAATAATAGGAAAAAAAAAATGAATTAGTAAACAAATCAACCAAATTAAAACTATCAAACAAATAAAATAAAACAAATTAAAAAACTTGATTAAACTAGTTAACAAGTGTAATTATAAATTAGAGTAGTTCCTCAGTGGAGGTGGTGAGAAACTCGTTAATAAGACCATACAAGGCCATTATGTTCGATAATCTCTTCTCTACAGTCAAAATCCCTGAAAACAAAAATAACCATAGAATAATACACAATAGTGATAATGTGTTATCAATAAACTTTCTACCATGGCCGGAGCAAAAAGGGGTCGGGGGCGTCCCAAAGTCACGGTGCCTCCGGCAACTTCCCAACCCCAACCGACGGTGGACCAAGCAGAGGTGGAGCCAGAGAAACAAGCTGAAGAAGGAGACCCTGTAAGAAACACCACTCAGAGTGAAAAAGAAGTTGAAACAACAAAAGAGGAAGCCCTAAAAGAGGACCAAATCAAGCATCCAGAACATCGCAAGTTGTGGGTGGATGTCATCAGTGGGAATCGAAACCCTATGAAGGGGAGAGCTATGGAGTATATCCCACCAAAGGTAGTGAATGGTGCAGTGGAAATTACAATTGAAGAAGAAGATGTCGCGTCGGAACTAAAATTTTGGGGAAATGCCCTAATTGTGTATGTACTTGGGGAAGATATCAGTATGCATAGCATGAAGAATTTCATGGTGAAAATGTGGAACTTTGTCCATCTCCCAGATATCTACTTTCATGATGACGGCTACTTCATCCTTCGTTTCTCGTCACAGGAGGATATGAACCATGTATTGATCAAAGGGCCCTATACCATACGGAATACACCCCTGATTTTGGTTGAATGGAGGCCTGATTTCAACCTCCAAAAGGATTTGTTGAGAACCCTCCCCATCTGGGTTAAGCTCCCGCAGCTTCCCCTTCACCTCTGGGGTGCTAAAAGCCTTAACAAGATTGGGAGTGCCATAGGTTCTCCCCTGGTTACAGATGAGTGTACAACCCACAAACTAAGAGTGTCATATGCGAGGATTTTGGTGGAGGTTGATATCACTCAGAAGCTACTAGAAGAGGTTACTATAACAGATAATGAGGGGAGGAAGAGAAACCAACCCATAGAATATGAGTGGAAACCCAAATTTTGCGAAAAATGCCAGAAGATTGGACATCACTGTGATGTTGTGCCAAAGAAACAAGTGTGGAGAGCAAAACCATCACAGCCAGCTCCTACACAAGTGATAAAGCCAACAATTACTCAACCTGCAGATAGCTTTGGGAATGACATTGCCACTCCAAATAACAACAAGATAGTCAGAAGTATAGATGAAGAAGAACTATGGACAACAGTAACCAGACCTGTAAGAGATAAAGGAAAAACTATAGCTGGATCCTCAAACTTAATCTCTTGTTTGAATGGGTTTGATGCACTAGGGGGTTTGAATGCCCAAAAAGGCCCATTTGATAGGGGTCCATGTTAATTTCATGGAATGTGAGGGGGCTCAACAAGGTTGGTAAGTTAAGGGAGATTCGCTCCCATCTCCTTAAGCTACAGCCTTCAATTATTGTTCTGATTGAAACTAGAGTGAAAAGTAATAAATCTGATGAAGTTAGAAAGAAATTGTCTCTCAATATGAATTATTTGGATAATTATTCCTATCATGAAAATGGTAGGATTTGGATTGCTTGGAATGACTCTAAAGTGGATATTAGATTGGTCAAGGGCTCGAGTCAATATCTCCACTGTGGGGTTCATGGCATTTCAGGGGATTTCAAGTACTGGCTTACAGCAATCTACGCTCACAACCAGTTAGAGAATAGGAAAATCCTGTGGCGTGATATGAAGAAGCTTCATGATATCCATCAAGGACCATGGTGTGCAATTGGGGATTATAACAATGTGGCCAAAAGCCAAGATAGGGTTGGAGGTAAGCTGGTTACAGAGGCAGAATATGAGGATATGCAGGCTATGATGAGCTACACAGGGTTATGTGAAATGGACAGCTCAGGAGAGTTCTTCACTTGGTCCAATAAACAGGCAGGTAATCCAATTTACTCTCGCATTGATAGAGTTTTGGCTAATGTTGAGTGGTATCAAGATCATGGTGAGACATCCCTTAATATCCTTCCCCCTCATGTGTCAGATCATGCTATCCTCCATCTCTCTAAACCTGAAACAGTGAGACGAAGGAATAGCTTTAAGTTCAATAATGGGTGGGTGGACATTGCTGGTTTTCATGAAGTAGTGGAGAGGAACTGGTCAAAACCTGCTAAAGGTCCTCCTATGCAAAAACTTTGGCATAAATTGAGCAGATTAAAGCCAGAGTTACTGAAGTTGAATAGGCACACGACTGATGTTCCGGTTAAACTACTTGCAGCTAGAAACAATCTTGACAAAGCTTATGAAGACCTAAAACATAATAGAATGGATGCAACTAAGATTGACCAAGTGAAGAAGCTGACTGAGGAAATTACCTATTGGAATGAGATTGAAGAGAATATGATGAGACAGAAAACAAAAATTGACTGGCTGAAAATGGGGGATGAAAACAATGCTTTCTTCCATGCCTATGTGAAATCCAAACACAGAACTAAAAGCATGAGGGTGATCCAAAAGCATGATGGTACTGTCCTCACTGAGCAGGCTGATATTATGCAGGAGGTGACTGATTTTTTTGGTAGTCTTATGGGGCAGAAAAGTACTGAACTGCAACATGTTGATATTGAGGCCCTAAGAAATGGGAACCAACTTAACATGGAGCAAAGAGCTGAGCTGGTGAGACCTATTGCTTTCAAAGAAATTGAAGATGCTTTATATGGTATTGGTGACTTGAAATCCCCTGGGGTAGATGGTTATGGATCAAAATTTTACAAATCCTGTTGGCAAATTATCAAGGAAGATGTTACTGCAGCAGTCTTAGAATTTTTTGATCAAGCAAAGATATTTAAGCCTTTCAACCAAACTGTTGTCACCTTAATCCCTAAATCAGATGAAGCAAGGTTTGTAAAGGACTTCAGACCTATAGCAGGCTGCACTACTTTCTATAAAATGATATCTAAGATCCTCACTAATAGACTAGGTCAGATGCTTCCTAGTATAGTGAGCCCTTCTCAAGCTGCCTTTGTTCCTGGCCAGGTTATTCATAACCATATATTGCTAGCTTATGAACTTTTGAAGGGATACTCTAGAAAAGGAGGGACTCCTAGAACCATGATCCAGCTAGACCTGCAGAAAGCCTATGACATGGTGGATTGGAATGCTTTAGAGGTTGTCCTTAAGGAATTGAGCATACCTATCAGGTTCATTCAATGGGTTATGATAATGGTAACCACTGTGACCTATACTTTCAATGTCAATGGGGAGCCCACAAAACCCCTCCAGGCTGAACGAGGCATTAGGCAAGGGGACCCCATCTCCCCCTTGCTCTTTGTGCTGCTGATGGAGTATCTGAACAGGCTGATGTTCAAAATGCAATTGGATCCGAATTTCAATCATCATGCTCAATGTGAAAAATTGGGGATCACTCACCTCACCTTTGCAGATGATGTCTTATTGTTCTCTAGGGGTGATGCTATTTCTGTAGAAATGATGTTCAGAACCATCAACAACTTTTCTCAGTCTACTGGTTTGGTAGTCAACCCCACCAAGTGCAAAATCTACTTTGGAGGTGTGGCTGAAGACATTAAATATAAAATGCAGGAATTAACAAAATTTGAAGAGGGACAGCTTCCTGTTAGGTACCTTGGAGTTCCCCTGACTAGCAAGAAACTTAATGTGAATCATTATCTTCCCCTCATTGACAGGATTATGGTGAGAATCCGGCATTGGACTTCCAAGCTCTTGAGTTTTGCTGGTAGAATTCAGTTGGTGAAAAGCACTATTAATGCCATCATCCAATATTGGATGCATTGCATTCCAATTCCCAAAACTGTTATTAATAAGCTTGAAGGGATGTGCAGAAGCTTCATCTGGTCAGGTAGCAAAGAAAATAGCAGGAAAAGTCCTGTTGCGTGGCAAACTGTTTGCAAGCCGAAAAAGCAGGGGGGCCTGAATATCTTCAACCTTGGTATGTGGAATAAGGTAGCTTTGTTGAAATGCCTTTGGAATTTATGCAGGAAATCTGACAATTTGTGGGTCAAGTGGATTCACGTGAATTATTTCAAAGGGATTCCTGTCATGGAAGCTTCTATCAAGAATAATAGCTCTTGGATTATGAAACACATCCTGAATCTGAGGAGTCTTACCATCACAATTCAACCTGTTTGGGACTATATGTGTGCGAAGAACAGATTCTGCATGAAGCTAATATATGATTCTTTAATTGATGACGGCAGCAGGGTGCCGTGGCGGTTCCTGATGAAAAGAAACTGTGCTAGGCCTCGAGCGATCCATACTACTTGGCTTGTGTGTCATGGAAAACTAGGTACAAAGGATAGATTGGCGAGATTTGGCATGATTAACGAAACAATATGCAGTCTGTGTAACAAGGAGGAGGAAACTTTGGACCATATCCTTTTTGCTTGTGAAGTCTCTAAAGACATCTGGCAGCAGGTTCTGAATTGGATTGGTATGTCGCATAAACCGTTGCATTGGACAGATGAGAAACAGTGGATTTTGGAGACAATCTCAAAAAAGGGGTGGAGAGCTAACATGTTGAAGCTAGCCATCACTGAGACAATTTATGGTATCTGGAAGTTTAGAAACATGAAGATTTTTGGAGGGACTAATCACACTAATACTAACACATATGATAGTATTATAGAGAATATTTTGTATAGAGGATGGGGATCAAAAAAGCTGAGGAAATATATAGCTAGTTTGATGATCTAAGTAGTTTTATAGTCATTTTTTGATGGTTGGATCTTTGATCACCTTGTGTGTAATTGCTTTTGAGTTAATATATATCCTTTAATTCAAAAAAAAAATAGCAAAAAAAATAACCACAGCTTCCACATATAAGGATTTTGAAATTGAATCCAAGTCAGGAAACAAATCAACAACATCGACATAACCTTGTAGCGTAATTGTTCTAAAACGAAGTTCTTTGGTGAGTTGCAATGCCAACTTAATGGCATTGAACTCAGACATAGCCAGAGATTGGTTGCCAAAACGATGATGTAACGGTACAGCTGTTAAAAAAGGTCAATAATTATTAAATTATATACATATTTAAATTAAAATTAAACTACACACCTCTACATAACGTTGATTATCCGGAAGAGGGGGTATCGCTTGAATTCCCTCTTAAACATAATGGCACCCCTTGGTGGTATAGGAATATACAGTATGATCGTTTCCTTGGGAGGTTCTTTTATCTTCCTCTCTTTCAAGATGATAACAGCTCCGCCAGCAAGTCCATCCCTAAAAACTGCTCCACACCTAACAATGATACCCTGAAATGAAACAAATTAAAACTATCAAACAAATAAAATAAAACAAATTAAAAAACTTGATTAAACTAGTTAACAAGTGTAATTATAAATTAGAGTAGTTCCTCAGTGGAGGTGGTGAGAAACTCGTTAATAAGACCATACATAGCCATTATGTTCGATAATCTCTTCTCTACAGTCAAAATCCCTGAAAACAAAAATAACCATAGAATAATACACAATAGTATAAGAATAATAGCAAAAAAAAAAATGAATTAGTAAACAAATCAACCAAATTAAAACTATCAAACAAATAAAATAAAACAAATTAAAAAAATTGATTAAATTAGTTAACAAGTGTAATTATAAATTAGAGTAGTTCCTCAGTGGAGGTGGTGAGAAACTCGTTAATAAGACCATACAAGGCCATTATGTTCGATAATCTCTTCTCTACAGTCAAAATCCCTGAAAACAAAAATAACCATAGAATAATACACAATAGTATAAGAATAATAGCAAAAAAAATGAATTAGTAAACAAATCAATCAAATTAAAACTATCAAACAAATAAAATAAAACAAATTAAAAAACTTGATTAAACTAGTTAACAAGTGTAATTATAAATTAGAGTAGTTCCTCAGTGGAGGTGGTGAGAAACTTGTTAATAAGACCATACAAGGCCATTATGTTGGATAATCTCTTCTCTACAGTCAAAATCCCTGAAAACAAAAATAACCATAGAATAATACACAATAGTATAAGAATAATAGCAAAAAAAATAACCACAGCTTCCACATATAAGGATTTTGAAATTGAATCCAAGTCAGGAAACAAATCAACAGCATCGACATAACCTTGTAGCGTAATTGTTCTAAAACGAAGTTCTTTGGTGAGTTGCAATGCCAACTTAATGGCATTGAACTCAGACATAGCCAGAGATTGGTTGCCAAAACCGATGATGTAACGGTACAGCGGTTAAAAAAGGTCAATAATTATTAAATTATATACATATTTAAATTAAAATTAAACTACAAACCTCTACATAACGTTGATTATCCGGAAGAGGGGGGTATCGGTTGAATTCCCTCTTAAACATAATGGCACCCCTTGGTGGTATTGGAATATACAGTATGATTGTTTCCTTGGGAGGTGAAGGAAAATTGCGATCTAAACGCAACGGAAAACAAAAATTTTCCTTTAGTGATCCTTACGAATGAGCATGGTCAGTGATAGAATCGTTACCTCTTTGTGGCGATTCAGATCTTTGATGCAGCGATCACAAGCGTTGATGAAGTGCAACGCCTCTACTCAGTCCACACGAACAGCTTCCGGTCACAGTGCTAGCTGCTTTACGAACGGAATTATTTGAGTGAGAAAAGAGAATCAAAAACTAAATTGCATCAAGTGAAAGCTTCATCACAAGGGTTCCTTTTATAGACTCTCTTGTGGGCTGCGGGCTAAAAGCCCAATTCACATGATCCATAATAATATTATATATTATTATAATAACTATTATTATAATAAATATATTTATTTTATTATTATTTTATAACCATTATAAAATAACAATAATTATTATTATATTATCCGAATTTCTATTTTTCACTTAAGTGCACCGTACCTTACGGTGTTCCTTTGATTTCTCTATCTCTCATCAAACTGTCCTTATGTGTGTGACCCTGTAGGATTTCGTAACGTTGGTAATTATATTAAATTATATATTTAACATAATAAACAGTGAGCGGTATCTAGCAACACATCACTGCTACCCAAGTCACGAAAGTGTCATGTGATCTGACAAAACCTTTTTCGTGATAATATATGTTTGTACAATTACCCTTTTGCCCCTATGTCTATATTGAACACAAGGCATACACTGTGTCATCCTTGTCCAGTTCAATATTGGGCCCTTAGACATTTCTCCTGTTATGCAGGATTGGCAAATTCCATCTAGAACACTCATGTCCCTCAGCATGCTTCGTGGAGTGCCCATCAACCGTCTTTATGATCATCCAGTTACGGATAATGTTTGATCAGCAATAAAGCACCCGACTCTACATCTAGGGTCCATAGTGGTTTCAGGTCGAAGGGTGGTAATACACCATTATCACCATGAGAATAACTTATGACACTTTGCATAACATACTATGTAGTATTCTCATAGCGGGTCAATCCGGTATAAATATTACTCCTAATATTTATACCTATGTCAAGACTTGATAACTCTTTATCCATGATCCATGAGATGTGATCATCAGTCTATCTTCATAATAGTCTCAATGCTTTAATGTTATCCCACTTTGCAATAAAGCTTGACTACGGATATTTTAAGAATAATGTCTTTATGTTTAATGGGATCTCATGATTAAGTCACACTTAACATTTCATTAAACAGACTAACTATTCTAGGGACTTTATTATTTTGAAAGACAAACATAATAAAGAAATGCCTTTTATTATTAAACGAATAATCCGATACAAGTACCAAAAAGTATTGGCCTCTAGGGCTTACACCAACAATCTCCCACTAGCACTAGAGCCAATTAGACATACCCTTAATACCCATAGATCTAGTATGACCATCATGCTTCTGTTCCGCAAGAGGCTTTGTTAATGGGTCAGCAATATTGTCAAGTGTAGGTACTCTGCATATCTTCACATCTCCCCGATCGATTATCTCTCGAATGAGGTGATAACGCCTAAGTATGTGTTTGGATCGTTGGTGAGATCTAGGCTCCTTAGCTTGTGCGATAGCACCATTGTTATCACAATATAAACCAATGGGATCCACAATGCTAGGGACTATGCCAAGTTCACTAATGAACTTCTTGATCCAAACAGCTTCCTTTGCTGCATTTGAGGCAGCAATATACTCGGCCTCAGTTGTAGAATCAGCAACTGTTTCCTGCTTTGAACTTTTCCAGCTCACAGCGCCACCATTGAGACAGAACACATAACCAGATTGTGATCTAAAATCATCCTTATCTGTCTGGAAGCTAGCATCAGTGTAACCAATTACATCAAGCTCTTCCTGACCTCCATATATCAAGAATGAATCCTTAGTCCTTCTCAAGTACTTAAGGATATTCTTGACAGCTACCCAGTGAGCATCACCGGGATCAGATTGGTACCTACTCGTTGCACTTAATGCATACGAGACATCTGGTCGAGTACATAACATGGCATACATGATAGATCCTATTGCAGATGCATATGGAATCTTATTCATGCGATCCCTTTCTTCCTTAGTTGAAGGGGATTGTGTTTTTGATAAACACAGACCATGTTGCATAGGTATGAATCCTTTCTTGGAATCATGCATATTAAAGCGTCTCAACACTTTATCTATGTATGTACTCTGACTTAGGCCAAGCAGTTTTTGTGATCTATCTCTATAGATCCTAATTCCTAATATATAGGCTGCTTCACCTAGGTCTTTCATAGAAAAACAATTCCCTAACCAAGTCTTCACTTGTTGCAAGGTAGGGACATCGTTTCCAATGAGTAATATGTCATCTACATATAATACCAGAAACACGATCATGCTCCCACTAACCTTCTTGTAGACACAAGGTTCATCTTCATTTTTGATGAATCCATATTGTTTTACGGTTTCATCAAAACGAAGATTCCAGCTTCTGGAAGCTTGCTTCAATCCATAGATTGATCGCTGTAACTTGCATATCTTTTGGGCATCTTGTGGTATGTCAAATCCTTCAGGTTGTGTCATGTACACATCCTCAAGAAGATTCCCATTAAGGAAAGCAGTTTTGACATCCATCTGCCATATTTCATAATCATGATATGCAGCGATGGCAAGTAAAATCCGAACAGATTTAAGCATTGCAACTGGTGAAAAGGTTTCATCATAGTCAACCCCATGAATTTGTTTATAGCCTTTTGCAACCAGTCTTGCTTTATAGGTATGTACCTTACCATCCATGTCAGTCTTCTTCTTGAAGACCCACTTGCATCCTATAGGGTTAACTCCTATAGGAGGTTCTACCAAGGTCCAAACCTGGTTTGTGTACATGGAATCCATTTCAGATTTCATGGCTTCTAGCCACTTCTCAGACTCAGGACCAGTTATGGCCTCTTTGTAGGTCACAGGCTCATCTTGATCCATGAGTAATACATCACCCTGATCACTTATGAGATATCCATATCTCTCAGGTTGGTGACGTATCCTGCTTGACCTACGCTGGTCTTGTTCTACTTGAGCAGGTTGCTCTTCCATAACTACTTGTATTTCCTGCTCTAGTCCCTCCATAGGTGTTTCAATGTTTTGTGATTCTTGAATTTCTTCAAGCTCTATTTTCCTCCCACTGTTTCCTTTGGAAATAAAATCCCTTTCCAGAAAGACTCCAGTTCGAGCGACAAACACTTTGCCCTCAGAAGGATTGTAGAAGTAATATCCTCTTGTTTCTTTAGGATACCCCACAAATAAGCATTTGTCATATTTGGGCTCAAGCTTGGTTGAAATTTGTCGTTTGACGTAAACTTCGCAACCCCAAATCTTCATGTAAGACATATGTGGTTTCTTACCACTCCATATCTCATATGGTGTCTTATCAACCTTTTTGGATGGAACACGGTTAAGTGTGTAAGCTGCTGTTAATAATGCATGTCCCCAAAAGGAGTTTGGAAGATCGGCGTGACTCATCATGGATCGGACCATGTCTAACAAGGTTCGATTTCTTCTCTCAGATACACCATTCCATTGTGGTGTTCCAGGAGGAGTAAGTTGGGATAGAATCCCATACTCTTTTAGATGGTCATCAAATTCTAGGCTTAAATATTCACCGCCTCGATCTGATCGAAGAACTTTAATATTCTTACCTAGTTGGTTTTGTACTTCATTCTTGAATTCCTTGAACTTTTCAAAGGACTCAGATTTGTGTTTCATTAAATACACATATCCGTATCTACTGAAGTCATCAGTAAAAGTGATGAAGTACTGAAAACCTCCTCTGGCTGGTATGTTCAGTGGTCCACATACATCAGTATGTATGAGTGCCAAAAGATCATTAGCCCTTTCACCTTTTCCTGTGAATGGGGACTTTGTCATCTTTCCAATTAAACAAGATCTGTATGTCTCATATAATTCATAATCAAAAGAGTCCAAGAGTCCATCTTTATGGAGTTTGGAAATGCGTTTCTCATTTATGTGGCCTAATCGACAGTGCCAAAGGTAAGTTGGATTCAACTCATTAGGTTTCAACCTTTTAGTATTAATGTTATAAATTGGCATTTCAAGATCAAGGACATATAGTCCATTATTCATTTTTGCAGTAGCATAGAATATATCATTCAAATAAATGGAGCAACAATTGTTCTTTATTATGAATGAAAAACCAAACTTGTCCAAACAAGAAACGGAAATAATATTCCTGCTAATTGCAGGTACATAATAACAGTTCTCTAACTGAATTATTAAACCACTAGGTAAAGTTAAAACATAAGTTCCTACAGCTAAAGCAGCAACCTTTGCTCCATTGCCAACTCGTAGGTCAACTTCACCTTTTGCCAAATCTCTACTCCTTTTTAGCCCCTGCACATTAGTACAAATGTGAGAACCGCATCCAGTATCTAATACCCATGATGCAGAAGTAGATAAATTAATTTCAATAACAAAAATACCTGAATTTGAAGTCTCTACTCCATTTTTCTTATCTTCCAGGTACTTTGGGCAATTTCTCTTCCAATGTCCGGTCTTACCGCAATGGAAGCAAGTGCCCTCCTTTGCTATTCCTCCACTAGGCTTCAAAACAGGAGGAGTGGGTTTGGATTTGGCAACTTCCTTGCCTTTCCCTCTACCACCCTGTTTGATGGGCCTCTTGTTCTGTTTCTTTCCATTACTGACCATCAGAATGGATTTCCCTTTTGTCTTCATATTCTGCTCAGCAGTTCTCGACATGCCTAGCAGTTCTGGAAGACTTTTGTCCAAGTCATTCATATTGAAATTCAGGACAAACTGACTGAAGCTCTCTGGCAACGATTGCAAGATCAGATCAATCGCAAGTTCTTTTCCAAGGGGAAACCCTAATTTGTCAAGGTTCTCCACATACCCAATCATCTTGAGTACATGGGGACTTACAGGGGCTCCCTCAGCTAACTTGCTGTTAAAAAGGGACTTTGAAACCTGAAACCTCTCATTTCTTGCTTGCTCTTGATAAAGCATTTTCAGATGTCCGATCATATTGAACGCAGACATGTTCTCGTGTTGCTTTTGCAACTCAGAGTTCATGGTAGCAAGCATGAGGCAAGCGGTTTCATTGGCATCATCGAAATGCTTCTTATAAGCATCTCTTTCTGCCTTTGGTGCAGAACTAGGAGGTTCCTCCTCAGGAACTGGTGTCTCCAAGACATACAGCTTCTTATCGTGCTTGAGGACAATCCTCAGATTACGGTGCCAATCCAGGAAATTTGTCCCAGACAATTTTTCCTTATCTAGGATGGATCGCAAAATATTGTTCGATGTGTTTGTTGTCATGGTAATCTACAAGAGAAATATGAAAATATAAGTATCATTAAAACAACATATTTAATTAGGCCTTTAATCAAATATGCTCCCACTATTTTATTCAAAACAAATGACCCTCATCATTTGATTCGGAAAATCCCGTTGGAAGACTTTCTAGTGGGTCGAGATCCATGTTTCACTTTGTTTTAAGTCAGCGTTAGGCTGATTACACAAAACTAAGTTATTTAGGTAGGAACTCCTTCCAATTGTATCTCATACAACTCTCGAATATTTTCAATTGGGTGAATAACTCCTTATTCTGATCCATCACATGAATCATTCCCAATTCTTGCTTCTAAACATGTATAATCTTATTATAATTTGTTTAGTTAAGTTTGACCCATTGTTTTAGCAATTGGATATTACAATTATCCCATCACACCTTACTAATATAAAACATGCACCTCGCGTAGGCGAAACCTACAATGCTCGATACTAGTCTTGATGAGTGCTAAAAATTGGAAAGCATAAACTTAATATTTAATTTTGAGGGAATTTGTTATTAGTTTGATCTCACCGGCTTAACATGCAAAACGTCTCTCACATGCATCAACATACAATTACATGCATCAACATACATATAAAAAGATACAATTATGGCCCCTAACGCAATTGTTCTCTCAAGCCAATGAGAGAACCTAAGCTAACCTAATAACGATCTAAGCTTCTCCAAGCATGATCTCCAAGGTTATCCTCCTTTAATATTGAATACTTCCTTTTTCTTCATAACATAATATTACATTACATATAAGAAAACTCGTTTTACATACGAGGGAGTGAGATGAGAAAAGAAGTTACATAAAGAGATTGAGAGAGAGGCACGACACGCAGGCCGTATTTAAAAATCCCAAAACAATAATAAAGGATAAACTAAGGCCATAACTGATCACCACAAATAAATAATAATAAACACACTTTTATTATTAGTTTAAAATTCCGATAATTGAATAAACTAAATTAAATTTCGGCTGATTGATCACACTTTGCAGACTTAGCCGGGGGTTCCGCTGCCCGGTCAGCGGACGGTGGTTCCGCTGACTGTTCAGCGGACGGGGGTCAAGGGGGCAGCGCCCCGGAGAAAATTTTTTATGAACACTTCATTGTATTTCACGTCGTTTCATGCACAACTTTTGTGCATTTACAACCCCAACCGGAAAAGTCTGCGGCAATACAACACTTGTACTGCCATTAATCCTAATGCAACAATTTCATGCCGTCAAACACAACTCGATTGATAACTCAATATGATAGATCAACATGTCATTGCTTCACCATACTAACGTCGGATTCCGAAGCGAATGAAAATGATGATCTTTCAAAAGAATTACAATCCTTATGTGATTGAATGGATGAAATCAAAACAGTATATCCCATATACCATCTTTGCATCAGAATTTCTTATATCTTATATAAAAGTGATCGATCTAATTGTGTAACCTATGGATGATCAATGTATCGCACAACTTCACCATACTAATGTCGGTTTCTGAAGCATAATCAACATCAATCATCCAAATCGTACACAACAGATGCCAAATTTAATTAATCGTTTATTGTTAAATTCATTCTGTGTTTTAATCGAATCAAATACAGAAAAACGGAAATTTAACAGCTATCAGATCCATGGTTTCGTAAGTGGCTCTGATACCACTGAAGGAAAATTGCGATCTAAACGCAGCTGAAAACAAAAATTTTCCTTTAGTGATCCTTACGAATGAGCATGGTCAGTGATAGAATCGTTACCTCTTTGTGGCGATTCAGATCTTTGATGCAGCGATCACAAGCGTTGATGAAGTGCAACGCCTCTACTCAGTCCACACGAACAGCTTCCGGTCACAGTGCTAGCTGCTTTACGAACGGAATTATTTGAGTGAGAAAAGAGAATCAAAAACTAAATTGCATCAAGTGAAAGCTTCATCACAAGGGTTCCTTTTATAGACTCTCTTGTGGGCTGCGGGCTAAAAGCCCAATTCACATGATCCATAATAATATTATATATTATTATAATAACTATTATTATAATAAATATATTTATTTTATTATTATTTTATAACCATTATAAAATAACAATAATTATTATTATATTATCCGAATTTCTATTTTTCACTTAAGTGCACCGTACCTTACGGTGTTCCTTTGATTTCTCTATCTCTCATCAAACTGTCCTTATGTGTGTGACCCTGTAGGATTTCGTAACGTTGGTAATTATATTAAATTATATATTTAACATAATAAACAGTGAGCGGTATCTAGCAACACATCACTGCTACCCAAGTCACGAAAGTGTCATGTGATCTGACAAAACCTTTTTCGTGATAATATATGTTTGTACAATTACCCTTTTGCCCCTATGTCTATATTGAACACAAGGCATACACTGTGTCATCCTTGTCCAGTTCAATATTGGGCCCTTAGACATTTCTCCTGTTATGCAGGATTGGCAAATTCCATCTAGAACACTCATGTCCCTCAGCATGCTTCGTGGAGTGCCCATCAACCGTCTTTATGATCATCCAGTTACGGATAATGTTTGATCAGCAATAAAGCACCCAACTCTACATCTAGGGTCCATAGTGGTTTCAGGTCGAAGGGTGGTAATACACCATTATCACCATGAGAATAACTTATGACACTTTGCATAACATACTATGTAGTATTCTCATAGCGGGTCAATCCGGTATAAATATTACTCCTAATATTTATACCTATGTCAAGACTTGATAACTCTTTATCCATGATCCATGAGATGTGATCATCAGTCTATCTTCATAATAGTCTCAATGCTTTAATGTTATCCCACTTTGCAATAAAGCTTGACTACGGATATTTTAAGAATAATGTCTTTATGTTTAATGGGATCTCATGATTAAGTCACACTTAACATTTCATTAAACAGACTAACTATTCTAGGGACTTTATTATTTTGAAAGACAAACATAATAAAGAAATGCCTTTTATTATTAAACGAATAATCCGATACAAGTACCAAAAAGTATTGGCCTCTAGGGCTTACACCAACAGGAGGTTCTTTTATCTTCCTCTCTTTCAAGATGATAACAGCTCCGCCAGCAAGTCCATCCCTAAAAACTGCTCCACACCTAACAATGATACCCTGAAATGAAACAAATTAAAACTATCAAACAAATAAAATAACTCATATTAAAAAACTTGATTAAACTAGTTAACAAGTGTAATTATAAATTAGAGTAGTTCCTCAGTGGAGGTGGTGAGAAACTCGTTAATAAGACCATACAAGGCCATTATGTTCGATAATCTCTTCTCTACAGTCAAAATCCCTGAAAACAAAAATAACCATAGAATAATACACAATAGTATAAGAATAATAGAAAAAAAAATGAATTAGTAAACAAATCAACCAAATTAAAACTATCAAACAAATAAAATAAAACAAATTAAAAAACTTGATTAAACTAGTTAACAAGTGTAATTATAAATTAGAGTAGTTCCTCAGTGGAGGTGGTGAGAAACTCGTTAATAAGACCATACAAGGCCATTATGTTCGATAATCTCTTCTCTACAGTCAAAATCCCTGAAAACAAAAATAACCATAGAATAATACACAATAGTATAAGAATAATAGCAAAAAAAATAACCACAGCTTCCACATATAAGGATTTTGAAATTGAATCCAAGTCAGGAAACAAATCAACAACATCGACATAACCTTGTAGCGTAATTGTTCTAAAACGAAGTTCTTTGGTGAGTTGCAATGCCAACTTAATGGCATTGAACTCAGACATAGCCAGAGATTGGTTGCCAAAACCGATGATGTAACGGTACAGCTGTTAAAAAAGGTCAATAATTATTAAATTATATACATATTTAAATTAAAATTAAACTACACACCTCTACATAACGTTGAATATCCGGAAGAGGGGGTATCGCTTGAATTCCCTCTTAAACATAATGGCACCCCTTGGTGGTATAGGAATATACAGTATGATCGTTTCCTTGGGAGGTTCTTTTATCTTCCTCTCTTTCAAGATGATAACAGCTCCGCCAGCAAGTCCATCCCTAAAAACTGCTCCACACCTAACAATGATACCCTGAAATGAAACAAATTAAAACTATCAAACAAATAAAATAAAACAAATTAAAAAACTTGATTAAACTAGTTAACAAGTGTAATTATAAATTAGAGTAGTTCCTCAGTGGAGGTGGTGAGAAACTCGTTAATAAGACCATACATAGCCATTATGTTCGATAATCTCTTCTCTACAGTCAAAATCCCTGAAAACAAAAATAACCATAGAATAATACACAATAGTATAAGAATAATAGCAACAAAAAAATAAATTAGTAAACAAATCAACCAAATTAAAACTATCAAACAAATAAAATAAAACAAATTAAAAAACTTGATTAAACTAGTAAATAAGTGTAATTATAAATTACAGTAGTTCCTCAGTGGAGGTGGTGAGAAACTCGTTAATAAGACCATACAAGGCCATTATGTTCGATAATCTCTTTTCTACAGTCAAAATCCCTGAAAACAAAAATAACCATAGAATAATACACAATAGTACAAGAATAATAGAAGAAAAAAATGAATTAGTAAACAAATCAACCAAATTAAAACTATCAAACAAATAAAATAAAACAAATTAAAAAACTTGATTAAACTAGTTAACAAGTGTAATTATAAATTAGAGCAGTTCCTCAGTGGAGGTGGTGAGAAACTCATTAATAAGACTATACAAGGCCATTATGTTCGATAATCTCTTCTCTACAGTCAAAATCCCTGAAAACAAAAATAACAATAGAATAATACACAATAGTATAAAAATAATAGCAAAATAAAATAACCACAGCTTCCACATATAAGGATTTTGAAATTGAATCCAAGTCAGGAAACAAATCAACAACATCGACATAACCTTGTAGCGTAATTGTTCTAAAACGAAGTTCTTTGGTAAGTTGCAATGCCAACTTAATGGCATTGAACTCAGACATAGCCAGAGATTGGTTGCCAAAACCGATGATGTAACGGTACAGCTGTTAAAAAAGGTCAATAATTATTAAATTATATACATATTTAAATTAAAATTAAACTACAACCCTCTACATAACGTTGATTATCCGGAAGAGGGGGTATCGCTTGAATTCCCTCTTAAACATAATGGCACCCCTTGGTGGTATAGGAATATACAGTATGATCGTTTCCTTGGGAGGTTCTTTTATCTTCCTCTCTTTCAAGATGATAACAGCTCCGCCAGCAAGTCCATCCCTAAAAACTGCTCCACAACTCCACACCTAACAATGATACCCTGAAATGAAACAAATTAAAACTATCAAACAAATAAAATAAAACAAATTAAAAAACTTGATTAAACTAGTTAACAAGTGTAATTATAAATTAGAGTAGTTCCTCAGTGGAGGTGGTGAGAAACTCGTTAATAAGACCATACAAAGCCATTATGTTCGATAATCTCTTCTCTACAGTCAAAATCCCTGAAAACAAAAATAACCATAGAATAATATACAATAGTATAAGAATAATAGCAAAAAAAAATGAATTAGTAAACAAATCAACCAAATTAAAACTATCAAACAAATAAAATAAAACAAATTAAAAAACTTGATTAAACTAGTTAACAAGTGTAATTATAAATTAGAGTAGTTCCTCAGTGGAGGTGGTGAGAAACTCGTTAATAAGACCATACAAGGCCATTATGTTCGATAATCTCTTCTCTACAGTCAAAATCCCTGAAAACAAAAATAACCATAGAATAATACACAATAGTACAAGAATAATAGCAAAAAAAATGAATTAGTAAACAAATCAACCAAATTAAAACTATCAAACAAATTAAATAAAACAAATTAAAAAACTTGATTAAACTAGTTAACAAGTGTAATTATAAATTAGAGTAGTTCCTCAGTGGAGGTGGTGAGAAACTCATTAATAAGACCATACAAGGCCATTATGTTCGATAATCTCTTCTCTACAGTCAAAATCCCTGAAAACAAAAATAACCATAGAATAATACACAATAGTATAAAAATAATAGCAAAAAAAAATAACCACAGCTTCCACATATAAGGATTTTGAAATTGAATCCAAGTCAGGAAACAAATCAACAACATCGACATAACCTTGTAGCGTAATTGTTCTAAAACGAAGTTCTTTGGTGAGTTGCAATGCCAACTTAATGGCATTGAACTCAGACATAGCCAGAGATTGGTTGCCAAAACCGATGATGTAACGGTACAGCTGTTAAAAAAGGTCAATAATTATTAAATTATATACATATTTAAATTAAAATTAAACTACAACCCTCTACATAACGTTGATTATCCGGAAGAGGGGGGTATCGCTTGAATTCCCTCTTAAACATAATGGCACCCCTTGGTGGTATAGGAATATACAGTATGATCGTTTCCTTGGGAGGTTCTTTTATCTTCCTCTCTTTCAAGATGACAACAGCTCCGCCAGCAAGTCCATCCCTAAAAACTGCTCTACACCTAACAATGATACCCTGAAATGAAACAAATTAAAACTATCAAACAAATAAAATAAAATAAATTAAAAAACTTGATTAAACTAGGTAAAAGGTGTAATTATAAATTAGAGTAGTTCCTCAGTGGAGGTAGTGAGAAACTCGTTAATAAGACCATACAAGGCCATTATGTTCGATAATCTCTTCTCTACAGTCAAAATCCCTAAAAACAAAAATAACCATAGAATAATACACAATAGTATAAGAATAATAAAAAAAATGAATTAGTAAACAAATCAACCAAATTAAAACTATCAAACAAATAAAATAAAACAAATTAAAAAACTTGATTAAACTAGTTAACAAGTGTAATTATAAATTAGAGTAGTTCCTCAGTGGAGGTGGTGAGAAACTCGTTAATAAGACCATACAAGGCCATTATGTTCGATAATCTCTTCTCTACAGTCAAAATCCCTGAAAACAAAAATAACCATAGAATAATACACAATAGTATAAGAATAATAGCAAAAAAAAGATGAATTAGTAAACAAATCAACCAAATTAAAACTATCAAACAAATAAAATAAAACAAATTAAAAAAATTGATTAAATTAGTTAACAAGTGTAATTATAAATTAGAGTAGTTCCTCAGTGGAGGTGGTGAGAAACTCGTTAATAAGACCATACAAGGCTATTATGTTCGATAATCTCTTTTCTACAGTCAAAATCCCTGAAAACAAAAATAACCATAGAATAATACACAATAGTATAAGAATAATAGCAAAAAAAAATGAATTAGTAAACAAATCAACCAAATTAAAACTATCAAACAAATAAAATAAAACAAATTAAAAAACTTGATTAAACTAGTTAACAAGTGTAATTATAAATTAGAGTAGTTCCTCAGTGGAGGTGGTGAGAAACTTGTTGTCGCTCCCGATAAATGGGGAATGGCCCAGATAAAGGTACAGACGCGAACGGTCGGCGAGAGGGACAGTGAGAACACACAGCCGTGAACTCACTGGAGATGAAAAGAGTCGCCAGCTAGGCATTTTTATCCCGGAGGAAAGGTAATGCTGCATAAACCTAGAAAGATATGGATAAGACGGTTTGCGAACCAGAGAGACTGAGAAAGGGGGTTGGTTACAACCTGGGAAGGTATTAGCACCCAGATTGTCCGTCGTACTCGGCGGGATCCACGCTTAAAAGATTTTCTTTAAAGGGGTAGTGTCAGTGCATTTTTGTGTTTCATAGCTGGAAAAGGATGTACAGGTGTCAGTGTAAAAGAAGTGAAGTGTGTAAATGATGTGTCAGTGTAAGAATGAGAATGAATTGCTCATGATAATGAGGCTAAAGGAATGAAGCTGGAAAGAGGGGGAATATACAGAGACTTTTGTTCGATAACTGTTAAGTTATGCCTACGTATCCTCTCGTGCAATGAGGAAGTCAGAACACCGTAGTTCGACCCAAAGAGACTGAAGAATGAATTGACTGGTGAACTGCTTGCTTGTCTATGCTCAAGTGTATGACCTGTCTGGCTCAGGTGCTAACTGTCTTGCATTAGACAGAAGAAGCAAGTTCTCGGTTATGAGTGAAGGTGATGAGAAAAGAATCCCGAAGGAGACGATTATTGTTTGTTTTTGAGTCTTCAGTCTTTTATTGCCTTTTGAAGTTTGTCATAAGTTAATGAGCTTAAGCCTAAACCAATGGATTTAGCAAACTCATCACATCTTCCCTCTGTTTGGGGGTAATGAGAGTACCTTAAGTGTGAAGTCAGATTCTCACACTTAATCACCTTTGGTGTAGGATTAAGATCATTAACCCACTTGTGATTGCTTAGATGTTTTTGGTGTTTTTGTTTAGTGTTGAATAATGAGATTAAGCCATAATCAGGGATTAAACAGACTCATTACACCATCCTAATAGAAGGATAATAGATGAGAATGTTTAAGCTGAGGAAAGCTCCTCAACTTAATCCATGATTAGGGATTAAACTCATGACAAAACAAGCCTTTGATTAAGTGGATTTTATTTAATGATATGATGATGAAGTGAATTTTATGGTTTGTAAGACAACTTGAGGGGGACTTGTCCATTAACACTAGGGTTAGTCCTTCTTAACCAATTAAGGAAGAATTAGAACCCTAATGTAAGGCCCAAGTTACAAGTGTGATGTCTTGATGATTATTAGGTGGATTGATTAAGAGATTTAAACACATTAAGGGTTTAACACTTAGGATTAAAGTTATACACTCCATCCTAATAGAAGGATGCAGGCATAAGCTTAATCACAAAGCCTTAAAGCCTTTAGGGTTTAGTCCCTGATTATGAGATGAGAAAAGAAAACTCAAAAGAGACACAAAGGTAAAGCTAAGTGGGGAGACTAATCAAAACCCTAATCATTGTCATGCTTGGTTGTTCCTAAGGTTTGTGAGGTTTGCAAGAACAATCTTCAATGGAACCACCAGGAAGCAGATGAAAGGATCAAGAGAAGCAAAGTGACTTGCTTCATTCAAGAAGTCAAGTCACTTGAAGGAAGAAAGTGGGAAGAAGAAGAATGAGCAAGCTCAAACTCAAACACATAAAAAAATGCAGCATGGATGCAAGAGAGATGAAAAGAAAAGTTATGAGAAGTGAAGGCAAATTCACTTCCCAAAGTCACTTACCACCTGAAAGGTTAGAAAAGAAATGCAATGCAATGCCAAATATGATGAAGTGACATGATGAGAAGCAAAACCAGAAGCATGTACGAGAGGTTAATGATGCTATGAGATGCTACAAGCATGAGGCAGCACATGGGAGTGATCACACAAGTTCATGAATGCAAATGAAGCAAGTCAAGGAACATGGACATACATGACAAGTTATGAAGTGCACATGGCATACAACATGGCAAATACATGATGCAATGATCAAACATGCTTTCAATATGTCTTATGATGTCAAATGAATCAAATGGATGCTTGAAATGTCATGGAAAGTCATGTTATGCAAGAGAATGCAAGATGGATGCATATGGAAGCCCAAAATAGGGTTTATGGACAATAACACAAACAAAAGTCAAAATCAGAAGCAAAACCTAAGATAAAAAATTGAAAATGCCACTCAAAGGACCCCTAATCCTATACTAAACCAATTCCCAAAGGAGAGGTCTCAACTCCTAACCAAGTTCAAGTTATGGTTTTCTAAAGATTTCTAGGGTTTTAGGGTTCCTAAACAAGAAAATTATCAAACAAAATGAAAATGAAAGATCAAATCATGGCCATTTAATCTCACAAACTACATGCTAAACACAATGCAATGCAAAAAGAATCAATGTCCAACTCCTCATGGATAGGCAGAAATGATTTTTTGAACTTTGGATCAAATTAATGCATAAAAATGATTTTAAATTAATGAAAAATTCTCAAAATGCATCAAGATCAAAAAATAAATTTGGTTTGAAGGTTGGACAATGTTTCTAAATGTCTTAGAACATTTCATGAATTTTTTGGTGATTTTTAAATACCTAAAAGTATTTTTAATAAATTAATTTCCATTAATCAATTAAAAATAAGCTTTTAAATATTTTAAAATACTTTTTAAATGCTAAAAATGAAAATAAAAATATTTTTGTGTCTTAAAAATTAATGAAACTCTTGACAAAAAGTTTCATAATTTTTAGACAATTTTTACTATTTTAAATAAATTATGCAAATAAAATGAAAAGAAATGAAATAAAAATTAAAATAAACTGAAGTAATCAGAAGGAGAGGCTGAGATTGATTCTGGGCTTCACAAAGTTTGACTGGGCGCGCATCTGGACGGCCCAGATTCAAACTTCCCTAATTCTAATTAATTAATTATTAATCCATAATTAAATCTTAATGAAATGATCCAGGCCCTCCAATTGCGTGCGGGAAACACAATCCATTGGCTCACATTCAAACCTGGTGCCCTAACCCTAATTAGAAGTTAATGACTTTCAGGTGGCCGGAGAAGACTTCCGATCGTCTTCTCCGGCCAGCACCCTCCCTGAAAAATGCTAACTCTCACCCTAGCTCACTAAAACCTAATTTTCTTGCCCAGAAATCATTCCCAATCATCATAGAGCAAGAATCAAAAGCCAAAACACATTTATTTTACACAACAAAGCTGAATCGAAGCAAAAGGGATTTAGGTCAAAAAAATTTCAGGAACACCATACATGCTCAAAACTCAATGATTTTCGAAACCAAACATATCATCATGATCAGTGGAACATAGAGAACCATTTAAGAACTTAAAAATGAGTTCCTGGAAAAAATGTTCATGAAGCTCACCTGAACTGGAGCTTTGGCCTCTGACACTTTCTGGCTAGTTTCCTGCTTGCAATCTACTCCTCTTGACCTCCTGAGAAGCTTTCAAAGCTTGGAAAGAGTTTATGATGGCTAGTTCTGAAGTTTGAACAAGATCTGTTCAATGAAGGGCAGGAATCGTGTTTGGGATTCTGAAGGTTTCAGGCTGTGATGATGGTTTCTTTGTGACCAGGGAGATGAGTTGAGTTGACCTATGAAGTTTGTTTTTGTGTTTGTGAGCTGTGTAATAAATTTCGAAAGGTTTTGCAAGTGAGGGTGAAAATGGAGAAGTGGTGTTCTTGCTGGTTTCAGGCTTAGGTTTTGCTTGCTTTGGCTCAGTGAAGCAAGGTGGATTGATCAGTGAAGTTTGTTTGAGTGTTTATGGCTTGTGGAAACAGATTCGAAGGAAAATGCAAGATGGGGTGAGTTTGTGTATGTCTTGCTAGGGCTTGTTTCAGGCTGGCTCCTTATGTGAAATGGCTAGCAAATGGATAGTATAAACAACTCCAATTGGTCAGATGATGTGACCTGGCCTGCTGTGATTGGGATGTTTAATTTTGCAAAAAGTCCACTTTGTTGTAAGGAGGGCAATGGCTAAGTTCTAGCTTGGTACAAGAGGCATGGGCTGCGCAGCAAGGTGTGGAAGAGAGGCTAGAAAAGGTTCAGCATGCTAGGCACCAAGTGGGTGAAGTGTGATGAGTGGTTTTGCAACTTGATCATTTTTGAAACTTCATGAAAATCTCTTGCTTTGCCAACCATGAACATGTGATCTTTTGGTCCAAATCTGATTTTTAGGACTTATGTGATGTTTGTACATTGGTTAGACATGAACTAGAAGTCACAAATGCCTTGGTACAAAGTTTTTGCAAGTTTCTCATTTGGTGCATGTCTTGAAAATTAGTGATTTTTGCCAACTTTAACACACCATAACTTTTGATCCAAGAAGAATTAGATCATGTTCTTGTACTTTTTGAAAAGGGAAAGATCTAATCCACAACTTTCATGACCAAAGTTTTTCCATTTGAAGCATTTTTGGATCAAAAAGTAAGGTTTGAAAAGTGACCTAAATTGACAAATTTCTTAAAATTTAAACATGCCCTAAAAAGTCAACTTTGCAAAAACTTGTAATTCTTGAATTTTGTGAACTTCAACCTTCTTCCATGATCAAATAAAGATCAAATACACTCAAAATGATGAAGATCACCCCTTGGTTGGGTCATTGGGGGTCTCAGATGCCCTGATTTTGCACTGACTTGTCCAGAAAGTCAACTCTTGATCAGATGACTTCCCCATGGAATTTCTTCATGAAAATTGATATGCATACTCCCTATACCATATAAAGACCAATGGAAACAAGAATGACCAAAAAATTTGGGGTTATGGCCTCTGAAACAAAAACCCTAATTTTAGGTCAACTGTGCAGTCTAGCCTGGCTCTGCTTCCATACCAATCCCAGTTCTTGTAATTATTTGGCATTTTCGACTTTGAGAGGATGCAATATGATATAAGAACACAAATGGACCCCTTTGAAGTGATTGGTTGCCTTTTGGAGTGGCTCAAGAGGCTCTTGGATTGCTCAGATCACAAACCCTAGGTGCAGATGACTTAGAACCAATGCAGTGAATCAAAAATGAGATATGAGATGATATGATTGTGTTTATGCATATGAAATGATCACAAGCCATGGTGTGAATGGGTGAGGGAAAATTTGGGGTGTTTACAGCTTCCCCTATTCAAACATGAGTTAGCTGTGCGGGATGTAAGCAACGGCTTAACAGGCAAACAAGATAACTTGTGGTTGAATACCAAAGACAATCCAAAATTTGCACTCACAGAATGAAGAAGAAAAGGGATATAGATTGTAAAAGGAAATAAAGTATATTGTAAAGTGTGGGCGACGGAGGACGACCGTCGAGCAGAGGACAACTGCTGGGTAAAGGGCAATGACGGGGACGGCCGACATGCTGGGGATAAAAGGTAAAGCCAAGACGGGGACGGCCGACTAGCTGGAAAAATAAGATTATGATGGGGACGGCCATCAAGATAAAGTTGTAAGATTCTCTGGGAGTTAATGAAACATGACGGGGACGGCCATCAAGTTCATAAAGCAAGGTAACCGACGATGGGGACGGCCATCGGGCTAAAAAGAAAAGGGACCACGACGGGGACGGCCATCGGGTTAAAGAATAAATGAAATAAACAGATGATGAGGTACGGTCATCAAAGGTGAAGGACGATCACCTAGCAGGGGACGGCTGCTCTGTTGGGGTTAAGATGAGGGACGGTCATCTAAGGTGGAGGACGACCACCAGGCGGGGTACGGCTGCCGAAAATATCGCGACATAGGACGAATGCCGGATAAAAGGTCAACGATGGGGACGGCCATCGGACGAGCATGATGGAGGACGACCATCAAGAGGTGGAGGACGACCACCTAGCAGGGAACAGCTGCTCTCGAGGTTTCTCACGACATAGGACGAATGTCAGATAACCAAAAATCAACAATGTGGACGGCCATTGGATAAAATGATGAAGGACGATCATCAAGAGGTGGAGGACGACCACCTAGCAGGGGACGGCTGCTAAAAAGGTTTATCAAGACACAGGACGAGTGTCAGATAAGAAGGAAAATTTGCTTTGTTGGCGATCTACTGGGGAATGGTAAACACGGACGAGCGTTTACATCCAAGAAACACAAGGTATAAGCGTTTAGATGTTGTGTATAGATTGAAGATGCGGACGAGCATCCTTAAGACTATGATACGGACAAGTATCGGGTAGAAACAAATACTGACACGTGTTCAGAGATGATGATACGGACGAGTATCAACGGGTTAACAAAGAACACGGACGAGTGTTGAATCTGAGGGGACTTTTCTGGGGAATAGTAGACACAAACGAGTATCTATATTCAAGAAGACACAAGTGTTTGACACAGTGTATGGATTAAAGATGCGGACGAGCATCCTTAAGATTATGATACGGACGAGTATCATGTAGAAACAAGCACTTGACGCACGTTCTGAGATGATGATACGGACGAGTACCAACTGGTTAACAAAGAACATGGACCAATGTTGAATCTGTGGGGATATAAATGGTGTATATGAGATACGGACGAGTATCTGTATAAGTATGAGTGTGGATATTGTAAAGATGAGTGTTTATCTGCTGGGGGGAGTGACACGGACGGGTGTCAAGGGGAAGAGTGTAATATAAACAAGTATGTGATATACAAAGTGTAGGTGACTGTGTTGGGGAAATGACACGGGCGGTGTCAAGAAAATGTATATATAAGTATCTGTGAGTGCAAAGGGGACGCCTTTGGCTTTCTGCTGGGAGTATGACATGGATGGGTGTCAGGAAGTATCTGTAATACGGGTGGTTTTGTTTGTAAAGAGTGTTCAGGCGACTTTACTGGGGAGCGATGACACGGACGGGTGTCAAAAGGGAATATATACTGGTGTTTGTGATTTGTGAGGCAACTGCTTTTGCTGGGGACCCTGGTGGGGATTTTCGTGTATTGTATTCTGCATATTGATGAATGGTTATTATTCACAAGTGTTTGATTCACAACATGACTTATGATTATGCTATGTATTTGATTTTTGCCGTAATGCCCCGTATTGGACGGAATGCTACGCTTTGTAGGTGAATATGATGCGAATGCTATGATTGTGCGAAAATACCAAACCGGGACTTGGATCCTGTTGCTGCGAAGATCTCTGGTCGATCTGCTTGAAGTGAATATCCCAGTTGGGGATGAGATCATTGATAGATCTGGTGAGATGTATCTGCTTGGGGATCTAGGTCACTGATTGACATATCCTTGTAATATGGGACCCAGCTGGGGTTTGTAGAAGCTTTCTGTACTCTGTTGTGACTCCTCCATGCATTGCTCTTCTGAATAGAGGCTGAGGATCTGTGGGGAGATGATTCCCTGACTTTGTATTCTGTTGAGGAAGAATGCTTGCCATCTCGACTGGGAGGGGTGACAAGTGGCAACTGGCTGGGGAAAGTTGTTGGCAACTCAGCTGGGGAGAAAACACCTCTGGTGCCAAGAGCGAGTGTTGATTTGCCAGCTTGCTGGGATGTATCTTGCATGCCCCAAGTTGCGTTCTGGATACCTGCAATCCTGCAAAGATAAGGAAACGCACAAATGGTCCCGAGGTATCCTTTACTGGATTCCGTCATAGGAGTTAAGCACTTTCGAGAGTAAGTATATTCCCTGTAAGCATGTGTTATTATTTTCTTAGAGAAAAGCATCTGTATTTATGCAATCAGTTTTTTAGAGACATCAGACATTCTTTGCAAATAAAAATGTACAAGACAAGACATGACTGAAAAAATCTGATTTTATTTATTCATGCGCCCTGAATTGGCAAGATACAGTCAAGGAAACATATCTCCTAAAATGAGGAGGTTGCTACAAATTGAGAAACAAAGTGCTGGCGATGTTGACGACGCTTTCAAAGGAGCTTCCTCTTTCGCCATGACTCGTATGACTTTCGACGTTCTTCGCGTCTTGCTTTCTGAAGGAGGCTGATTCTGATTGAAGCTTGATCCTTTCGAGGTTTGCTAAGTTGTAGGCGATACAGACGAATTCAGAATGCAGTTGTTCGCTTATTCCCTTATTTTGCATGGATCGCCCTTTCGGGTTTTCAATCCATCGGGATACCCATTTTTGCCTGAGTTGTCCAATGCGGCTTTTCAACTCAGCGGGTGTACACATTTTTTGTTTATTTTCCCTTATTTTTGCCCGAGTCTTTTATTCTGTTTTTGACTCGCCGGGACGCCCTATTTTTTCCTGGACTTACATTCTGTTTTTGTGTCCAGCGGGTCATTTTTATGCGAAGTATTTTTTAACTGCATCTGAATTCACAGGGGACGGGAAATCTTCACCATCCATGGTGCTGAGCATCAGTGCTCCACCGGAGAAAACTTTCTTTACCACAAATGGTCCTTCATAATTTGGAGTCCACTTGCCCCTGTGGTCTGTATGAGGAGGGAGGATTCTCTTCAGCACAAGATCTCCTACTTGGTACTCTCGATGCCTGACTTTCTGATCGAAGGCTTTCTTCATTCTCTTCTGATATAGCTGTCCATGACAGATTGCAGCCAATCTTTTCTCTTCAATCAGACTCAGTTGTTCATATCGGGACCGAACCCACTCTGCTTCACTCAGCTTAACATCCATTAGTACCCGCAGAGAGGGTAATTCAACTTCAACAGGTAAGACTGCTTCCATACCATACACAAGCTGATACGGTGTTGCCCCAGTGGATGTTCTGATTGACGTGCGGTACCCATGCAAGGCAAACGGTAGCATCTCATGCCAATCTTTGTAAGTGACTACCATCTTCTGCACAATCTTCTTGATATTCTTGTTAGCTGCCTCCACAACGCCATTCATCTTTGGCCTGTAAGGAGAAGAATTGTGATGTTGGATCTTGAAGTCCCGGCACAGCTCTGCCATCATTTTGTTATTCAAGTTGGAACCATTATCAGTAATGATCCGCTCGGGAACTCCATATCGACAGATGATATCTCTCTTCAGAAATCTGGCTACCACTTGTCTTGTAACATTGGCATAGGAAGTTGCTTCGACCCACTTGGTGAAATAATCAATGGCGACCAGGATGAATCTGTGGCCGTTCGAAGCGGTTGGCTCAATTTTGCCAATCATATCAATGCCCCACATGGCAAAGGGCCATGGTGAAGACATGATGTTCAAAGGATTGGGAGGCACATGCACCTTATCTGCATAGATCTGGCATTTATGGCATTTTCTGGCGTAGGCACAACAGTCTGCATCCATTGTGATCCAGTAATATCCTGATCTTAGCAATTTCTTGGCCATTGCATGCCCTCCTGCATGGGTACCAAAAGATCCTTCGTGCACTTCGTGCATTAACAAGTCTGCTTCTGTCTTATCAACACATCTGAGGAGTACCATATCAAAGTTCCTTTTGTATAAAGACCCATCAGTGTTCAGAAAGAAACTACCAGCAAGCCTTCTCAAAGTCTTCTTATCATTGGAAGATGCCCCAGGTGGGTATGTTTGATCCTCCAAGAAGCATTTAATGTCATGGAACCAAGGCTTATCATCTTTGACAATATCTGCTGCAAACACATATGCTGGTCTATCAAGTCTGGACACTGAAATATGAGGTACAAAGTTAGCAGCTTGAACTTTGATCATGGATGAAATGGTAGCAAGAGCATCTGCAAACTGATTCTCGTCCCGAGGGATATACTCAAGCTTGACGGTTGTGAAGAAAGTCAATAACCTCCTTGTATAATCCCTGTAAGGTATCAGATGATCCTGGTGGGTGTACCATTTTCCGTTGGTTTGATTAACTACCAGAGCTGAATCTCCGAATACAGTCAATGTCTTGATCCTGAGGTCAATGGCTTCCTCAAGACCCATAATGCAAGCTTCGTATTCAGCTTCGTTGTTAGTGCAGTTGAAAGTGAGTTTTGCCGAGAAAGGCATGTGAACTCCTTTGGGTGTAATGAGTACTGCACCAACACCACGACCATTCATGTTAACAGCCCCATCGAACATCATAGTCCATTCTTCCTTCGGGTCAGGCCCTTCAGTGTGAACAGGCTCTTCATGATCTTTTGCTCTTATGAACATGATGTCTTCGTCAGGGAAGTCAAATCTCATAGGCTGGTAGTCATCAATGGGTTGCTCAGCGAGATATTCAGACAATACACTGCCCTTGATGGCTTTCTGAGAAGTGTACTGGATGTCATATTCCGTGAGAATCATTTGCCATCTTGCAACCCGTCCGGTAAGAGCTGGCTTCTCAAATATGTACTTAACTGGGTCCATCTTTGAGATCAATAAAGTAGTGTGGGTCAACATATACTGTCTCAGTCGGCGAGCAGCCCACGCTAAAGCATAGCAAGTTTTCTCGAGCAGTGAATAACGTTGTTCACAGTCAGTAAACTTTTTGCTCAGGTAGTATATTGCATACTCTTTTCGACCAGACTCGTCATGCTGGCCCAACACACACCCCATTGATTCTTCTAATACTGTCAAGTACATTATCAGAGGTCTTCCTTCAACTGGAGGCATAAGGATTGGAGGTTCTTGCAGATATTCTTTGATCTTGTCAAAAGCCCTTTGGCAGCCTTCGTTCCACCTGACCGTCTGTTCTTTTCTTAACAGCTTAAACAAGGGTTCACAGGTTGCTGTAAGGTGAGATATGAACCGCGAGATGTAGTTCAATCGACCTAAGAACCCTCGAACTTCTTTCTCTGTTTTTGGTGCAGGCATCTCTTGAATGGCTTTGACTTTATCAGGGTCAACTTCAATCCCTTTCTCGCTTACAATAAAGCCCAGCAGCTTACCAGATCGCACCCCGAATGTGCATTTATTGGGGTTCAACTTTAGTTGGTATTTCCTCAGACGCTTGAATAACTTGAGCATATTTACCAGGTGATCTTCCTCTGTAAGGGACTTGGCAATCATATCATCCACATAACACTCGATTTCCTTATGGATCATATCATGGAATAACATTACCATAGCCCGTTGATATGTTGCACCCGCGTTCTTTAATCCGAATGACATCACCTTATAACAGAACGTGCCCCAAGGCGTGATGAAGGTTGTCTTCTCCATGTCTTCAGGTGACATCTTGATCTGATTGTATCCTGAAAATCCATCCATGAAGGAGAATACCGAGAACTGAGCCGTGTTATCCACCAATACATCAATGTGAGGTAATGGGAAGTCATCTTTCGGGCTGGCTCTGTTCAGATCCCGGTAGTCAACACACATCCTTACTTTGCCGTCTTTCTTAGGCACAGGTACTATATTAGCAACCCACGGCGGATAGCTAGTTACAGCAAGGAACCCGGCGTCCCATTGCTTTTGTACCTCTTCCTTGATTTTCATTGCCATGTCTGGGCGAGTGCGGCGCAGTTTCTGTTTAACCGGTGGGCATTCTTCTTTCAGGGGCAGCTTGTGCACAACAATGTCGGTGTCCAACCCTGGCATATCCTGATAAGACCAAGAAAACACGTCCACATATTCTTGAAGCAGATCAATCAGTTGTCTCTTCACTGAGTCTTGCAGGCAGGCCCCGATTTTAACCTCTTTCACGTCTTCATCTGTACCAAGATTAATCACTTCAACCTCCTCCTGGTGAGGAGTAATAACCTTTTCCTCTTGTCTCAACAACCTGGCTAGCTCTTCAGGAAGCTCATATTCTTCTTCAACCCCTTCATCAGCTTGATTGATTGGATTGTCAAAGTCATACGAAGTCATAGCCGTGCTGTTGTCGGTGCTGTTTGGAAGGCACTCTCTGCAAGGGTTCAGTTTGTTCATTTTAGTGATTGATTTTAATCTTGCTTAGAAAAGTGAAATAAAGTTATCATTTTGAAAACATCGCCATTTATTTTTTTGTACAAAAAGAAAAATGGAAAAACAGTGAGCGGAAAAGAAAAAGACTTATTTGCAAAAAGATGTCTGATATTTTATTGATTAATCTTGTTTGCACAAAAAGTACAGATGGCCCGATTACAAAATGAGTCTTGTCATCTTGGGCAAGATGCAAGACTTTGATGCATGCTTATAAAAATACAGGAAATAATAATTACTCTGCATGAGTAACCCTTATAATTTCCTGGGAAGACCAGTTTGAGATACTGCTCCCCGGGATCTTTGGACGAATCCAATTCTCCAGATTGCGCTCCTCTTCCAGCTCGTCTTCCAAATTGTTGATAGCATCAGGGGTGAGCATCCCCCCACTGACAAAACCGGGCTTCTTAGCAGCCTCTGCTTGATGTTGTTGAGTTGGTCTGTAACCCAACCCAAATTTGTCCTTCTTCTCCTCCACAGATAAAACCTTGCCCCAGCCTTGGGCAGTTCCTTCCTCAACAACCTTCCGGGCTTGTTGATAAGATGACATGGAGATTCCAGATATAGCAGATGCTTCATTAACATTCAAGGCCTCGAATCCTTGGCTCATTGTTTCATGGATCTCCCCATCCATCTCAATGTACTTATAAGTAGCCAGATGGCTAACAAATATATCCTCCTCCCCACAGATAGTAACAACTTGGCCTTCCCACTCAAATTTTAACTTCTGGTGAAGGGTAGACGTTACTGCGCCAGCGGCGTGAATCCATGGTCTACCCAACAAACAGCTGTAGGCAGGCTGAATGTCCATCACATAGAAGATTGTTGTAAAAGTTTGTGGGCCAATTGTCACAGGCAGCTCAATTTCCCCCAGAACCGATCTCTTAGAACCATCAAAGGCTCTTACTACCAGGTTACTGGGACGCAATGCCAATCCTTCATACTCTAGCTTCACCAGGGCCTTTTTCGGTAAGACATTAAGGGATGACCCTGTGTCTACCAGCACATGGGAAAGGACTGCACATTTGCATTCCATGGTGATGTGCAAGGCTTTGTTATGGTTGCGGCCTTCCGTTGTCAAGTCAGTATTGGTGAACCCTGGCCCATTGCTAGCAGTAACATTTCCAACCACGATTTCCAATTGATTGACAGTGATCTCTTCAGGCACGTAAGCTGCGTGCAAGACTTTGAGTAGTGCATTCCGATGGGCTTCGGAGCACATAAGCAGTGATAGGATAGAGATCTTGGATGGCGTCTGGTGAAGCTGATCCACTATTTTGTAATCACTCTTTTTGATGATTCTCATGAACTCATCAACTTCTTGATCGAATGGTGTTTTCAAAGCTTCCTTAACAGCTTGATCTTCCTGCACCGGGCTCTTTCCTTTTGCCTTGGCAGCAGCTTCTGCTTCGGCAGTGGGTCTTTGAATTTGTGGAGCAAAGAGACGTCCGCTTCGAGTGAAGCCTCCGCCTCCTCCCACATTGTCTATTTGTGGTGCAGGTGTTGATGGTTCAAGGGTGATTTTCTTTCCTTCGCAGTATACGTCAGAGCCGTAGTGCCAAGGGATGGCCCTACTGCTTTCATAAGGTACTGGTCCAGGCACTGTGACAGTGACTGGACTGATGGCAGCTGCAGAGGGAACTGTGATAGTTTGTGGATCATAATAAATCGTGACTGGTGCTCTGATGGGAGCAGCACTTTCTGAGTTGTAGGCAGAGTTGTTTTCAGGATCATAAAATATTGTGACAGTAGAGACATCTTCATGATTTGTTGCTGGTGTTGTAGGAGACATTGTCGGAAGGATGGGTGTTGTTGTTGTAGGAGATTCAAAATGGGGTGATGCTGAAGTTGTAGCAGGAAAATTTGTTGATAACTGATCAGTTGAGATGATAGATGAAGTACTTGTTGATGAAGCCGAAGAATTGTCAGGAACAATGGTTGTTGCAGTTGTAGGAGGTACCGGAACTGTTGCTGATGAGATTGCTGGATTTGTTGGAAATGATGTGGTGATCTGAAGTTGGCCACTCTGAATAAGGCCATCTATACCATTCCTCAGGTTATCGCACCCATTTACTGAAATATTGCAGTAAGCACACCCTAACTCACACCCCGGGAACATGTGACATTCGAGGAGCTGAGCCTTAATTTCTACCAACGGTGTCCGAATCTGACCCACACTGGTTATTAAATAAGACGGCTTGTCTTCTTCAATAGCGTTGATTCTGGGACCCCCGTGGTTTGGCATGGGGTTCTTATTGACATTGGGTGGTGGTGCGAAATTCAGGGCCTTAGAGTCTACCAGGTCTTGTACCTTCATGTGCAAGGCTCTGCACTTTTCTGTACTGTGGCCAGGTGCATTTGAATGGAAGGCACATCTGGCGTTGGAGTCGTAGTTCCTGGGTAGACTATTGGGATCTGGAGGTGCCAACGTCCTTAGCTCAACTAGGTTGAGTTTCAGGAGTTGTGGCAGCAATGTAGCATATGGCATGGGGATCGGATCGATTACCCTGTTGGCTTGAGATGGCCTCTGCTGGAATGGCCTTTGCTGGTTATTGTTGTTGGTGTTGCTGTTGTTGTAATTTCTTGGAGGATACTGATTTTGTTGATGGTACTGAGGTTGTTGCTGATAGTTTTGCTGAGGAGGTTGATAAGCTGGTTGTGGATGAGCTGGAGCGGGGATGGTGACTGCTGCCACAGATCTATGAACATATTGGGGCCTGCCCCTGTTGGTGTGGATGGCATTGGTCTCACCAGTCCTTCTTGGGCCTGCAAAAGGCTTTCTCGCATTACTGGATGAGCTTGCACCATTGTCTGAGATCTTACCCATCTTCAATAGGCTTTCAATTCTCTCCCCGGCTATGACTACATCTGCAAAGCTGGTAGATGAGAAGGCAGCTAGCCTATCAATGTAAGTCCCCTGAAGGGTGTTCATGAACATATCAGCCATCTCCCTTTCTGACATAGGTGGCTGGACAGCAGCAGCAAGCTGTCTCCATCTTTGAGCATATTCTCGGAAGCTCTCTCTAGATGACTGTGACATTCCCATTAGGAGGGTCCTGTTGGGTGCCATATCCAGATTATACTGATACTGTCTGATGAAGGCCTCTGCCAGGTCCTTCCAGCATCTAATAGTTGCTCTTGTCAGATGGGAATACCATTCCCTCGAAGCTCCAGTCAAACTATCCTCGAAGTAGAACATCCACAGCTTCTCGTCCATGGTATAGGCCTTTAGCCTCCCGAGAAAAGATTGTAGATGGGTCCGGGGACAGGAAGTCCCATTATACTTTTCAAAGCATGGCGGCTTAAACTTGTGGGGAATCCTGACCCCGTCTACCAAGCCCATATCCATAACATCGAAACCCAAAGAGTTTTGAGACTTTAAGGATCTTAACTTCTCAGCTATCTCATCCAATCTTCTATCATAAGCTTCTTCCCCGGCTCCCATTACTGTGAACTGATCTTCCTGGGGGTCTTCTTGCAGTACCCTCCCTGCTGTGGCAGGCCCTTGTATATTGACTGGGATGTTGGCCTCTGGATGGAGATGGGGTCCAAAGACTGGGGGATTAGCATGTGGTTGGACTCTTTCATTGTTGCTAGTCCCAGCAGTCCCTGGCTGATGATCTTCCTGATTTCTTCCTTCCACTAGTGCTCTGAGCCTCTCCTGGCTTTGAGCCATGTTGTTTATTACCTCCATAAATTGCGTCATTTGAGTTCTCATTTCCAACCTCTCGTTGGTCATCTGATTTCTGACCTCCGTAAGGTCCTGCTGCATCTGATCCATCTGTATGCCCGGAAGATTGTTACGGGTGGGGTACCTGTGTGGACGGTTGAGTGGAAACCCTCGACGTCGAGCAATAATTCCTGAGAATCACAACAGAGTTAGCAACAACAAAACAAAAACCTACAAAACAAACAAAGGGTTAGCATGCAATGCAGTATGCTTATTTGTTTTCAAGGTATCCGGCTTGGCATTCAGTTTTGACCCTTCCAGACCCTTGAAGATGCTGTTGATATTGCTTGAAGAAAACTCGGATGAAACAAACCAACACAAATATATATTACAGAAAGTAAAATAATACAACTTGTTCTTTTTACAACACAAGCCCTCTAAGGGGTCAAAATACATTACAAGAAAATAGAAGTACATGGAAAGAAAGCAACAACAAGCAAATGGTCAAACACCAAGACCAAACTCATCCTCCCGAACTTCCTTGAGAAGTGCTTCGGTCACAGGATCAGCCGGACGCTCCGTAAGGTTCCTGATGAGGAGATTCCTTGTAGTAACAGCTGTAGTCAGCTTCTTGTGCTGACTTTGGTCCTTGGACCTCTTCACTCCAGCTCTGATCTTCAGTTCTGACATCTCCCTCTGGGCTGCTGCCAGGGCTTCTTGCTGCTCTTTTGCACTAGCTTCCATCTGCTCTATCTTGTCTTGGACCCTCTTGTCCTCCAAAGTACGGGCTTCGGTGATCCTGACCCACCTGGCCTGACTTTCCTTCAGATACAAATCAGTCCTGGCTTTCTGGAACTGGGCTTCCTTGCAAGCATTCTTCAGGATTTGTTCTCCAGCCCTAGACTTCTTAATGTAATCTTCAGACTTCTCAATTCTAGCCAGATGCTCTACCTTCAACTTCTCCAACCTCTCAATATCCAGTCTACCATCACTCCTCTCCCAGAGGGTCTTCTGCAGAGCTTGAGTCAGCTTCTCATTTCTCTCTTTCAACTTCTCAAACTCCTCTAAGCTGACAGTTGCTGGAGGTGGTGTTGTGGAAGGCCCAGGCATATCCTCTATAGTAAAGGGCATCCCAGAGAATTGAGCCCTGGCATGGGACCAATCATAGTATTGTGCTGATGCCACATTGTTACACTTCCCCAGGATGGTTATCCCTTTAGTCTGCACATTGTCCCAGGCCCAGGCTGCCTTCCTAACAATAGCCAGATTAATCTTGTTCTCACAATAAAGAGTCTCAACCAAGTCCTGTGCCTTAGGAGTGTGGACTAGTGCATAGCCCAATTGTCTCTTGAACAGCAGAGGGTTGTAATTAATACTACCCTTAACTCCTATTAGGGGCACATTGGGAAAATGCCCACAGCTAGTGATGATATCCCTGCCTTTTGTGCTTTGAGTGCACCACCTGATATCAGCTGAAGTAAGAGTAGTAAGTCTTCCAGCCCAGTTTTTCTGCTGATGAGGATTCAAAAATGCATCTGTCCTGGGCAAATGCTTGAGAAGCCAAGTATGGAACAAAGGAGCACAGCATCTCACTAATCTTCCCCTCTGCTTTTCATTCCTCTGATGCACTGAATAGTAGAGATCCCCCAATAAAGTTGGCACTGGGTTCTTCAGGATGAAAAGATGAATTGCATTCTTACTAATGAATCGAGGCTCATCTGCAAATAAAACAATCCCATATATGCTCAAAGCCAATAAAGCACAGACTGCTTTCCACTCTCCTAAAGAAGCTTTCAAAGTGGCCTGAGAGACCAAGAAATCCAGATGCAGGCCAGGGATTCCAGCCTTAGAAGTCATATGCTGCCCAATCAGGACTGGTTCTAGATGCAATGCTTTTGCTACCTCTTCATTACCAGGAAAGACCATCTCAGGGTTGAAAGGGACCTCTCTCCTGATAGGTATACCAACTAATGATGAGTAATCCTCCAATAAGGGGCCCAGCTGAAAGTCCTGAAAAGTGAAACATCTCAGTGGGGGATCATAAAACTGAAGGCAAGTGTGGATCAGGCTTCTCTGTGAAGGGTCCAGATCCATAACCATATCAAGTATATCTCCATGGTGTTCCCTGAACAGTGGTATATGGTCTGGAGTGATCAGGGTCTGAATCCTCCTGATGTTTGCTAACTCTGGCTGGAAGAAGTGGTAGGTGATGTTGCTCTTTTTAGGTGCCATGATGTTGAGACTGAGTAGAGACAAGTGTTGGTGATGATACTGAAGAAAAGGGGCACTGATTGGCTGGTGCAGGTGACTGAAGTAGATAGCTGATGGCTGAAGCAGGTGCTGATGAAGATAGGTCAGTACTGAAGATGGGGTCAAAACCAAAACCAAATGAAGATGGATACCCTGAAACACAAATAAGCAAATGTCAATATGATGCAATGATTATGTATGCAAATGATATGCAAAGGGTTTGTGACTAAGCTGGATCTGATCAAATGCCCTGATATAAGTCCATGTGTGTAAGAAATCCAGATGGAGGTCTATAAGTCCAGTAACCAAGGTGGGGGACTCAAATAAAGAGCCACATGTCCACGGTTTAGAATCACAAGAACTCTTCCAACATGGAGTATTCTTAATCAAACAAAGTAACAGGGTATTCTGAGGTCAAGGTACCTGCAAACCTGTAAACAGCCCAACCCCCTCACAGGTGGTGTTCTAAAACAAGGATCCTCAGACTTGGATCAATTATGAGAAGTGTAAACACTTCTAACCCGGAGGTACAGTGTTTACAATAACCATAAAGTTCCTCCTCTAATTCACCTCAATTTCTGAAGGTCATTACTAAAAGGTCATCCAGACTTAGCAGGCTTCCCAGATAGCCCTAGCATTGCAGGAAATCTGCAACACAGAGTTCTCAAGAAGAAACCCATATCTGAACCGTGTTTCATATTCCCGCACCAGACCGAGATGGAATGGGAAAGAATATGATTCACTCTAGCTTAGGTGTCACTCAGGTCCCAGGTATAGGACCTTAACTCTCAATGAATCACCCACCCACCAAAACAAAAACCAGATCCAGCCAGCAGCATGACAGTATGATATATACAAGAGTAATAAAGAAAGCAGTAAAGCAACTGTATATAAAGCAGTAAAAATAAAACAAGTATACAAACACATGTGGCACATAACACCCCAGTAAACACAAATAAATCAAGCGCTAGGAGGAACCCACAAAAAGAAACAGAAGCCCAGGTTACAGTATAAGGGTCCCCAGCAGAGTCGCCAAGCTGTCGCTCCCGATAAATGGGAATGGCCCAGATAAAGGTACAGACGCGAACGGTCGGCGAGAGGGACAGTGAGAACACACAGCCGTGAACTCACTGGAGATGAAAAGAGTCGCCAGCTAGGCATTTTTATCCCGGAGGAAAGGTAATGCTGCATAAACCTAGAAAGATATGGATAAGACGGTTTGCGAACCAGAGAGACTGAGAAAGGGGGTTGGTTACAACCTGGGAAGGTATTAGCACCCAGATTGTCCGTCGTACTCGACGGGATCCACGCTTAAAAGATTTGCTTTAAAGGGGTAGTGTCAGTGCATTTTTGTGTTTCATAGCTGGAAAAGGATGTACAGGTGTCAGTGTAAAAGAAGTGAAGTGTGTAAATGATGTGTCAGTGTAAGAATGAGAATGAATTGCTCATGATAATGAGGCTAAAGGAATGAAGCTGGAAAGAGGGGGAATATACAGAGACTTTTGTTCGATAACTGTTAAGTTATGCCTACGTATCCTCTCGTGCAATGAGGAAGTCAGAACACCGTAGTTCGACCCAAAGAGACTGAAGAATGAATTGACTGGTGAACTGCTTGCTTGTCTATGCTCAAGTGTATGACCTGTCTGGCTCAGGTGCTAACTGTCTTGCATTAGACGGAAGAAGCAAGTTCTCGGTTATGAGTGAAGGTGATGAGAAAAGAATCCCGAAGGAGACGATTATTGTTTGTTTTTGAGTCTTCAGTCTTTTATTGCTTTTTGAAGTTTGTCATAAGTTAATGAGCTTAAGCCTAAACTAATGGATTTAGCAAACTCATCACATCTTCCCTCTGTTTGGGGGTAATGAGAGTACCTTAAGTGTGAAGTCAGATTCTCACACTTAATCACCTTTGGTGTAGGATTAAGATCATTAACCCACTTGTGATTGCTTAGATGTTTTTGGTGTTTTTGTTTAGTGTTGAATAATGAGATTAAGCCATAATCAGGGATTAAACAGACTCATTACACCATCCTAATAGAAGGATAATAGATGAGAATGTTTAAGCTGAGGAAAGCTCCTCAACTTAATCCATGATTAGGGATTAAACTCATGACAAAACAAGCCTTTGATTAAGTGGATTTTATTTAATGATATGATGATGAAGTGAATTTTATGGTTTGTAAGACAACTTGAGGGGGACTTGTCCATTAACACTAGGGTTAGTCCTTCTTAACCAATTAAGGAAGAATTAGAACCCTAATGTAAGGCCCAAGTTACAAGTGTGATGTCTTGATGATTATTAGGTGGATTGATTAAGAGATTTAAACACATTAAGGGTTTAACACTTAGGATTAAAGTTATACACTCCATCCTAATAGAAGGATGCAGGCATAAGCTTAATCACAAAGCCTTAAAGCCTTTAGGGTTTAGTCCCTGATTATGAGATGAGAAAAGAAAACTCAAAAGAGACACAAAGGTAAAGCTAAGTGGAGAGACTAATCAAAACCCTAATCATTGTCATGCTTGGTTGTTCCTAAGGTTTGTGAGGTTTGCAAGAACAATCTTCAATGGAACCACCAGGAAGCAGATGAAAGGATCAAGAGAAGCAAAGTGACTTGCTTCATTCAAGAAGTCAAGTCACTTGAAGGAAGAAAGTGGGAAGAAGAAGAATGAGCAAGCTCAAACTCAAACACATACAAAAATGCAGCATGGATGCAAGAGAGATGAAAAGAAAAGTTATGAGAAGTGAAGGCAAATTCACTTCCCAAAGTCACTTACCACCTGAAAGGTTAGAAAAGAAATGCAATGCAATGCCAAATATGATGAAGTGACATGATGAGAAGCAAAACCAGAAGCATGTACGAGAGGTTAATGATGCTATGAGATGCTACAAGCATGAGGCAGCACATGGGAGTGATCACACAAGTTCATGAATGCAAATGAAGCAAGTTAAGGAACATGGACATACATGACAAGTTATGAAGTGCACATGGCATACAACATGGCAAATACATGATGCAATGATCAAACATGCTTTCAATATGTCTTATGATGTCAAATGAATCAAATGGATGCTTGAAATGTCATGGCAAGTCATGTTATGCAAGAGAATGCAAGATGGATGCATATGGAAGCCCAAATTAGGGTTTATGGACAATACCACAAACAAAAGTCAAAATCAGAAGCAAACCCTAAGATAAAAAATTGAAAATGCCACTCAAAGGACCCCTAATCCTATACTAAACCAATGCCCAAAGGAGAGGTCTCAACTCCTAACCAAGTTCAAGTTATGGTTTTCTAAAGATTTCTAGGGTTTTAGGGTTCCTAAACAAGAAAATTATCAAACAAAATGAAAATGAAAGATCAAATCATGGCCATTTAATCTCACAAACTACATGCTAAACACAATGCAATGCAAAAAGAATCAATGTCCAACTCCTCATGGATAGGCAGAAATGATTTTTTGAACTTTGGATCAAATTAATGCATAAAAATGATTTTAAATTAATGAAAAATTCTCAAAATGCATCAAGATCAAAAAATAAATTTGGTTTGAAGGTTGGACAATGTTTCTAAATGTCTTAGAACATTTCATGAATTTTTTGGTGATTTTTAAATACCTAAAAGTATTTTTAATAAATTAATTTCCATTAATCAATTAAAAATAAGCTTTTAAATATTTTAAAATACTTTTTAAATGCTAAAAATGAAAATAAAAATATTTTTGTGTCTTCAAAATTAATGAAACTCTTGACAAAAAGTTTCATAATTTTTAGACAATTTTTACTATTTTAAATAAATTATGCAAATAAAATGAAAAGAAATGAAATAAAAATTAAAATAAACTGAAGTAATCAGAAGGAGAGGCTGAGATTGATTCTGGGCTTCACAAAGTTTGACTGGGCGCGCATCTGGACGGCCCAGATTCAAACTTCCCTAATTCTAATTAATTAATTATTAATCCATAATTAAATCTTAATGAAATGATTCAGGCCCTCCAATTGCGCGCGGGAAACACAATCCATTGGCTCACATTCAAACCTGGTGCCCTAACCCTAATTAGAAGTTAATGACTTTCAGGTGGCCGGAGAAGACTTCCGGTCGTCTTCTCCGGCCAGCACCCTCCCTGAAAAATGCTAACTCTCACCCTAGCTCACTAAAACCTAATTTTCTTGCCCAGAAATCATTCCCAATCATCATAGAGCAAGAATCAAAAGCCAAAACACATTTATTTTACACAACAAAGCTGAATCGAAGCAAAAGGGATTTAGGTCAAAAAAATTTCAGGAACACCATACATGCTCAAAACTCAATGATTTTCGAAACCAAACATATCATCATGATCAGTGGAACATAGAGAACCATTTAAGAACTTAAAAATGAGTTCCTGGAAAAAATGTTCATGAAGCTCACCTGAACTGGAGCTTTGGCCTCTGACACTTTCTGGCTAGTTTCCTGCTTGCAATCTACTCCTCTTGACCTCCTGAGAAGCTTTCAAAGCTTGGAAAGAGTTTATGATGGCTGGTTCTGAAGTTTGAACAAGTTCTGTTCAATGAAGGGCAGGAATCGTGTTTGGGATTCTGAAGGTTTCAGGCTGTGATGATGGTTTCTTTGTGACCAGGGAGATGAGTTGAGTTGACCTATGAAGTTTGTTTTTGTGTTTGTGAGCTGTGTAATCAGTTTCGAAAGGTTTTGCAAGTGAGGGTGAAAATGGAGAAGTGGTGTTCTTGCTGGTTTCAGGCTTAGGTTTTGCTTGCTTTGGCTCAGTGAAGCAAGGTGGATTGATCAGTGAAGTTTGTTTGAGTGTTTATGGCTTGTGGAAACAGATTCGAAGGAAAATGCAAGATGGGGTGAGTTTGTGTATGTCTTGCTAGGGCTTGTTTCAGGCTGGCTCCTTATGTGAAATGGCTAGCAAATGGATAGTATAAACAACTCCAATTGGTCAGATGATGTGACCTGGCCTGCTGTGATTGGGATGTTTACTTTTGCAAAAAGTCCACTTTGTTGTAAGGAGGGCATGGGCTAAGTTCTAGCTTGGTACAAGAGGCATGGGCTGCGCAGCAAGGTGTGGAAGAGAGGATAGAAAAGGTTCAGCATGCTAGGCACCAAGTGGGTGAAGTGTGATGAGTGGTTTTGCAACTTGATCATTTTTGAAACTTCATGAAAATCTCTTGCTTTGCCAACCATGAACATGTGATCTTTTGGTCCAAATCTGATTTTTAGGACTTATGTGATGTTTGTACATTGGTTAGACATGAACTAGAAGTCACAAATGCCTTGGTACAAAGTTTTTGCAAGTTTCTCATTTGGTGCATGTCTTGAAAATTAGTGATTTTTGCCAACTTTAACACACCATAACTTTTGATCCAAGAAGAATTAGATCATGTTCTTGTACTTTTTGAAAAGGGAAAGATCTAATCCACAACTTTCATGACCAAAGTTTTTCCATTTGAAGCATTTTTGGATCAAAAAGTAAGGTTTGAAAAGTGACCTAAATTGACAAATTTCTTAAAAGTCAAACATGCCCTAAAAAGTCAACTTTGCAAAAACTTGTAATTCTTGAATTTTATGAACTTCAACCTTCTTCCATGATCAAATAAAGATCAAATACACTCAAAATGATGAAGATCACCCCTTGGTTGGGTCATTGGGGGTCTCAGATGCCCTGATTTTGCACTGACTTGTCCAGAAAGTCAACTCTTGATCAGATGACTTCCCCATGGAATTTCTTCATGAAAATTGATATGCATACTCCCTATACCATATAAAGACCAATGGAAACAAGAATGACCAAAAAATTTGGGGTTATGGCCTCTGAAACAAAAACCCTAATTTTAGGTCAACTGTGCAGTCTAGCCTGGCTCTGCTTCCATACCAATCCCAGTTCTTGTAATTCTTTGGCATTTTCGACTTTGAGAGGATGCAATATGATATAAGAACACATATGGACCCCTTTGAAGTGATTGGTTGCCTTTTGGAGTGGCTCAAGAGGCTCTTGGATTGCTCAGATCACAAACCCTAGGTGCAGATGACTTAGAACCAATGCAGTGAATCAAAAATGAGATATGAGATGATATGATTGTGTTTATGCATATGAAATGATCACAAGCCATGGTGTGAATGGGTGAAGGCAAATTTGGGGTGTTTACAGCTTCCCCTATTCAAACATGAGTTAGCTGTGCGGGATGTAAGCAACGGCTTAACAGGCAAACAAGATAACTTGTGGTTGAATACCAAAGACAATCCAAAATTTGCACTCACAGAATGAAGAAGAAAAGGGATATAGATTGTAAAAGGAAATAAAGTATATTGTAAAGTGTGGGCGACGGAGGACGACCGTCGAGCAGAGGACAACTGCTGGGTAAAGGGCAATGACGGGGACGGCCGACATGCTGGGGATAAAAGGTAAAGCCAAGACGGGGACGGCCGACTAGCTGGAAAAATAAGATTATGATGGGGACGGCCATCAAGATAAAGTTGTAAGATTCTCTGGGAGTTAATGAAACATGACGGGGACGGCCATCAAGTTCATAAAGCAAGGTAACCGACGATGGGGACGGCAATCGGGCTAAAAAGAAAAGGGACCACGACGGGGACGGCCATCGGGTTAAAGAATAAATGAAATAAACAGATGATGAGGTACGGTCATCAAAGGTGAAGGACGATCACCTAGCAGGGGACGGCTGCTCTGTTGGGGTTAAGATGAGGGACGGTCATCTAAGGTGGAGGACGACCACCAGGCGGGGTACGGCTGCCGAAAATATCGCGACATAGGACGAATGCCGGATAAAAGGTCAACGATGGGGACGGCCATCGGACGAGCATGATGGAGGACGACCATCAAGAGGTGGAGGACGACCACCTAGCAGGGAACGGCTGCTCTCGAGGTTTCTCACGACATAGGACGAATGTCAGATAACCAAAAATCAACAATGTGGACGGCCATTGGATAAAATGATGAAGGACGATCATCAAGAGGTGGAGGACGACCACCTAGCAGGGGACGGCTGCTAAAAAGGTTTATCAAGACACAGGACGAGTGTCAGATAAGAAGGAAAATTTGCTTTGTTGGCGATCTACTGGGGAATGGTAAACACGGACGAGCGTTTACATCCAAGAAACACAAGGTATAAGCGTTTAGATGTTGTGTATAGATTGAAGATGCGGACGAGCATCCTTAAGACTATGATACGGACGAGTATCGGGTAGAAACAAATACTGACACGTGTTCAGAGATGATGATACGGACGAGTATCAACGGGTTAACAAAGAACACGAACGAGTGTTGAATCTGAGGGGACTTTTCTGGGGAATAGTAGACACAGACGAGTATCTATATTCAAGAAGACACAAGTGTTTGACACAGTGTATGGATTAAAGATGCGGACGAGCATCCTTAAGATTATGATATGATCGATAATCTCTTCTCTACAGTCAAAATCCCTGAAAACAAAAATAACCATAGAATAATACACAATAGTATAAGAATAATAGCAAAAAAAAATGAATTAGTAAACAAATCAACCAAATTAAAACTATCAAACAAATAAAATAAAACAAATTAAAAAACTGGATTAAACTAGTTAACAAGTGTAATTATAAATTAGAGTAGTTCCTCAGTGGAGGTGGTGAGAAACTCGTTAATAAGACCATACAAGGCCATTATGTTCGATAATCTCTTCCCTACAGTCAAAATCCCTGGGAAAAAAAATAACCATAGAATAATACACAATAGTATAAGAATAATAGCAAAATAAAAAAAATGAATTAGTAAACAAATCAACCAAATTAAAACTATCAAACAAATAAAATAAAACAAATTAAAAAACTTGATTAAATTAGTTAACAAGTGTAATTATAAATTAGAGTAGTTCCTCAGTGGAGGTGGTGAGAAACTCGTTAATAAGACCATACAAGGCCATTATGTTCGATAATCTCTTCTCTACAGTCAAAATCCCTGAAAACAAAAATAATCATAGAATAATACACAATAGTATAAGAATAATAGCAAAAAAAAATAACCACAGCTACCACATATAAGGATTTTGAAATTGAATCCAAGTCAGGAAACAAATCAACAACATCGACATAACCTTGTAGCGTAATTGTTCTAAAACGAAGTTCTTTGGTGAGTTGCAATGCCAACTTAATGGCATTGAACTCAGACATAGCCAGAGATTGGTTGCCAAAACCGATGATGTAACGGTACAGCTGTTAAAAAAGGTCAATAATTATTAAATTATATACATATTTAAATTAAAATTAAACTACACACCTCTACATAACGTTGATTATCCGGAAGAGGGGGATATCGCTTGAATTCCCTCTTAAACATAATGGCACCCCTTGGTGGTATAGGAATATACAGTATGATCATTTCCTTGGGAGGTTCTTTTATCTTCCTCTCTTTCAAGATGATAACAGCTCCGCCAGCAAGTCCATCCCTAAAAACTGCTCCACACCTAACAATGATACCCTGAAATGAAACAAATTAAAACTATCAAACAAATAAAATAAAACAAATTAAAAAACTTGATTAAACTAGTTAACAAGTGTAATTATAAATTAGAGTATTTCCTCAGTGGAGGTGGTGAGAAACTCGTTAATAAGACCATACAAGGCCATTATGTTCGATAATCTCTTCTCTACAGTCAAAATCCCTGAAAACAAAAATAACCATAGAATAATACACAATAGTATAAGAATAATAGCAAAAAAAAATGAATTAGTAAACAAATCAACCAAATTAAAACTATCAAACAAATAAAATAAAACAAATTAAAAAACTTGATTAAACTAGTTAACAAGTGTAATTATAAATTAGAGTAGTTCCTCAGTGGAGGTGGTGAGAAACTCGTTAATAAGACCATACAAGGCCATTATGTTCGATAATCTCTTCTCTACAGTCAAAATCCCTGAAAACAAAAATAACCATAGAATAATACACAATAGTATAAGAATAATAGCAAAAAAAAAATGAATTAGTAAACAAATCAACCAAATTAAAACTATCAAACAAATAAAATAAAACAAATTAAAAAACTTGATTAGATTAGTTAACAAGTGTAATTATAAATTAGAGTAGTTCCTCAGTGGAGGTGGTGAGAAACTCGTTAATAAGACCATACAAGGTCATTATGTTCGATAATCTCTTCTCTACAGTCAAAATCCCTGAAAACAAAAATAACCATAGAATAATACACAATAGTATAAGAATAATAGCAACAAAAAAATGAATTAGTAAACAAATCAACCTAATTAAAACTATCAAACAAATAAAATAAAACAAATTAAAAAACTTGATTAAACAATTTAACAAGTGTAATTATAAATTAGAGTAGTTCCTCAGTAGAGGTGGTGAGAAACTCGTTAATAAGACCATACAAGGCCATTATGTTCGATAATCTCTTCTCTACAGTCAAAATCCCTGAAAACAAAAATAACCATAGAATAATACACAATAGTATAAGAATAATAGCAAAAAAAAATAACCACAGCTTCCACATATAAGGATTTTGAAATTGAATCCAAGTCAGGAAACAAATCAACAGCATCGACATAACCTTGTAGCGTAATTGTTCTAAAACGAAGTTCTTTGGTGAGTTGCAATGCCAACTTAATGGCATTGAACTCAGACATAGCCAGAGATTGGTTGCCAAAACCGATGATGTAACGGTACAACTGTTAAAAAAGGTCAATAATTATTAAATTATATACATATTTAAATTAAAATTAAACTACAAACCTCTACATAACGTTGATTATCCGGAAGAGGGGGGTATCGGTTGAATTCCCTCTTAAACATAATGGCACCCCTTGGTGGTATAGGAATATACAGTATGATTGTTTCCTTGGGAGGTTCTTTTATCTTCCTCTCTTTCAAGATGATAACAGCTCTGCCAGCAAGTCCATCCCTAAAAACTGCTCCACACCTAACAATGATACCCTGAAATGAAACAAATTAAAACTATCAAACAAATAAAATTAAAAAAATTAAAAAACTTGATTAAACTAGTTTACAAGTGTAATTATAAATTAGAGTAGTTCCTCAGTGGAGGTGGTGAGAAACTCGTTAATAAGACCATACAAGGCCATTATGTTCGATAATCTCTTCTCTACAGTCAAAATCCCTGAAAACAAAAATAACCATAGAATAATACACAATAGTATAAGAATAATAGCAAAAAAAATGAATTAGTAAACAAATCAACCAAATTAAAACTATCAAACAAATAAAATAAAACAAATTAAAAAACTTGATTAAACTAGTTAACAAGTGTAATTATAAATTAGAGTAGTTCCTCAGTGGAGGTGGTGAGAAACTTGTTAATAAGACCATACAAGGCCATTATGTTCGATAATCTCTTCTCTACAGTCAAAATCCCTGAAAACAAAAATAACCATAGAATAATACACAATAGTATAAGAATAATAGCAAAAAAAATAACCACAGCTTCCACATATAAGGATTTTGAAATTGAATCCAAGTCAGGAAACAAATCAACAACATCGACATAACCTTGTAGCGTAATTGTTCTAAAACGAAGTTCTTTGGTGAGTTGCAATGCCAACTTAATGGCATTGAACTCAGACATAGCCAGAGATTGGTTGCCAAAACCGATGATGTAACGGTACAGCGGTTAAAAAAAGGTCAATAATTATTAAATTATATACATATTTAAATTAAAATTAAACTACAAACCTCTACATAACGTTGATTATCCGGAAGAGGGGGGTATCGGTTGAATTCCCTCTTAAACATAATGGCACCCCTTGGTGGTATAGGAATATACAGTATGATTGTTTCCTTGGGAGGTTCTTTTATCTTCCTCTCTTTCAAGATGATAACAGCTCCGCCAACAAGTCCATCCCTAAAAACTGCTCCACACCTAACAATGATACCCTGAAATGAAACAAATTAAAACTATCAAACATATAAAATAAAACAAATTAAAAAACTTGATTAAACTAGTTGTTCCGGCTCGGCCCAATTCTTATTGGGCCAGAAAGATTGGCCCATTTGTTTCGGTCGACGTCGAGCACAATCAATAAAAGTGGTCCCCAGTCGACCACTAATGGGAAACGGTCAATACTAGCCGTTAGAGGGTCTCTCCATGCTCGGATCATTAGTGGTCGACTGGGGACCACTTTTATTGATTGTGCTCGACGTCGACCGAAACAAATGGGCCAATCTTTCTGGCCCAATAAGAATTGGGCCGAGCCGGAACAGGAGCCCCCTAAGTTATTGCTCGTGCTATCGAGCAATGACTTGAAAACGACGAGGTGGTCGACGGAGTGTGACGTTGTGATCGAGGATCTATGCTGTTGGTTTTCCGGGCAGATGGTACGTTGCTCGGCAGAGGAATATGAAACGAAAAGCTAGGGTATCTGGATATTCGCGCCTATTAATGATTTGACGGCTAGCCTAGGGGCTAGCGTGTAGGGGTCACGCATGCGCACACGTGTCTTCTTTCCTATAAATAGGATTCCCAGGGCCCATTTTGATCTTTTCGTTTCATCTCTTCTCTCAAACCGTTGCTCGTTCAACCGCCGTTGCTGCAGCCGTCGACCACCGCTAGTTCTTACCGACCACCCTTCGCAGAAGCTTAATCTCTTCCAAAATGTCTTCTCAAGCTCAAGGTACCGTTCTTTTCCTTTCTCTTGAGCGTATATAGCGTAGTTTCTGTAGAATGCATGTGGTTTAGGGTGATTTTACCGGTAGTTTTAGGATTTGGAATTAGAAAACTTTAAAGCTCTTGCCACCGTAACTGGTCGGCTGTGAACCCTAACTTTAGGGTCGACACAGACCTTGGTCGACTTAGGCTTTAGATCTTTTTGATATAGTTGTTATCTGTACTGTTGGGCGTCAGCTGTTGCCACGAGCAACGGTTAGCCAGGGCTACAGCTCGGAACAGAGTTTCTGAGCTGAGGCGCGCCCTTTCACTTGTTGAGCGGTGGAAGGGTGGATTTGATATTCTTAATCGAATTCACTGATGCCTTTCCTCTGCTTTTCAGGTGATAACTTGCTCGAGGACCCGTTGGTTGTGCTTTCTGAGGATACGTCCTCGGAGAGTACGGAATCGTCTGCGTCCATACCCTCAGGCTCGGGGGGCTCTTCTGACAGTTCGAGTACAAGTACCACGGGGCAGTCGACAGAATCGCCTCAGTGTCCTACCCGGTCGGGGGTCTCGCCCGAAGAATGGGTGGTTGAGGACTTGCTGGAAAAAGTGTCTTCTTTCTCGAGGCCTCGGTCGGAGCCGCTGCCAATTGTTGGGAATCCTGCTGACTGGGTCGTGACATGCCCGGGAGACGACGACCGCATCTTCTCAGACTTTCGCGGCCGAGCGTTTTCTATGTATGAATATGCTACCTCGATCTTGGGGGTGACGCTGCCCTTTAGTGATTTTGTGAGCGCTGTGCTCGGACACCTCTGCATAGCCCCTTCTCAGCTGCATCCGAACTCATACGCCTTCCTCAGGGCGTTTGAGATGACGTGTGCTTTCTTGGGCGTCGGGGCCACGCTTCCCCTCTTCTTTCGCCTCTTTTCCCTACAGCGCCAAGTCGGGCGAGGGACCGATCGGAAGGGGTTCGTGTCTTTTAAACAACGGACCAAGATTTTCAAGGCCCACTCGGAGTCTATCCGGGCTTTCAAGAACGATTACTTCTTAGTAAAGCCTGCGAGCGATGCGGCCGTCAGAGCTATGAGTTTTCTTGGGATTGACACCAATGAAAACGACGAGCCCAGATTGGACGACCAAGGGGAAGTGATTCCGAGGAGGTTATGGATGTTCCCCTTCTCTTGGAGTTACGTGCATTATGAACGGCCAGTGGGGGAATTCGTTCAGGTGGGAGACACTCTGAACGATGATGATGCGGCCAGCTTCGAAGCTTTTAGGAAGTTGATAGCTTCTTTCACTCTGACACCTCTATTGGACGGGGAAGGCAAAGTTATGGTCGATCAGGATGGGGGAGAGGCTTTGGAGCGTCCCCTGATCAATGTTACTGATCTGCTGGCTTGTAATAATGGGCAGGAGATAGCTGATTTTTTTGGTATCTGTTTGCTTATGCTCGTTATGTTTTTTATTTGACTTTGTTGCTCGTAGCTAATTTTGGTTTTGTTCCTCTTTTTAGGTTCTTTGACTAATCCTCTGGATAAAATCCATGAACGGCTAGTCCAGCAGCAGCGAAAGCGGTCGAGGGTCGTGCAGACCAGATTGACTGAGGCAAGCGGTTCAGGCTCGGGTCTGTTGGTTCAGGGCTCTCCGGGGGCTTCCACCGGTTCTTTAATGAAGAAACATAAAGCAGCGGCCACTGTGGATCTGACGGCCGGCGCTCCTCCAAAGCCAAGGCATGGGATACCCCCGTGTTTCGTCGTTCGGAACTTTTTCGAGGGGAATACAATGGATGTGGACCGGGCGGATTCTTTGTTCCTGGAGGGGATGGATCGCCCTGCTCGGCGGCTCTCTTTGGCCCAGGACGCGAGCGCGGTGATGCGGGTCCTGACTATGGCCTGGATGACGGCTGAAGGGTCTCCTTTGCTGGAGCGGGAGAACAGCAAGCTCAAAGAGCAATTGGCTGCTTCCGAGGCCAAGCTGACGGCGTCTACCGAGGAGGTAAAAAAGGTTACCACAGAGTCTGCTGAGCGAGCGACTATCATCGCCAAATTAGAGGTCGACAAGAGGAAGCTGCTCGAGCAGAATAAAAAGCTAAAAGATGCCTTTTGCCCCAAAGAGGATGAAGACGAGGACACCAAACATTTGATTACGAGGGCTCAGTTCCTCGCTCGGATCGACCAGGACATGGAAGATCTGAACGCGTCTACTGAGTTCAGTTTTCAAAATGCGGTGGACCAAGTGAAAGCTCTCCACCCTGACCTCGCCTTGGACGTTGATCGAATTAACTATCTTTATAAGGTGGTGGACGGTCAGATTGTTGTGCCTGCGGACTTGGTGGTGGCCGACTCTCAGCCGGGGACGATTGTCCAGCCTGATCAGCCAGAGGAGCAGCCGGGCCATGAGGAAGCTCGTGTGGAGGAAGATCGCCCGGCAGATGAAGATAATTAATTTGTGGCCTGTGCGCCTTGTATTTTATAATGTATCTTGTTTTGGGGGGCGTGGCCCCCTTTATTTGTAATTCCGAACAAGTCGGCCTTTTGGTGCCGCATTTATTTTAAATGTTAAGTGTTTGACACTGGAGGTCGGTTACATATATTGTTTGCTCGCCACTATTCGTTCGTCGGAGGACATAATTTGTTATTATTTTTACTAAGTGTTTGACGCTCATATTTGCATCAATTAGAAGTGATTGGATAGGCACGGGGGGTATGGACGACCTGTTGGTTAGGGGAACCAATCAGTCTTGGAGGGTTGTATCCTCGATTGGTGCCCGGGTCAAGGTAATGGCCCGGGCTCCATGGCGTGAACGTCCCATCGCGAGCTGGGGTTCTACCTGGTCGTGGTACATAGGCGACGTCGGACTCGTTCGAGTATCCGTTCGTGCGACAAGTTTTTCTTTTGCTCGAAAAGAGATCTTGCTTTATTTGTGATATTTAGACTGACGTGCTCGTACCTAGGCACGCAGTTAGTCTCTCTTTCTCTTCCCCTGGGAATTGAGCAAGATGACTGGCTTAACTATAATATTGTTTAAGTTTCTCGGTGTTCCACGGCCGAGCGAGTTCTTCCCCGTGTAGATTTTCTAAGTAATAAGCACCGTTCTCGGTTTTTGCTCGAACGCGATATGGGCCCTCCCAGTTGGGCGTTAGTTTTCCCTCGCGGGGATCCCTGTGGTTTCTTCTAAGGACGAGGCTACCTACTTCGAACATCCGCCTGATGACCTTGGAATCATACCGAGCGGCTATCTTTTGTTTGAGAATGGTTTCTCGAAGGGCAGCATCTGATCGAATTTCCTCGACCATGTCGAGCTCGTCTCTTAAAGCTTCATTATTGACATCTTGTTCCATGGGGAATTCCGTGCGTCTCGAACGGACATGCATTTCTATTGGAATTACTGCTTCGGTCCCATATGCTAATCGAAATGGGGATTCTCCGGTCGTTGAATGGGGAGTGGTTCTATACGCCCATAATACGCTATGTAGTTCCTCGACCCAGTGTTTCTTATGCTCGTCTAACCTTCGTTTCAGACCTCTCAGGATTACCCTGTTTGCGGCCTCGGCTTGCCCGTTAGTTTGGGGGTGCTCGACTGATGCGAAATGTTGTTTTGTCCCTATTGACGCGACGAATTCTTTGAAATGTTTATCCGTGAATTGAGTTCCGTTGTCGGTCACAATAGCGAGGGGCACTCCAAACCGGGCGAGGATGTTTCTTTTGAAGAATCAAAGTATATTGAGTGCAGTGATTTTGGCCAGAGCCTCAGCTTCTATCCATTTGGTGAAATAGTCGACGCCTACAATCAAGTATTTGTTCTGACCAGACCCAACGACGAAGGGTCCTAGAATGTCCATTCCCCACCATGCGAACGGCCAGGGTGATGATAACGATTTTAGCTCGGAAGGAGGTGCTATGTGCACGTCCCCATGTCGTTGGCATTTATCGCATCTTTTTACATGCTCCTTTGCATCGTGCTGTAGGGTGGGCCAGTAGTATCCTGCTCTCAGAATCTTCCGAGCTAACGAACGTCCGCCCGGATGTTGCGCATTGATTCCCTCGTGGACTTCCCTTAGGACGTGTGGAATGTTTTCCTCTTCTACGCATCTGAGGAGGGGTGTAGAGAATCCTCGACGATACATGCGTCCGCCTACTAAAGAATACGAGCACGCCCTCCGTCGTACGGTACTAGCCTCTTTCGGGTCGGTTGGTAATTCTCCTTTAGTTAGGTAGTTGAATACTGGGGTCATCCAACAACTTGTGTCGCCCACTAGGTTAATGTGTGTGCAGGGTGATGAATGTCCAATACTTGGTTGGGGGAGCAGTTTTTGTATGACGGACTTGTTGTTTCCTTTCCTTTTAGTGCTCGCCAGCTTGGATAGGATATCTGCGCGGGCGTTGCTTTCCCGTGGAACGTGTTTGATTTCCACATTCTTAAACTGCTTTATTTCGTCTTTTACGAGGGCCAGATATTCGGCCATGCTGTCACTCCTGGCCTGGAAATCTCCACGGACTTGGCTCGCGACCAATTGGGAGTCTGTGCAAATTATGATCTCTTCTGCTTCTAGGTCGTTCGTGAGCCGTATGCCTGCTAAGAACGCTTCGTACTCCGCCTGGTTGTTAGAAGTAGGGAAAGATAGAGTTAAAGATACTTCGATGACGTTCCCTTCCTCGTTCTCCAGAATGATACCGGCCCCACAGCCCGTCGGGCCAGATGCACCGTCTACGAAAATAACCCACTTAGACGAAGCTTGCGTGTCTTGCTCGGTGAAGGTAAGTTCAGCCACGAAGTCGGCCAGTGCTTGCGCTTTGAGGGCTTGTCTTCCTTCGAATTTGATATCGAATTCAGACAGTTCTAGTGACCATTTTAACATTCGGCCGGCCATGTCTGGTCGACCGAGCAACTGTCTTATGGGTTGATCGGTCCTTACGATGATGGTGTGAGCCAGGAAGTAGTGGCGTAGTCTTCTAGCCGCGAGAAGAAGGGCTAATGTGACCTTTTCTATCTGAAGGTACCGAACTTCTGGACCGTGGAGAGCCTTGCTCGTGAAATACACGGGCTTTTGCCCTTCGGGTCGTTCGCGCACAAGGGCCGCGCTTACTGCTTCGTTGGCGACCGCGAGGTAGAGATATAGAGTTTCCCCTTCCTCTGGTCTGGATAAGACTGGAGGTTCACTTAATGCCCTTTTCAGGTGGGATAGTGCTAACTCGCACTCTGCTGTCCATTCGAACGTCGCTTCCTTACGGAGCAGTTTGTAAAAGGGGAGGGCGTGTTGAGCAGATTTTGCCACGAATCGGGCAAGGGAAGTGATGACCCTGTTTAGTGATTGTATAGACTTCTTTGACGTGGGAGTTGGGAACATCGCGAACGCTCGACACCTATCGGGATTAGCCTCAATGCCTCGTTCGGTCAGATAGAATCCGAGGAATTTTCCCGCTCGGACGCCAAAGGTGCATTTCTCAGTGTTGAAACGCATTTTGCATTTTCGTGCTTGGTCGAAGACTTTTCGCAAATGGGACGCGTGGTCCGTCTCCCGTTGAGATTTGACGATCATGTCGTCCATGTATACTTCGAGCATGTCTCCGATTTCAGTTCGGAAAACTTTATTCATCATGCGCTGGTACGTTGCTCCTGCGTTTTTTAGACCGAAAGGCGTAACGTTGTAAAAATAATTGCCCGACTCGGTCATGAAGGCCGTGTATTTTTTGTCAGACACGGCCATGGGTATCTGATTGTACCCCGAGTATGCGTCCATGAAGGATAATAATTTGTATCCGGACGAGTTGTCGACCAACTTGTCGATGTTCGGTAAAGGGTATGCATCTTTCGGGCACGCCCGATTGAGATCGGTATAATCAACGCACATTCTCCATTTTCCACTAGATTTTTTCACAAGTACAACATTTGAGAGCCAGGTTGTATACCTGGCCTCGGTTACAAATTTTGCCTCTAGGAGGTCTTTAACGGCAGATTCGGCAGCTTCAGTCTTTTCGCTCGACTGTTTTCTCCTGCATTGAGCGACCACTTTATATGTTGGGTCGATAGAGAGGTGATGACAAGCTGTTTCGGGGTCGAGCCCTAGCATTTCTGCGGCACTCCATGCGAACAAATTTGTGTTCCCTTTGAGGCAAGCTTCCAACTGTCGCTTTGCTAACTCGGGCAGGTGTGCCCCAATCTTGACGCACCGGGCAGGATCTTCTCCCAAAGGAATTAGCTCGAAGTCTCCGTCCGGTATTGGTCGGGTTAAGGCCTCTGCTGGTCTCTGGATGCTCTCGCTATTGTTTGAAAACCTGCAGTCTAAGTCGATTGAATCGACTTGAGGGAAGGCCTTGGGCACATCTGGTGGATCCAGTGTCGGGGGAACTGGTTGGTATGATTTTGAGCTGAGGCCTTTCGATGCTGCCTCGAAACATCTGCGGGCAGCGTCGACATCTCCGTGCAATGTAGCGACTCTGCCTGAAGTAGTATAGTACTTCATCTTCAAATGAACGGTGGATGATACGGCTATCAGCTCGGCCAGAGTTGGTCGTCCTAATATGCATTGATATAGTGATGGACAATCCACGACAAGGAATTGGACTCTAACCGTTCTGGCCGTTTCGCCTGCCTCGAAAGTGACAAACAGGTCAACATAACCCCATGGTCGGGATACCGCTCCGTTGAAACCTTGCAGGTCTGATCCGACGTATGGAGTTAGATGTGTTTCGTTCAGTTGGAGTGTTGAAAATAGTTGGGAGTACATGATATCGCACGAACTTCCTTGGTCTACCAATATTCTTCTTACGTCGAAGTTCGCCATGCGTGCTCGGACGAGCAAAGGAATGTTGGCGTTTGGTGCTCCTCCCAGGAGCTCTTCTCGATAGAATGCGAGGGGTACGGAACCTTCCCTCGGAGGATCTAAGGTGGCGTTTTGCGCGGGCCCTTTGGCGATCAGTTGGTCGAATTTTCTCTTCACAGAACCGACCGTGATTTTATTGAATCCTCCTCCTGATATGACCATCGCCGAAGGGAAAGCTTCCCATGGACTGTGAGAGGAAAGGTATCCTGTGCTCTTGGTGTGGTCTGGTAAGAAGAAGTCTTCCGGGCGATAAATGCTCAGGGCGACCTGCATGTTAGCGTCCGCGGGGATGGGCACGGCCTCTTCGATTTTCTGGGTTTCTTGCGCGTCCTGCCGAGAATTTTCTCTGGACTTTGTGAACTGCTTCAAATGCCCGTCTTTGATGAGGATTTCGATTGCGTCCTTGAGGTGGATGCAATCCTCTGTGTTGTGCCCGTGGCTCTTGTGGAACCTGCAGTATTTCGTTTTATCTGTGCCGGGCTTGGTAGGTTGTTGCCTTGGAAAACGTACTCCTGCCTGTTTGAATTCTGAATTGGCGCACTCAGATAAGATTTTCTCCCTGGAGGCTAGGAGAGGTGTGTATTCGTGGAACCGACCGATAGGTCCTCGGTGCTCCCGCGGTTCACGGGAGCGATCATCCTTTCTTTTGTCTCCTCCCCGACGAGATGTCGAGGGTTCTTCAGCTCGATGCGGTTTGGTGTCTTCCCGACGTCGGGCGTCTCTTACTGAACTGGCCGCCTGCTTTTCTTCATATTGGATGTAAGCTTGGGCTTTTAGCAGGAACGTGTCGAGGGTCGCTGGGGTTTCAATACCGACCGCCCGATGAAAGTCTGTCGAGGGACGCAGCCCTCCTTCAAGCAGATACTTTTTCATGTCGTCGGTCGTGGATACTTGAACCGCTTCTTTATTGAATCTTTCGATGTAGGTTCGTAAAGGCTCGTCCCTCCCTTGGATTATTGCTTCGAGCGAAGCCTCTGTCTTAGGATGTCGTCTTGACGCAGTAAAGTGCCTAGAGAACGTGCGCCCAAGTTGTTTCCACGACGTGATGAAAAGTGGTATATGGTCTGGAGTAATCAGGGTCTGAATCTTCCTGATGCTAGCTAGCTCAGGCTCAAAGAAGTGATAGGAGATGTTACTCTTCTTAGGTGCCATGTTGCTGAAGAACAGGTGCTGATGATGATGACTGAGAATAACACTGAAGATGGGCCACTGACAGGCTGAGACTGGTGATGCAAGTGACTGAAGCAAAAAAGCTGATAGCTAAAGTAAGTGCTGATGAAGATAGGTCTATGCTGAAGAAGGGGTCAAAACCAAGCCAAAATATATGATGGATACCCTGAAAAACAAATAAACACATGTCAAAAATGATGCAATGAGGATGTATGCAAATGATATGCAAGGGTTTGTGACTGAGCTGGATCTGATTAAGTGCTCTGATATAGGTCCATATATGTTCAAGAAATCCAGATGGAGGTTCATAGGTCTAGTAACCAAGGTGGGGGACTCAAATAAAGAGTCACATGTCCAGGGTTAAAATCACAAGAACTGTTCCAAGATGGAGTACTCTTAACAATGTAACAGGGCATGTGGAGGTCGAGGGTACCTGCAAACCTGTAAACAACCCAACCCCCTCACAGGTGATGTTCTAAAACAAGGATCCTCAGACTTGGGTCAGTTATGAGAAGTGTAAACACTTCTAACCCAGAGGTACAGTGTTTACAATAACCATAAAAGATCCTCCTCTAATTCACCTCAGTTTCTGAAGGTCAATACTAAAGGTCATCCAGACTTAGCAGGCTTCCCAGATAGCCCTAGCACTACAGGAAATCTGTAGCACAGAGTTCTCAAGAAGAAACCCATATCTGAACCGTGTTTCATATTCCCGCACCAGACCGAAATGGAATGGGAAAGAACATGAACCACTCTAGCCTAGGTGTCACTCAGGTCCCAGGTATAGGACCTCAACTCTCAATGGAACACCCTCCCACCAAAGCAACAAAACAGATCCAGCCAGCACAGTATGACAGTATGATATATGTAAAGCTATAAAGAAAGCAATAAAACAACTGTACATAAAGCAAAAATAAATACAAATACAAGCACAAATAGCACATAACACCCCAGTAAACACAAATCAATCAAGCGCTAGGAGGAACCCACAAAAAGAACCAGAAGCCCTGGTTACAGTATAAGGTTCCCCAGCAGAGTCGCCAAGCTGTCGCTCCCGATAAATGGGAATGGCCCAGATAAAGGTACAGACGCGAACGGTCGGCGAAAGGATGATGCGAGAACACACAGGAGTGAACTCACAGGGAATGAAAGAGTCGCCAGCTAGGCATTTTTATCCCGGAGGAAAGGCAATGCTGCATAGACCTAGAAAGATATGGACAAGACGGTTGCGAACCAGAGAGACTGAGAAAGGGGGTTGGTTACAACCTGGGAAGGTATTAGCACCCAGATTGTCCGTCGTACTCGACGGGATCCACGCTTAAAAGATTTGTGTTTTAAAGGGGTAGTGTCAGTGCAATTTGTGTATAAAAGAGCTGGAAGAAAGATGTACAGGTGTCAGTGTATGAGTTAGTGAAGTGTGATATATATAGTGTCAGTGTAAGAACTAGAATGAAATGCTCATGAATGAGGCTAAAGAATAAGGCTAGAAGGAGGGGGAATATACAGAGACTTTTGTTCGATAACTGTTAAGTTATGCCTACGTATCCTCTCGTGCAATGAGGAAGTCAGAACACCGTAGTTCGACCCAAAGAGACTGAAAGATGAATTGACTTGTGAACTGCTTACTTGTCTATGCTCAAGTGTATGACCTGTCTGGCTCAGGTGCAAACTGTCTTGCATTAGACGGAAGAAGCTAGTTCTCGTTTATGAGTGAATGAGATGAGAAAAGAATCCCGGAGGAGACGATTATTGTTTGTTTTTGAGTTTTCAGTCTTTTATTGCTTTTGGATGTTTGTCATAAGTTAATGAGCTTAAGCCTAAACCAATGGGTTAGTAAACTCATCACATCTTCCCTCTGATTAGGGGTAATGAGAATACCTTAAGTGTGAAGTCAGATTCTCACACTTAATCACCTTTGATGCAGGATTAAGATCATTAACCTACTTGTGATGATTTAGATATTTTTGGTGTTTTTGTTTAGTGTTGTGTAATGAGGTTAAGCCATAATCAGGGATTAAACAGACTCATTACACCATCCTAATAGAAGGATAATAGATGAGGGTGTTTAAGCTGAGGAAAGCTCCTCAACTTAATCCATGATTAGGGATTAGACTCATGACAAAACAAGCCTTTAATTAAGTGAATTTTATTTAATGATATGATGATGAAGTGAGTTTTATGATTTGTAATACAACTTGAGGGGGACTTGTCCATTAACATTAGGGTTAGTCCTTCTTAACCAATTAAGGAAGAATTAGAACCCTAATGCAAGGCCCAAGTTACAAGCTTGATGTCTTGATGATTATTAAGTGGATTGATTAAAGGATTTAAACACATTAAGGGTTTAACACTTAGGATTAAAGTTATACACTCCATCCTAATAGAAGGATGCAGGCATAAGCTTAATCACAAAGCCTTAAAGCCTTTAGGGTTTAGTCCTTGATTATGAGATGAGAAGAGAAGACTCAAGGAGACACAAAGGTAAGAAACTAAGTGGGGGGACTAATCAAAACCCTAATCATTGTCATGCTTGGTTGTTCCTAAGGTTTGTGAGGTTTAAGAAAGAAGCCTTCAATGGAACCACCAGGAAACAAATGAAAGGATCAGGAGAAGCAAAGCAACTTGCTTCATTCAAGAAGTCAAGTCACTTGAGGAAAGAAAGTAAGATGGAGAAGAAGAAGAATGAGCAAGCTCAATATCAAACACATAACAAAATGCAGCATGTGTGCATAAAAGAGATGAAAAGAAATTGTGAGAAGTGAAGGCAAATTCACTTTTCCAAGTCACTTACCACCTGAAAAGTTAATGAAAGGAATGCAATGCAATACAAAATGAGATGAAATGATATGATGGAAAACAAAATCAGAAGCACATACATGATGATAATGATGCTATGAGATGCTACAAACATGAAACAACACATGGGGATGATCATACAAGTTTATGGATGCAAATGAAGCAAGTTAAGAACCATGATCATACATGACAAGTTATGAGATGCAAATGACATACAACATGGCAAATGCAAGAGGCAATTATCAAACATGCTTTCAATATGTCTTAAGATGTCACATGAATCAAATGGATGCACAAAATGCTATGGCAAGTCAAAGTATGCAAGCAAATGCAAGATGGATGCATATGGAAGCCCAAATTAGGGTTTATGATCAAAGCATCAAACAAAAACCAAAATCAGAAGCAAACATCATTATAAAAAATTGGAAATGCATTCAAAGGATCCCTAATCCTATACTAACCCACTGCCCAAAGGAGAAGTTCCAACTCTTAACCTAATTAGGGTTATGAATTTCCTAAGATTTCTAGGGTTTTTGGGTTCCTTAACAAGAAAAATGCCAAACAAATGGAAAATGAAAGATCAATTCATGCTAAATTAATCTCACAAACTACATGATATGCTAAACACAATGCAAAAAGAATCAAAGTCCAACTCTCAATGGTTAGGCAGAAATGATTTTTTGAAGTTTGGATCAAAACAATGCCTTAAAAATGAATTAATTCCATGGAAAATTCTCAAAATGCATCAAGATCAAAAAAGAAATTTGGTTTGAAGGTTGGACAATGTTTCTAAATGGTTTTAAATGTTTCATGAATTTTTTGGTGATTTTTAAATACCTAAAAGTATTTTTAATTAATTAATTCTCATTAATTAATTAAAAATAAACTTTTAAATATTTAAAAATATTTTTTATATGCTAAAAATAAAAAATGAAAATATTTTTGGTTTCTGAAATTAAATAAAAGTGTATATAAAAAATTTCAGAATTTTTAAATTGATTTTGCTATTTTAAATAAAATGAAGAAAGAAATACAAAATAAATGAAATAAAAATTAAAGAAAATGAAAAGTATTCACATCCAACGCATCAGATTCAAAGTTGGGAGGAAGCTATTGACTTGGCGCGTGAAACAAGGGTCAGGATCATTTCTGGCTTAAATCAGGTTTTATGAATTAATTAAATGGGATTAATTAAGTTAATGGAGATTAGGGCAAAGTGGATGCATCTGGGCCACACAAACGCGCGCCAGTCAGCCTAAGTCAACGGATCCAACGCACTAGATTCAAACACCAATTAATGACAGGATTAAACCCTAATTATTTTCAGGTGGCCGGAGAAGACCTCCGGTCGTCTTCTCCGGTGGGAACCCCACCTGAAAATTTCCAAAACCCTCAAAACGTTACTAAAATGAAATCTAAAAGAACAGAAATCAACCCCACATCCCCCTGAATCAAAACCCTAACTCAAAACTCATTTATATTTCCTCAATCAACTGAATCGAAACAAAACATTTTTTAGGGCAAGAGTTTCAGAACAAAATTAAACTCTCATTTCTCAACCATTTCAGAAAATAAAAGCACCAGAGTGATCAGTGAGACATGAAGAACAACTTAGGAACTTAAAAATCCATTTCTGGAAAAAATGTTCATGAAGCTACCTGAGTTTGAAGCTTTTCAGTTTGCAACTTTCTGACCTCTTTTCTTTGTGCAATCCACTCCTTTTAGGTCCCTGATAAGGTCTTGATGCTTAGAAAGAGTTTGTGTTGGCTGGTTTGGAAGTTTGAACAAGTTCTGTTCAAGGTCAGGTGAGGATCGTGTTTGTGATTCTGGCAGTTTAAGGCAAGGATGATGGGTGCTTTGTGACCAGGAAGATGAGTTGAGTTGATCTATGAAGTTTGTTTGTGTATTTGTGGCCTGTATGATGAGTTTCGAATGCTTTTGCTCAAGAGGATGAAAATGAGAATGTTGTTCTATGGCTGGCTTCAGGCTTGCTTCCTGTGTGGTTTGGCTTGCATTTCCTTTGTATAAGCAAATGCTATTGGTCAGATGAAGTGACATGTCCTTTATTGATTGGTATGGTTGCTTTTGCAAAATGTCAACTTTTGTGTAAGAGAAGCATGGGTCACTCTCTAGCCAAGTACAAGGAGTGTGGGCTGCGCAGCATGGTGAGGGAAAAAGCTAGGGTTGATCAGCAAGCTAGCCAGCAAGTGGATGAAATGCCATCATGAGTTTTTGCAACTTGGTTTGCCTTTGGTTTTCTATGAAAAAGTCTTGCTCCATAGGCCATAAACATGTGATCCCTTGGCCCATTCTGATTTTTAGAACTTGTGTGATCATGTTGTGTGGATTAGAAGTGCATTTGATGACTTAATTGGCCTTGAGAAATGAATTTGCAACTTTGCCTCTTTGGTGCATGACTTGAAATTTAGTGATTTTTGCCAACTTTGACAATCCATAACTTTTGATCCAAAATGAATTAGGTCATGTTCTTGTACTTTTTGAAAAGGGAATGATCTATTCTACAACTTTCATGACCAAAGATTTTCCATTTGAAGCTTTTTTGAATCAAAAAGTAAGGGTTGAAAAGTTGCTTAAAATGACAAATTCATTAAAAGTCAACCTTGCCCCAAAAAGTCAACTTTGCAAAAGACTTCAAATTCTCCAATTTTGTGAACTTCAAACTTCTTCTATGATCAAATAAAGATCATATACACTTAAAATGATGAAGAATGCCCTTTGGTTGGGTCATTGGGGGCCTCAGATGCCCTGATTTTGCACTGACTTGTCTGAAAAGTCAACTCTTGATCAGATGACTTCCCCAAGGAATTTCTTCATGAAAATTGATATGCATACTCCCTATACCATATAGAGACTAGTAGAAACAAGAATGACCAAAAAATTTGGGGTTATGGCCTCTGAAACCAAAACCCTAATTTTAGGTCAACTGTGTAGTCAAGCCTGGCTCTGCTTCCACACCAATCCCAATTCTTGTGATTCTTTGACATTATTGACTTTGAGAGGATATAATATGATGCATGATCACACATGGACCCCTTGGAAGTGATTGATGGCCTTTGGAGTGGCTCAAGAAGCTCTTGGATTGCTCAGATCACAAACCCTAGATGCAGATGACTTAGAATCTATGCAGTGAATCAAAAATGTAATATGAGATGCTATGATTGATTTTATGTATATGAAATGATCACAAGCCATGGTGTGAATGGATGAGGGCAAATTTGGGGTGTTTATAGCTGCCCCTATTCAAACATGAGTTAGCTGTGCGGGATGTAAGCGACGGCTTAACAGGCAAACAAGATAACTTGTGGTTGAATATCAAAGACAATCCAAAATTTGCACTCACAGAATGAAGAAGAAAAGGGATATAGATTGTAAAAGAAAATAAAGTATATCATAAAGTATGGGCGACGGAGGACGACTGTCGAGCAGAGGATGACTGCTGGGTAAAGAACAATGACGGGGACGGCCGGCATGCTGGGAAAAGTGCGGGAAATAAAGCAATGACAGGGACGACCGACATGCTGGGGAGAGTGGTATCATGATGGGGACGGCCATCAAGTAAAGCTATAAAATTCTCTGGGGATTAATGAAGAATGATGGGGACGGCCATCGAGTTCATAAAGTAGTGCAAGCAACGATGGGGACGGCCATCGGGCTAAAAGAAAAGGGACCACGACGGGGACGGCCATCGGGTTAAAAAATAAATGAAATAAACAGGTGATGAGGTACGGTCATCAAAGGTGAAGGACGATCACCTAGCAGGGGACGGCTGCTCTGTTGGGGTAAGATGAGGGACGGTCATCTAAGGTGGAGGACGACCACCTGGCAGGGTACGGCTGCCGAAAATATCGCGATATAGGACGAATGCCGGATAAAAAGTCAATGATGGGGACGGCCATCGGATGAGCATGATGGAGGACGACCATCAAGAGGTGGAGGACGACCACCTAGCAGGGTACGGCTGCTATCAAGGTTTATCATGACGTAGGACGAACGCCAGATAACCAAAATTAACAATGGGGACGGCCATTGGATGAAATGATGAAGGAAAATCATCAAAAGGTGAAGGACGATCACCTAGCAGGGGACGGCTGCTAAATATCACGACATAGGACGAATGTCGGATAGAAAAAGTCAACGATGGGGACGGCCATCGGATGAGCATGATGGAGGACGACCATCAAGAGGTGGAGGACGACCACCTAGCAGGGTACGGCTGCTCTCAGGGTTTATCATGACATAGGACGAATGTCAGAAGGAAATTCACTTTACTAGGGAATAGTAAACATGGACGAGTGTTTACATCCAAGAAACAAAAAGGTGTAAGTGTTTGGTATTGTGTACAGATTAAAGATGCGGACGAGCATCCTTAAGACTATGATACGGACGAGTATCAGGTAGAAACAAGTACTGACACATGTTCAGAGATGATGATACGGACGAGTATCAACTGGTTAATAATGAACACGGACGAGTGTTGAATCTGAGGGGACTCTTCTGGGGAATAGTAGACACAGACGAGTGTCTATATTCAAGAAGACAAAGTGTACGGATTAAAGATGCGGACGAGCATCCTTAAGACTATGATACGGACGAGTATCAGGTAGAAACAAACGCTAGACGCATGTTCTGAGATGATGGTACGAACGAGCACCAACGGGTTAACAAAGAACATGGACGAGTGTCGAATCTGTGGGGATATAGATGGTGTATACAAGATACGGACGAGTATCTGTATAAGGAAAATAAGTATGAGTAATGTATATTTAGGTGTTCCACCTGCTGGGGAGAGTGACACGGACGAGTGTCAAAAGGAGAAAAGTATAGTATATAAACAAGTATCTGTTACTGTGCTGGGGAAAATGACATGGACGGATGTCAAGGAAATTATATATATATTTGTGAGTGCAAAGGGGATATCTTTGGCTTTCTGCTGGGGATATGACACGGACGGGTGCCACAAGGAGTGTATACTGATGTTGGGGGGTGTGAGGCAACTGCTTTTGCTGGGGAATCTGGGGAATTCTGTATATTGTTGATGAGTTGCTAATATTCACAAGTGTTTGATTCAGACCATGACTTATGATTATGCAATATGTTTGCTTTTTGCCGTAATGCTCCGTTTTAAACGGAATGCTACGCTTTGTGGGGTGAAAATGATGCGAATGCAATGATTAAACAAAAGATACTAATCCGGGATTCGGATCCCGTCGTTGTGATGATCTCTGGCTGATCTGCTTGCAGTAGGCATCCCAACTGGGGATAAAATCCTTGGTAGGTCTGATGAAATGATTCTGTATGGGGAAATGGGTCAATGGTTGACCTATTCCTGGTAATGAGGGACCCAGCTGGGGTTTGTAGAAGCTTTCGTCACTCTGTTGTGATTCCTTCGTGTGTTGCTCTTCTGGATAGAGGCTGAGACTCTGTGGGGAAGTGGTTCCCTGGTTTTTGTATTCAGCTGGGAGGGAATAGCAAGCGGCAACTCAGTTGGGGAGGAAACACTTTGGGTGCTAAGACTGAGCGAGTGTTGATTTGCCAGCTTGCTGGAGTGAAGCTTTCATGCCCCATGCTGTGTTTTGGATACCTGCAATCCTGCAAAGATAGAAACATACAAGTATTCCCGAGGTATCCTTCACTGGATCCCACCATGAGAATTCAGACACTCCTGAGAGTAAGTATATTCCCTGTAAGCACGTAGTTTTTTAGAAGAAAAGCATTTGTATTTATGCAATCAGTATTTTAAAGGCATCAGACATTCTTTGCAAATAAAAATGTACGAGACGAGACATGACTGAAAATCCGATTTTATTAATTTGTATGCCCTGAATTGGCAAAATACAGTCAAAGAAACATATCTCCTGAAATGAGGAGACTGTTACAAATTGAGAAACAAAATGCTGGCAATGTTGACGACGCTTTAAGGAGCTTCCCTTTGCTATGACTCGTATGACTTTTGACGTTCTTCTCGTCTTGCTTTCTGAAGAAGGCTGATTCTGATAGAAGCTTGATCCTTTTGAAGCTTACCAAGTTGTGAGTGACACAGATGAATTCAGAATGCAGTTGTTCGCTTATTCCCTTGTTTTGCATGGATCGCCCTTTCGGGTTTTCAATCCATCGGGATACCCATTTTTGCCTGAGTTGTCCAATGCGGCTTTTCAACTCAGCGGGTGTATTTTTTTTTTATTTCCCTTATTTTTGCCCGAGTCTTTTATTCTGTTTTTGACTCGCCGGGATGCCCCATTTTTGCCTGGACTTACATTCTGTTTTTATGTCCAGCGGGTCATTTTATGCGAAGTATTTTTTAACTGCATCTGAATTCACAGGGGACGGGAAGTCTTCACCATCCATGGTGCTGAGCATCAGTGCTCCACCAGAGAAAACTTTCTTTACCACGAATGGTCCTTCATAGTTCGAAGTCCACTTTCCCCTGTGGTCTGTATGAGGAGGGAGGATTCTCTTCAGCACAAGATCTCCTACTTGGTACTCTCGGTGCCTGACTTTCTGATCGAAGGCTCTCTTCATTCTTTTCTGATAAAGCTGCCCATGGAAAATTGCAGCCAATCTTTTCTCTTCGATCAGACTCAGTTGTTCGTATCGGGACCGGACCCATTCTGCTTCGTTCAGCTTAACATCCATCAATACCCGTAAGGAGGGTAACTCAACTTCAACAGGTAGGACTGTTTCCATACCATACACAAGCTGATACGGTGTTGCCCCAGTGGATGTTCTGATTGACGTGCGGTACCCATGCAAGGCGAACGGTAGCATTTCATGCCAGTCTTTGTAGGTGACTACCATCTTTTGCACAATCTTCTTGATATTCTTGTTAGCTGCCTCAACAGCGCCATTCATTTTTGGCCTGTAAGGAGAAGAATTGTGGTGTTGGATCTTGAAGTCCCGGCATAGCTCAGCCATCATTTTGTTGTTTAAGTTGGAACCATTATCGGTAATGATTCGCTCGGGAACTCCGTATCGACAGATGATATCTCTCTTCAGAAATCTGGCTACCACTTGTCTTGTAACATTCGCATATGATGCTGCTTCGACCCACTTGGTGAAATAGTCAATGGCAACCAGGATGAATCTGTGGCCATTTGAGGCGGTCGGTTCAATCTTGCCAATCATGTCAATGCCCCACATAGCAAAGGGCCAGGGTGAAGACATTATATTCAAAGGATTGGGAGGCACATGCACCTTATCCGAATAAATCTGGCATTTATGGCATTTTCTGGCGTAGGCACAACAGTCTGCATCCATTGTGATCCAGTAATAACCTGATCTTAGCAACTTCTTAGCCATGGCATGCCCTCCTGCATGGGTACCAAAGGATCCTTCGTGCACCTCGTGCATCAACAAGTCTGCTTCTGTTCTATCAACACATCTGAGAAGCACCATATCAAAGTTTCTCTTGTACAGGGAACCATCAGTGTTCAGAAAGAAACTACCAGCAAGCCTTCTCAGAGTCTTCTTATCATTGGAAGATGCCTCAGATGGGTATGCTTGATCCTCCAAGAAGCACTTAATGTCATGGAACCAAGGCTTATCATCTTTGACAATATCTGCTGCAAACACATATGCTGGTCTATCAAGTCTGGACACTGAAATCTGCGGTACAAAGTTGGCAGTCTGAACTTTGATCATTGATGAAATGGTAGCCAGAGCATCTGCAAACTGATTCTCGTCCCGAGGGATATACTCAAGCTTGACTGTTGTGAAGAAAGTCAATAACCTTCTTGTATAATCCCTGTAAGGTATCAGATGATCCTGGTGTGTGTACCATTTGCCGTTGGTTTGATTAACTACCAGAGCTGAATCTCCGAATACAGTCAATGTCTTGATCCTGAGGTCAATGGCTTCCTCGAGACCCATAATGCAAGCTTCGTATTCAGCTTCGTTGTTAGTGCAGTTGAAGGAGAGTTTTGCCGAGAAAGGCATGTGAACTCCCTTAGGTGTAATGAGTACTGCACCAACACCACAACCATTCATATTAACAGCCCCATCAAACATCATAGTCCATTCTTCCTCCGGGTCAGGCCCTTCAGTGTGAACAGGCTCTTCATGATCTTTTGCTTTAATGAACATGATGTCTTCATCAGGGAAGTCAAATCTCATAGGCTGGTAATCATCAATAGGTTGCTCAGCAAGATATTCAGATAGTACACTGCCCTTGATGGCTTTCTGAGAGGTGTACTGGATGTCATATTCTGTGAGAATCATTTGCCATCTTGCAACCCGTCCGGTAAGAGCTGGCTTCTCGAAAATGTACTTAACTGGGTCCATTTTTGAGATCAACAAGGTAGTGTGGGTCAACATATACTGTCTCAGTCGGCGAGCAGCCCACGCTAAAGCACAACAATTTTTCTCGAGCAGTGAATAACGCTGTTCACAGTCGGTAAACTTTTTGCTCAGGTAGTATATTGCATACTCTTTTCGACCAGACTCGTCATGCTGGCCCAGCACACACCCCATTGATTCTTCTAATACTGTCAAGTACATTATCAGAGGTCTTCCTTCAACTGGGGGCATAAGGATTGGAGGTTCTTGCAGGTATTCTTTGATCTTGTCAAAAGCCCTCTGGAAATCGTCATTCCACCTGACCGTCTGTTCTTTTCTTAACAGCTTGAACAAAGGTTCACAGGTTGCCGTAAGGTGAGATATGAATCTTGAGATGTAGTTCAATCTACCTAGGAAACCTCGAACTTCTTTTTCTGACTTTGGTGCAGGCATTTCTTGAATGGCTTTGACCTTATCAGGGTCAACCTCAATCCCTTTCTCGCTTACAATAAAACCCAGCAACTTACCAGATCTCACCCCGAATGTGCACTTGTTGGGGTTCAGCTTCAGTTGGTACTTCCTCAGACGCTTGAATAACTTCAGCAGGTTTACCAAGTGGTCTTCTTCTGTGAGGGATTTGGCAATCATGTCATCCACATAACACTCGATTTCTTTATGGATCATATCGTGGAATAATGTTACCATAGCCCGTTGATATGTTGCACCTACATTCTTCAGTCCGAATGGCATCACCTTGTAACAGAACGTGCCCCAGGGTGTGATGAAAGTTGTTTTCTCCATGTCTTCAGGTGACATTTTGATCTGATTGTATCCTAAAAATCCGTCCATGAAGGAGAATACCGAGAACTGAGCCGTATTATCAACCAATACATCAATGTGAGGTAATGGGAAATCATCTTTCGGACTGGCTCTATTCAGATCCCGGTAGTCAACACACATCCTTACTTTGCCGTCTTTCTTAGGCACAGGTACTATGTTAGCAACCCACGGCGGATAGCTAGTCACAGCAAGGAACCCGGCGTCCCACTGCTTTTGTACCTCTTCTTTGATTTTCATTGCCATGTCTGGGCGAGTACGGCACAGTTTCTGTTTAACTGGTGGGCAATCTTCCCTCAAAGGCAGCTTGTGCATAACGATGTCGGTGTCCAACCCTGGCATATCCTGATAGGACCAAGCAAACACATCCACATTTTCTTGAAGCAGGTCAATCAGGTGTTTCTTCACTGAGTCTTGTAAGCAGGCCCCGATTTTAACTTCTTTCACATCTTCATCTGTACCAAGATTAATTGTTTCCACCTCCTCCTGATGAGGAGTGATAACCTTCTCCTCTTGTCTCAACAATCTGGCTAGTTCTTTAGGAAGCTCGTAATCTTCTTCAACCCTTTCATCAGCTTGATTGATCGGATTATCAAAGTCATACGAAGTCATAGCCGTGTTGTTGTCGGTGCTGTCTGGAAGGCACTCTCTGCAAGGGTTTAGTTTGTTCATTTTAGTGATTGATTTTAATCTTGTTAAAAAAGTGAAATAAAGTTGTCATTTTGAAAACATTGCCATTTATTTTTTGTACAAAAAGGAAAAACAGTGAGCAGAAAAGAAAAAAGACTCATTTGCAAAAGATGTCTGATATTTCATTGATTAATCTTGTTGCACAAAAATTACAGATGGCTCGATTACAAAATGAGTCTTGTCATCTTGGGCAAGATGCAAGACTTGATGCATGCTTAAAATATACAGGAAATAATAATTACTCTGCAGGAGTAACCCTTATAATTTCCTGGGAAGACCAGTTTGAGATACGGCTTCCCGGAATCCTTGGACGAATCCAGCTTTCCAGGTTGCGCTCATCTTCCGACTCATCTTCCAAGTTGTTGACAGCATCAGGGGTGAGCATTCCCCCACTAACAAAGTTGGGCTTCTTAGCAGCCTCTGCTTGATCTTGTTGAGTTGGTTTGTAACCCAACCCAAATCTATCTTCTTTCTTCTCTACAGGCAACAGCTTGCCCCAGCCTTGAGCGTTCCCTTCCTCAACAACCCTCCGGGCTTGCTGATATGAAGTGATGGAAGTCCCAAGTACAGCAGAGGTTTCATTGACATTCAAGGCCTCAAACCCTTGACTCATCGTTTCGTGGATTTCCCCATCCATTTCAATATATTTGTAGGTAGCCAGATGGCTAACAAAAATATCTTCCTCTCCACAAATAGTAACGACTTGGACCTCCCACTCGAATTTTAACTTCTGGTGAAGGGTTGAGGTCACGGCGCCAGCGGCGTGAATCCATGGTCTACCCAATAGACAGCTGTAGGCAGGCTGTATATCCATCACGTAGAAGGTCGTTTTGAAAGTTTGTGGGCCAATCGTTACAAGCAACTCAATTTCTCCCAGAACTGATCTCTTAGAGCCGTCAAAGGCTCTTACTACTAAGTTGCTGGGACGTAATGCCAATCCTTCATATTCCAGCTTCACAAGAGCTTTTTTAGGTAAGACATTGAGGGACGACCCTGTGTCTACCAGCACATGGGAAAGGACTGCACCTTTACATTCCATGGTAATGTGCAAAGCCTTGTTATGATTGCAGCCTTCCGTAGTCAAATCAGTGTTGGTAAATCCTAGTCCATTGCTAGCATTAACATTTCCAACCACAGCTTCCAACTGATTGACGGTGATCTCTTCTGGCACGTAAGCTGCGTGCAAGACTTTGAGTAGTGCGTTCCGATGAGCCTCGGAGCACATAAGCAATGATAGAATGGAGATCTTGGAAGGCGTCTGGTGAAGCTGGTCCACTATCTTGTAATCACTTTTCTTGATGATTCTCATGAATTCATCAACTTCTTGATCAAAAGGTGTTTTCAAAGCTTCTCTAACAACTTGATCTTCTTGCACCGTGCTCTTCCCTTTTGCCTTGGCAGCAGCTTCTGCTTCAGCAGTGGGTCTTTGAATTTGCGGGGCAAAAAGACGTCCGCTTCGAGTGAAGCCTCTGCCTCCCCCCACATTGTCTATTTGTGGTGAAGAAGTTGATGATTCAAGAGTGATTTTCCGTCCTTCGCAGTATAGATCGGAGCCGTAATGCCAAAGGATGGCATTACTGCTCTCATAAGGTACTGGCCCCGGCACTGTGATAGTGACTGGCCCGATGGCAGCTGCAGAAGGGACCATGATAGTCTGTGGATCATAGTATATTGTGACTGGTGCTCTGACAGGAGTGGCATTTTGTGAGTTGTAGGCAGAATCATTGGCAGGATCATAATAAATTGTAACTGTTGAGACACTTTCATTGTTGGCTGCTGATGTTGTAGGAGACATTGTTGGAAGGATGGATGTTGTTGTTGTAGGAGACTCTGAGTGGAGGGGTGCTGAAGTTGTAGAAGGGATGTTTGCTGATATCTGGTCCATTGAAGTAACAGATGAAGCATTTGTTGATGAAACCGAAGAGTTGTTTGGAACAATAGTTGTTGCATTTGTAGGAGATTCTGAAACCGTTGTTAAGGAGATTGCGGGATTGGTAGGTACTGATGTTGTAATTTGAAGCAGGCCACTCTGGATGAGACCATCTATGCTATTCCTCAAGTTATCACAACCATTCACTGAAATGTTGCAATAAGCACACCCTAACTCACATCCCGGGAACATTTGACATTCGAGTAGTTGAGCCTTAATCTCCACCAAGGGAGTCCAAATCTGACCCACACTGGTTATCAAGTAAGACGGCTTGTCTTCTTCAATAGCATTGATTCGGGGGCCACCATGGTGTGGCATAGGGTTTTTATTGACATTTGGTGGTGGTGCAAAGTTTAAAGCCTTGGAATCCACTAGATCCTGCACTTTCATGTGCAAAGCTCTGCACTTCTCGGTACTGTGACCAGGTGCATTTGAGTGAAAAGCACACCTGGCGCTGGCGTCGTAGTTTCTGGGCAGACTGGCAGGATCTGGAGGTGCCAATGTCCTTAGCTCAACTAGGTTGAGTTTCAGGAGTTGTGGCAATAGTGTGGCATAGGGCATAGGGATCGGATCGATCACCCTATTGGCCTGAGAAGGTCTTTATTGATATGGCCTTTGCTGATTGTTGTTGTTGGTGTTGTTGTTGTTATAATTTCTTTGAGGAGGAAACTGAGTTTGTTGTTGATAATTTTGTTGTTGTGGTTGATAAGCTGGTTGAGGATGAATTGGAGTGGGAATGGTGACTGCTGCTACAGACCTATGAACATATTGGGGTCTGCCCCTGTTGGTGTGGATAGCATTGGTTTCACCAGTTCTTCTTGGGCCTGCAAAAGGCTTTCTTGGGTTGCTGGACGAGCTTGCACCGTTGTCAGAGATTTTACCCATCTTCAATAGGCTTTCAATTCTTTCCCCAGCTATAACGACATCTGCAAAGCTGGTGGAAGAGAAGGCAGCTAACCTATCAATGTAAGTCCCTTGGAGGGTGTTCATAAACATATCAGCCATCTCCCTCTCTGACATGGGTGGCTAGACAGCAGCAGCAAGCTGTCTCCACCTTTGAGCGTACTCCCGGAAGCTTTCCCTGGATGATTGAGACATTCCCATCAGGAGGGTCCTGTTGGGAGCCATATCCAGGTTGTACTGGTACTGTCTAATGAAGGCCTCTGCCAAGTCCTTCCAGCATCTAATGGTTGCTCTAGTCAAGTGGGAGTACCATTCCCTCGAAGCTCCTGTTAAGCTATCCTCGAAATAAAACATCCACAGCTTTTCGTCCATGGTATATGCCTTTAACCTTCCCAGGAAAGATTGCAAGTGGGTTCGGGGACAGGAAGTCCCGTTGTATCTCTCAAAACATGGTGGTTTAAATTTGTGGGGAATCCTGACCCCGTCCACTAGACCCATGTCCATAACATCGAAGCCCAAAGAATTCTGGGACTCCAGGGATCTCAGTTTTTCAGCAATCTCATCTAACCGCCTATCATAGGCTTCCTCCCCAGCTCCCATCACTGTGAACTGATCTTCCTGGGGGTCTTCTTTAAGCACCCTGCCTGCAGTGGCAGTCCCTTGTACATTAACAGGAATGTTAATCTCCGGATGAAGGTGGGGTCCATAGACTAGGGGATTAACATGAGGTTGGACTCTCTCATTGTTGCTTGTCCCAGCAGTCCCTGGATGAGGGTCTTCCTGATTCCTTCCCTCTACCAGTGCTTTTAACCTCTCTTGGCTCTGAGCCATATTGTTCATCACCTCCATAAATTGTGTCATTTGATTCCTCATTTCCAACCTCTCGTTGGCCATTTGGGTTCTGACCTCTGTAAGGTCCTGCTGTACCTGGTCCATCTGTATGCCTGGAAGGTTGTTACGGGTGGGGTACCTGTGTGGACGGTTGAGTGGGAACACCCTTCGTCGAGCAATAGTTCCTGAGATCACAACAGAGTTAGTAACAATAAAATAAAACCTACAAAACAAAACAAAAGGTTAGCATGCAATGCAGTATGCTTATTTGTTTCCAAGGTATCCGGCTTGGCACTTGGTTTTGACCTTTCCAGACCCCTGAGGAAGATGCTTGTGATGTTGCTTGAAGAATTCAGATAAAACAAACCAACACATATATTACAAAAAGTAAATGATACAAAGTTTGTTTTCTTTTACAATACACGCCCTCTGAGGGGTCAAAAATACAATATAAAGAAAAGTACATGAAATAAAGGCAACAACAAGCAAAAATCAGACACTAAGACTAAACTCATCCTCCTGAACTTCCTTTAGAAGTGCCTCAGTCACAGGGTCAGCTGGATGCTCCGTGAGATTCCGGATGAGAAGATTCCTGGTGGCAATAGCTGCAGCTAGCTTCTTGTGTTGACTCTGGTCCTTTGACCTCTTCACACCAGCTTTAATCTTCAACTCTGAGATCTCCCTTTGGGCTGCTGCCAGGGCTTCCTGTTGCTCTTTTGCACTAGCTTCCAGCTGCTCAATCTTATCCTGAGTCCTTTTATCCTCCTGAGTACGAGCTTCGGTGATCCTGACCCACCTAGCTTTACTCTCCTTTAGATAAAGATCAGTCCTAGCTCTCTGGAATTGTGCCTCCTTACAGGCATTCTTCAGAATTTGTTCTCCAGCCCCTGACTTCTTGATGTAGTCTTCTGACTTTTCAATCTTGGCCAGATGCTCTACCTTTAGCTTTTCCAATCTTTCAATGTCCAGCCGACCATCACTCCTCTCCCAGAGGGTTCTCTTCAAGGCTTCAGACAACTTCTCATTCCTTTCTTTGAGCTTTTCAAACTCTTCCAGGCTGACAGTTGCTGGAGGTGGTGCTGTGGAGGGTCCAGATACATCTTCAAGGGTGAAGGGCATCCCAGAAATTTGAGCCCTGGCATGAGACCACTCATAGTACTGAGCTGAGGCCACGTTGTTGCATCTTCCAAGAATGGTTACCCCTTTAGTCTGGACATTGTCCCAAGCCCAGGATGCTTGCCTGACAATGGCCAGATTAGGCTTGATCTCACAATAAAGGGTCTCAGCTAGATCCTGTGCTCTAGGAGGGTGGACTAATGCATAGCCCAGTTGTCTTTTGAAAAGCAGGGGGTTGTAGTTGATGCAAACCTTCACCCCTATTAGAGGCACATTGGGAAATTGCCCACAGCTAGTAACAATGTCTCTGCCCTTAGTGCTCTGAGTGCACCACCTGATATCATCTGAGGTTAGAGCCACAAGCCTCCTAGCCTAGTTCTTCTGCTGGTGAGGGTTCAAGAATGCATCAGTCTTTGGCAAATGTTTGAGCAGCCATGTATGAAACAAAGGAACATCTCACCAGTCTTCCCCTTTGCTTTTCATTCCTTTAATGGACAGAGTAGTAAAGATCTCCCAGTAAGGTGGGCACTGGGTTCCTCAGGATGAAAAGATGGATTGCATTCTTGCTAATGAACTTAGGCTCGTCTGCAAAGAGTATGATCCCATATATGCTAAGGGCCAGTAAAGCACAGACTGCTTTCCACTCTCCCAAAGAAGCCTTCAGAGTAGCCTGAGAGGTCAAGAAATCCAGATGCAGACCAGAGATTCCAGCTTTGGTAGTCATATTCTGCCCAATCAGAACTGGTTCCAGATACAAGGCTTTGGCTATCTCTTCATTACTAGGAAACACCATCTCAGGGTTGAAGGGGATCCCACCCCTGATAGGTACACCAACCAATGATGAATACTCCTCTAATAAAGGTCCCAACTGAAAAATCCTGAAAGGTGAAGCACCTCAGAGGGGGATCATAGAACTACAGGCAGGTATGAATCAAGCTTCTCTGTGAAGGGTCCAAATCCATAACCACATCAAGAATTCCTCCATAGTGTTCTCTGAAAAGTGGTATATGGTCTGGAGTAATCAGGGTCTGAATCTTCCTGATGCTAGCTAGCTCAGGCTCAAAGAAGTGATAGGAGATGTTACTCTTCTTAGGTGCCATGTTGCTGAAGAACAGGTGCTGATGATGATGACTGAGAATAACACTGAAGATGGGCCACTGACAGGCTGAGACTGGTGATGCAAGTGACTGAAGCAAAAAAGCTGATAGCTGAAGTAAGTGCTGATGAAGATAGGTCTATGCTGAAGAAGGGGTCAAAACCAAGCCAAAATATATGATGGATACCCTGAAAAACAAATAAACACATGTCAAAAATGATGCAATGAGGATGTATGCAAATGATATGCAAGGGTTTGTGACTGAGCTGGATCTGATTAAGTGCTCTGATATAGGTCCATATATGTTCAAGAAATCCAGATGGAGGTTCATAGGTCTAGTAACCAAGGTGGGGGACTCAAATAAAGAGTCACATGTCCAGGGTTAAAATCACAAGAACTGTTCCAAGATGGAGTACTCTTAACAATGTAACAGGGCATGTGGAGGTTGAGGGTACCTGCAAACCTGTAAACAACCCAACCCCCTCACAGGTGATGTTCTAAAACAAGGATCCTCAGACTTGGGTCAGTTATGAGAAGTGTAAACACTTCTAACCCAGAGGTACAGTGTTTACAATAACCATAAAAGATCCTCCTCTAATTCACCTCAGTTTCTGAAGGTCAATACTAAAGGTCATCCAGACTTAGCAGGCTTCCCAGATAGCCCTAGCACTATAGGAAATCTGTAGCACAGAGTTCTCAAGAAGAAACCCATATCTGAACCGTGTTTCATATTCCCGCACCAGACCAAAATGGAATGGGAAAGAACATGAACCACTCTAGCCTAGGTGTCACTCAGGTCCCAGGTATAGGACCTCAACTCTCAATGGAACACCCTCCCACCAAAGCAACAAAACAGATCCAGCCAGCACAGTATGACAGTATGATATATGTAAAGCTATAAAGAAAGCAATAAAACAACTGTACATAAAGCAAAAATAAATACAAATACAAGCACAAATAGCACATAACACCCCAGTAAACACAAATCAATCAAGCGCTAGGAGGAACCCACAAAAAGAACCAGAAGCCCTGGTTACAGTATAAGGTTCCCCAGCAGAGTCGCCAAGCTGTCGCTCCCGATAAATGGGAATGGCCCAGATAAAGGTACAGACGCGAACGGTCGGCGAAAGGATGATGCGAGAACACACAGGAGTGAACTCACAGGGAATGAAAGAGTCGCCAGCTAGGCATTTTTATCCCGGAGGAAAGGCAATGCTGCATAGACCTAGAAAGATATGGACAAGACGGTTGCGAACCAGAGAGACTGAGAAAGGGGGTTGGTTACAACCTGGGAAGGTATTAGCACCCAGATTGTCCGTCGTACTCGACGGGATCCACGCTTAAAAGATTTGTGTTTTAAAGGGGTAGTGTCAGTGCAATTTGTGTATAAAAGAGCTGGAAGAAAGATGTACAGGTGTCAGTGTATGAGTTAGTGAAGTGTGATATATATAGTGTCAGTGTAAGAACTAGAATGAAATGCTCATGAATGAGGCTAAAGAATAAGGCTAGAAGGAGGGGGAATATACAGAGACTTTTGTTCGATAACTGTTAAGTTATGCCTACGTATCCTCTCGTGCAATGAGGAAGTCAGAACACCGTAGTTCGACCCAAAGAGACTGAAAGATGAATTGACTTGTGAACTGCTTACTTGTCTATGCTCAAGTGTATGACCTGTCTGGCTCAGGTGCAAACTGTCTTGCATTAGACGGAAGAAGCTAGTTCTCGTTTATGAGTGAATGAGATGAGAAAAGAATCCCGGAGGAGACGATTATTGTTTGTTTTTGAGTTTTCAGTCTTTTATTGCTTTTGGATGTTTGTCATAAGTTAATGAGCTTAAGCCTAAACCAATGGGTTAGTAAACTCATCACATCTTCCCTCTGATTAGGGGTAATGAGAATACCTTAAGTGTGAAGTCAGATTCTCACACTTAATCACCTTTGATGCAGGATTAAGATCATTAACCTACTTGTGATGATTTAGATATTTTTGGTGTTTTTGTTTAGTGTTGTGTAATGAGGTTAAGCCATAATCAGGGATTAAACAGACTCATTACACCATCCTAATAGAAGGATAATAGATGAGGGTGTTTAAGCTGAGGAAAGCTCCTCAACTTAATCCATGATTAGGGATTAGACTCATGACAAAACAAGCCTTTAATTAAGTGAATTTTATTTAATGATATGATGATGAAGTGAGTTTTATGATTTGTAAGACAACTTGAGGGGGACTTGTCCATTAACATTAGGGTTAGTCCTTCTTAACCAATTAAGGAAGAATTAGAACCCTAATGCAAGGCCCAAGTTACAAGCTTGATGTCTTGATGATTATTAAGTGGATTGATTAAAGGATTTAAACACATTAAGGGTTTAACACTTAGGATTAAAGTTATACACTCCATCCTAATAGAAGGATGCAGGCATAAGCTTAATCACAAAGCCTTAAAGCCTTTAGGGTTTAGTCCTTGATTATGAGAAGAGAAGACTCAAGGAGACACAAAGGTAAGAAACTAAGTGGGGGGACTAATCAAAACCCTAATCATTGTCATGCTTGGTTGTTCCTAAGGTTTGTGAGGTTTAAGAAAGAAGCCTTCAATGGAACCACCAGGAAACAGATGAAAGGATCAGGAGAAGCAAAGCAACTTGCTTCATTCAAGAAGTCAAGTCACTTGAGGAAAGAAAGTAAGATGGAGAAGAAGAAGAATGATCAAGCTCAATCTCAAACACATAACAAAATGCAGCATGTGTGCATAAAAGAGATGAAAAGAAATTGTGAGAAGTGAAGGCAAATTCACTTCTCCAAGTCACTTACCACCTGAAAAGTTAATGAAAGGAATGCAATGCAATACAAAATGAGATGAAATGATATGATGGAAAACAAAATCAGAAGCACATACATGATGATAATGATGCTATGAGATGCTACAAACATGAAACAACACATGGGGATGATCATACAAGTTTATGGATGCAAATGAAGCAAGTTAAGAACCATGATCATACATGACAAGTTATGAGATGCAAATGACATACAACATGGAAAATGCAAGAGGCAATGATCAAACATGCTTTCAATATGTCTTAAGATGTCACATGAATCAAATGGATGCACAAAATGCTATGCCAAGTCAAAGTATGCAAGCAAATGCAAGATGGATGCATATGGAAGCCCAAATTAGGGTTTATGATCAAAGCATCAAACAAAAACCAAAATCAGAAGCAAACATCATTATAAAAAATTGGAAATGCATTCAAAGGATCCCTAATCCTATACTAACCCACTGCCCAAAGGAGAAGTTCCAACTCTTAACCTAATTAGGGTTATGAATTTCCTAAGATTTCTAGGGTTTTTGGGTTCCTTAACAAGAAAAATGCCAAGCAAATGGAAAATGAAAGATCAATTCATGCTAAATTAATCTCACAAACTACATGATATGCTAAACACAATGCAAAAAGAATCAAAGTCCAACTCTCAATGGTTAGGCAGAAATGATTTTTTGAAGTTTGGATCAAAACAATGCCTTAAAAATGAATTAATTCCATGGAAAATTCTCAAAATGCATCAAGATCAAAAAAGAAATTTGGTTTGAAGGTTGGACAATGTTTCTAAATGGTTTTAAATGTTTCATGAATTTTTTGGTGATTTTTAAATACCTAAAAGTATTTTTAATTAATTAATTCTCATTAATTAATTAAAAATAAACTTTTAAATATTTAAAAATATTTTTTATATGCTAAAAATAAAAAATGAAAATATTTTTGGTTTCTGAAATTAAATAAAAGTGTATATAAAAAATTTCAGAATTTTTAAATTGATTTTGCTATTTTAAATAAAATGAAGAAAGAAATACAAAATAAATGAAATAAAAATTAAAGAAAATGAAAAGTATTCACATCCAACGCATCAGATTCAAAGTTGGGAGGAAGCTATTGACTTGGCGCGTGAAACAAGGGTCAGGATCATTTCTGGCTTAAATCAGGTTTTATGAATTAATTAAATGGGATTAATTAAGTTAATGGAGATTAGGGCAAAGTGGATGCATCTGGGCCACACAAACGCGCGCCAGTCAGCCTAAGTCAACGGATCCAACGCACTAGATTCAAACACCAATTAATGACAGGATTAAACCCTAATTATTTTCAGGTGGCCGGAGAAGACCTCCGGTCGTCTTCTCCGGTGGGAACCCCACCTGAAAATTTCCAAAACCCTCAAAACGTTACTAAAATGAAATCTAAAAGAACAGAAATCAACCCCACATCCCCCTGAATCAAAACCCTAACTCAAAACTCATTTATATTTCCTCAATCAACTGAATCGAAACAAAACATTTTTTAGGGCAAGAGTTTCAGAACAAAATTAAACTCTCATTTCTCAACCATTTCAGAAAATAAAAGCACCAGAGTGATCAGTGAGACATGAAGAACAACTTAGGAACTTAAAAATCCATTTCTGGAAAAAATGTTCATGAAGCTACCTGAGTTTGAAGCTTTTCAGTTTGCAACTTTCTGACCTCTTTTCTTTGTGCAATCCACTCCTTTTAGGTCCCTGATAAGGTCTTGATGCTTAGAAAGAGTTTGTGTTGGCTGGTTTGGAAGTTTGAACAAGTTCTGTTCAAGGTCAGGTGAGGATCGTGTTTGTGATTCTGGCAGTTTAAGGCAAGGATGATGGGTGCTTTGTGACCAGGAAGATGAGTTGAGTTGATCTATGAAGTTTGTTTGTGTGTTTGTGGCCTGTATGATGAGTTTCGAATGCTTTTGCTCTAGAGGATGAAAATGAGAATGTTGTTCTATGGCTGGCTTCAGGCTTGCTTCCTGTGTGGTTTGGCTTGCATTTCCTTTGTATAAACAAATGCTATTGGTCAGATGAAGTGACATGTCCTTTATTGATTGGTATGGTTGCTTTTGCAAAATGTCAACTTTTGTGTAAGAGAAGCATGGATCACTCTCTAGCCAAGTACAAGGAGTGTGGGCTGCGCAGCATGGTGAGGGAAAAGGCTAGGGTTGATCAGCAAGCTAGCCAGCAAGTGGATGAAATGCCATCATGAGTTTTTGCAACTTGGTTTGCCTTTGGTTTTCTATGAAAAAGTCTTGCTCCATAGGCCATAAACATGTGATCCCTTGGCCCATTCTGATTTTTAGAACTTGTGTGATCATGTTGTGTGGATTAGAAGTGCATTTGATGACTTAATTGGCCTTGAGAAATGAATTTGCAACTTTGCCTCTTTGGTGCATGACTTGAAATTTAGTGATTTTTGCCAACTTTGACAATCCATAACTTTTGATCCAAAATGAATTAGGTCATGTTCTTGTACTTTTTGAAAAGGGAATGATCTATTCTACAACTTTCATGACCAAAGTTTTTCCATTTGAAGCTTTTTTGAATCAAAAAGTAAGGGTTGAAAAGTTGCCTAAAATGACAAATTCATTAAAAGTCAACCTTGCCCCAAAAAGACAACTTTGTAAAAGACTTCAAATTATCCAATTTTGTGAACTTCAAACTTCTTCTATGATCAAATAAAGATCATATACACTTAAAATGATGAAGAATGCCCTTTGGTTGGGTCATTGGGGGCCTCAGATGCCCTGATTTTGCACTGACTTGTCTGAAAAGTCAACTCTTGATCAGATGACTTCCCCAAGGAATTTCTTCATGAAAATTGATATGCGTACTCCCTATACCATATAGAGACTAATAGAAACAAGAATGACCAAAAAATTTGGGGTTATGGCCTCTGAAACCAAAACCCTAATTTTAGGTCAACTGTGTAGTCAAGCCTGGCTCTGCTTCCACACCAATCCCAGTTCTTGTGATTCTTTGACATTATTGACTTTGAGAGTATATAATATGATGCTTGATCACACATGGACCCCTTTGAAGTGATTGATGGCCTTTGGAGTGGCTCAAGAAGCTCTTGGATTGCTCAGATCACAAACCCTAGATGCAGATGACTTAGAATCTATGCAGTGAATCAAAAATGTAATATGAGATGCTGTGATTGATTTTATGTATATGATATAATCACAAGCCATGGTGTGAATGGGTGAGGGCAAATTTGGGGTGTTTACACTAGTTAACAAGTGTAATTATAAATTAGAGTAGTTCCTCAGTGGAGGTGGTGAGAAACTCGTTAATAAGACCATACAAGGCCATTATGTTCGATAATCTCTTCTCTACAGTCAAAATCCCTGAAAACAAAAATAACCATAGAATAATACACAATAGTATAAGAATAATAGCAAAAAAAAATGAATTAGTAAACAAATCAACCAAATTAAAACTATCAAACAAATAAAATAAAACAAATTAAAAAACTTGATTAAACTAGTTAACAAGTGTAATTATAAATTAGAGTAGTTCCTCAGTGGAGGTGGTGAGAAACTCGTTAATAAGACCATACAAGGCCATTATGTTCGATAATCTCTTCTCTACAGTCAAAATCCCTGAAAACAAAAATAACCATAGAATAATACACAATAGTATAAGAATAATAGCAACAAAAAAAATGAATTAGTAAACAAATCAACCAAATTAAAACTATCAAACAAATAAAATAAAACAAATTAAAAAACTTGATTAAATTAGTTAACAAGTGTAATTATAAATTAGAGTAGTTCCTCAGTGGAGGTGGTGAGAAACTCGTTAATAAGACCATACAAGGCCATTATGTTCGATAATCTCTTCTCTACAGTCAAAATCCCTGAAAACAAAAATAACCATAGAATAATACACAATAGTATAAGAATAATAGCAAAAAAAAAATAACCACAGCTTCCACAAATAAGGATTTTGAAATTGAATCCAAGTCAGGAAACAAATCAACAACATCGACATAACCTTGTAGCGTAATTGTTCTAAAATGAAGTTCTTTGGTGAGTTGCAATGCCAACTTAATGGCATTGAACTCAGACATAGCCAGAGATTGGTTGCCAAAACCGATGATGTAACGGTACAGCTGTTAAAAAAGGTCAATAATTATTAAATTATATACATATTTAAATTAAAATTAAACTACACACCTCTACATAATGTTGATTATCCGGAAGAGGGGGTATCGCTTGAATTCCCTCTTAAACATAATGGCACCCCTTGGTGGTATAGGAATATACAGTATGATCGTTTCCTTGGGAGGTTCTTTTATCTTCCTCTGTTTCAAGATGATAACTGCTCCGCCAGCAAGTCCATCCCTAAAAACTGCTCCACACCTAACAATGATACCCTGAAATGAAACAAATTAAAATTATCAAACAAATAAAATAAAACAAATTAAAAAACTTGATTAAACTAGTTAACAAGTGTAATTATAAATTAGAGTAGTTCCTCAGTGGAGGTGGTGAGAAACTCGTTAATAAGACCATACAAGGCCATTATGTTCGATAATCTCTTCTCTACAGTCAAAATCCCTGAAAACAAAAATAACCATAGAATAATACACAATAGTATAAGAATAATAGCAAAAAAAAATGAATTAGTAAACAAATCAACCAAATTAAAACTATCAAACAAATAAAATAAAACAAATTAAAAAACTTGATTAAATTAGTTAACAAGTGTAATTATAAATTAGAGTAGTTCCTCAGTGGAGGTGGTGAGAAACTCGTTAATAAGACCATACAAGGCCATTATGTTCGATAATCTCTTCTCTACAGTCAAAATCCCTGAAAACAAAAATAACCATAGAATAATACACAATAGTATAAGAATAATAGCAAAAAAAAAATGAATTAGTAAACAAATCAACCAAATTAAAACTATCAAACAAATAAAATAAAACAAATTAAAAAACTTGATTAAACTAGTTAACAAGTGTAATTATAAATTAGAGTAGTTCCTCAGTGGAGGTGGTGAGAAACTCGTTAATAAGACCATACAAGGCCATTATGTTCGATAATCTCTTCTCTACAGGCAAAATCCCTGAAAACAAAAATAACCATAGAATAATACACAATAGTATAAGAATAATAGCAAAAAAAAAATGAATTAGTAAACAAATCAACCAAATTAAAACTATCAAACAAATAAAATAAAACAAATTAAAAAACTTGATTAAATTAGTTAACAAGTGTAATTATAAATTAGAGTAGTTCCTCAGTGGAGGTGGTGAGAAACTCTTTAATAAGACCATACAAGGCCATTATGTTCGATAATCTCTTCTCTACAGTCAAAATCCCTGAAAACAAAAATAACCATAGAATAATACACAATAGTATAAGAATAATAGCAAAAAAAAATGAATTAGTAAACAAATCAACCAAATTAAAACTATCAAACAAATAAAATAAAACAAATTAAAAAACTTGATTAAACTAGTTAACAAGTGTAATTATAAATTAGAGTAGTTCCTCAGTGGAGGTGGTGAGAAACTCGTTAATAAGACCATACAAGGCCATTATGTTCGATAATCTCTTCTCTACAGTCAAAATGCCTGAAAACAAAAATAACCATAGAATAATACACAATAGTATAAGAATAATAGCAAAAAAAAAAAATTAGTAAACAAATCAACCAAATTAAAACTATCAAACAAATAAAATAAAACAAATTAAAAAACTTGATTAAACTAGTTAACAAGTGTAATTATAAATTAGAGTAGTTCCTCAGTGGAGGTGGTGAGAAACTCGTTAATAATACCATACAAGGCCATTATGTTCGATAATCTCTTCTCTACAGTCAAAATCCCTGAAAACAAAAATAACCAAAGAATAATACACAATAGTATAAGAATAATAGAAAAAAAAATGAATTAGTAAACAAATCAACCAAATTAAAACTATCAAACAAATAAAATAAACAAATTAAAAAACTTGATTAAATTAGTTAAGAAGTGTAATTATAAATTAGAGTAGTTCCTCAGTGGAGGTGGTGAGAAACTCGTTAATAAGACCATACAAGGCCATTATGTTCGATAATCTCTTCTCTACAGTCAAAATCCCTGAAAACAAAAATAACCATAGAATAATACACAATAGTATAAGAATAATAGCAACAAAAAAAAAATTAGTAAACAAATCAACCAAATTAAAACTATCAAACAAATAAAATAAAACAAATTAAAAAACTTGATTAAACTAGTTAACAAGTGTAATTATAAATTAGAGTAGTTCCTCAGTGGAGGTGGTGAGAAACTCGTTAATAAGACCATACAAGGCCATTATGTTCGATAATCTCTTCTCTACAGTCAAAATCCCAGAAAACAAAAATCACCATAGAATAATACACAATAGTATAAGAATAATAGCAAAAAAAAATAACCACAGCTTCCACATATAAGGATTTTGAAATTGAATCCAAGTCAGGAAACAAATCAACAGCATCGACATAACCTTGTAGCGTAATTGTTCTAAAACAAAGTTCTTTGGTGAGTTGCAATGCCAACTTAATGGCATTGACTCAGACATAGCCAGAGATTGGTTTCCAAAACCGATGATGTAACGGTACAGCGGTTAAAAAAGGTCAATAATTATTAAATTATATACATATTTAAATTAAAATTAAACTACACACCTCTACATAACGTTGATTATCCGGAAGAGGGGGATATCGCTTGAATTCCCTCTTAAAGATAATGGCACCCCTTGGTGGTATAGGAATATACAGTATGATTGTTTCCTTGGGAGGTTCTTTTATCTTCCTCTCTTTCAAGATGATAACAGCTCCGCCAGCAAGTCCATCCCTAAAAACTGCTCCACACCTAACAATGATACCCTGAAATGAAACAAATTAAAACTATCAAACAAATAAAATAAAACAAATTAAAAAACTTGATTAAACTAGTTAACAAGTGTAATTATAAATTAGAGTAGTTCCTCAATGGAGGTGGTGAGAAACTCGTTAATAAGACCATACAAGGCCATTATGTTCGATAATCTCTTCTCTACAGTCAAAATCCCTGAAAACAAAAATAACCATAGAATAATACACAATAGTATAAGAATAATAGCAAAAAAAAAATGAATTAGTAAACAAATCAACCAAATTAAAACTATCAAACAAATAAAATAAAACAAATTAAAAAACTTGATTAAACTAGTTAACAAGTGTAATTATAAATTAGAGTAGTTCCTCAGTGGAGGTGGTGAGAAACTCGTTAATAAGACCATACAAGGCCATTATGTTCGATAATCTCTTCTCTACAGGCAAAATCCCTGAAAACAAAAATAACCATAGAATAATACACAATAGTATAAGAATAATAGCAACAAAAAAAATGAATTAGTAAACAAATCAACCAAATTAAAACTATCAAACAAATAAAATAAAACAAATTAAAAAACTTGATTAAATTAGTTAACAAGTGTAATTATAAATTAGAGTAGTTCCTCAGTGGAGGTGGTGAGAAACTCGTTAATAAGACCATACAAGGCCATTATGTTCGATAATCTCTTCTCTACAGTCAAAATGCCTGAAAACAAAAATAACCATAGAATAATACACAATAGTATAAGAATAATAGCAACAAAAAAAATTAGTAAACAAATGAAACAAATTAAAACTATCAAACAAATAAAATAAAACAAATTAAAAAACTTGATTAAACTAGTTAACAAGTGTAATTATAAATTAGAGTAGTTCCTCAGTGGAGGTGGTGAGAAACTCGTTAATTAGACCATACAAGGCCATTATGTTCGATAATCTCTTCTCTACAGTCAAAATCCCTGAAAACAAAAATAACCATAGAATAATACACAATAGTATAAGAATAATAGCAAAAAAAAATGAATTAGTAAACAAATCAACCAAATTAAAACTATCAATCAAATTAAATAAAACAAATTAAAAAACTTGATTAAATTAGTTAACAAGTGTAATTATAAATTAGAGTAGTTCCTCAGTGGAGGTGGTGAGAAACTCGTTAATAAGACCATACAAGGCCATTATGTTCGATAATCTCTTCTCTACAGTCAAAATCCCTGAAAATAAAAATAACCATAGAATAATACACAATAGTATAAGAATAATAGCAAAAAAAAAAAAAATTAGTAAACAAATCAACCAAATTAAAACTATCAAACAAATAAAATAAAACAAATTAAAAAACTTGATTAAACTAGTTAACAAGTGTAATTATAAATTAGAGTAGTTCCTCAGTGGAGGTGGTGAGAAACTCGTTAATAAGACCATACAAGGCCATTATGTTCGATAATCTCTTCTCTACAGTCAAAATCCCTGAAAACAAAAATAATTATAGAATAATACACAATAGTATAAGAATAATAGCAAAAAAAAATAACCACAGCTTCCACATATAAGGATTTTGAAATTGAATCCATGTCAGGAAACAAATCAACAGCATCGACATAACCTTGTAGCGTAATTGTTCTAAAACGAAGTTCTTTGGTGAGTTGCAATGCCAACTTAATGGCATTGAACTCAGACATAGCCAGAGATTGGTTGCCAAAACCGATGATGTAACGGTACAACTGTTAAAAAAGGTCAATAATTATTAAATTATATACATATTTAAATTAAAATTAAACTACACACCTCTACATAATGTTGATTATCCGAAAGAGAGGGTATCGCTTGAATTCCCTCTTAAACATAAAGGCACCCCTTGGTGGTATAGGAATATACAGTATGATCGTTTCCTTGGGAGGTTCTTTTATCTTCCTCTGTTTCAAGATGATAACTGCTCTGCCAGCAAGTCCATCCCTAAAAACTGCTCCACACCTAACAATGATACCCTGAAATGAAACAAATTAAAATTATCAAACAAATTAAATAAAACAAATTAAAAAACTTGATTAAACTAGTTAACAAGTGTAATTATAAATTAGAGTAGTTCCTCAGTGGAGGTGGTGAGAAACTCGTTAATAAGACCATACAAGGTCATTATGTTCGATAATCTCTTCTCTACAGTCAAAATCCCTGAAAACAAAAATAACCATAGAATAATACACAATAGTATAAGAATAATAGCAAAAAAAAATGAATTAGTAAACAAATCAACCAAATTAAAACTATCAAACAAATAAAATAAAACAAATTAAAAAACTTGATTAAATTAGTTAACAAGTGTAATTATAAATTAGAGTAGTTCCTCAGTGGAGGTGGTGAGAAACTCGTTAATAAGACCATACAAGGCCATTATGTTCGATAATCTCTTCTCTACAGTCAAAATCCCTGAAAACAAAAATAACCATAGAATAATACACAATAGTATAAGAATAATAGAAAAAAAAAATGAATTAGTAAACAAATCAACCAAATTAAAACTATCAAACAAATAAAATAAAACAAATTAAAAAACTTGATTAAACTAGTTAACAAGTGTAATTATAAATTAGAGTAGTTCCTCAGTGGAGGGGGTGAGAAACTCGTTAATAAGACCATACAAGGCCATTATGTTCAATAATCTCTTCTCTACAGTCAAAATCCCTGAAAACAAAAATAACCATAGAATAATACACAATAGTATAAGAATAATAGCAAAAAAAAATGAATTAGTAAACAAATCAACCAAATTAAAACTATCAAACAAATAAAATAAAACAAATAAAAAACTTGATTAAATTAGTTAACAAGTGTAATTATAAATTAGAGTAGTTCCTCAGTGGAGGTTGTGAGAAACTCGTTAATAAGACCATACAAGGCCATTATGTTCGATAATCTCTTCTCTACAGTCAAAATCCCTGAAAACAAAAATAACCATAGAATAATACACAATAGTATAAGAATAATAGCAAAAAAAAAAAAAATTAGTAAACAAATCAACCAAATTAAAACTATCAAACAAATAAAATAAAACAAATTAAAAAACATGATTAAACTAGTTAACAAGTGTAATTATAAATTAGAGTAGTTCCTCAGTGGAGGTGGTGAGAAACTCGTTAATAAGACCATACAAGGCCATTATGTTCGATAATCTCTTCTCTACAGTCAAAATCCCTGAAAACAAAAATAACCATAGAATAATACACAATAGTATAAGAATAATAGCAAAAAAAAATGAATTAGTAAACAAATCAACCAAATTAAAACTATCAAACAAATAAAATAAAACAAATTAAAAAACTTGATTAAACTAGTTAACAAGTGTAATTATAAATTAGAGTAGTTCCTCAGTGGAGGTGGTGAGAAACTCGTTAATAAGACCATACAAGGCCATTATGTTCGATAGTCTCTTCTCTACAGTCAAAATCCCTGTAAACAAAAATAACCATAGAATAATACACAATAGTATAAGAATAATAGCAAAAAAAAATGAATTAGTAAACAAATCAACCAAATTAAAACTATCAAACAAATAAAATAAAACAAATTAAAAAACTTGATTAAATTAGTTAACAAGTGTAATTATAAATTAGAGTAGTTCCTCAGTGGAGGTGGTGAGAAACTCGTTAATAAGACCATACAAGGCCATTATGTTCGATAATCTCTTCTCTACAGTCAAAATCCCTGAAAACAAAAATAACCATAGAATAATACACAATAGTATAAGAATAATAGAAAAAAAAAATGAATTAGTAAACAAATCAACCAAATTAAAACTATCAAACAAATAAAATAAAACAAATTAAAAAACTTGATTAAACTAGTTAACAAGTGTAATTATAAATTAGAGTAGTTCCTCAGTGGAGGTGGTGAGAAACTCGTTAATAAGACCATACAAGGCCATTATGTTCAATAATCTCTTCTCTACAGTCAAAATCCCTGAAAACAAAAATAACCATAGAATAATACACAATAGTATAAGAATAATAGCAAAAAAAAATGAATTAGTAAACAAATCAACCAAATTAAAACTATCAAACAAATAAAATAAAACAAATAAAAAAACTTGATTAAATTAGTTAACAAGTGTAATTATAAATTAGAGTAGTTCCTCAGTGGAGGTTGTGAGAAACTCGTTAATAAGACCATACAAGGCCATTATGTTCGATAATCTCTTCTCTACAGTCAAAATCCCTGAAAACAAAAATAACCATAGAATAATACACAATAGTATAAGAATAATAGCAAAAAAAAAAAATTAGTAAACAAATCAACCAAATTAAAACTATCAAACAAATAAAATAAAACAAATTAAAAAACATGATTAAACTAGTTAACAAGTGTAATTATAAATTAGAGTAGTTCCTCAGTGGAGGTGGTGAGAAACTCGTTAATAAGACCATACAAGGCCATTATGTTCGATAATCTCTTCTCTACAGTCAAAATCCCTGAAAACAAAAATAACCATAGAATAATACACAATAGTATAAGAATAATAGCAAAAAAAAATGAATTAGTAAACAAATCAACCAAATTAAAACTATCAAACAAATAAAATAAAACAAATTAAAAAACTTGATTAAACTAGTTAACAAGTGTAATTATAAATTAGAGTAGTTCCTCAGTGGAGGTGGTGAGAAACTCGTTAATAAGACCATACAAGGCCATTATGTTCGATAGTCTCTTCTCTACAGTCAAAATCCCTGTAAACAAAAATAACCATAGAATAATACACAATAGTATAAGAATAATAGCAAAAAAAAATGAATTAGTAAACAAATCAACCAAATTAAAACTATCAAACAAATAAAATAAAACAAATTAAAAAACTTGATTAAATTAGTTAACAAGTGTAATTATAAATTAGAGTAGTTCCTCAGTGGAGGTGGTGAGAAACTCGTTAATAAGACCATACAAGGCCATTATGTTCGATAATCTCTTATCTACAGTCAAAATCCCTGAAAACAAAAATAACCATAGAATAATACACAATAGTATAAGAATAATAGCAAAAAAAAAATGAATTAGTAAACAAATCAACCAAATTAAAACTATCAAACAAATAAAATAAAACAAATTAAAAAACTTGATTAAACTAGTTAACAAGTGTAATTATAAATTAGAGTAGTTCCTCAGTGGAGGTGGTGAGAAACTCGTTAATAAGACCATACAAGGCCATTATGTTCGATAATCTCTTCTCTACAGTCAAAATCCCTGAAAACAAAAATAATTATAGAATAATACACAAAAGTATAAGAATAATAGCAAAAAAAAATAACCACAGCTTCCACATATAAGGATTTTGAAATTGAATCCAAGTCAGGAAACAAATCAACAGCATCGACATAACCTTGTAGCGTAATTGTTCTAAAACGAAGTTCTTTGGTGAGTTGCAATGCCAACTTAATGGCATTGAACTCAGACATAGCCAGAGATTGGTTGCCAAAACCGATGATGTAATGGTACAACTGTTAAAAAAGGTCAATAATTATTAAATTATATACATATTTAAATTAAAATTAAACTACACACCTCTACATAATGTTGATTATCCGGAAGAGGGGGTATCGCTTGAATTCTCTCTTAAACATAAAGGCACCCCTTGGTGGTATAGGAATATACAGTATGATCGTTTCCTTGGGAGGTTCTTTTATCTTCCTCTGTTTCAAGATGATAACTACTCCGCCAGCAAGTCCATCCCTAAAAACTGCTCCACACCTAACAATGATACCCTGAAATGAAACAAATTAAAATTATCAAACAAATAAAATAAAACAAATTAAAAAACTTGATTAAACTAGTTAACAAGTGTAATTATAAATTAGAGTAGTTCCTCAGTGGAGGTGGTGAGAAACTCGTTAATAAGACCATACAAGGCCATTATGTTCGATAATCTCTTCTCTACAGGCAAAATCCCTGAAAACAAAAATAACCATAGAATAATACACAATAGTATAAGAATAATAGCAAAAAAAAATGAATTAGTAAACAAATCAACCAAATTAAAACTATCAAACAAATAAAATAAAACAAATTAAAAAACTTGATTAAACTAGTTAACAAGTGTAATTATAAATTAGAGTAGTTCCTCAGTGGAGGTGGTGAGAAACTCGTTAATAAGACCATACAAGGCCATTATGTTCGATAATCTCTTCTCTACAGGCAAAATCCCTGAAAACAAAAATAACCATAGAATAATACACAATAGTATAAGAATAATAGCAAAAAAAAATGAATTAGTAAACAAATCAACCAAATTAAAACTATCAAACAAATAAAATAAAACAAATTAAAAAACTTGATTAAATTAGTTAACAAGTGTAATTATAAATTAGAGTAGTTCCTCAGTGGAGGTGGTGAGAAACTCGTTAATAAGACCATACAAGGCCATTATGTTCGATAATCTCTTCTCTACAGTCAAAATGCCTGAAAACAAAAATAACCATAGAATAATACACAATAGTATAAGAATAATAGCAACAAAAAAAAAATTAGTAAACAAATGAAACAAATTAAAACTATCAAACAAATAAAATAAAACAAATTAAAAAACTTGATTAAACTAGTTAACAAGTGTAATTATAAATTAGAGTAGTTCCTCAGTGGAGGTGGTGAGAAACTCGTTAATAAGACCATACAAGGCCATTATGTTCGATAATCTCTTCTCTACAGTCAAAATCCCTGAAAACAAAAATAACCATAGAATAATACACAATAGTATAAGAATAATAGCAAAAAAAAATGAATTAGTAAACAAATCAACCAAATTAAAACTATCAAACAAATTAAATAAAACAAATTAAAAAACCTTATTAAATTAGTTAACAAGTGTAATTATAAATTAGAGTAGTTCCTCAGTGGAGGGTGAGAAACTCGTTAATAAGACCATACAAGGCCATTATGTTCGATAATCTCTTCTCTACAGTCAAAATCCCTGAAAATAAAAATAACCATAGAATAATACACAATAGTATAAGAATAATAGCAAAAAAAAAATAAATTAGTAAACAAATCAACCAAATTAAAACTATCAAACAAATAAAATAAAACAAATTAAAAAACTTGATTAAACTAGTTAACAAGTGTAATTATAAATTAGAGTAGTTCCTCAGTGGAGGTGGTGAGAAACCCGTTAATAAGACCATACAAGGCCATTATGTTCGATAATCTCTTCTCTACAGTCAAAATCCCTGAAAACAAAAATAATTATAGAATAATACACAATAGTATAAGAATAATAGCAAAAAAAAATAACCACAGCTTCCACATATAAGGATTTTGAAATTGAATCCAAGTCAGGAAACAAATCAACAGCATCGACATAACCTTGTAGCGTAATTGTTCTAAAACGAAGTTCTTTGGTGAGTTGCAATGCCAACTTAATGGCATTGAACTCAGACATAGCCAGAGATTGGTTGCCAAAACCGATGATGTAACGGTACAACTGTTAAAAAAGGTCAATAATTATTAAATTATATACATATTTAAATTAAAATTAAACTACACACCTCTACATAATGTTGATTATCCGGAAGAGAGGGTATCGCTTGAATTCCCTCTTAAACATAAAGGCACCCCTTGGTGGTATAGGAATATACAGTATGATCGTTTCCTTGGGAGGTTCTTTTATCTTCCTCTGTTTCAAGATGATAACTGCTCCGCCAGCAAGTCCATCCCTAAAAACTGCTCCACACCTAACAATGATACCCTGAAATGAAACAAATTAAAATTATCAAACAAATAAAATAAAACAAATTAAAAAACTTGATTAAACTAGTTAACAAGTGTAATTATAAATTAGAGTAGTTCCTCAGTGGAGGTGGTGAGAAACTCGTTAATAAGACCATACAAGGCCATTATGTTCGATAATCTCTTCTCTACAGTCAAAATCCCTGAAAACAAAAATAACCATAGAATAATACACAATAGTATAAGAATAATAGCAAAAAAAAATGAATTAGTAAACAAATCAACCAAATTAAAACTATCAAACAAATAAAATAAAACAAATTAAAAAACTTGATTAAATTAGTTAACAAGTGTAATTATAAATTAGAGTAGTTCCTCAGTGGAGGTGGTGAGAAACTCGTTAATAAGACCATACAAGGCCATTATGTTCGATAATCTCTTCTCTACAGTCAAAATCCCTGAAAACAAAAATATCCATAGAATAATACACAATAGTATAAGAATAATAGAAAAAAAAAATGAATTAGTAAACAAATCAACCAAATTAAAACTATCAAACAAATAAAATAAAACAAATTAAAAAACTTGATTAAACTAGTTAACAAGTGTAATTATAAATTAGAGTAGTTCCTCAGTGGAGGGGGTGAGAAACTCGTTAATAAGACCATACAAGGCTATTATGTTCAATAATCTCTTCTCTACAGTCAAAATCCCTGAAAACAAAAATAACCATAGAATAATACACAATAGTATAAGAATAATAGCAAAAAAAAATGAATTAGTAAACAAATCAACCAAATTAAAACTATCAAACAAATAAATTAAAACAAATAAAAAAACTTGATTAAATTAGTTAACAAGTGTAATTATAAATTAGAGTAGTTCCTCAGTGGAGGTGGTGAGAAACTCGTTAATAAGACCATACAAGGCCATTATGTTCGATAATCTCTTCTCTACAGTCAAAATCCCTGAAAACAAAAATAACCATAGAATAATACACAATAGTATAAGAATAATAGCAAAAAAAAAAAAATTAGTAAACAAATCAACCAAATTAAAACTATCAAACAAATAAAATAAAACAAATTAAAAAACTTGATTAAACTAGTTAACAAGTGTAATTATAAATTAGAGTAGTTCCTCAGTGGAGGTGGTGAGAAACTCGTTAATAAGACCATACAAGGCCATTATGTTCGATAATCTCTTCTCTACAGTCAAAATCCCTGAAAACAAAAATAACCATAGAATAATACACAATAGTATAAGAATAATAGCAAAAAAAAATGAATTAGTAAACAAATCAACCAAATTAAAACTATCAAACAAATAAAATAAAACAAATTAAAAAACTTGATTAAACTAGTTAACAAGTGTAATTATAAATTAGAGTAGTTCCTCAGTGGAGGTGGTGAGAAACTCGTTAATAAGACCATACAAGGCCATTATGTTCGATAGTCTCTTCTCTACAGTCAAAATCCCTGAAAACAAAAATAACCATTGAATAATACACAATAGTATAAGAATAATAGCAAAAAAAAATGAATTAGTAAACAAATCAACCAAATTAAAACTATCAAACAAATAAAATAAAACAAATTAAAAAACTTGATTAAATTAGTTAACAAGTGTAATTATAAATTAGAGTAGTTCCTCAGTGGAGGTGGTGAGAAACTCGTTAATAAGACCATACAAGGCCATTATGTTCGATAATCTCTTATCTACAGTCAAAATCCCTGAAAACAAAAATAACCATAGAATAATACACAATAGTATAAGAATAATAGCAAAAAAAAAATGAATTAGTAAACAAATCAACCAAATTAAAACTATCAAACAAATAAAATAAAACAAATTAAAAAACTTGATTAAACTAGTTAACAAGTGTAATTATAAATTAGAGTAGTTCCTCAGTGGAGGTGGTGAGAAACTCGTTAATAAGACCATACAAGGCCATTATGTTCGATAATCTCTTCTCTACAGTCAAAATCCCTGAAAACAAAAATAATTATAGAATAATACACAAAAGTATAAGAATAATAGCAAAAAAAAATAACCACAGCTTCCACATATAAGGATTTTGAAATTGAATCCAAGTCAGGAAACAAATCAACAGCATCAACATAACCTTGTAGCGTAATTGTTCTAAAACGAAGTTCTTTGGTGAGTTGCAATGCCAACTTAATGGCATTGAACTCAGACATAGCCAGAGATTGGTTGCCAAAACCGATGATGTAACGGTACAACTGTTAAAAAAGGTCAATAATTATTAAATTATATACATATTTAAATTAAAATTAAACTACACACCTCTACATAATGTTGATTATCCGGAAGAGGGGGTATCGCTTGAATTCTCTCTTAAACATAAAGGCACCCCTTGGTGGTATAGGAATATACAGTATGATCGTTTCCTTGGGAGGTTCTTTTATCTTCCTCTGTTTCAAGATGATAACTGCTCCGCCAGCAAGTCCATCCCTAAAAACTGCTCCACACCTAACAATGATACCCTGAAATGAAACAAATTAAAATTATCAAACAAATAAAATAAAACAAATTAAAAAACTTGATTAAACTAGTTAACAAGTGTAATTATAAATTAGAGTAGTTCCTCAGTGGAGGTGGTGAGAAACTCGTTAATAAGACCATACAAGGCCATTATGTTCGATAATCTCTTCTCTACAGTCAAAATCCCTGAAAACAAAAATAACCATAGAATAATACACAATAGTATAAGAATAATAGGAAAAAAAATGAATTAGTAAACAAATCAACCAAATTAAAACTATCAAACAAATAAAATAAAACAAATTAAAAAACATGATTAAACTAGTTAACAAGTGTAATTATAAATTAGAGTAGTTCCTCAGTGGAGGGGGTGAGAAACTCGTTAATAAGACCATACAAGGCCATTATGTTCAATAATCTCTTCTCTACAGTCAAAATCCCTGAAAACAAAAATAACCATAGAATAATACACAATAGTATAAGAATAATAGCAAAAAAAAATGAATTAGTAAACAAATCAACCAAATTAAAACTATCAAACAAATAAAATAAAACAAATTAAAAAACTTGATTAAATTAGTTAACAAGTGTAATTATAAATTAGAGTAGTTCCTCAGTGGAGGTGGTGAGAAACTCGTTAATAAGACCATACAAGGCCATTATGTTCGATAATCTCTTCTCTACAGTCAAAATCCCTGAAAACAAAAATAACCATAGAATAATACACAATAGTATAAGAATAATAGCAAAAAAAAAAAATTAGTAAACAAATCAACCAAATTAAAACTATCAAACAAATAAAATAAAACAAATTAAAAAACTTGATTAAACTAGTTAACAAGTGTAATTATAAATTAGAGTAGTTCCTCAGTGGAGGTGGTGAGAAACTCGTTAATAAGACCATACAAGGCCATTATGTTCGATAATCTCTTCTCTACAGTCAAAATCCCTGAATACAAAAATAACCATAGAATAATACACAATAGTATAAGAATAATAGCAAAAAAAAATGAATTAGTAAACAAATCAACCAAATTAAAACTATCAAACAAATAAAATAAAACAAATTAAAAAACTTGATTAAATTAGTTAACAAGTGTAATTATAAATTAGAGTAGTTCCTCAGTGGAGGTGGTGAGAAACTCGTTAATAAGACCATACAAGGCCATTATGTTCGATAATCTCTTCTCTACAGTCAAAATCCCTGAAAACAAAAATAACCATAGAATAATACACAATAGTATAAGAATAATTGCAAAAAAAAAAAATTAGTAAACAAATCAACCAAATTAAAACTATCAAACAAATAAAATAAATCAAATTAAAAAACTTGATTAAACTAGTTAACAAGTGTAATTATAAATTAGAGTAGTTCCTCAGTGGAGGTGGTGAGAAACTCGTTAATAAGACCATACAAGGCCATTATGTTCGATAATCTCTTCTCTACAGTCAAAATCCCTGAAAACAAAAATCACCATAGAATAATACACAATAGTATAAGAATAATAGCAAAAACAAATAACCACAGCTTCCACATATAAGGATTTTGAAATTGAATCCAAGTCAGGAAACAAATCAACAGCATCGACATAACCTTGTAGCGTAATTGTTCTAAAACAAAGTTCTTTGGTGAGTTGCAATGCCAACTTAATGGCATTGACTCAGACATAGCCAGAGATTGGTTTCCAAAACCGATGATGTAACGGTACAGCGGTTAAAAAAGGTCAATAATTATTAAATTATATACATATTTAAATTAAAATTAAACTACACACCTCTACATAACGTTGATTATCCGGAAGAGGGGGATATCGCTTGAATTCCCTCTTAAACATAATGGCACCCCTTGGTGGTATAGGAATATACAGTATGATTGTTTCCTTGGGAGGTTCTTTTATCTTCCTCTCTTTCAAGATGATAACAGCTCCGCCAACAAGTCCATCCCTAAAAACTGCTCCACACCTAACAATGATACCCTGAAATGAAACAAATTAAAACTATCAAACAAATTAAATAAAACAAATTAAAAAACTTGATTAAACAAGTTAACAAGTGTAATTATAAATTAGAGTAGTTCCTCAATGGAGGTGGTGAGAAACTCGTTAATAAGACCATACAAGGCCATTATGTTCGATAATCTCTTCTCTACAGTCAAAATCCCTGAAAACAAAAATAACCATAGAATAATACACAATAGTATAAGAATAATAGCAAAAAAAAATGAATTAGTAAACAAATCAACCAAATTAAAACTATCAAACAAATTAAATAAAACAAATTAAAAAACCTTATTAAATTAGTTAACAAGTGTAATTATAAATTAGAGTAGTTCCTCAGTGGAGGGTGAGAAACTCGTTAATAAGACCATACAAGGCCATTATGTTCGATAATCTCTTCTCTACAGTCAAAATCCCTGAAAATAAAAATAACCATAGAATAATACACAATAGTATAAGAATAATAGCAAAAAAAAAATAAATTAGTAAACAAATCAACCAAATTAAAACTATCAAACAAATAAAATAAAACAAATTAAAAAACTTGATTAAACTAGTTAACAAGTGTAATTATAAATTAGAGTAGTTCCTCAGTGGAGGTGGTGAGAAACCCGTTAATAAGACCATACAAGGCCATTATGTTCGATAATCTCTTCTCTACAGTCAAAATCCCTGAAAACAAAAATAATTATAGAATAATACACAATAGTATAAGAATAATAGCAAAAAAAAATAACCACAGCTTCCACATATAAGGATTTTGAAATTGAATCCAAGTCAGGAAACAAATCAACAGCATCGACATAACCTTGTAGCGTAATTGTTCTAAAACGAAGTTCTTTGGTGAGTTGCAATGCCAACTTAATGGCATTGAACTCAGACATAGCCAGAGATTGGTTGCCAAAACCGATGATGTAACGGTACAACTGTTAAAAAAGGTCAATAATTATTAAATTATATACATATTTAAATTAAAATTAAACTACACACCTCTACATAATGTTGATTATCCGGAAGAGAGGGTATCGCTTGAATTCCCTCTTAAACATAAAGGCACCCCTTGGTGGTATAGGAATATACAGTATGATCGTTTCCTTGGGAGGTTCTTTTATCTTCCTCTGTTTCAAGATGATAACTGCTCCGCCAGCAAGTCCATCCCTAAAAACTGCTCCACACCTAACAATGATACCCTGAAATGAAACAAATTAAAATTATCAAACAAATAAAATAAAACAAATTAAAAAACTTGATTAAACTAGTTAACAAGTGTAATTATAAATTAGAGTAGTTCCTCAGTGGAGGTGGTGAGAAACTCGTTAATAAGACCATACAAGGCCATTATGTTCGATAATCTCTTCTCTACAGTCAAAATCCCTGAAAACAAAAATAACCATAGAATAATACACAATAGTATAAGAATAATAGCAAAAAAAAATGAATTAGTAAACAAATCAACCAAATTAAAACTATCAAACAAATAAAATAAAACAAATTAAAAAACTTGATTAAATTAGTTAACAAGTGTAATTATAAATTAGAGTAGTTCCTCAGTGGAGGTGGTGAGAAACTCGTTAATAAGACCATACAAGGCCATTATGTTCGATAATCTCTTCTCTACAGTCAAAATCCCTGAAAACAAAAATATCCATAGAATAATACACAATAGTATAAGAATAATAGAAAAAAAAAATGAATTAGTAAACAAATCAACCAAATTAAAACTATCAAACAAATAAAATAAAACAAATTAAAAAACTTGATTAAACTAGTTAACAAGTGTAATTATAAATTAGAGTAGTTCCTCAGTGGAGGGGGTGAGAAACTCGTTAATAAGACCATACAAGGCTATTATGTTCAATAATCTCTTCTCTACAGTCAAAATCCCTGAAAACAAAAATAACCATAGAATAATACACAATAGTATAAGAATAATAGCAAAAAAAAATGAATTAGTAAACAAATCAACCAAATTAAAACTATCAAACAAATAAATTAAAACAAATAAAAAAACTTGATTAAATTAGTTAACAAGTGTAATTATAAATTAGAGTAGTTCCTCAGTGGAGGTGGTGAGAAACTCGTTAATAAGACCATACAAGGCCATTATGTTCGATAATCTCTTCTCTACAGTCAAAATCCCTGAAAACAAAAATAACCATAGAATAATACACAATAGTATAAGAATAATAGCAAAAAAAAAAAAATTAGTAAACAAATCAACCAAATTAAAACTATCAAACAAATAAAATAAAACAAATTAAAAAACTTGATTAAACTAGTTAACAAGTGTAATTATAAATTAGAGTAGTTCCTCAGTGGAGGTGGTGAGAAACTCGTTAATAAGACCATACAAGGCCATTATGTTCGATAATCTCTTCTCTACAGTCAAAATCCCTGAAAACAAAAATAACCATAGAATAATACACAATAGTATAAGAATAATAGCAAAAAAAAATGAATTAGTAAACAAATCAACCAAATTAAAACTATCAAACAAATAAAATAAAACAAATTAAAAAACTTGATTAAACTAGTTAACAAGTGTAATTATAAATTAGAGTAGTTCCTCAGTGGAGGTGGTGAGAAACTCGTTAATAAGACCATACAAGGCCATTATGTTCGATAGTCTCTTCTCTACAGTCAAAATCCCTGAAAACAAAAATAACCATTGAATAATACACAATAGTATAAGAATAATAGCAAAAAAAAATGAATTAGTAAACAAATCAACCAAATTAAAACTATCAAACAAATAAAATAAAACAAATTAAAAAACTTGATTAAATTAGTTAACAAGTGTAATTATAAATTAGAGTAGTTCCTCAGTGGAGGTGGTGAGAAACTCGTTAATAAGACCATACAAGGCCATTATGTTCGATAATCTCTTATCTACAGTCAAAATCCCTGAAAACAAAAATAACCATAGAATAATACACAATAGTATAAGAATAATAGCAAAAAAAAAATGAATTAGTAAACAAATCAACCAAATTAAAACTATCAAACAAATAAAATAAAACAAATTAAAAAACTTGATTAAACTAGTTAACAAGTGTAATTATAAATTAGAGTAGTTCCTCAGTGGAGGTGGTGAGAAACTCGTTAATAAGACCATACAAGGCCATTATGTTCGATAATCTCTTCTCTACAGTCAAAATCCCTGAAAACAAAAATAATTATAGAATAATACACAAAAGTATAAGAATAATAGCAAAAAAAAATAACCACAGCTTCCACATATAAGGATTTTGAAATTGAATCCAAGTCAGGAAACAAATCAACAGCATCAACATAACCTTGTAGCGTAATTGTTCTAAAACGAAGTTCTTTGGTGAGTTGCAATGCCAACTTAATGGCATTGAACTCAGACATAGCCAGAGATTGGTTGCCAAAACCGATGATGTAACGGTACAACTGTTAAAAAAGGTCAATAATTATTAAATTATATACATATTTAAATTAAAATTAAACTACACACCTCTACATAATGTTGATTATCCGGAAGAGGGGGTATCGCTTGAATTCTCTCTTAAACATAAAGGCACCCCTTGGTGGTATAGGAATATACAGTATGATCGTTTCCTTGGGAGGTTCTTTTATCTTCCTCTGTTTCAAGATGATAACTGCTCCGCCAGCAAGTCCATCCCTAAAAACTGCTCCACACCTAACAATGATACCCTGAAATGAAACAAATTAAAATTATCAAACAAATAAAATAAAACAAATTAAAAAACTTGATTAAACTAGTTAACAAGTGTAATTATAAATTAGAGTAGTTCCTCAGTGGAGGTGGTGAGAAACTCGTTAATAAGACCATACAAGGCCATTATGTTCGATAATCTCTTCTCTACAGTCAAAATCCCTGAAAACAAAAATAACCATAGAATAATACACAATAGTATAAGAATAATAGGAAAAAAAATGAATTAGTAAACAAATCAACCAAATTAAAACTATCAAACAAATAAAATAAAACAAATTAAAAAACATGATTAAACTAGTTAACAAGTGTAATTATAAATTAGAGTAGTTCCTCAGTGGAGGGGGTGAGAAACTCGTTAATAAGACCATACAAGGCCATTATGTTCAATAATCTCTTCTCTACAGTCAAAATCCCTGAAAACAAAAATAACCATAGAATAATACACAATAGTATAAGAATAATAGCAAAAAAAAATGAATTAGTAAACAAATCAACCAAATTAAAACTATCAAACAAATAAAATAAAACAAATTAAAAAACTTGATTAAATTAGTTAACAAGTGTAATTATAAATTAGAGTAGTTCCTCAGTGGAGGTGGTGAGAAACTCGTTAATAAGACCATACAAGGCCATTATGTTCGATAATCTCTTCTCTACAGTCAAAATCCCTGAAAACAAAAATAACCATAGAATAATACACAATAGTATAAGAATAATAGCAAAAAAAAAAAATTAGTAAACAAATCAACCAAATTAAAACTATCAAACAAATAAAATAAAACAAATTAAAAAACTTGATTAAACTAGTTAACAAGTGTAATTATAAATTAGAGTAGTTCCTCAGTGGAGGTGGTGAGAAACTCGTTAATAAGACCATACAAGGCCATTATGTTCGATAATCTCTTCTCTACAGTCAAAATCCCTGAATACAAAAATAACCATAGAATAATACACAATAGTATAAGAATAATAGCAAAAAAAAATGAATTAGTAAACAAATCAACCAAATTAAAACTATCAAACAAATAAAATAAAACAAATTAAAAAACTTGATTAAATTAGTTAACAAGTGTAATTATAAATTAGAGTAGTTCCTCAGTGGAGGTGGTGAGAAACTCGTTAATAAGACCATACAAGGCCATTATGTTCGATAATCTCTTCTCTACAGTCAAAATCCCTGAAAACAAAAATAACCATAGAATAATACACAATAGTATAAGAATAATTGCAAAAAAAAAAAAATTAGTAAACAAATCAACCAAATTAAAACTATCAAACAAATAAAATAAATCAAATTAAAAAACTTGATTAAACTAGTTAACAAGTGTAATTATAAATTAGAGTAGTTCCTCAGTGGAGGTGGTGAGAAACTCGTTAATAAGACCATACAAGGCCATTATGTTCGATAATCTCTTCTCTACAGTCAAAATCCCTGAAAACAAAAATCACCATAGAATAATACACAATAGTATAAGAATAATAGCAAAAACAAATAACCACAGCTTCCACATATAAGGATTTTGAAATTGAATCCAAGTCAGGAAACAAATCAACAGCATCGACATAACCTTGTAGCGTAATTGTTCTAAAACAAAGTTCTTTGGTGAGTTGCAATGCCAACTTAATGGCATTGACTCAGACATAGCCAGAGATTGGTTTCCAAAACCGATGATGTAACGGTACAGCGGTTAAAAAAGGTCAATAATTATTAAATTATATACATATTTAAATTAAAATTAAACTACACACCTCTACATAACGTTGATTATCCGGAAGAGGGGGATATCGCTTGAATTCCCTCTTAAACATAATGGCACCCCTTGGTGGTATAGGAATATACAGTATGATTGTTTCCTTGGGAGGTTCTTTTATCTTCCTCTCTTTCAAGATGATAACAGCTCCGCCAACAAGTCCATCCCTAAAAACTGCTCCACACCTAACAATGATACCCTGAAATGAAACAAATTAAAACTATCAAACAAATTAAATAAAACAAATTAAAAAACTTGATTAAACAAGTTAACAAGTGTAATTATAAATTAGAGTAGTTCCTCAATGGAGGTGGTGAGAAACTCGTTAATAAGACCATACAAGGCCATTATGTTCGATAATCTCTTCTCTACAGTCAAAATCCCTGAAAACAAAAATAACCATAGAATAATACACAATAGTATAAGAATAATAGCAAAAAAAAATGAATTAGTAAACAAATCAACCAAATTAAAACTATCAAACAAATAAAATAAAACAAATTAAAAAACTTGATTAAATTAGTTAACAAGTGTAATTATAAATTAGAGTAGTTCCTCAGTGGAGGTGGTGAGAAACTCGTTAATAAGACCATACAAGGCCATTATGTTCGATAATCTCTTCTCTACAGTCAAAATCCCTGAAAACAAAAATAACCATAGAATAATACACAATAGTATAAGAATAATAGCAAAAAAAAAAATAAATTAGTAAACAAATCAACCAAATTAAAACTATCAAACAAATTAAATAAAACAAATTAAAAAACTTGATTAAACTAGTTAACAAGTGTAATTATAAATTAGAGTAGTTCCTCAGTGGAGGTGGTGAGAAACTCGTTAATAAGACCATACAAAGCCATTATGTTCGATAATCTCTTCTCTACAGTCAAAATCCCTGAAAACAAAAATAACTATAGAATAATACACAATAGTATAAGAATAATAGCAAAAAAAAATAACCACAGCTTCCACATATAAGGATTTTGAAATTGAATCCAAGTCAGGAAACAAATCAACAGCATCGACATAACCTTGTAGCGTAATTGTTCTAAAACGAAGTTCTTTGGTGAGTTGCAATGCCAACTTAATGGCATTGAACTCAGACATAGCCAGAGATTGGTTGCCAAAACCGATGATGTAACGGTACAGCTGTTAAAAAAGGTCAATAATTATTAAATTATATACATATTTAAATTAAAATTAAACTACACACCTCTACATAACGTTGATTATCCGGAAGAGGGGGATATCGCTTGAATTCCCTCTTAAACATAATGGCACCCCTTGGTGGTATAGGAATATACAGTATGATCGTTTCCTTGGGAGGTTCTTTTATCTTCCTCTCTTTCAAGATGATAACAGCTCCGCCAGCAAGTCCATCCCTAAAAACTGCTCCACACCTAACAATGATACCCTGAAATGAAACAAATTAAAACTATCAAACAAATAAAATAAAACAAATTAAAAAACATGATTAAACTAGTTAACAAGTGTAATTATAAATTAGAGTAGTTCCTCAGTGGAGGTGGTGAGAAACTCGTTAATAAGACCATACAAGGCCATTATGTTCGATAATCTCTTCTCTACAGTCAAAATCCCTGAAAACAAAAATAACCATAGAATAATACACAATAGTATAAGAATAATTGCAAAAAAAAAATGAATTAGTAAACAAATCAACGAAATTAAAACTATCAAACAAATAAAATAAAATAAATTAAAAAACTTGATTAAACTAGTTAACAAGTGTAATTATAAATTAGAGTAGTTCCTCAGTGGAGGTGGTGAGAAACTCGTTAATAAGACCATACAAGGCCATTATGTTCGATAATCTCTTCTCTACAGTCAAAATCCCTGAAAACAAAAATAACCATAGAATAATACACAATAGTATAAGAATAATAGCAAAAAAAATGAATTAGTAAACAAATCAACCAAATTAAAACTATCAAACAAATAAAATAAAACAAATTAAAAAACTTGATTAAATTAGTTAACAAATGTAATTATAAATTAGAGTAGTTCCTCATTGGAGGTGGTGAGAAACTCGTTAATAAGACCATACAAGGCCATTATGTTCGATAATCTCTTCTCTACAGTCAAAATCCCTGAAAACAAAAATAACCATAGAATAATACACAATAGTATAAGAATAATAGCAACAAAAAAAATGAATTAGTAAACAAATCAACCAAATTAAAACTATCAAACAAATAAAATAAAACAAATTAAAAAACTTGATTAAACTAGTTAACAAGTGTAATTATAAATTAGAGTAGTTCCTCAGTGGAGGTGGTGAGAAACTCGTTAATAAGACCATACAAAGCCATTATGTTCGATAATCTCTTCTCTACAGTCAAAATCCCTGAAAACAAAAATAACTATAGAATAATACACAATAGTATAAGAATAATAGCAAAAAAAAATAACCACAGCTTCCACATATAAGGATTTTGAAATTGAATCCAAGTCAGGAAACAAATCAACAGCATCGACATAACCTTGTAGCGTAATTGTTCTAAAACGAAGTTCTTTGGTGAGTTGCAATGCCAACTTAATGGCATTGAACTCAGACATAGCCAGAGATTGGTTGCCAAAACCGATGATGTAACGGTACAGCTGTTAAAAAAGGTCAATAATTATTAAATTATATACATATTTAAATTAAAATTAAACTACACACCTCTACATAACGTTGATTATCCGGAAGAGGGGGATATCGCTTGAATTCCCTCTTAAACATAATGGCACCCCTTGGTGGTATAGGAATATACAGTATGATCGTTTCCTTGGGAGGTTCTTTTATCTTCCTCTCTTTCAAGATGATAACAGCTCCGCCAGCAAGTCCATCCCTAAAAACTGCTCCACACCTAACAATGATACCCTGAAATGAAACAAATTAAAACTATCAAACAAATAAAATAAAACAAATTAAAAAACATGATTAAACTAGTTAACAAGTGTAATTATAAATTAGAGTAGTTCCTCAGTGGAGGTGGTGAGAAACTCGTTAATAAGACCATACAAGGCCATTATGTTCGATAATCTCTTCTCTACAGTCAAAATCCCTGAAAACAAAAATAACCATAGAATAATACACAATAGTATAAGAATAATAGCAAAAAAAAAATGAATTAGTAAACAAATCAACGAAATTAAAACTATCAAACAAATAAAATAAAATAAATTAAAAAACTTGATTAAACTAGTTAACAAGTGTAATTATAAATTAGAGTAGTTCCTCAGTGGAGGTGGTGAGAAACTCGTTAATAAGACCATACAAGGCCATTATGTTCGATAATCTCTTCTCTACAGTCAAAATCCCTGAAAACAAAAATAACCATAGAATAATACACAATAGTATAAGAATAATAGCAAAAAAAATGAATTAGTAAACAAATCAACCAAATTAAAACTATCAAACAAATAAAATAAAACAAATTAAAAAACTTGATTAAATTAGTTAACAAATGTAATTATAAATTAGAGTAGTTCCTCATTGGAGGTGGTGAGAAACTCGTTAATAAGACCATACAAGGCCATTATGTTCGATAATCTCTTCTCTACAGTCAAAATCCCTGAAAACAAAAATAACCATAGAATAATACACAATAGTATAAGAATAATAGCAACAAAAAAAATGAATTAGTAAACAAATCAACCAAATTAAAACTATCAAACAAATAAAATAAAACAAATTAAAAAACTTGATTAAACTAGTTAACAAGTGTAATTATAAATTAGAGTAGTTCCTCAGTGGAGGTGGTGAGAAACTCGTTAATAAGACCATACAAAGCCATTATGTTCGATAATCTCTTCTCTACAGTCAAAATCCCTGAAAACAAAAATAACTATAGAATAATACACAATAGTATAAGAATAATAGCAAAAAAAAATAACCACAGCTTCCACATATAAGGATTTTGAAATTGAATCCAAGTCAGGAAACAAATCAACAGCATCGACATAACCTTGTAGCGTAATTGTTCTAAAACGAAGTTCTTTGGTGAGTTGCAATGCCAACTTAATGGCATTGAACTCAGACATAGCCAGAGATTGGTTGCCAAAACCGATGATGTAACGGTACAGCTGTTAAAAAAGGTCAATAATTATTAAATTATATACATATTTAAATTAAAATTAAACTACACACCTCTACATAACGTTGATTATCCGGAAGAGGGGGATATCGCTTGAATTCCCTCTTAAACATAATGGCACCCCTTGGTGGTATAGGAATATACAGTATGATCGTTTCCTTGGGAGGTTCTTTTATCTTCCTCTCTTTCAAGATGATAACAGCTCCGCCAGCAAGTCCATCCCTAAAAACTGCTCCACACCTAACAATGATACCCTGAAATGAAACAAATTAAAACTATCAAACAAATAAAATAAAACAAATTAAAAAACTTGATTAAACTAGTTAACAAGTGTAATTATAAATTAGAGTAGTTCCTCAGTGGAGGTGGTGAGAAACTCGTTAATAAGACCATACAAGGCCATTATGTTCGATAATCTCTTCTCTACAGTCAAAATCCCTGAAAACAAAAATAACCATAGAATAATACACAATAGTATAAGAATAATAGCAAAAAAAATGAATTAGTAAACAAATCAACCAAATTAAAACTATCAAACAAATAAAATAAAACAAATTAAAAAACTTGATTAAACTAGTTAACAAGTGTAATTATAAATTAGAGTAGTTCCTCAGTGGAGGTGATGAGAAACTCGTTAGTAAGACCATACAAGGCCATTATGTTCGATAATCTCTTCTCTACATTCAAAATCCCTGAAAACAAAAATAACCATAGAATAATACACAATAGTATAAGAATAATTGCAAAAAAAAATGAATTAGTAAACAAATCAACCAAATTAAAACTATCAAACAAATAAAATAAAACAAATTAAAAAACTTGATTAAATTAGTTTACAAGTGTAATTATAAATTAGAGTAGTTCCTCTGTGGAGGTGGTGAGAAACTCGTTAATAAGACCATACAAGGCCATTATGTTCGATAATCTCTTCTCTACAGTCAAAATCCCTAAAAACAAAAATAACGATAGAATAATACACAATAGTATAAGAATAATAGCAACAAAAAAAATGAATTAGTAAACAAATCAACCAAATTAAAACTATCAAACAAATAAAATAAAACAAATTAAAAAACTTGATTAAACTAGTTAACAAGTGTAATTATAAATTCGAGTAGTTCCTCACTGGAGGTGGTGAGAAACTCGTTAATAAGACCATACAAGGTCATTATGTTCGATAATCTCTTCTCTACAGTCAAAATCCCTGAAAACAAAAATAACCATAGAATAATACACAATAGTATAAGAATAATAGCAAAAAAAATAACCACAGCTTCCACATATAAGGATTTTGAAATTGAATCCAAGTCAGGAAACAAATCAACAGCATCGACATAACCTTGTAGCGTAATTGTTCTAAAACGAAGTTCTTTGGTGAGTTGCAATGCCAACTTAATGGCATTGAACTCAGACATAGCCAGAGATTGGTTTCCAAAACCGATGATGTAACGGTACAGCTGTTAAAAAAGGTCAATAATTATTAAATTATATACATATTTAAATTAAAATTAAACTACACATCTCTACATAACGTTGATTATCCGGAAGAGGGGGGTAACGCTTGAATTCCCTCTTAAACATAATGGAACCCCTTGGTGGTATAGGAATATACAGTATGATCGTTTCCTTGGGAGGTTCTTTTATCTTCCTCTCTTTCAAGATGATAACAGCTCCGCCAGCAAGTCCATCCCTAAAAACTGCTCCACACCTAACAATGATACCCTGAAATGAAACAAATTAAAACTATCAAACAAATAAAATAAAACAAATTAAAAAACTTGATTAAACTAGTTAACAAGTGTAATTATAAATTAGAGTAGTTCCTCAGTGGAGGTGGTGAGAAACTCGTTAATAAGACCATACAAGGCCATTATGTTCGATAATCTCTTCTCTACAGTCAAAATCCCTGAAAACAAAAATAACCATAGAATAATACACAATAGTATAAGAATAATTGCAAAAAAAAAATGAATTAGTAAACAAATCAACGAAATTAAAACTATCAAACAAATAAAATAAAATAAATTAAAAAACTTGATTAAACTAGTTAACAAGTGTAATTATAAATTAGAGTAGTTCCTCAGTGGAGGTGGTGAGAAACTCGTTAATAAGACCATACAAGGCCATTATGTTCGATAATCTCTTCTCTACAGTCAAAATCCCTGAAAACAAAAATAACCATAGAATAATACACAATAGTATAAGAATAATAGCAAAAAAAATGAATTAGTAAACAAATCAACCAAATTAAAACTATCAAACAAATAAAATAAAACAAATTAAAAAACTTGATTAAATTAGTTAACAAATGTAATTATAAATTAGAGTAGTTCCTCATTGGAGGTGGTGAGAAACTCGTTAATAAGACCATACAAGGCCATTATGTTCGATAATCTCTTCTCTACAGTCAAAATCCCTGAAAACAAAAATAACCATAGAATAATACACAATAGTATAAGAATAATAGCAACAAAAAAAATGAATTAGTAAACAAATCAACCAAATTAAAACTATCAAACAAATAAAATAAAACAAATTAAAAAACTTGATTAAACTAGTTAACAAGTGTAATTATAAATTAGAGTAGTTCCTCAGTGGAGGTGGTGAGAAACTCGTTAATAAGACCATACAAAGCCATTATGTTCGATAATCTCTTCTCTACAGTCAAAATCCCTGAAAACAAAAATAACTATAGAATAATACACAATAGTATAAGAATAATAGCAAAAAAAAATAACCACAGCTTCCACATATAAGGATTTTGAAATTGAATCCAAGTCAGGAAACAAATCAACAGCATCGACATAACCTTGTAGCGTAATTGTTCTAAAACGAAGTTCTTTGGTGAGTTGCAATGCCAACTTAATGGCATTGAACTCAGACATAGCCAGAGATTGGTTGCCAAAACCGATGATGTAACGGTACAGCTGTTAAAAAAGGTCAATAATTATTAAATTATATACATATTTAAATTAAAATTAAACTACACACCTCTACATAACGTTGATTATCCGGAAGAGGGGGATATCGCTTGAATTCCCTCTTAAACATAATGGCACCCCTTGGTGGTATAGGAATATACAGTATGATCGTTTCCTTGGGAGGTTCTTTTATCTTCCTCTCTTTCAAGATGATAACAGCTCCGCCAGCAAGTCCATCCCTAAAAACTGCTCCACACCTAACAATGATACCCTGAAATGAAACAAATTAAAACTATCAAACAAATAAAATAAAACAAATTAAAAAACATGATTAAACTAGTTAACAAGTGTAATTATAAATTAGAGTAGTTCCTCAGTGGAGGTGGTGAGAAACTCGTTAATAAGACCATACAAGGCCATTATGTTCGATAATCTCTTCTCTACAGTCAAAATCCCTGAAAACAAAAATAACCATAGAATAATACACAATAGTATAAGAATAATAGCAAAAAAAAAATGAATTAGTAAACAAATCAACGAAATTAAAACTATCAAACAAATAAAATAAAATAAATTAAAAAACTTGATTAAACTAGTTAACAAGTGTAATTATAAATTAGAGTAGTTCCTCAGTGGAGGTGGTGAGAAACTCGTTAATAAGACCATACAAGGCCATTATGTTCGATAATCTCTTCTCTACAGTCAAAATCCCTGAAAACAAAAATAACCATAGAATAATACACAATAGTATAAGAATAATAGCAAAAAAAATGAATTAGTAAACAAATCAACCAAATTAAAACTATCAAACAAATAAAATAAAACAAATTAAAAAACTTGATTAAATTAGTTAACAAATGTAATTATAAATTAGAGTAGTTCCTCATTGGAGGTGGTGAGAAACTCGTTAATAAGACCATACAAGGCCATTATGTTCGATAATCTCTTCTCTACAGTCAAAATCCCTGAAAACAAAAATAACCATAGAATAATACACAATAGTATAAGAATAATAGCAACAAAAAAAATGAATTAGTAAACAAATCAACCAAATTAAAACTATCAAACAAATAAAATAAAACAAATTAAAAAACTTGATTAAACTAGTTAACAAGTGTAATTATAAATTAGAGTAGTTCCTCAGTGGAGGTGGTGAGAAACTCGTTAATAAGACCATACAAAGCCATTATGTTCGATAATCTCTTCTCTACAGTCAAAATCCCTGAAAACAAAAATAACTATAGAATAATACACAATAGTATAAGAATAATAGCAAAAAAAAATAACCACAGCTTCCACATATAAGGATTTTGAAATTGAATCCAAGTCAGGAAACAAATCAACAGCATCGACATAACCTTGTAGCGTAATTGTTCTAAAACGAAGTTCTTTGGTGAGTTGCAATGCCAACTTAATGGCATTGAACTCAGACATAGCCAGAGATTGGTTGCCAAAACCGATGATGTAACGGTACAGCTGTTAAAAAAGGTCAATAATTATTAAATTATATACATATTTAAATTAAAATTAAACTACACACCTCTACATAACGTTGATTATCCGGAAGAGGGGGATATCGCTTGAATTCCCTCTTAAACATAATGGCACCCCTTGGTGGTATAGGAATATACAGTATGATCGTTTCCTTGGGAGGTTCTTTTATCTTCCTCTCTTTCAAGATGATAACAGCTCCGCCAGCAAGTCCATCCCTAAAAACTGCTCCACACCTAACAATGATACCCTGAAATGAAACAAATTAAAACTATCAAACAAATAAAATAAAACAAATTAAAAAACTTGATTAAACTAGTTAACAAGTGTAATTATAAATTAGAGTAGTTCCTCAGTGGAGGTGGTGAGAAACTCGTTAATAAGACCATACAAGGCCATTATGTTCGATAATCTCTTCTCTACAGTCAAAATCCCTGAAAACAAAAATAACCATAGAATAATACACAATAGTATAAGAATAATAGCAAAAAAAATGAATTAGTAAACAAATCAACCAAATTAAAACTATCAAACAAATAAAATAAAACAAATTAAAAAACTTGATTAAACTAGTTAACAAGTGTAATTATAAATTAGAGTAGTTCCTCAGTGGAGGTGATGAGAAACTCGTTAGTAAGACCATACAAGGCCATTATGTTCGATAATCTCTTCTCTACATTCAAAATCCCTGAAAACAAAAATAACCATAGAATAATACACAATAGTATAAGAATAATTGCAAAAAAAAATGAATTAGTAAACAAATCAACCAAATTAAAACTATCAAACAAATAAAATAAAACAAATTAAAAAACTTGATTAAATTAGTTTACAAGTGTAATTATAAATTAGAGTAGTTCCTCTGTGGAGGTGGTGAGAAACTCGTTAATAAGACCATACAAGGCCATTATGTTCGATAATCTCTTCTCTACAGTCAAAATCCCTAAAAACAAAAATAACGATAGAATAATACACAATAGTATAAGAATAATAGCAACAAAAAAAATGAATTAGTAAACAAATCAACCAAATTAAAACTATCAAACAAATAAAATAAAACAAATTAAAAAACTTGATTAAACTAGTTAACAAGTGTAATTATAAATTCGAGTAGTTCCTCACTGGAGGTGGTGAGAAACTCGTTAATAAGACCATACAAGGTCATTATGTTCGATAATCTCTTCTCTACAGTCAAAATCCCTGAAAACAAAAATAACCATAGAATAATACACAATAGTATAAGAATAATAGCAAAAAAAATAACCACAGCTTCCACATATAAGGATTTTGAAATTGAATCCAAGTCAGGAAACAAATCAACAGCATCGACATAACCTTGTAGCGTAATTGTTCTAAAACGAAGTTCTTTGGTGAGTTGCAATGCCAACTTAATGGCATTGAACTCAGACATAGCCAGAGATTGGTTTCCAAAACCGATGATGTAACGGTACAGCTGTTAAAAAAGGTCAATAATTATTAAATTATATACATATTTAAATTAAAATTAAACTACACATCTCTACATAACGTTGATTATCCGGAAGAGGGGGGTAACGCTTGAATTCCCTCTTAAACATAATGGAACCCCTTGGTGGTATAGGAATATACAGTATGATCGTTTCCTTGGGAGGTTCTTTTATCTTCCTCTCTTTCAAGATGATAACAGCTCCGCCAGCAAGTCCATCCCTAAAAACTGCTCCACACCTAACAATGATACCCTGAAATGAAACAAATTAAAACTATCAAACAAATAAAATAAAACAAATTAAAAAACTTGATTAAACTAGTTAACAAGTGTAATTATAAATTAGAGTAGTTCCTCAGTGGAGGTGGTGAGAAACTCGTTAATAAGACCATACAAGGCCATTATGTTCGATAATCTCTTCTCTACAGTCAAAATCCCTGAAAACAAAAATAATCAAAGAATAATACACAATAGTATAAGAATAATAGCAAAAAAAAATGAATTAGTAAACAAATCAACCAAATTAAAACTATCAAACAAATAAAATAAAACAAATTAAAAAACTTGATTAAACTAGTTAACAAGTGTAATTATAAATTAGAGTAGTTCCTCAGTGGAGGTGGTGAGAAACTCGTTAATAAGACCATACAAGGCCATTATGTTCGATAATCTCTTCTCTACAGTCAAAATCTCTGAAAACAAAAATAACCATAGAATAATACAAAATAGTATAAGAATAATAGCAAAAAAAAAATGAATTAGTAAACAAATCAACCAAATTAAAACTATCAAACAAATAAAATAAAACAAATTAAAAAACTTGATTAAATTAGTTAACATGTGTAATTATAAATTAGAGTAGTTCCTCAGTGGAGGTGGTGAGAAACTCGTTAATAAGACCATACAAGGCCATTATGTTCGATAATCTCTTCTCTACAGTCAAAATCCCTGAAAACAAAAATAACCATAGAATAATACACAATAGTATAAGAATAATAGCAAAAAAAAATGAATTAGAAAACAAATCAACCAAATTAAAACTATCAAACAAATTAAATAAAACAAATTAAAAAACTTGATTAAACTAGTTAACAAGTGTAATTATAAATTGGAGTAGTTCCTCAGTGGAGGTGGTGAGAAACTCGTTAATAAGACCATACAAGGCCATTATGTTCGATAATCTCTTCTCTACAGTCAAAATCTCTGAAAACAAAAATAACCATAGAATAATACAAAATAGTATAAGAATAATAGCAAAAAAAAATGAATTAGTAAACAAATCAACCAAATTAAAACTATCAAACAAATAAAATAAAACAAATTAAAAAACTTGATTAAATTAGTTAACATGTGTAATTATAAATTAGAGTAGTTCCTCAGTGGAGGTGGTGAGAAACTCGTTAATAAGACCATACAAGGCCATTATGTTCGATAATCTCTTCTCTACAGTCAAAATCCCTGAAAACAAAAATAACCATAGAATAATACACAATAGTATAAGAATAATAGCAACAAAAAAAATGAATTAGTAAACAAATCAACCAAATTAAAACTATCAAACAAATAAAATAAAACAAATTAAAAAACTTGATTAAACTAGTTAACAAGTGTAATTATAAATTGGAGTAGTTCCTCAGTGGAGGTGGTGAGAAACTCGTTAATAAGACCATACAAGGCCATTATGTTCAATAATCTCTTCTCTACAGTCAAAATCCCTGAAAACAAAAATAACCATAGAATAATACACAATAGTATAAGAATAATAGCAAAAAAAAATAACCACAGCTTCCACATATAAGGATTTTGAAATTGAATCCAAGTCAGGAAACAAATCAACAGCATCGACATAACCTTGTAGCGTAATTGTTCTAAAACAAAGTTCTTTGGTGAGTTGCAATGCCAACTTAATGGCATTGAACTCAGACATAGCCAGAGATTGGTTGCCAAAACCGATGATGTAACGGTACAGCAGTTAAAAAAGGTCAATAATTATTAAATTATATACATATTTAAATTAAAATTAAACTACACACCTCTACATAACGTTGATTATCCGGAAGAGGGGGATATCGCTTGAATTCCCTCTTAAACATAATGGCACCCCTTGGTGGTATAGGAATATACAGTATGATCGTTTCCTTGGGAGGTTCTTTTATCTTCCTCTCTTTCAAGATGATAACAGCTCCGCCAGCCAGTCCATCCCTAAAAACTGCTCCACACCTAACAATGATACCCTGAAATGAAACAAATTAAAACTATCAAACAAATAAAATAAAACAAATTAAAAAACTTGATTAAACTAGTTAACAAGTGTAATTATAAATTAGAGTAGTTCTTCAGTGGAGGTGGTGAGAAACTCGTTAATAAGACCATACAAGGCCATTATGTTCGATAATCTCTTCTCTACAGTCAAAATCCCTGAAAACAAAAATAACCATAGAATAATACACAATAGTATAAGAATAATAGCAAAAAAAAAATGAATTAGTAAACAAATCAACCAAATTAAAACTATCAAACAAATAAAATAAAACAAATTAAAAAACTTGATTAAACTAGTTAACAAGTGTAATTATAAATTAGAGTAGTTCCTCAGTGGAGGTGGTGAGAAACTCGTTAATAAGACCATACAAGGCCATTATGTTCGATAATCTCTTCTCTACAGTCAAAATCCCTGAAAACAAAAATAACCATAGAATAATACACAATAGTATAAGAATAATAGCAAAAAAAATGAATTAGTAAACAAATCAACCAAATTAAAACTATCAAACAAATAAAATAAAACAAATTAAAAAACTTGATTAAATTAGTTAACAAGTGTAATTATAAATTAGAGTAGTTCCTCAGTGGAGGTGGTGAGAAACTCGTTAATAAGACCATACAAGGCCATTATGTTCGATAATCTCTTCTCTACAGTCAAAATCCCTGAAAACAAAAATAACCATAGAATAATACACAATAGTATAAGAATAATAGCAAAAAAAAATGAATTAGTAAACAAATCAACCAAATTAAAACTATCAAACAAATAAAATAAAACAAATTAAAAAACTTGATTAAACTAGTTAACAAGTGTAATTATAAATTAGAGTAGTTCCTCAGTGGAGGTGGTGAGAAACTCTTTAATAAGACCATACAAGGCCATTATGTTCGATAATCTCTTCTCTACAGTCAAAATCCCTGAAAACAAAAATAACCATAGAATAATACACAATAGTATAAGAATAATAGCAAAAAAAAATAACCACAGCTTCCACATATAAGGATTTTGAAATTGAATCCAAGTCAGGAAACAAATCAACAGCATCGACATAACCTTGTAGCGTAATTGTTCTAAAACGAAGTTCTTTGGTGAGTTGCAATGCCAACTTAATGGCATTGAACTCAGACATAACCAGAGATTGGTTGCCAAAACCGATGATGTAACGGTACAGCTGTTGAAAAAGGTCAATAATTATTAAATTATATACATATTTAAATTAAAATTAAACTACACACCTCTACATAACGTTGATTATCCGGAAGAGGGGGATATCGCTTGAATTCCCTCTTAAACATAATGGCACCCCTTGGTGGTATAGGAATATACAGTATGATCGTTTCCTTGGGAGGTTCTTTTATCTTCCTCTCTTTTAAGATGATAACAGCTCCGCCAGCAAGTCCATCCCTAAAAACTGCTCCACACCTAACAATGATACCCTGAAATGAAACAAATTAAAACTATCAAACAAATAAAATAAAACAAATTAAAAAACTTGATTAAACTAGTTAACAAGTGTAATTATAAATTAGAGTAGTTCCTCAGTGGAGGTGGTGAGAAACTCGTTAATAAGACCATACAAGGCCATTATGTTCGATAATCTCTTCTCTACAGTCAAAATCCCTGAAAACAAAAATAACCATAGAATAATACACAATAGTATAAGAATAATAGCAAAAAAAATGAATTAGTAAACAAATCAACCAAATTAAAACTATCAAACAAATAAAATAAAACAAATTAAAAAACTTGATTAAACTAGTTAACAAGTGTAATTATAAATTAGAGTAGTTCCTCAGTGGAGGTGATGAGAAACTCGTTAATAAGACCATACAAGGCCATTATGTTCGATAATCTCTTCTCTACATTCAAAATCCCTGAAAACAAAAATAACCATAGAATAATACACAATAGTATAAGAATAATAGCAAAAAAAAATGAATTAGTAAACAAATCAACCAAATTAAAACTATCAAACAAATAAAATAAAACAAATTAAAAAACTTGATTAAATTAGTTAACAAGTGTAATTATAAATTAGAGTAGTTCCTCAGTGGAGGTGGTGAGAAACTCGTTAATAAGACCATACAAGGCCATTATGTTCGATAATCTCTTCTCTACAGTCAAAATCCCTGAAAACAAAAATAACCATAGAATAATACACAATAGTATAAGAATAATAGCAACAAAAAAAATGAATTAGTAAACAAATCAACCAAATTAAAACTATCAAACAAATAAAATAAAACAAATTAAAAAACTTGATTAAACTAGTTAACAAGTGTAATTATAAATTAGAGTAGTTCCTCAGTGGAGGTGGTGAGAAACTCGTTAATAAGACCATACAAGGCCATTATGTTCGATAATCTCTTCTCTACAGTCAAAATCCCTGAAAACAAAAATAACCATAGAATAATACACAATAGTATAAGAATAATAGCAAAAAAAAATAACCACAGCTTCCACATATAAGGATTTTGAAATTGAATCCAAGTCAGGAAACAAATCAACAGCATCGACATAACCTTGTAGCGTAATTGTTCTAAAACGAAGTTCTTTGGTGAGTTGCAATGCCAACTTAATGGCATTGAACTCAGACATAGCCAGAGATTGGTTGCCAAAACCGATGATGTAATGGTACAGCTGTTAAAAAAGGTCAATAATTATTAAATTATATACATATTTAAATTAAAATTAAACTACACACCTCTACATAACGTTGATTATCCGGAAGAGGGGGATATCGCTTGAATTCCCTCTTAAACATAATGGCACTCCTTGGTGGTATAGGAATATACAGTATGATCGTTTCCTTGGGAGGTTCTTTTATCTTCCTCTCTTTCAAGATGATAACAGCTCCGCCAGCAAGTCCATCCCTAAAAACTGCTCCACACCTAACAATGATACCCTGAAATGAAACAAATTAAAACTATCAAACAAATAAAATAAAACAAATTAAAAAACTTGATTAAACTAGTTAACAAGTGTAATTATAAATTAGAGTAGTTCCTCAGTGGAGGTGGTGAGAAACTCGTTAAAAAGACCATACAAGGCCATTATGTTCGATAATCTCTTCTCTACAGTCAAAATCCCTGAAAACAAAAATAACCATAGAATAATACACAATAGTATAAGAATAATAGCAAAAAAAAATGAATTAGTAAACAAATCAACCAAATTAAAACTATCAAACAAATAAAATAAAACAAATTAAAAAACTTGATTAAACTAGTTAACAAGTGTAATTATAAATTAGAGTAGTTCCTCAGTGGAGGTGGTGAGAAACTCGTTAATAAGACCATACAAGGCCATTATGTTCGATAATCTCTTCTCTACAGTCAAAATCCCTGAAAACAAAAATAACCATAGAATAATACACAATAGTATAAGAATAATAGCAAAAAAAATGAATTAGTAAACAAATCAACCAAATTAAAACTATCAAACAAATAAAATAAAACAAATTAAAAAACTTGATTAAATTAGTTAACAAGTGTAATTATAAATTAGAGTAGTTCCTCAGTGGAGGTGGTGAGAAACTCGTTAATAAGACCATACAAGGCCATTATGTTCGATAATCTCTTCTCTACAGTCAAAATCCCTGAAAACAAAAATAACCATAGAATAATACACAATAGTATAAGAATAATAGCAAAAAAAAATGAATTAGTAAACAAATCAACCAAATTAAAACTATCAAACAAATAAAATAAAACAAATTAAAAAACTTGATTAAACTAGTTAACAAGTGTAATTATAAATTAGAGTAGTTCCTCAGTGGAGGTGGTGAGAAACTCGTTAATAAGACCATACAAGGCCATTATGTTCGATAATCTCTTCTCTACAGTCAAAATCCCTGAAAACAAAAATAACCATAGAATAATACACAATAGTATAAGAATTGTTCCGACCCGGCCCAATCCCTCTTATTGGGCCAAAAAGGCTGACCCATTCTTCTTGCTCGACAGTGCGAGCACAACTATGAAAAGTGGTCTCTCAGTCGACCACTAATGATCCGACCAGGGAGAGACTTTCTAACGGCTAGTATTAACCGTTTCCTATCTTCACGGACCCCTCGATCCGCACCTCATAAAACGAACCAATAGTCTTCCGGCTGGTCCTCTATATAAACTCTCTCATTTGAGAGGGTCAGGTATTCAATTCTCAACCTTAACACTAGTACTTGCTCACTGTCGCTCGGATACTTACTTTGGCATCGGAGTGTGTTGCAGGTACACCCCTTTTTCTCCTCGACAACCATTTCCGCCCGCTCTCGAGTTCAGTTGCATCGGATCCTGATCACCAGGTACGATCAGGTGGCGCCGTCTGTGGGAAACCAACTTCCCCGTTCTTCTTTCAAGATCCTCAAAGAACAAAAGTTTTAACAAAAATCCATGGCTGCTCGGGACAATCAGGAGAATCGATCGAACGATGGCATGATTCTCACACAACATGAGAGCAATGTCCAACCTCCCCTACATGATGATACCACGCACGACCAACCAGAGAAGAAGGCAGCATCGCCTTCGCCCGATCATGATCAACCCTTGGAGAGTCGCCCGGAAACCCTCATTCCTTCGACTCCCTCGGGATCAGATTTCGCAGCGCTGGCCGAAATCCTGAACCAAACAAATTTGTTACTCCTCGCTCATGGTGAAAAGATCGCCCGACTTGAAGATAACTCTCGTCAACCTCATTCTTCAAAGAGACCCCAAGGGGAGCACACTCCGTCTCCTCCGAAGAAAAGGAGAGGAAATACCGACGAATCAACAGGCAACAAACGTTTTCGTCGGTCATCTCCACGACCCTCTCCTAAAAGAAAATCAAGAAGGAGCAGATCAAGATCTGCTTCCCCTCGAGGAACAAAGAAACGTGATCACAGATCGTCATTAGCTTCCAGTGACGACGAAGACGCTCGTGGCCCCTTATCTTCCGAAATTATGGCGGCCAAACTACCAAGAGGCCTGGAGAAACCCCCTCCTTTGGGATCGTACGACGGCACAACCGACCCAGACGAGCACATCGAGAACATCGATGCCTTGCTCGACTATCGAGGTGTTCGAGGAGCAATTAAATGTCGGCTCTTTCCCACAACACTGAGGAAAGGGGCAATGACTTGGTACAAGAGCCTTGAGGCCGAATCCATCACGTCGTGGAAGCAACTTGGGCGCACGTTCTCTAGGCACTTTACTGCGTCAAGACGACATCCTAAGACAGAGGCTTCGCTCGAAGCAATAATCCAAGGGAGGGACGAGCCGTTACGAACCTACATCGAAAGATTCAACAAAGAAGCGGTTCAAGTGCCAACAACCGACGACATGAAAAAATATCTGCTTGAACGAGGGCTGCGTCCCTCGACAGATTTTCATAGGGCGGTCGGTATTGAAACCCCAGCGACCCTCGACGCGTTCCTGCTAAAAGCCCAAGCTTACATCCAATATGAAGAAAAGCAAGCGGCCAGTTCAGTAAGAGACGCCCGACGTCGAGAAGACGCCAAACCACATCGAGCTGAGGAACCCTCGACATCTCGTCGGGGAGGAGAAAAAAGAAAGGATGATCGCTCCCGTGAACCGCGGGAGCACCGGGGACCCATTGGTCGGTTCCACGAGTACACGCCTCTCCTGGCCTCCAGAGAGAAAATCCTATCTGAGTGCGCCAATTCAGAGTTCAAACAGGCAGGAGTACGCTTTCCGAGGCAACAACCTACCAAGCCCGGTACAGATAAAACGAAATACTGCAGGTTCCACAAGAGCCACGGGCACAACACAGAGGATTGCATACATCTCAAGGACGCGATCGAAATCCTCATCAAAGACGGGCATCTGAAGCAGTTCACAAAATCCAGAGAAAATCCTCGGCAAGACACACAAGAAACCCAGAAAATCGAAGAGGTCGTGCCCATCCCCGCGGACGCTAACATGCAGGTCGCCCTGAGCATCTATCGCCCGGAAGACTTCTTCTTACCAGACCATACCAAAGGCACAGGATACCTTTCCTCTCACAGTCCATGGGAAGCTTTCCCCTCGGCGATGGTCATATTGGGAGGCGGATTCAATAAGATCACGGTCGGTTCTGTGAAGAGAAAATTCGACCAGTTGATCGCCAAGGGGCCCGCGCAAAACGCCACCTTAGATCCTCCGAGGGAAGGTTCCGTACCCCTCGCATTCTACCGAGAAGAGCTCCTGGGAGGAGCACCGAACGCCAGCATCCCTTTACTCATCCGAGCACGCATGGCGAACTTCGACGTAAGGAGGATATTGGTAGACCAAGGAAGTTCATGTGACATCATGTACTCCCAACTGTTTTCAACGCTCCAACTGAATGAAACACATCTGACTCCATACGTCGGATCCGATCTGCAAGGTTTTAACGGAGCAGTATCCCGACCATGGGGTTATGTCGACCTGTTTGTCACTTTCGGGGCAGGCGAAACAGCCAGGACAGTTAGGGTCCAATTTCTCGTCGTGGATTGCCCGTCGTTATACCAATGCATATTAGGACGACCGACTCTGGCCGAGTTAATAGCCGTGTCGTCCACCGTTCACTTAAAGATGAAGTACTATACTACTTCGGGCAGAGTTGCCACATTGCACGGAGATGTCGACGCTGCCCGTAGATGTTTCGAGGCAGCATCAAAAGGCCTCAGCTCAATATCGTACCAACCGGTCTCCCCGACACTGGATCCACCAGATGTGCCCAAGGCTTTCCCTCAAGTCGATTCGATCGACTTAGACTGCAGGTTTTCAAACAGCGAGAGCATCCAGAGACCAACAGAGGCCTTAGCCCGGCCAATCCCGGACGGAGACTTCGAGCTAATTCCTTTGGGAGAAGATCCTGCTCGATGCGTCAAGATTGGAGCACACCTGCCCGAGTTAGTGAAGCGGCAGTTGGAAGCTTGCCTCAAAGGAAACGCAGATTTGTTCGCATGAAGTGCCGCGGAAATGCCAGGGCTCGACCCCGAAACAGCTTGTCATCACCTCTCTATCGACCCAACGTGTAAGGCGGTCGCTCAACGCAGGAGAAAGCAGTCGAGCGAGAAGACCGAAGCTGCTGAATCTGCCGTTAAAGACCTCCTAGAGGCAAAATTTGTAACTGAGGCCAGGTACACAACCTGGCTCTCAAATGTTGTACTCGTCAAAAAATCTAATGGAAAATGGAGAATGTGCGTTGATTATACCGATCTCAATCGGGCATGCCCGAAAGATGCATACCCTTTACCTAACATCGACAAATTGGTCGACAGTTCGTCCGGATACAAATTATTATCCTTTATGGACGCATACTCGGGTTACAATCAAATACCCATGGCTGTGTCCGACAAAAAATACACGGCCTTCATGACCGAGTCGGGCAATTATTTTTACAACGTTATGCCTTTCGGCCTAAAAAATGCAGGAGCAACGTACCAGCGTATGATGAATAAAGTTTTCCGAGCTGAAATCGGGGACATGCTCGAAGTGTACATGGACGACATGATCGTCAAATCTCAACAAGAAACAGACCACGCGTCTCATTTGCGAAAAGTCTTCGACCAAGCACGAAAGTGCAAAATGCGTTTCAACCCTGAGAAATGCACCTTCGGTGTCCGAGCAGGAAAATTCCTCGGATTCTATTTGACCGAACGAGGAATTGAGGCTAATCTCGATCGGTGTCGAGCATTTGCGATGTTCCCAACTCCCACGTCAAAGAAGTCTATACAATCTCTAAACGGAGTCATCACTTCCCTTGCCCGATTCGTGGCAAAATCTGCTCAACACGCCCTCCCCTTTTACAAGCTGCTCCGTAAGGAAGCAACGTTCGAGTGGACAGCAGAATGCGAATTAGCACTGTCCCACCTAAAAAGGGCATTAAGTGAACCTCCAGTTTTATCCAGACCAGAGGAAGGGGAAACTCTATATCTCTACCTCGCGGTCGCCAACGAAGCGGTAAGCGCGGCCCTTGTGCGCGAACGACCCGAAGGGCAAAAGCCCGTGTATTTCACGAGCAAAGCTCTCCACGGTCCAGAAGTTCGGTACCTTCAGATAGAAAAGGTCGCACTGGCCCTCCTCCTCGCAGCTAGAAGACTACGCCACTACTTCCTGGCTCACACCATCATCGTAAGGACCGATCAGCCCATAAGACAGTTGCTCGGTCGACCAGACATGGCCGGCCGAATGTTAAAATGGTCACTAGAACTGTCTGAATTCGACATCAAATTCGAAGGAAGACAAGCCCTCAAAGCACAAGCATTGGCCGACTTCGTGGCTGAACTTACCTTCACCGAGCGAGACACGCAAGCTTCATCTAAATGGATCATTTTCGGAGACGGTGCATCTGGCCCAACGGGCAGTGGGGCCGGTATCATTCTGGAGAACGAGGAGGGGAGCGTCATCGAAGTATCCTTGACTCTGTCTTTCCCCACTTCTAACAACCAGGCGGAATACGAAGTTTTCCTAGCAGGCATACGGCTCGCGAACGACCTAGAAGCAGAAGAGATCACAATTTGCACAGACTCTCAGTTGGTCGCGAGCCAAGTCCGTGGAGATTTCCAGGCCAGGAGTGATAGCATGGCCGAATATCTGGCCCTCGTAAAAGACGAAATAAAGCAGTTTAAGAGTGTAGAAATCAAACACGTTCCCCGGGAAAGCAACGCCCGCGCAGATATCCTATCCAAGCTGGCGAGCACTAAAAAGAAAGGGAACAACAAGTCCGTCATACAAAAACTGCTCCCCCAACCAAGTATTGGACATTCGTCACCCTGCACACACATTAACCTAGTGGGCGACACAAACTGTTGGATGACCCCAGTATTCAACTACCTAACTAAAGGAGAATTACCAACCGACCCGAAAGAGGCTAGTACCGTACGACGGAGGGCGTGCTCATATTCTTTAGTAGGTGGACGCATGTATCGTCGAGGATTCTCTACACCCCTCCTCAGGTGCGTAGAAGAGGAAAATATTCCACACGTCCTAAGGGAAGTCCACGAGGGAATCAATGCGCAACATCCGGGCGGACGGTCATTAGCTCGTAAGATTCTGAGGGCAGGATACTACTGGCCCACCCTGCAACACGATGCTAAGGAGCACGTAAAAAGATGCGATAAATGCCAACGACATGGGAACGTGCACATAGCACCTCCTTCCGAGCTAAAATCGTTATCATCACCCTGGCCGTTCGCATGGTGGGGAATGGACATTTTAGGACCCTTCGTCGTTGGGTCTGGTCAGAACAAATACTTGATTGTAGGCGTCGACTACTTCACCAAATGGATAGAAGCTGAGGCTCTGGCCAAAATTACTGCACTCAATATACTTCGATTCTTCAAAAGGAATATCCTCGCCCGGTTTGGAGTCCCCCTCGCTATTGTGACCGACAACGGAACTCAATTCACGGATAAACATTTCAAAGAATTCGTCGCGTCAATAGGGACAAAACAACATTTCGCATCAGTCGAGCACCCCCAAACTAACGGGCAGGCCGAGGCCGCAAACAGGGTAATCCTGAGAGGTCTGAAATGAAGGTTGGACGAGCATAAGAAACACTGGGTCGAGGAACTACATAGCGTATTATGGGCGTATAGAACCACTCCCCATTCAACGACCGGAGAATCCCCATTTCGATTAGCATATGGGACCGAAGCAGTAATTCCAATAGAGATGCATGTCCGTTCAAGACGCACGGAATTCCCCATGGAACAAGATGTCAATAATGAAGCGTTAAGAGACGAGCTCGACATGGTCGAGGAAATTCGATCAAATGCTGCCCTTCGAGAAACCATTCTCAAACAAAAGATAGCCGCTCGATATGATTCCAAGGTCATCAGACGGACGTTCGAAGTAGGTAGCCTCGTCCTCAGAAGAAACCACAGAGATCCCCGCGAGGGAAAACTAACGCCCAACTGGGAAGGTCCATATCGTGTTCGAGCGAAAACCGAGAACGGCGCCTATTACCTAGAAAATCTATACGGGGAAGAACTCGCTCGGCCGTGGAACGCCGAGAAACTTAAACAATATTATAGTTAAGCCAGTCACCTTGCTCAACTCCCAGAGGAAGAGAAAGAGAGACCAACTGCGTGCCTAGGTACGAGCACGTCAGTCTAAATATCACAGACAAAGCAAGTTCTTTTTCGAGCAAAAGAGAAACTTGTCGCACGAACGGATACTCGAACGAGTCCGACGTCGCCTAAGTACCACGACCAGGTAGAACCCCAGCTCGCGATGGGACGTTCACGCCATGGAGCCCGGGCCATTATCTTGACCCGGGCACCGATCGAGGATACAACCCTCCAAGACTGATTGGTTCCCCTAACCAACAGGTCGTCCACACCCCCCGTATCTATCCAATCACTTCTAATTGATACAAATACGAGCGTCAAACACTTAGTAAAAATAATAACAAATCATGTCCTCCGACGGACGAATAGTTGCGAGCAAACAACATATATAACCGACCTCCACGGTCAAGTACTTAACATTTAGAAAAAAGAAATGCGGCACCAAAAGGCCGACTTGTTCGGAATTACAGATAAAGGGAGCCACGCCCCCCAAAACAACAAAATACATTATAAATTATGAAGGCACGCAGGCCATTAATTAATTATCATTTCCCACTGGTCGGGTCTCCTCTGCACAGGCCTCCACCTGGTCCGGCTGCTCCTCTGGTTGATCAAGTTGAGCATTTGCCCCCGGCTGGGAGTCGGCCACCACTAAGTCAGCAGGGACAACAACCTGGCTGTCCACCACTTTGTAAAGGTAATTCATCCGACCTACATCCAAAGCTAGATCGGGATGAAGAGCTTTCACTTGCTCCACCGCATTCAGGAAGCTGAACTCAGTCGACGCGTTCAGATCTTCCATGTCCTGGTCGATCCGAGCGAGAAACTGGGCCCTCGTCAGCAAATGCTTGGTGTCCTCGTCCTCATCCTCCTTGGGGCAGAAGGCATCTTTTAACTTCTTGTTTTGTTCGAGCAGCCTCTTTTTGTCAACCTCCAACTTGGCAATAACCGTTGCTCGTTCTGCCGATTCCGCGGTGACCTTTTTTACCTCCTCCATGGCCGTCGACAGCTTGGCCTCGGCAGCAACCAACTGCTCCTTGAGTTTGCTATTCTCTCGCTCTAGCAGAGGGGACCCTTCGGCCGTCATCCAAGCCATGGTTAAGACCCGCATGACAGCGCTCGCGTCCTGGGCCAATGAAAGCCGCCGAGCAGGACGGTCCATCCCTTCCAGGAACAGAGAATCTGCCCGGTCCACCTCCATACTATTCCCTTCGAAGAAATTCCGGACAACGAAGCAAGGGGGTATCCCATGTTTTGGCTTCGGAGGAGCACCAGCCGTCAGGTCCACAGTAGCCGTCGTTTTATGTTTCTTCATCAAAGATCCAGTGGATGCCACCGGAGAACCCTGGACCAAAGGACCCGAGCCTGAAGCGCTCGCCTCGGTCAGCTTAGTTTGCACGACCCTCGACCGCTTTCTCTGTTGCTGGACCAAACGATCGTGGATCTTGTCCAACGGATTTGTTAAGGAACCTGAAAAGAAAAACAAAACCAAAGTTAGCCACGAGCAATAAAGTCAAGTCAAAAACTTAACGAGCATAAATAAACAGATACCAAAAAAATCAGCTATCTCTTGCCCGTTATTACAGGCCAGCAAGTCAGTAACATTGATCAAAGGACGCTCCAGAGCTTCTCCCCCGTCTTGATCGACCATAACTTTCCCTTCCCCGTCCAATAAAGGGGTCGGAGTAAAAGAAGCTACCAACCTTCTGAAAGCTTCGAAACTGGCAGTATCATCCTCGCCCAGTGTTTCCCCCACCTGGACAAATTCCCCCACTGGTCGCTCGTAATGCATATGACTCCAGGAAAGGGGAAACATCCATAATCTCCTCGGAATCACATCACCCTGGTCGTCCAACTTGGGTTCGTCGTTCTCATCGGTGTCAATCCCGAGAAAACTCATGGTTCGCACGGCAGCATCACTCACAGGTTTTATTAAGAAATAATCAGTCTTAAAAGCCCGGATGGATTCCGAGTGGGCCTTGAAGATCTTAGTTCGCTGTTTAAAGGACACAAATCCCTTCCGGTCGGTTCCTCGCCCGACTTGACGTTGTAAAGAAAACAGGCGGAAAAAGAGAGGGAGTGTGGCCCCGACGCCCAAGAAAGCACACGTCATCTCAAACGCCCTCAGGAAGGCGTAGGAGTTAGGGTGCAGCTGAGAGGGAGCTATACAAAGATGTCCGAGCACAGCGCTCACAAAATCACTGAAGGGCAGCGTAACTCCCAGGATCGAAGTAGCATATTCATACATAGAAAATGCTCGACCACGAAAGTCTGAAAAGATGCGATCATCATCTCCTGGGCAAGTCACGACCCAGTCAGCAAGATCCCCGACGACGGGCAGCGGTTCCGATCGAGGTATCGAGAAGGAAGACACCTTGTCCAGTAAATCTTCCATCACCCATTCCTCGGGCGAGATCCTCAACTGAGCAGGACACTGAGGCGATTCCGTCGACTGCCCCGCGGTACTTGTATCAGAACTGTCCGAAGTGCTTCCTGAGTTTGAAGGTAGGGACGCAGACGAATCTGTATTCCCCGAAGATGTGTCCTCGGAAAACACGTCCAACGGATTTCCGAGCGAGTTTTCACCTGAAAAGCAGAGGAAAGGCATCAGTGAATTCGATTAAGAATATCAAATCCACCCTTCCACCGCTCGACAAGTGAAAGGGCGCGCCTCAGCTCGGGAATTGCATCCCAAGCTGTAGCCCTGGCTAACCATTGCTCGAGGCAACGGCTGACGCCCAACAGTATACAGATAACGGAAACCTACCAAGAGACTAAAGTCTAAGTCGACCAAGGTCCGTGTCGACCCTAAAGCTAGGGTTCGTGGCCGACCAGTTACGGTGGCAGGAACTTTAAAAGTTTCCAATTCTAAATCCTAAAACTACCGGTAAACTCACCCTAAACAGCATGCATTCTACAGAAACTAAGCTATATACGTTCAAGAGAGAAGAAAAGAACGGTACCTTGAGCTTGTGAAGACATTTTGGAGAAGATTAAGCTTCTGTGAATGGTGGTCGGTAAGAACTGGCGGTGGTCGACGGCTGAAGCAACGGCGGTTGAACGAGCAGAGAGTTGAGAGAGAAGACGAAGCGAAAGGGTCAAAATGGGCCCTGGGAATCCTATTTATAGGAAAAAGGACACGTGCGCGCGCGCGTGACCCCTAGGCGCTAGCCCCTAGACTAGTCGTCAAATCATTAATAGGCGCGAATATCCAGATATTCCAGCTTTTCGTTTCACATTCCTCTACCGAGCAACGTATTCTTTGCCCGAACCATCGACAGCAGAGATCCTCGACCATGACATCATACCCAGACGAGCACAGTATTGCTTTAAGTCACTGCTCGATAGCCCGAACAATGACTTGGGGGGCTCCTGTTCCGACCCGGCCCAATCCCTCTTATTGGGCCAAAAAGGCTGACCCATTCTTCTTGCTCGACAGTGCGAGCACAACTATGAAAAGTGGTCTCTCAGTCGACCACTAATGATCCGACCAGGGAGAGACTTTCTAACGGCTAGTATTAACCGTTTCCTATCTTCACGGACCCCTCGATCCGCACCTCATAAAACGAACCAATAGTCTTCCGGCTGGTCCTCTATATAAACTCTCTCATTTGAGAGGGTCAGGTATTCAATTCTCAACCTTAACACTAGTACTTGCTCACTGTCGCTCGGATACTTACTTTGGCATCGAAGTGTGTTGCAGGTACACCCCTTTTTCTCCTCGACAACCATTTCCGCCCGCTCTCGAGTTCAGTTGCATCGGATCCTGATCACCAGGTACGATCAAGAATAATAGCAAAAAAAAATAACCACAGCTTCCACATATAAGGATTTTGAAATTGAATCCAAGTCAGGAAACAAATCAACAGCATCGACATAACCTTGTAGCGTAATTGTTCTAAAACGAAGTTCTTTGGTGAGTGGCAATGCCAACTTAATGGCATTGAACTCAGACATAACCAGAGATTGGTTGCCAAAACCGATGATGTAACGGTACAGCTGTTTAAAAAGGTCAATAATTATTAAATTATATACATATTTAAATTAAAATTAAACTACACACCTCTACATAACGTTGATTATCCGGAAGAGGGGGATATCGCTTGAATTCCCTCTTAAACATAATGGCACCCCTTGGTGGTATAGGAATATACAGTATGATCGTTTCCTTGGGAGGTTCTTTTATCTTCCTCTCTTTTAAGATGATAACAGCTCCGCCAGCAAGTCCATCCCTAAAAACTGCTCCACACCTAACAATGATACCCTGAAATGAAACAAATTAAAACTATCAAACAAATAAAATAAAACAAATTAAAAAACTTGATTAAACTAGTTAACAAGTGTAATTATAAATTAGAGTAGTTCCTCAGTGGAGGTGGTGAGAAACTCGTTAATAAGACCATACAAGGCCATTATGTTCGATAATCTCTTCTCTACAGTCAAAATCCCTGAAAACAAAAATAACCATAGAATAATACACAATAGTATAAGAATAATAGCAAAAAAAATGAATTAGTAAACAAATCAACCAAATTAAAACTATCAAACAAATAAAATAAAACAAATTAAAAAACTTGATTAAACTAGTTAACAAGTGTAATTATAAATTAGAGTAGTTCCTCAGTGGAGGTGATGAGAAACTCGTTAATAAGACCATACAAGGCCATTATGTTCGATAATCTCTTCTGTACATTCAAAATCCCTGAAAACAAAAATAACCATAGAATAATACACAATAGTATAAGAATAATAGCAAAAAAAAATGAATTAGTAAACAAATCAACCAAATTAAAACTATCAAACAAATAAAATAAAACAAATTAAAAAACTTGATTAAATTAGTTAACAAGTGTAATTATAAATTAGAGTAGTTCCTCAGTGGAGGTGGTGAGAAACTCGTTAATAAGACCATACAAGGCCATTATGTTCGATAATCTCTTCTCTACAGTCAAAATCCCTGAAAACAAAAATAACCATAGAATAATACACAATAGTATAAGAATAATAGCAACAAAAAAAATGAATTAGTAAACAAATCAACCAAATTAAAACTATCAAACAAATAAAATAAAACAAATTAAAAAACTTGATTAAACTAGTTAACAAGTGTAATTATAAATTAGAGTAGTTCCTCAGTGGAGGTGGTGAGAAACTCGTTAATAAGACCATACAAGGCCATTATGTTCGATAATCTCTTCTCTACATTCAAAATCCCTGAAAACAAAAATAACCATAGAATAATACACAATAGTATAAGAATAATAGCAAAAAAAAATAACCACAGCTTCCACATATAAGGATTTTGAAATTGAATCCAAGTCAGGAAACAAATAAACAGCATCGAACTAACCTTGTAGCGTAATTGTTCTAAAACGAAGTTCTTTGGTGAGTTGCAATGCCAACTTAATGGCATTGAACTCAGACATAGCCAGAGATTGGTTGCCAAAACCGATGATGTAACGGTACAGCTGTTAAAAAAGGTCAATAATTATTAAATTATATACATATTTAAATTAAAATTAAACTACACACCTCTACATAACGTTGATTATCCGGAAGAGGGGGATATCGCTTGAATTCCCTCTTAAACATAAGGGCACCCCTTGGTGGTATAGGAATATACAGTATGATCGTTTCCTTGGGAGGTTCTTTTATCTTCCTCTCTTTCAAGATGATAACAGCTCCGCCAGCAAGTCCATCCCTAAAAACTGCTCCACACCTAACAATGATACCCTGAAATGAAACAAATTAAAACTATCAAACAAATAAAATAAAACAAATTAAAAAACTTGATTAAACTAGTTAACAAGTGTAATTATAAATTAGAGTAGTTCCTCAGTGGAGGTGGTGAGAAACTCGTTAATAAGACCATACAAGGCAATTATGTTCGATAATCTCTTCTCTACAATCAAAATCCCTGAAAACAAAAATAACCATAGAATAATACACAATAGTATAAGAATAATAGCAAAAAAAATGAATTAGTAAACAAATCAACCAAATTAAAACTATCAAACAAATAAAATAAAACAAATTAAAAAACTTGATTAAACTAGTTAACAAGTGTAATTATAAATTAGAGTAGTTCCTCAGTGGAGGTGATGAGAAACTCGTTAGTAAGACCATACAAGGCCATTATGTTCGATAATCTCTTCTATACATTCAAAATCCCTGAAAACAAAAATAACCATAGAATAATACACAATAGTATAAGAATAATTGCAAAAAAAAATGAATTAGTAAACAAATCAACCAAATTAAAACTATCAAACAAATAAAATAAAACAAATTAAAAAACTTGATTAAATTAGTTAACAAGTGTAATTATAAATTAGAGTAGTTCCTCTGTGGAGGTGGTGAGAAACTCGTTAATAAGACCATACAAGGCCATTATGTTCGATAATCTCTTCTCTACAGTCAAAATCCCTGAAAACAAAAATAACCATAGAATAATACACAATAGTATAAGAATAATAGCAACAAAAAAAATGAATTAGTAAACAAATCAACCAAATTAAAACTATCAAACAAATAAAATAAAACAAATTAAAAAACTTGATTAAACTAGTTAACAAGTGTAATTATAAATTCGAGTAGTTCCTCAGTGGAGGTGGTGAGAAACTCGTTAATAAGACCATACAAGGTCATTATGTTCGATAATCTCTTCTCTACAGTCAAAATCCCTGAAAACAAAAATAACCATAGAATAATACACAATAGTATAAGAATAATAGCAAAAAAAATAACCACAGCTTCCACATATAAGGATTTTGAAATTGAATCCAAGTCAGGAAACAAATCAACAGCATCGATATAACCTTGTAGCGTAATTGTTCTAAAACGAAGTTCTTTGGTGAGTTGCAATGCCAACTTAATGGCATTGAACTCAGACATAGCCAGAGATTGGTTTCCAAAACCGATGATGTAACGGTACAGCTGTTAAAAAAGGTCAATAATTATTAAATTATATAAATATTTAAATTAAAATTAAACTACACATCTCTACATAACGTTGATTATCCGGAAGAGGGGGGTAACGCTTGAATTCCCTCTTAAACATAATGGAACCCCTTGGTGGTATAGGAATATACAGTATGATCGTTTCCTTGGGAGGTTCTTTTATCTTCCTCTCTTTCAAGATGATAACAGCTCCGCCAGCAAGTCCATCCCTAAAAACTGCTCCACACCTAACAATGATACCCTGAAATGAAACAAATTAAAACTATCAAACAAATAAAATAAAACAAATTAAAAAACTTGATTAAACTAGTTAACAAGTGTAATTATAAATTAGAGTAGTTCCTCAGTGGAGGTGGTGAGAAACTCGTTAATAAGACCATACAAGGCCATTATGTTCGATAATCTCTTCTCTACAGTCAAAATCCCTGAAAACAAAAATAATCATAGAATAATACACAATAGTATAAGAATAATAGCAAAAAAAAATGAATTAGTAAACAAATCAACCAAATTAAAACTATCAAACAAATAAAATAAAACAAATTAAAAAACTTGATTAAACTAGTTAACAAGTGTAATTATAAATTAGAGTAGTTCCTCAGTGGAGGTGATGAGAAACTCGTTAATAAGACCATACAAGGCCATTATGTTCGATAATCTCTTCTCTACAGTCAAAATCTCTGAAAACAAAAATAACCATAGAATAATACAAAATAGTATAAGAATAATAGCAAAAAAAAAATGAATTAGTAAACAAATCAACCAAATTAAAACTATCAAACAAATAAAATAAAACAAATTAAAAAACTTGATTAAATTAGTTAACATGTGTAATTATAAATTAGAGTAGTTCCTCAGTGGAGGTGGTGAGAAACTCGTTAATAAGACCATACAAGGCCATTATGTTCGATAATCTCTTCTCTACAGTCAAAATCCCTGAAAACAAAAATAACCATAGAATAATACACAATAGTATAAGAATAATAGCAAAAAAAAATGAATTAGAAAACAAATCAACCAAATTAAAACTATCAAACAAATAAAATAAAACAAATTAAAAAACTTGATTAAACTAGTTAACAAGTGTAATTATAAATTGGAGTAGTTCCTCAGTGGAGGTGGTGAGAAACTCGTTAATAAGACCATACAAGGCCATTATGTTCGATAATCTCTTCTCTACAGTCAAAATCTCTGAAAACAAAAATAACCATAGAATAATACAAAATAGTATAAGAATAATAGCAAAAAAAAAATGAATTAGTAAACAAATCAACCAAATTAAAACTATCAAACAAATTAAAAAACTTGATTAAATTAGTTAACATGTGTAATTATAAATTAGAGTAGTTCCTCAGTGGAGGTGGTGAGAAACTCGTTAATAAGACCATACAAGGCCATTATGTTCGATAATCTCTTCTCTACTGTCAAAATCCCTGAAAAACAAAAATAACCATAGAATAATACACAATAGTATAAGAATAATAGCAAAAAAAAATGAATTAGAAAACAAATCAACCAAATTAAAACTATCAAACAAATAAAATAAAACAAATTAAAAAACTTGATTAAACTAGTTAACAAGTGTAATTATAAATTGGAGTAGTTCCTCAGTGGAGGTGGTGAGAAACTCGTTAATAAGACCATACAAGGCCATTATGTTCGATAATCTCTTCTCTACAGTCAAAATCCCTGAAAACAAAAATAACCATAGAATAATACACAATAGTATAAGAATAATAGCAAAAAAAATAACCACAGCTTCCACATATAAGGATTTTGAAATTGAATCCAAGTCAGGAAACAAATCAACAGCATCGACATAACCTTGTAGCGTAATTGTTCTAAAACGAAGTTCTTTGGTGAGTTGCAATGCCAACTTAATGGCATTGAACTCAGACATAGCCAGAGATTGGTTTCCAAAACCGATGATGTAACGGTACAGCTGTTAAAAAAGGTCAATAATTATTAAATTATATACATATTTAAATTAAAATTAAACTACACACCTCTACATAACGTTGATTATCCGGAAGAGGGGTGTATGGCTTGAATTCCCTCTTAAACATAATGGAACCCCTTGGTGGTATAGGAATATACAGTATGATCGTTTCCTTGTGAGGTTCTTTTATCTTCCTCTCTTTCAAGATGATAACAGCTCCGCCAGCAAGTCCATCCCTAAAAACTGCTCCACACCTAACAATGATACCCTGAAATGAAACAAATTAAAACTATCAAACAAATAAAATAAAACAAATTAATAAACTTGATTAAACTAGTTAACAAGTGTAATTATAAATTAGAGTAGTTCCTCAGTGTAGGTGGTGAGAAACTCGTTAATAAGACCATACAAGGCCATTATGTTCGATAATCTCTTCTCTACAGTCAAAATCCCTGAAAACAAAAATAACCATAGAATAATACACAATAGTATAAGAATAATAGCAAAAAAAAATGAATTAGAAAACAAATCAACCAAATTAAAACTATCAAACAAATAAAATAAAACAAATTAAAAAACTTGATTAAACTAGTTAACAAGTGTAATTATAAATTGGAGTAGTTCCTCAGTGGAGGTGGTGAGAAACTCGTTAATAAGACCATACAAGGCCATTATGTTCGATAATCTCTTCTCTACAGTCAAAATCTCTGAAAACAAAAATAACCATAGAATAATACAAAATAGTATAAGAATAATAGCAAAAATAAAATGAATTAGTAAACAAATCAACCAAATTAAAACTATCAAACAAATAAAATAAAACAAATTAAAAAACTTGATTAAATTAGTTAACATGTGTAATTATAAATTAGAGTAGTTCCTCAGTGGAGGTGGTGAGAAACTCGTTAATAAGACCATACAAGGCCATTATGTTCGATAATCTCTTCTCTACTGTCAAAATCCCTGAAAAACAAAAATAACCATAGAATAATACACAATAGTATAAGAATAATAGCAAAAAAAAATGAATTAGAAAACAAATCAACCAAATTAAAACTATCAAACAAATAAAATAAAACAAATTAAAAAACTTGATTAAACTAATTAACAAGTGTAATTATAAATTGGAGTAGTTCCTCAGTGGAGGTGGTGAGAAACTCGTTAATAAGACCATACAAGGCCATTATGTTCGATAATCTCTTCTCTACAGTCAAAATCCCTGAAAACAAAAATAACCATAGAATAATACACAATAGTATAAGAATAATAGCAAAAAAAATGAATTAGTAAACAAATCAACCAAATTAAAACTATCAAACAAATAAAATAAAACAAATTAAAAAATTTGATTAAACTAGTTAACAAGTGTAATTATAAATTAGAGTAGTTCCTCAGTGGAGGTAATGAGAAACTCGTTAGTAAGACCATACAAGGCCATTATGTTTGATAATCTCTTCTCTACATTCAAAATCCCTGAAAACAAAAATAACCATAGAATAATACACAATAGTATAAGAATAATTGCAAAAAAAAATGAATTAGTAAACAAATTAAAACTATCAAACAAATAAAATAAAACAAATTAAAAAACTTGATTAAATTAGTTAACAAGTGTAATTATAAATTAGAGTAGTTCCTCTGTGGAGGTGGTGAGAAACTCGTTAATAAGACCATACAAGGCCATTATGTTCGATAATCTCTTCTCTACAGTCAAAATCCCTGAAAACAAAAATAACCATAGAATAATACACAATAGTATAAGAATAATAGCAACAAAAAAAATGAATTAGTAAACAAATCAACCAAATTAAAACTATCAAACAAATAAAATAAAACAAATTAAAAAACTTGATTAAACTAGTTAACAAGTGTAATTATAAATTAGAGTAGTTCCTCAGTGGAGGTGGTGAGAAACTCGTTAATAAGACCATACAAGGCCATTATGTTCGATAATCTCTTTTCTACAGTCAAAATCCCTGAAAACAAAAATAACCATAGAATAATACACAATAGTATAAGAATAATAGCAAAAAAAATGAATTAGTAAACAAATCAACCAAATTAAAACTATCAAACAAATAAAATAAAACAAATTAAAAAACTTGATTAAATTAGTTAACAAGTGTAATTATAAATTCGAGTAGTTCCTCAGTGGAGGTGGTGAGAAACTCGTTAATAAGACCATACAAGGTCATTATGTTCGATAATCTCTTCTCTACAGTCAAAATCCCTGAAAACAAAAATAACCATAGAATAATACACAATAGTATAAGAATAATAGCAAAAAAAATAACCACAGCTTCCACATATAAGGATTTTGAAATTGAATCCAAGTCAGGAAACAAATCAACAGCATCGATATAACCTTGTAGCGTAATTGTTCTAAAACGAAGTTCTTTGGTGAGTTGCAATGCCAACTTAATGGCATTGAACTCAGACATAGCCAGAGATTGGTTTCCAAAACCGATGATGTAACGGTACAGCTGTTAAAAAAGGTCAATAATTATTAAATTATATAAATATTTAAATTAAAATTAAACTACACATCTCTACATAACGTTGATTATCCGGAAGAGGGGGGTAACGCTTGAATTCCCTCTTAAACATAATGGAACCCCTTGGTGGTATAGGAATATACAGTATGATCGTTTCCTTGGGAGGTTCTTTTATCTTCCTCTCTTTCAAGATGATAACAGCTCCGCCAGCAAGTCCATCCCTAAAAACTGCTCCACACCTAACAATGATACCCTGAAATGAAACAAATTAAAACTATCAAACAAATAAAATAAAACAAATTAAAAAACTTGATTAAACTAGTTAACAAGTGTAATTATAAATTAGAGTAGTTCCTCAGTGGAGGTGGTGAGAAACTCGTTAATAAGACCATACAAGGCCATTATGTTCGATAATCTCTTCTCTACAGTCAAAATCCCTGAAAACAAAAATAATCATAGAATAATACACAATAGTATAAGAATAATAGCAAAAAAAAATGAATTAGTAAACAAATCAACCAAATTAAAACTATCAAACAAATAAAATAAAACAAATTAAAAAACTTGATTAAACTAGTTAACAAGTGTAATTATAAATTAGAGTAGTTCCTCAGTGGAGGTGATGAGAAACTCGTTAATAAGACCATACAAGGCCATTATGTTCGATAATCTCTTCTCTACAGTCAAAATCTCTGAAAACAAAAATAACCATAGAATAATACAAAATAGTATAAGAATAATAGCAAAAAAAAAATGAATTAGTAAACAAATCAACCAAATTAAAACTATCAAACAAATAAAATAAAACAAATTAAAAAACTTGATTAAATTAGTTAACATGTGTAATTATAAATTAGAGTAGTTCCTCAGTGGAGGTGGTGAGAAACTCGTTAATAAGACCATACAAGGCCATTATGTTCGATAATCTCTTCTCTACAGTCAAAATCCCTGAAAACAAAAATAACCATAGAATAATACACAATAGTATAAGAATAATAGCAAAAAAAAATGAATTAGAAAACAAATCAACCAAATTAAAACTATCAAACAAATAAAATAAAACAAATTAAAAAACTTGATTAAACTAGTTAACAAGTGTAATTATAAATTGGAGTAGTTCCTCAGTGGAGGTGGTGAGAAACTCGTTAATAAGACCATACAAGGCCATTATGTTCGATAATCTCTTCTCTACAGTCAAAATCTCTGAAAACAAAAATAACCATAGAATAATACAAAATAGTATAAGAATAATAGCAAAAAAAAAATGAATTAGTAAACAAATCAACCAAATTAAAACTATCAAACAAATAAAATAAAACAAATTAAAAAACTTGATTAAATTAGTTAACATGTGTAATTATAAATTAGAGTAGTTCCTCAGTGGAGGTGGTGAGAAACTCGTTAATAAGACCATACAAGGCCATTATGTTCGATAATCTCTTCTCTACTGTCAAAATCCCTGAAAAACAAAAATAACCATAGAATAATACACAATAGTATAAGAATAATAGCAAAAAAAAATGAATTAGAAAACAAATCAACCAAATTAAAACTATCAAACAAATAAAATAAAACAAATTAAAAAACTTGATTAAACTAGTTAACAAGTGTAATTATAAATTGGAGTAGTTCCTCAGTGGAGGTGGTGAGAAACTCGTTAATAAGACCATACAAGGCCATTATGTTCGATAATCTCTTCTCTACAGTCAAAATCCCTGAAAACAAAAATAACCATAGAATAATACACAATAGTATAAGAATAATAGCAAAAAAAATAACCACAGCTTCCACATATAAGGATTTTGAAATTGAATCCAAGTCAGGAAACAAATCAACAGCATCGACATAACCTTGTAGCGTAATTGTTCTAAAACGAAGTTCTTTGGTGAGTTGCAATGCCAACTTAATGGCATTGAACTCAGACATAGCCAGAGATTGGTTTCCAAAACCGATGATGTAACGGTACAGCTGTTAAAAAAGGTCAATAATTATTAAATTATATACATATTTAAATTTAAATTAAACTACACACCTCTACATAACGTTGATTATCCGGAAGAGGGGTGTATGGCTTGAATTCCCTCTTAAACATAATGGAACCCCTTGGTGGTATAGGAATATACAGTATGATCGTTTCCTTGTGAGGTTCTTTTATCTTCCTCTCTTTCAAGATGATAACAGCTCCGCCAGCAAGTCCATCCCTAAAAACTGCTCCACACCTAACAATGATACCCTGAAATGAAACAAATTAAAACTATCAAACAAATAAAATAAAACAAATTAATAAACTTGATTAAATTAGTTAACAAGTGTAATTATAAATTAGAGTATTTCCTCAGTGTAGGTGGTGAGAAACTCGTTAATAAGACCATACAAGGCCATTATGTTCGATAATCTCTTCTCTACAGTCAAAATCGCTGAAAACAAAAATAACCATAGAATAATACACAATAGTATAAGAATAATAGCAAAAAAAAATGAATTAGAAAACAAATCTACCAAATTAAAACTATCAAACAAATAAAATAAAACAAATTAAAAAACCTTATTAAACTAGTTAACAAGTGTAATTATAAATTAGAGTAGTTCCTCAGTGGAGGTGGTGAGAAACTCGTTAATAAGACCATACAAGGCCATTATGTTCGATAATCTCTTCTCTACAGTCAAAATCCCTGAAAACAAAAATAACCATAGAATAATACACAATAGTATAAGAATAATAGCAAAAAAAATGAATTAGTAAACAAATCAACCAAATTAAAACTATCAAACAAATAAAATAAAACAAATTAAAAAACTTGATTAAACTAGTTAACAAGTGTAATTATAAATTAGAGTAGTTCCTCAGTGGAGGTGATGAGAAACTCGTTAGTAAGACCATACAAGGCCATTATGTTCGATAATCTCTTCTCTACATTCAAAATCCCTGAAAACAAAAATAACCATAGAATAATACACAATAGTATAAGAATAATTGCAAAAAAAAATGAATTAGAAAACAAATCAACCAAATTAAAACTATCAAACAAATAAAATAAAACAAATTAAAAAACTTGATTAAACTAGTTAACAAGTGTAATTATAAATTCGAGTAGTTCCTCAGTGGAGGTGGTGAGAAACTCGTTAATAAGACCATACAAGGTCATTATGTTCGATAATCTCTTCTCTACAGTCAAAATCCCTGAAAACAAAAATAACCATAGAATAATACACAATAGTATAAGAATAATAGCAAAAAAAATAACCACAGCTTCCACATATAAGGATTTTGAAATTGAATCCAAGTCAGGAAACAAATCAACAGCATCGATATAACCTTGTAGCGTAATTGTTCTAAAACGAAGTTCTTTGGTGAGTTGCAATGCCAACTTAATGGCATTGAACTCAGACATAGCCAGAGATTGGTTTCCAAAACCGATGATGTAACGGTACAGCTGTTAAAAAAGGTCAATAATTATTAAATTATATAAATATTTAAATTAAAATTAAACTACACATCTCTACATAACGTTGATTATCCGGAAGAGGGGGGTAACGCTTGAATTCCCTCTTAAACATAATGGAACCCCTTGGTGGTATAGGAATATACAGTATGATCGTTTCCTTGGGAGGTTCTTTTATCTTCCTCTCTTTCAAGATGATAACAGCTCCGCCAGCAAGTCCATCCCTAAAAACTGCTCCACACCTAACAATGATACCCTGAAATGAAACAAATTAAAACTATCAAACAAATAAAATAAAACAAATTAAAAAACTTGATTAAACTAGTTAACAAGTGTAATTATAAATTGGAGTAGTTCCTCAGTGGAGGTGGTGAGAAACTCGTTAATAAGACCATACAAGGCCATTATGTTCGATAATCTCTTCTCTACAGTCAAAATCTCTGAAAACAAAAATAACCATAGAATAATACAAAATAGTATAAGAATAATAGCAAAAAAAAATGAATTAGTAAACAAATCAACCAAATTAAAACTATCAAACAAATAAAATAAAACAAATTAAAAAACTTGATTAAATTAGTTAACATGTGTAATTATAAATTAGAGTAGTTCCTCAGTGGAGGTGGTGAGAAACTCGTTAATAAGACCATACAAGGCCATTATGTTCGATAATCTCTTCTCTACTGTCAAAATCCCTGAAAACAAAAATAACCATAGAATAATACACAATAGTATAAGAATAATAGCAAAAAAAAATGAATTAGAAAACAAATCAACCAAATTAAAACTATCAAACAAATAAAATAAAACAAATTAAAAAACTTGATTAAACTAGTTAACAAGTGTAATTATAAATTCGAGTAGTTCCTCAGTGGAGGTGGTGAGAAACTCGTTAATAAGACCATACAAGATCATTATGTTCGATAATCTCTTCTCTACAGTCAAAATCCCTGGAAAAAAATAACCATAGAATAATACAAAATAGTATAAGAATAATAGCAAAAAAAAATAACCACAACTTCCACATATAAGGATTTTGAAATTGAATCCAAGTCAGGAAACAAATCAACAGCATCGACATAACCTTGTAGCGTAATTGTTCTAAAACGAAGTTCTTTGGTGAGTTGCAATGCCAACTTAATGGCATTGAACTCAGACATGGCCAGAGATTGGTTGCCAAAACCGATGATGTAACGGTACAGCTGTTAAAAAAGGTCAATATTTATTAAATTATATACATATTTAAATTTAAATTAAACTACACACCTCTACATAACGTTGATTATCCGGAAGAGGGGGGTATCGCTTGAATTCCCTCTTAAACATAATGGCACCCCTTGGTGGTATAGGAATATACACCCCTTGGTGCCATTATGTTTAAGAGGGAATTCAAGCGATACCCCCCTCTTTCGGATAATCAACGTTATGTAGAGGTGTGTAGTTTAATTTTAATTTAAATATGTATATAATTTAATAATTATTGACCTTTTTTAACAGCTGTACTGTTACATCATCGGTTTTGGCAACCAATCTCTGGCTACAAGGTTATGTCGATGCTGTTGATTTGTTTCCTGACTTGGATTCAATTTCAAAATCCTTATATGTGGAAGCTGTGGTTATTTTTTTTTTTTGCTATTATTCTTATACTATTGTGTATTATTCTATAGTTATTTTTGTTTTCAGGGATTTTGACTGTAGAGAAGAGATTATCGAACATAATGGCCTTGTATGGTCTTATTAACGAGTTTCTCACCACCTACACTGAGGAACTACTCTAATTTATAATTACACTTGTTAACTAGTTTAATCAAGTTTTTTAATTTGTTTTATTTTATTTGTTGGATAGTTTTAATTTGGTTGATTTGTTTACTAATTCATTTTTTTTTTGCTATTATTCTTATACTATTGTGTATTATTCTATGGTTATTTTTGTTTTCAGGGATTTTGACTGTAGAGAAGAGATTATCGAACATAATGGCCTTGTATGGTCTTATTACATATCTTTGGGACAATTACATAGCTTTGGGACAATTACATAATAATCATTGCGGAAAATAAAGGTCCTGATTAAACTATTACATCCTCGAAAGCAGTTACAATAATATGAAAAAGAATATAAAAGAGCACGCGAAAAAATTAAAGTTACAACCTCGAAAATAGATACATAATAATGAGCACGAAATAAAGAAAAATTGGGTAATAGAAAAAAAAAGGTCAGGATAAATTAATTAACCATAATTTAATTGTCAAAAGTCGGGTGAATCGACGAATACTAAATTAACTAACTTAATTGATTTTAGAATTAAAATTAAATGAACTTAAATTAAAAAATTAATTAATTAATTAATTAGTTGAAAATTATGTGAAATAAAATTAATTAAGAAAAATAATTATATAATTATCTTAATTATTAAGCTAATGATGATTAACTAATAATTAAACCTAATTAAATTAATAGTTTTTTTTTAATTAGATGATTATAAAAATAAACAAGCGTTTGATTTTAATTTTTTAAATAAAAGAAAACAAAGCGCCATGACTTCATCTTCTTCGCGCATGCAATTGGGCTTTAGGCTACAATTTTTGTTTCGTAGCAATAGGTTGTACCTGCAAAAATCAAATTCAACAAATAATGAAAATAAATTTCATATGAATACATGAATCAATTTGAAATCGCCTCCTGAATATGATGGTGGTATTGGTTTCGTCCAATTATGGCTAAAACAAATAAAACCCTAATTTGGACCTTTGAACTCTAGCCATGGTGAATCCTTGTACCTGTTCTTAAAATGCAATTAATCTATCCAGAAAACATTGAAACATGATTATAAACACGAATATACAATCAAAACAAATTAAACATGTATATATATATATATATATATATATATATATATAATTTCGAGAAAAAAATTAGGCAAACTGTATTGTGTTTCTACGTATTTCGATGGATGACAATGGTCTGGATAGCTTCAGAAGAATCCGGGGAACCGATTGCAATATTTAGAACGGATTGAAACAAGCTGGAAATTAGTCTGTAGATTGCTTCAAGTTCACAATCTTTTCAAGTTATGTTAGGATTCTTGGCTGCAAAACTTTGTTTTCTGTCAAATTTTGAAAGTAATTTTTTGGTTTCTGAGGCAAGAAGTTGCGTCCTTTGATATGCACATGATGAGAATATATAAGAAAAGAAATTAGGTCAAAAAATGGGCTTGGATCAAGAGATTTGATCTTGTATTCAAGTGGTGTTCAAAATTCTCCTTATTTGAAAATTTGATCTTCAATCTTTTGATATTTTGTATGAATAATATAATTCTTTCCAATAATGAATTTGGAATTATTAGGATGGGATTATCTCTCAAATCTGATCCCATAATGAAACCCATATCAAATATTTGATTTTCTAATATTTATTTTAATAAAAATTGAATTTAAATTAATTAAATTCAAAATAAATAAAAGAAAGAAAGAAAATGCAAACAATATAACCATGAGGTCGTGGACCCTCTTATAAAAAAGTTTGGATCATGAAAGAATGGGCCCATTTGGCAAAAAATCAAGTTTTAGCCATTACTTGCTTCATGCACCCCCTCAATTTTGCTCAACTTTGACAATGCATAACTTCCTCAATTTTTATCATTTGAATATCTTCTTGCACTTTGTAGAAAGCCCGAGATGTCTTCTAACCATTCCTTTTAGTCCCATGCCATTTTGATCTATCATGTTCAAGTTATGAGCTTTTGAAAAAAGATGACTTTTTAGAGGACTTGTAATGTCTTGGCCCATATCTTCCAAATGAAACTTTTTTTGCCTTGGCTTGTGAGACACAAAATTATAGAGAATAGAATTTCCTTCAAAATAGGCTTTGGTTGGGAAACTTATAATAAAGCATATCAGAGTTATGTCTTGTCAAAGTTCAGTTGACTTTTCTTGAAGAAAACCCTAATTTAGTAACTTTTGCCTTTTGATGAATTTGAGGTTTTCTTGATGAATCAAGATCAACCTTTGATCAAATGATGAATCTTACTTCATAATATTTATATTGACCAAAAATCTTGAAGTTTGACTGTATGTTGACCACAATTGACTTTTTACCCAAGTTAACTGATTATTGATTATCTGAGCATCTGAATGGCCAAACTTGTAGGGTCAATCTTGAAACTTGACACGAGGATCCTTTGAAGTATATATGATACCATGAAGTCCACTTGAGGATTTAGAAGTCCAATTTACTTTGAGAAACACAAAACCCTAATTTGAGATCTATTGCTTAAGAGGAGGCTTTGTCTGATGAAACCTTGAGTTCCTTTGAGCAATTGAGAATCTTATGAACATTAGGAGACCTCTTGAGACATATTGTCTTGAAGATATGAGGGTAATTTTTGGGGTACGACATCTTCCCCTGTTTAATCTTCTTAAACTTGAGGGATTAGATTGGCATACACGTCATTCGTGACCTGAAGGTGGAAGAGGATTGAACACTTAAAGCCCAGAAATATGAACTCGTCGGTGAGGAAAGTAATATTGTTGGTTGATTGTATTGCTTGAATGGGCTTAAGGATTCCATTTGGAGTAATTAGTATTTGGTGGAGAGACGAAGATCCCGGAGAAAACGTTTCTCGAATGTAATTCCTAGAGGATAAAGCAGTCCAAGATGTAGATACACATAATGCTGGGGAATAGAGCATCCCACAATATCGATAGGTATAATCTTGAGGGATATAGCAGCTCAAGACACCAATATACATAATCATGGGGGATGTAGTAACCCAAAATATTGATAGATGTAGTCCCGGGGGTGTAACAGTCCAAGACGCCGATAGATGTGATCTTGAGGGATGTAGTAGCCCAAAATATTGGTAAATGTAATCATGGGGGTTTATAGCAGCCCAAGACGTTGATAGATGTAATCCTAGGGGTTTCTAGTAGCCCAAGATAGAGGTAGATGCAGTCTTAGGGGTTTATAGCAGCCCAAAACGTTGATAGATGTAATCCTGGGGGTTTATAGCAGCCCAAGATATTGGTAAATGTGATCTTGGGGGTTTATAGCAGCCCAAGATATTGATAGATGTAATCCTGGGGGTTTATAAGAGCCCAAGATAGAGACAAATGCAGTCTTAGGGGTTTATAGCAGCCTAAGACATTGATAGATGTAATCTTGGGGATTTATAGCAACCCAAGATATTGGTAAATGTGATCCTGGGGGTTTATAGCAGATCCGCGTGTCGCGCACGGATCAAAAACGAGTAATTTTTGAAAATGTAGTATAGCGACAATGACTCGAATCGTCTCACAAAATTTTTTGATCTTATTAATTAACGATAGTAACGATTAATGGGGGTTTAGATTTTAATTTAAAGAAAAAGCAGTTAAAATAAAAAGTGATTATCAAATAAGCTAAAACGGCTAATCCTACTGATTTGGGTTCCAACTTATCATTGGTTATTATAATTTCAACCTCCTAAGCAGATTATCTATTCCTATTTGATTATAAAATTCATTGACAAGTGCAACTGGTTTTATGTGATGTATGTTCCTATTATCCGAATTAAGAAAACAGATTTAATCTCTCGTGAATTAAGCAAATACAGTTTAATCAAACACGATAACGAATTAAGCAAACGCTAACGTGACTACGGTCAAGGATCATACAACAATCAAATTAAATCAACACTAATATATGATAATCGAATTAAGCAAACAATGATCACATATCATAATATTGAAAGGAATAGAATTTGGATGGAAAATTATTATAACCTCAAAGTATGATGGAACCTGTAATCAGCAGGATTTTGCCTTGGAATTAGTTCTCCATTTTGGTTCTTTCAAGCGTAAGAAAAATAAAATAAAATTGTAAAAAGTGTGTCTAAGAGCAGATGCGGCTGCTAGGTTAAATACAAAAACCTAAATGACCCGTTTACAACCCAATTGGGTCAAATACATAACTCAAGCCCAATTCTAAATGACCCGAAACTAAATAAAATTAATGAAGCAGCTTCAAACGAAATTCTGGAAAATATGACTCTAAATCTGATTTCGACTCCAACACAAAAGTTATAGCTCTCTCTCTTAGCTTTCCATCGACTGGTAGAACGCCTCAATCAGATTCCTGGAACTCCGGTTATGCTCATTTCCGTAAAAGCTGTTAAAGCTGAAAATTAAGTACAAAAATTAAATTAAGCCAAAAATAAAGTAAATTAGAAAAACAAATTAAAATATAAAAATAAAGAAAGAAAACTAAAGAAATTCCTAAGTGCAATCATGTAGGAATGTGCACCAAAATGCACTGATCAAATTCCCCCACACTTGAACTTTTGCACTCCGAGCAAAAAAATAAACTCAAGACTCAAGAAACACAACATCATTCAGATACTCATTCTAGGCTACAAACTCTTCTTCGATTAAGATAACATCGATAGGTACTAATCTTACACACTAAGGATATCATAAGAACACAAATCCGCAGTTGTGCGGTCATAAGCCTCCCTCCTATACAAATCATTTTGAATCATGTTATTATGCCTAAGTCTAACTTACTCATCCTCCCTTTTGCTCTCTTTCATTCTAGTGCAATCACATTAAGCCTGTTATCTATTCATACACATGGTAAATAAGCCTGTTAGTGATTATGATTCATACTTGACAATATTTTAAAGTTACTTTAGTAACAACAGGAATTTTTTTTTCTTAAGGTTTCACATCCGTTAGGCTAAATGACCAGGTGAGAGTCACCTAACTTATAAGGTGGATTCCTATTCATATTTGTTTTTAAGCGCAAGACCATTCACTTATTTGCATCAGCTTAATTACTTAGTGTTTGATTTCTAGATGGTGTTGACTGCTAGATAAACTACTTAAGAGATATTAAAGGATGAGAACTCAAGGCTATGACATAACAAGTATTCAAAATGATTTCCATATTCAGGAGACTTAAGGTGTTAAAACGATACCGGTCTTGTGAACTTTTCCCAAGTCTCCACAACTAACCTCAAAACAATCTATAGCCTAAAACTTAAAAAAAATGTCTAGTGTTTCTAAAACAAAACAAAACAAACAAAAACAAAATAAAAACAAAGAAAATAAATTATTTTCTCCCCCGCACTTAAAACAAGCATTGTACTCAACGAAAGGACATAAATATAAAATAAGAGGGAGAGAAAGGAAAGAACACACCCGAGTAGTTAAGGTGGATAAGTGATCACATAAGCAGCATTTCCTAAAGAGAGCTCTTCTACAATATCTTCTTCCAAAGTGGGGATCTCATAGAGTAACTTTGGGTAGTATCCATTAAGCTTGGAGTTTTTATTAGTGCATTCGCCTTTTATTCCAGGATCAAAGAAGAGTCTTCGACAAGTAAAAGTGTTGAATGTGCATGTGATAATGATCTCCTTTTCTACAACTTCAAGAATCAAAGGATTAAGGGGCTGCCTCACTATTTTTGTTCCATCTTCAATTGAGATCTTATGCATACTCATGGATTGGCTAATATCACAAGTGTCAACCAAAGTCCATCTGATTCCCTTCTTATGTTCCTGTAATGATTTCTCTTCCTGCACAAATTCAAATAAATTATTATGAAGTGGCTTCAGCTATAAAGAAGGAGATTTCTCGATGGATGGTTTTTTCCAAGAAGTCGGGGTATCGAGAGCTTCATTGACATGAACAACTTCATTTGCCACCTCATTTGCAGTAAGAATATCAACTTGCAAGGCAACCTCAACCTCAACACAAATAGAGCAAATTTTTGTGTCAGTACAAACATCACAAGAGTAAACATCATTAAAATCAGACAGTGATGGAAAATCAGCTGCAAACAATTTAATACAAGTATCATCAACAGTTTTAGAAGGCAACTCTATTTGAAAAATAGAATATTCTTCTGAAGGTTGTTGGTTTGATCCTTGAGCTTGCTGCATAGCATTCACCGAAGTGGTAAGTTGATCAAGTTGTGTTTGCAAAGCCTGAAGACTATAATTTATTTGTTGCTGAAACTGGAGACTATTTGCAGCAATTTGCTTGACAAGGTCCTCTAGTGAAGGTTCGGAAGGTGCGAAGTACACAACCTGAAAGTCATTCATATGCTTATGTGGATCCTCATCTACAAAACCATTAAAACTTGGCAACAAGTGTATTAAACCAAATTTCAATTCGAAAGTTGCATCAACAACATCAGGATATTCAATACATAAAGCATTATAATTCACAAGTGCAGCCAGTTCTCTCAGAGTTCTTTGATCAGTCGTGATATGATTATAAATTTCAACACAGAATCAAATAAAATCACTGCAGATTTAAAAAGAATGGAAAATAAAAAAAGAATTTAAAATAGAATCTAAAAAATATAAAAATAACGCTAAAAATCTAATTAAATCAAATAAAGATCACACAAAAAAATTTAGATTTTTTTTTAATATATGAAAACAGAAAATAAATCAAATAAAATAGAAAAACGCAAAATTTGCAATTTTAAGGGTCAAAATATTTTAGAATTCTATTCTAAAAGAGTATTGTTCTTCGATTTATTTCTGATTTTCTGAAGAAAAAAATCGGAGCAAATCGAAACAGTAGCTTCCAACTTACCTAAAAGGCTGGAAAACTTATCATTATACTACAACCGGTATTGCAACCCTGAAAATCAACAAAAAATAAATAAATATAGCCAGCAAACTATATCTATGACTATAAAATCGGTTAATAACAACATGAATCCCTGGCAACGGCGCCAATTTGATCCGCGTGTTGCGTACGGATCAAAAACGAGTAATTTTTGAAAACGTAGTATAGCGACAATGACTCGAATCCTCTCACAAGGATTCTTAATCTTATTAACTAACGATAGTAACGATTAATGGGGGTTTAGATTTTAATTTGAAGAAAAAACAGTTAAAATAAAAAGTGATTACCAAATAAGCTAAAACGACTAATCCTACTTATTTGGGTTCCAACTTACCATTGGTTATTATAATTTCAACCTCCTAAGCAGATTATCTATTCCTATTTGATTATAAAATTCATTGACAAGCGCAACTGTTTTATGTGATGTATGTTCCTATTATCCGAATTTAGTCTCTCGTGAATTAAGCAAACACGGTTTAATCAAACACGATAACGAATTAAGCAAACGCTAACGTGACTACGATCAAGGATCATACAACAATCAAATTAAATCAACACTAATATATGATAATCAAATTAAGCAAACAATGATCACATATCATAATATTGAAAGGAATAGAATTTTGATTGAAAATTATTATAACCTCAAAGTATGATGGAACCTGTAATCAACAGGATTTTGCCTTGGAATTAGTTCTCCATTCCGGTTCTTTCAAGCGTAAGAAAAATAAAATAAAATCGTAAAAAGTGTGTCCAAGAGAAGATGTGGCTGCTAAGTTAAATAGAAAAACCTAAATGACCCGTTTACAACCCAACTGGGTCAAATACATAACCCAGGCCCAATTCTAAATGACCCGAAACTAAATAAAACTAATGCAGCAGCTTCAAACGAAATTCTGGAAAATATGACTCCAAATCTGACTTCGACTCCAACATGAAAGTTGTATCTCTCTCTCTCTTAGCTTTCCATCGTTTGGTAGAATGCCTCAATTAGATTCCTGGAACTCCGGTTATGCTCATTTCCGTAAAAGTTGTTAAAGCTGAAAATTAAGTACGAAAATTAAATTAAGCCAAAAATAAAATAAATTAGAAAAACAAATTAAAATATAAAAATAAACAAAGAAAACTAAAGAAATATCTAAGTGCAATCATGTAGGAATATGCACCAAAATGCACTGATCAATAGCAACCCAAAATATTAATATGAAGGATAATAAGTTGATGATGTTCGTTTGTTGGGGAATTAACCTGAATCAAATCAAGGTTAGTTATATGAAGTATCATGATGTATGTAATGCAGTGCATGACGTTCTTAATGCAAATGAGAATGTTATATGTATTTTGTATGTGTATACTGTGATATGTGGTAATTGGTGTATGGATGAATTATATAGTAGGAGTATATCAGTGGCTTCATATAGCAATTGTTAGTGTGGGAAAATAAATCCCTATCTGTTGTTGAGGAATATGAAGACATCATTTCAGTTTGCTTTTAGAATACTGTACTTGGGATCTTCGACTTCTGTTTGGAAATGAAGGCATTTGAGGAGAGTTAATCGTTTGCCATGTTTTTTTAATTGAAGGATTAAGTTCCTAAATACCCTGGCTGGGGATAAAAGGGACGGACATTCCTCTTAAAGTTTTATCTGACCAAGTGTCAACTCTTCTGGGGATATCAGGTTTGAGAGAATCCTGCCTGGGACTTTGTAGGGTTGGAAGTACAAGCTTTTTCTGGGAAGAGGCTACTTGGAATACTTTGCTGGAACAAACCTGTAGAGATTACTCTGTGGGGATGGATCTGTGGAGATTTGTTAGACCTAAGCCTTGTTGGGGATTCCAATCTCCAAAATTCCTTAGTAAATGTTATTATTGTAATTTTATGCATTTTGGTAAACATAAATCATATTCAAAAGCATATATTCATTCAGAGTAATCAATGGATTCATAAATTCTGATATTCTCGACTTCCTCGAGTAATTTCCTAGGAATTATCATGACTGAATCCAAAGACATGATATTGACACCATCTGATACTATTGGCATAGACAATTAATTTCCCCAATGGATTTTGTTGAAACTTGATATCAAGGCAGTGTAATGAGAGGAATGTGCTTTCAGACTGCGGTGGATCGTATACTCCCCGGGTAATGGTTAAAAATCTCGCAACTGAATTTGATCTGATTAGATTTTAAAAGAGAGTGTTGCCCCTAACTGAGGATGATTTGTCCCAGAATGGAAGTATTTGAAAGGAGTTGCCTCAAGAGAAATAAACGAGATGCCTCATAATAACATGTCCCTGGCATCGTGAACTCGGTAATGTTACTTCTGGCAATTTAGATGAGGAGATCTACCCCTGGCTATTAAGCATCGTTGAATCTTGACCTGACTGCCCCAGATGAATTAGACAATAACATGGCATGCCCCTTTGATCGGAAGATATTGATTGTGCCCCTTGTATACATTGGCTTTGATCCAACTGAGTCAGGCCCAGGAAGCAACTTTATCTGTTAAGAGGACTTTGGTTTATTGAATGTCCATCATGTAAGCTTCTATGTTGTCAAACACTTAGTTATATGCAAACAATGATATTCAAAATGCAACACTTATGTTTGTCTTGAAGTTTTGAAAAAGAATTATTTTAGCAAAACAATGTTCGTAAAAATTGTGATATTAACTCAAGATTTAAAATAAGCCCTAAAGGAGTCAGGATATCCTTCGTGATGTTCTTCAGTCCTATGTTCGGTTAACTTATGCATTGAGGCTCCAAAGGAGTTTGTAATTGTAACATTGACATTTGCGATGTTTCAGAAACCATAAGTTTACTTGAAAAGCCAGTCATCTTTTTTTTTGTTGAGGATTTGTAGTGGCCTTTTTTTCTCTTGACTTTGTTATCCTTTCCTTTTGCCTGAACAATTTGTTTCAAGATTACAGTCAGTGGGATGTCTCAATTTTTACTAAGTCTCCTTAATAGGTTTTGACTTAGTGAGCTTTTCTTTCGCTAGATATTGACTGTCGGACTTAGTGATTACAGGGAACCATCATTAGTTGTGTACAAAAATGACAATCGACATAATTGAGTTAACCGAGGAACTACCAGCCCCAGGTTATGATTAAGGGTTTTAATTTGCGTGAGAATGAAAGGCTCAAAAGGGTTGACTAAGGATTAACTTCCTTATATCTCCATTGTTTAGGAATAGAAACAATGCATGCAGATCGTTAGAATAGTCTGTTCAAAAGCATATTGTATGAAATTATGGTATCGTCTTCGTCATCCTTCCTCTAAAGGTTTATACCTTTAACAAGAGTTAAATATCACAAAAGAGAAGTAAGAAGCATAGTTTAAATATAGTGAAACGAATGGATTAATTTAAAACAAACATATGCAATGCATTAACGTGAAAACAAAAGTTTGACATAATAGTAAGTGTTTAAGCCAACAAAAGAAATTACAAATGAAAATTCAAATGTTCCCAAAGCCTCTTCCTCTAAACTTATCACTCCAGATGTCTGGGAGCTTCGATGTTTGATGGACGATAGAAGAATTCAATCTGGTCTTCTAGCGTAACCTTGAGGACTCCTTCGTCAACCTGGTCTTAAATCTTATTCTTCAATGTCCAACAGTTATTAGTGTCATGTCCGGGACTATTGGAATGGTATGCACACCTTCCATTAGGATCGTAGCGAGGAAAGGAAGTAATAGGTCTCTGAGGAGGTTCTCTTAACGCAACCAGATTCATCTCTAACAGGCATTGCAAAGTTTGCGACATTTGCGTGTTGATTTTGGTAAACTGTCTTTTATGTTCTTTGTGTTGAGGCGGATTAACCATATAAGACCTTTTTCCTTTAATTGAAATACTATCAGTAGTAGCCTATCTATTTCCTTTTCTTATCCATATCTTCCTTTCAACCAAGTCAGCTTGTTTCATCAGAGGTTGGCTGATGATTAGATTCTCGACTCCGTTGTCTTGAAGTTTATTGACGAAGACTCTAATCTCTTCTTGCCCCTAGGCTAAGTTTTGGATAAGAGTCATCTGACTATTCATCTGGATTCTCATCTCTGCCATCTCAGCTTGCAGTTGTTCCAACTGATCATCCTTGTTGTCTTCAAGATTCTTCATTTTCTTGTCCCTATTGAGGAGAGATTTCAACTCTTCTTACCCCTTGGACAAATTCAGGATCACTTCTTGAAATTGAGCATTTTGGGTTTGGATATCTTTCCAAGTCTGCTCGAGATCCATCTCAACTGAAATAAACAGCGAGAAGATAAGAAACCTATTACGGAAACCTGTTATGCAATGGTATAGCATATAAATACATATGCAATGTTTTCAAGGACCCTGTGGGATTTAAATTTATTAGAGAAAAACAGAAACAAATCTTTTATTAGTAAGTTCCAAATATAACTGCCCCTTTGTAGCGGTAAAAACATGAGTGTAAGCTATTAGTTAACTTAAATTTGTATTTGAATTATTGGATGTATCACCACTCCAGTGGTTAAAACGCCTTTACAATGCATTTCTCTATCACAAGAGCATGGGTTCGACCCCCCCCCCCTTTGTATTTTTTGGTTTTCTAGAGTCATCAGGTTGACGCATACTTCAACTAGGTCGACGCAGTTTAATAAGTTTCAAAGTAATAAACTCTTTGGCTTCATCAGGTCGACCTACCTTTTTAGGAGGTCGACCTGCCCTTTTAGGCCAGCCTTAGAAAGAGCTTTTGACTGAAAGCGGTCTCTAAGGTTACCTTAGAGAGCGTTTTATGAGTAAAGTGCTCTCTAAGGGTTTTAATAAAATAAATGTAATTAAAAAATATCAGGAAACCTAAGAGAGCCCTTTCCTCTGAAAGCGCTCTCTAAGGTTATTTTTAAATTAAAATAATTTAATTAATCGTTGACCTTAGAAAGCGCTTTCTATGAAAAGCGTTTTCTAAGGTCAATGATTATTTAAAATATAAAACTTGGCCCTTCATTTTAATAAACCCTTTCATTGTTTTCGCTCTCTTCTTTCGCTCATTTTTTCTGAGAAACTTTTCATAAACCCTAAACTTTCATTGTTTTCGTTCATTCATTCATTGTTGCTGCGTGACATTGTTCGTTCATTCATTCATTATTTCTTCATTCATTGTTTCTTTGTTCGTTGTTCTCCGTGAAGAAGAAGAAGAAGAGGTAAGTCATTGTTTAGTTCATTGTTGTTGTTGTTCTTGATGATTTAGTCATTGTTGTTGTTATTCTTGATGATTTAGTCGGTGTTGTTGTTGCTTCAATTTCCATTGTTGTTGTTGTTGCTGCCATTGCCATTTTTGTTCATCATCAGGTCCACCTGCCCTCTAAGGAGGTCGACCTGGTGTTCTATTGTTGTCCACTTACCTGGAGGTCGACCTGGTCTAAGGAGGTCGACCTGGTGTTCTGTTGTGAGAAAATATTTAATTGACAAATTAAAATGAATAATGAGTAGGTACTTGTTTGTTATTACATGTTGTCAATTATCAAGTTATGACTCAAAACTGGTCAATTAATGATATTTCATTTTATGATACGTGTACAGGGGGATCTTGGTAATTTTACCCCATCCGGACATTGTATTTCATTCTACAACTCTACAGGTATATCTTTTATTTAGTTTTGTTTTTGTTTAGTTTAATTAGTGTAACTATGGATAAGAAATGGATGTTTTCAAATCGATTAACGAAAGAGTACGAGAATGGGGTATCGAAATTCGTTAAGTTTGTTGTTGCGCACGCCGAAAACCCCAGTCGAATGAAATGTCCTTGTTTGGGTTGCTATTTTGTGGATAACGTTAACGCAACTCAGTTGGAATCACATTTAAAGAGGAATGGAATTGATCCAAGTTATACATGTTGGGATATGCATGGTGAGAAAATTAACGGGAATGTTGAACCGGGGGATACTACGACTTATGCTTCAAATGACAATGGCACAGATACATACGATTATGATCGAGTCGAAGAGATTGCAGAAGTACTTGAAGATGATTTTAAGGATTGTCCCCAATTGTTTGAGAGGTTGGTAAGCGATACAGAGAAACTGTTGTATAATGGTTGCTCTAAATTCACAAGATTGTCTACGGTTTTAAAGTTGTACAACTTAAAGGCGGAGAATGGATGGTCGGATAAGAGTTTCACAAAGTTATTGGCCCTGATGAAAGATATGCTTCCAGAGGATAATGTTCTTCCCAATCGAACATATGAGGCCAAAAAGATGTTGTGCTCTATCAGCATGAGCTATGATAAGTTACATGCATGTCCAAACGATTGCGTATTATTTCGAAACGAGTATGCATAGTTAAATGAGTGTCTAAATGCGGTGTTTATCAATATAAGAAAACGTTGTCTCCAACAAAGGTATTATGGTATTTTCCTATTATTCTGAGATTTAGACGCATGTTTCATAGTGAGACTGATTCAAGACACTTGACTTGGCATGCAGATGAAAGAATTATTGATGGAAAGTTTCGACACCCGACAGATTCACCTCAGTGGACAAAAATTGATGATGAGTATCTTGAATTTGGAAAACAAGCAAGAAACCTTCGCTTGGCATTATCTACTGATGGAATGAACCCACACGGTCTTCAAAGTATCTCACATAGCACTTGGCCTGTCATCATTATGATTTATAACCTACCTCTATGACTATGTATGAAGCGTAAGTACATGATGTTATCTATGTTAACTTCTGGGCCTAGACAACCAGGGAATGATATAGACGTATACTTGGCACCCTTAATCGAAGATTTAAAGTTTTTGTGGTAGAACGGTGTGAAGGTTTATGATGGGTATATGAAAGAAAGTTTCAACTTGCGGGTGATGTTGTTTGGCACAATTAACGATTTTCCAGCATACGAAAATCTATCAGGGTACAACATAAAAGGTCAAGATGCGTGTCCTATTTGTGAAGGTAAAATAGATTCGACGTGATTAGAGTTTGGTCAGAAGAATGTCTTTCTCGGTCATCGTAGATTCTTAAATTCTAATCATCACTATCGTGGGTGAAGAAAAACATTCAATGGAGATTCAAAACAAGGTAGAGCTCCACCCTTGTTGACAGGTGATCAGATTTTTGAAAATGTGAAAGATGTGAGAACTCAGTTTGGAAAGCCTTTTGCACATACACTTGTCAAGAGTGGGTGGAAGAAAAGGTCAATTTTTTTTTATCCGTATGTGGAAATGCACAAGGATATTCTCTGAGGTTTGAATCTGAATAGAACCGCGAATTGGATAGTACGAGAGTACAATAGTAGTTTCATAACTTGGTTTAAGGATCATGTTTATGCATAGTATTATTCAGATCCCGCTTCAATAACAGAAAGATTGAGATGTTTGACATATGGTCCAAGTATGGTTTTGTTTTCTTATAGCGCATACGCAATTAATGGATACATATTTTATACCAAAGAACAAGATGATAAAAGTACGATGCAAAATAGTGGTGTCACTCTGGCAGCTGAAGCAATGCACATTTCAAATGTGAAAGATTTAAACCCCACATTTTCAAATATGTCATATTTTGGGGTTATCGAGCGGGTGTTTGATTATGAGAAGTTTCAGATTCCTATCTTTCGTTGCATGTGGGTTGAAAACAATAATGGTGTACGAATGGATAAGTCGGGATTTTTGCAAATGGATCTTAATAGGGTGGGGTACAAAGATGAGACTTTTATTCTAGCCTCTCAAGCTAAACAAGTGTTCTATGCTAATGATCTGACAAGTACAAAGTGGTATATAGTGCTTTTATCGAACAAAGTAATTGATGATAACATTGGAGATCAAAGTGATATTGATGTTGATATTGAATCATTTACTAGAAATGATCAAGGTGGTATTGATGGTGATATTGAATCATTTACTAGAAATGATCATAATAAGGGTATTTGGATTAATCCAATTTTCCGTGTTGTTAAGAGATGGGTAAAAGATATTCCAACCAAGAAAAGAAAGAGACGTGCCTAAAAAAGGTTCTTGTTATAAAATAATATATTATATCATTCAATAATATTAATTAGTTGTCATTTTATATATAGCTTGTATCATTTAATGAATTATGGATTATGAATTTTTATATTTGTCATTTAATTTTTGTTTTTTTCTTTCTTGCATGTCAAATGGCTGGTAACGAGGAGGAGGACACAAGCGAGACACATAATGATACAAATGAAGCTCAGGATACAACTTCAAATGTAGAAAGTGAAATAAAAAGAGGAAACACAATAATGAAGTCAATCATCCATGCTAGGGATAAAGGGATCAAATATGATGTACATTGGAATGATGATAACCAACTGATTGAGCCTAACGGTTCAAAGTTGTCTTCATATATTGGTTCACTTGCCCGCCAACACATTCCTATTACCAATGATAATTGGAGGAATCCAGCGCTGAAATTTGGTAAAGATAGGACATGGTATGAGATAAAGGTACTTAGCAAATATGATTGATGTTATTTTATTTTTGTTGACGATTAAGTCTTTAATTTACTTATACTAACACACTTTATGTTTATATGTGTATGTTTTTTTTAAACAAAGGTCTTTTAATATTGAAGAATGCCAGAAGAAGTATTGTCTTCAAATGGCCGGAAGGAGACACATATGGTTTAGAGCCTTATTAACAACAAAATATCTGAAAGATAAGGAAAAAAAATTGTTGAAGCAGACCTTCCACAATTGTATGCGGATTTGATTTCATCGGAAGAATGGGCCACTTTTGTAGTCAAACGGAAAATCAAACAATTCAATGTATTGTTATCTTTTCATGTCTATTAATTGTATTATATACTTGTTGCATTAGTTTGTTCTGAAATGACTTAAACTTATTTATCCAGGCTTTGAGTGCCAAGAATCGCCAAAGAGCCGAAAAACCCGTGTATCCATACAAAAAAAGGCGTTTGGGATATGCACGGTTAGAACAAAAATTGGTACGTATATATAAATGGTATGATTTTATGAATTGTATTATTGTGTTATAATTGATGAACTTAATATTTATCTCAATGTGCAATTAGAAGAGTCAAAAAGTGAAGCACCATCACTTCCGAAACATATTTTGTGGAAGGAAGCTCGTGTGGGCAGGGATGAAACTGTTAGGGAAGATGTGCAACACGTTTATGACGAATGTGTAAGTATAACATTATGTCTTTAAGTTAATCGAAATTTTATTTAAATATAAGTAATTTTTAATCCCCACTAATGATTTTCAGGAGACTCTATCTCAATCCTTAACCACCACCGGTGACGAGGATACCAGGAGCATTCTTAGTCGAGTACTAAATGTTCCTGAGTATTTCGGTCAGGTGAGAGGTAAAGGTTATGGTGTGACTCTATCTTCCTTCTATAAACAACCAAATAAAAAAATCTAAGCAACCAAAAAGTCATTCAATCATTGGAGGAACTAAAAGCGCAAGTCTGTGAATTGCAAAAGGATAATGAGAGATATGAGGCGGAAAAGCACGGTTCCGGGATGAAAGCTGTTAGTGACAAAGATAATATCAATTGTCAAAAAAAAATCCCGAGGTAATTAGCTCATATTTATTTTATTTAAATTAACACATTTATTTTAATTTACTTTTATACACATTAACAGTTATGCATTCATTATTGCTTCAAGGAATTTCATCTTGTGAGTTGTATTTGTCATTACCGACTTATCGCTTGGTTGGCAAGGGAAAATGCATAACAAAGTGGGATAATTACTGCACACTAAACCGCTCCCTAATGTTCATCTGAAAGTGTCGGTTGATGTTGTTTTAGATAAAGATATGGTACTACCTATACCTGAGGAGGTTTCACAGACTACATTGCTACAAAAAGCGATAGATTCGTTTGTTGCATGGTCGTTAGACCTCATTTGCGTAGATGATGAAGTATGTTGAAAACCATTACGAAACTCTCTTAGTATTCAAATGTCAATTCTGAGCCATTATGAAAATTATTATGAACCATTATGTACATTTTTTTTACATGGTAATGTTAGACTCCTACAAAACCCGCATTTAAGGATAAAGGGGTTTTGCGGCAAAACGAGTTTATTGCATCACAAAGACAGGTACATTTTAAGTGTTATTATATTATCTGAATTCAAATGTTTCATGATTGTCTACTTTATATAACTTATGTGATTGTTAGGTTCCTGCTCAAGCTTCACAACAGATCACCAGTAAGCTGAAAAAAGCTCATGTTAAGTCTGTGCCGACAAGAAAAGGTCTTCCTCCCTTTCAGTTGTGCCTTAAAACAATTTTGTCAATATCAGATATGATGCAAGGTGTTATTCGTCAAGTATGTATGGACAAAGGTGTTTTTGGTATTGCTGATCATATCGAGTTTATCGGAAAAGAGTACATGGATCAGATTTAGAGCCATCTTGAATTAGGCATCGTTGTTGTTCATTACTACATCTGGTAATCTAATCAGTGCTCTATTATTTATTTAGTTGAGCAATTTATTTACACATTTCAATAAAAATAGTCTAATGTTTATTATGTTTTTATTTAAGGTTCTTGTATGAAAAAGTGATGCGTGGGAATGAACTCTCAAAGAGATTTTGTTTCATTGCTAGCCACCGTGTTAATGCATTGGCATTTCACTGAATAAAGATGTAGTAAGAGACCAATTGGTAGAGATATATATGTCCACCAAAGATAATGAAGCTTTTTTTACCGTATAATACTGGACCCAAGTAAGATTTTTCATTCTAATTTCATTATAATATTTGTATCTTTTGCATAAAAATTATTTATCTAAACTTTTGTTATATTTTATAGTAAACACTAATTGTTGGTTGTCATTAATCCAAAAAAAGAAGTGGTCTATTATCTGAATTCATTGGAGCATAATTGGACAATATATCCAGATCTGAAGGAAGTGGTTGATAAGTAAGTCATATTGGACGAAATATTCATGTGTATATGTATATTTATAGCGTGATTGTTCTAAATTTACGATTTTCTTTTATAGATCAATACTAATATATCGAGCACAACGAGATCGTCGAGTAGCACGGTCTAAATTGGACACTATTCCATGGGTCTAAGTTCAGGTATATTAATTTCCATATTATTGCTTATTAGTGATGCTAATTGATAACACAAAATAACTATATATTAATTCTTATTTGTTTGTCTATGTGCAGTGTCCTCAACAAAACAAAAACGGCATAGACTGCGGGTATTACGTATTGAGTTTTATGAGAGAAATCATTCAAATGAATCAATTAGAGGTTCCTATCATGGTATGCATGGATTTATAACTTAGGATTTAATTTAATATTTATCAGATATGTCATAATTTATTATTTTAAACTAACTAATGCATATTTTGTTTTGTTATGTAGTACTTCGATGAATTCGATGTTTCTCATTACACGCCCTCAAAATTGCATGAAATTAAGGAGAAATTGTGTGAATACATGATTGAAAGAAGGGTCTTCTAGGTATGGGATAAATTGACTAATATGTGAATGGTGAATGGTTTATTTTACGTACAGTTTTGTGAATGATATTAATGTAAATGACTTGATTTGTATAATAGTTTTGTATTGAAATGGAATTAATGTGGTATATTAGTGAAATGGTATTAGTGTGGTATATTAGTGAAATGGTCTCTGATTAGTATGAATTCTGACTGAAAATGTGAATTATAACAGGTTTAATATAAGTTAATGCAAAAAAAAAAAAAAATGGGTAAAATTGGATTTTTAAAACTATCCAATTAAATTATAGGTATAGAAAAGACAGCGATTTCTGGAAAAAGCGCTGTCTAATGTTAAAATTATAGGAAAACATTAGAAAGCGCTTTAAAAAGCGATGTGTAAAGGGGAACAAAAGAGATCGTTTTTTCAAACAAAAGCGTTCTCTAAAGGTGTATAAAATAATTTACTTAAATATTATACACATACTTTAGACAACGCTTTTTAAGGGAAAAAATGTCTTCTAAAAGCCCACATTAGACAACGCTTTCTCCCAAAAAACGTTGTCTAAAGATATATACAAAAACTAATTAAAATTTTATAATTATATATTATACAGCGCTTTTAAGTAAAAAAACGCTTTAAAGGGATACATTAGACATCGCTTCCTACCTTAAAAGCGCTGTCTAAAGGTATTGGGAAAAACTCAAAGTCCCACATTGGCTAAATATATAACTCACAAAGGGTTTAAATAGAGTGATACTCCTCACCTTACGAATCAGTTTTGTAGGGTGAGTTAGGTCAAACTCTAATTCTAACATGGTATAAAGAGCCTATCGATTCGGGCCACCCACCATTTAATATGCGCACCAAGCCCAAGATGTGATGGGCGCAAGGGGGTGTATTGGAAAAAACCCAAAGTCCCACATTGCCTAAATATATAACTCACAAAGGGTTTAAATAGAGTGATACTTCTCACCTTACGAACCGGTTTTGTAGGGTGAGTTAGGTCAAACTCTAATTCTAACAAAAGGTATATACAAAAATTAATTAAAATGTTATAATTATACATTAGACAACGCTTTATAAAGAGCTGTCTAAAGCCCCATTTAAAAAGCGCTTTTTAGGTAAAAAACGCTTTTTAAATTGGGCTTTAGACAACATTTTTTCCTTAAATAAAAGCGTTGTCTTTACCTACAACAGCACAAACTTAGAAAACGCTTTTAAGCGTTTTTTTAATGCCAAAAAAATGTTTTCGTAGGTCTTGTTTGGTATAATGTATTTCAAGAATAGACATAATGGTAAATGGTAAAATGGTTCAAACAAATTATTTGTGATTTGTATAATGGATTGAAAGCTTCATATTTTCGTGTTTTCTAGAAGTGGAGCAAAGGAAAGCAAAAGGAGAAGGTGAATAATATTATGTTGTTTGATCAAAGTAATAGATTATTCAAATTTACTTTTAGTTTAAATGAAATATCTGAAACTGTTTATGTTCATGTCTCTACTTATTATTTTATCAGTATTTTTTCTCCTGACATGGAATTTGTTGATCACCTTTCAAGGAGAGGGGAGAATGCACCCGTCAATAGTAGAAACTAAAAGACAATGGTCTACGAGAGAAAATAAGCACTCAAGGTGAGTTATTAATTAGCAACATTAGTTTTCTTGGACATGTTTCTTATTGATCTTTTGTATTAATTAACAACATTATTTTTCCTAATAGATAATATTGAAACATAATCAATATATTTTCTAATATATAGACAAGACTCTTATAATAATTATCATTTTGTTGTAAGTTACAAATGTACCAGGATTAATAATTGGTACCTCAAAAACAATCTTAAACAATATATTTTTCCTCTTTAACAGTGAAACAAACATGAGTTAATTGGTAGAATATGGACTGACATTTAAATTGCCATGAGAGAAAAGAGATTTATGTTCATTTTTTTGTCATGTGTCATGATTTTGTGAATTAATTTATGCATAGTTTTGTTTGTGGGTTTTTTTTTTTTTATCAAGTTTAAAACTTTGGTTGAAAATATCTATGGGCATGTTCATTCATGTATTTCTCTTTTGTGTTTTGTGGATTTTGTTGCTACTGACTAAAGAGTCTTTTTTCCTACAAAGAGAGTTTTCAATTTCAAGGTTAGATATTATAAAAAACTATTCTAATTAAAAACATTCAAAATTGAAGAGAAAGAAAGAAAATGAGAATGGGTTTAATTTGTATAGTAGAAGAGTCATGATTTTTTATTTTCTTGTTAATCCACACACTATCCTTTGTTAAACACTAATATAGTATTCAATCGATCATTCAATGACTCTACAAGCAATAACATAGACTAACAAATGAACATTGTAACACGATTTTGTAAGTTTTAATAATACTATTTCACTTCAACACAACTATATGTGGCATTTTAGTGTCAAAAGCATTTTTCATCTAAAAACAAAGACCAAAAGCAAAGTCTTTTCAAGTCATGCATGTGAAACCGCGTACTTAATTAATTGATAATGACACATTAAGGACCAAAGACTAACTCCAGCTAGCATTTCTGTAGTTTCTTGGCTTCTAATATCTTGACTTGGTAGGTAACTGATACCAACTTTTCTTTATAAAAATGTTATACTTTGAAAGAAAGAAATTATAAAAATAAAAAAACACTTTTATAGGACAAGAACAAAAACAAAACAAAAATGTTTGAAAAACACGTATGAAAGCAACTTAGAAGAACATATCTCTTTTGATTATTATATACCTAAAAGAGAGAAGAAAATGAAATTGAATACTCTTTAGTTTCATTTCATCTACCAATGAAAAAACCAAGTTTGCATCAATCAAACCAAAGGAAGAAAAACATTGGCAGAAATAGACACAATCCTAAGAATGATCATTATGGTACCATGACAAATTTCAAGTATGTTATTAAAAAAATTTCAGGTCTTTTCACATTGATTCTGTCTGGGAAATCAAAAACATCCTCAGAAGCTGTTGAACATGATTCTACAAGGAATAATAATAAAGTCAGAGGAGTATCATGTAAGTATGATGATTCATGAATAATTAATCATGTTTTTTTGTATGGTCAACCCTTTATATATGGTGGTGTTTTCGTGCAGCTTCAACAGATGTATCATATGAGGGTTCTAAGAGTTCATCAAAGTGGAAATCTTCTCATCCCTCAACACCAACTAGCACTAGCACTTCAAGTAATCAAATTGGGATTGGAAATTTTTCATTTGAGGAACTTTATAAGGCAACAGGAAAATTTTCTCCGGATAATAAGATTGGAGAAGGGGCGTTTGGGGTTGTGTATAAAGGAAAGCTTTATGATGGAACCCTTGTGGCTGTAAAGTGTGCTAGGAAGGTATGACATGAAAAAGTTCAGTTTTTTTGTTTTCCATCTCTAAGATCTGGTTTAAATATGATTGAGATTTTCGCGTGTCTGGTTTTGCGGCGATGATAAAAATGGTTGTATCTGATATAGTAATGATTGTTCACAGGATGTACAAAAGAAGCACTTGGCTGAGTTTAAGAATGAGATAAACACGTTATCGAAAATTGAGCATCTGAATCTTGTGAAATGGCATGGATATTTGGAGCATGGAGATGAAAAGATTATTGTTATTGAATATGTTAATAATGGAACTCTTAGGGAACATCTAGATGGTAAGTCTAAGAACTGGCCTAATGAAATTTATTACTATTACCTTTATAATAATCAAGTGTATATTCAGGTTTGAGAGGAAATGGACTCGAAATTGGCGCGCTTCTAGATGTAGCAATTGATGTAGCTCATGCAGTTACATACCTTCATATGTACGCAGGTATGTGCACTTAGGGCGTGCAATGTAGTTTATCGTATAGGTCTTAAAATTTGTTACGGTTAAACTGGTCTCTGATTGTTTTGTCATGGTTGAACCGTGGCTAACTTACAGAGAGCCTCTGCTTCTTGTTTATGATCTTGACTATGTTATTGTTTGATTGATAAGCAGATCATCCAATCATTCACAGAGATATAAAAGCATCAAATATCTTAATAACAGACAGTTTAAGAGCCAAAGTAGTAGATTTTGGTTTTGCTAGGTTGGCTTCAGAGGACCCTAATGCAACTCATATTTCAACTCAAGTTAAAGGAACAGCTGGTTATTTGGATCCTGATTACATGAGAACAAGGCAACTCTCTGAAAAGAGTGATGTTTATTCCTTTGGTGTGTTACTTGTTGAAATGATGACAGGAAGATATCCAGTTGAACCAAAGAAACCCCTCAAGGAGAGAGTTACAATTAAATGGGTAAGTATATTGTAAACATGTCAAATTATTCTACTAATGATAGTGTTTATAACTTTATTTGATAGACTCCGATACCATATTATTAGATTTCATATTAGTTCTAATACAATTTTACAAAATAGGTTTGTAAGGCCTGAGATTCAAGCTTTTATAAGCTCTAATAAAACCTTAACTTTATTCAATGTTGAGCTAGTGTTTTTTTAAGGGTGGTAAAACCGGTCCGGTTCGCTAAGTATGTCTATTTTGCCTGCACTTATTTATGACCAAAGTTTTAGGTTGGCACCCTCTATATTTGTTCCGCCCAGCGCCCGCTTTTAGACTTTAGAGGTGCATTGGCGTGGGTTTACCCCTGCTCTACTTCATTATTTTACGGGATGAAACTAGGTTTTAGGCCTAAATCATCAACTATGTTTGTCCCGTTTTTTGCAAGACAGACCTAAATAGGATGGGCATGCCCGTTTGTCACTCTACTTTTTTTTCCAAGCTTTTTTTTCCAATATATATTGGGGAAAATGAGTCTAATAATTCAAAGTTAGGTCAAAAGATAAGAAAACTTTGACCAAAGATGTTTAGGTCATCGATCAACTTGACTTGACTTAAACTAATAAGCCACCCTAGCTAAACCACTTTTCTTATAGATAAAGCTATTAACATGGACCATTGAATCTTAGTATGCAGGTAAATACATTTTCAATGAATCATTGAATTGATAAGACTAACACAATTTGCATGTAATATGCAGGCAATGCAGTTACTAAAACAAGGAGAAGAAGTGATTGCAATGGATCCAAGGCTTAGGAGAAATTCAGCCTCAAACAAAGCTATACAAAAGGTTCTCAAGCTTGCATTCCAATGCCTTGCACCTGCACGACGATCGCGGCCAACGATGCGGAATTGTGCAGAGGTTCTATGGGACATCAGAAAAGAATTCAGAGACAAAGTGTTTTCTCGTCCTCCTCTTGCTTCTCACCATTCAGCAGATTTTCCTCAGAAAGATTCGAGAAAGAATAGACGAAAGACATTCGGGATTGAAGATGACAAGAAATATAAATTTGTGTCTGCATAATTAGATTCATTTTTGAAATTTGTTCATTGATTTTTATATGTATTCAGGCTGTCAATTGCTAGTACAATACAGCTCTTGTTTGTATCATGTTCATTACTTGAAGCTATTAGTTACATGAGATTTGTTTCTCTATTGTATTTTGAAATTCTCAAGGTTTTGGATTGTTGAGAGTAGAAAGTGTGTTTTGGTGGCCTAACTGAAGTGATTGTGAAACACAATGGAAGATGAAAAAAAAAATGAAAAGCACTAGATTTCCATTGTTGAGATGTGAAAATTATTATTAATGCTTGTCATTCAAGAATACTAAGATTAATTAGGAAGTGGCAAAACTAGTGACAACAAGTCTAATAAATAGTTCTCTTAGGTTTATTTACCAAAAAATTAAGTATAGTTCTCCTCTTTCAAAACTCTAACAATAATAATAAATTTGTTGATAGATTCAACCACACCAAACTCTTGTTAAATTTACTTCTAATTTAAATTTGTTAATAGTAAAATATGTGGAATATAAAAAAATTACAACCAAAATAACCTACAATATGAGATATCAAATCCACAACAAGCAAGAAGAGTACAATAAAATTTGTTTATCGATTTTGATCCAACCGGTCTATTTTAAAAAGAGAAGATTTCTCCAATTAAATATATTTTCAAAAAATTGTTACAAAAAATTACAAATGAGTTACAATAAAATAGTCGTCCAAATTTCCAAGAACAAACAAGATTTCTCTCTCTCTCTCTCTCTCTCTCTCTCTCTCTCTCTCTCTCTCTCTCTCTCTCTCACACACACACACACACATGCACACACACACACACACATACACACATGTGTGAATCATCATATTGATTTACATATGTGATCAAAGCGGTGATTTTCTTCGAGATTTGAGAGATCAGTTGGAAGACAACACATTCACTCGTTTGCTTTGAAGATGAGTGAGTGTGTTGTCCTTCAACTGATTTCTTCAATCTTGAAGGGAATCACCGCTTTAATCTCGTATGTAAGTTGATATGGTGATTTACTCCTGGTTGAGTGTGGTGTTGTTTGGTATCCCCAAAGCACTGAGTGCAATTCTTCAACCTAATTCCTTTTATAGAATTATGCCTTAAAAATTTAAGTGGTGAATAAAAGGAAATCTTTTTAAGACCGTCAAAACCAAAGTTGCATAAAGCCAAAAAACAGTAGAAATGTCGTGAAGGACGTCAGAATCGCAATGGAAGTGGTTCGAAAGTCAACTAAAACGGATCCATGGTGGTTGCAATTGACTAAGTTCAATTGGTAGTGGCAGAGAACTCCAACGACATGTGGCGAGAGAAAACTCCAGTGGCGGCAGTCCTCAAACATTAGGTTTGGTTCAGGAGGTTCGATGATAAAAGGTTTCTTATTTTCTGATCGCATATCTGTTTATGGTTGTCGTGCTTTGGGGGTGTTATTGTCGCAGCGGGAAATTTTGAGATTAAGTTATTTATTAACTTAACTCATAAAAAGGAAGAGTCGTCACCAATATTTATTGTTTCTAAAGGAATGGGAAAAAGAACGAATAAAACCCACAGAAGTTTTAAAACAAAACTAATAAACAAAGAAAATGGTACATGGGTTGGTTATGCAAAGGGAATGTGTTAGCACCCAAAACATCTATAGTACTCTATAGGAACCTGTTGAAATTTGTGTTGGCTTAAAAATGTGTTGTTTGCAAAAGATTGAGGAGATGAGAAAAAAATTTCTTTTATGATATTTTTTTGACAACGCTTCCTGAGTCTCGTGCCTACGTACCCACAAAGTGCAGTGGAAGATCAAAACCTCGTAGTTTATGATAACAATAATAAAAGTGTTTGTTTTGATTGATTTTAAATTAAGAGCCATTTTATCATTCTAAGGAGAAAACTCAACTAATCACCCACAAGTATGATAAAATGGACCTTTGCATCACCATTAAGAAGGGCTCCAACTTGGATAGAAATCAACAAGTATGTATCTAACTCTCCCAAGGGAAAAGAATCAACACCATTTCAATCATTATTATGGGGATAGGAGAATAACATTTTAACTATGAAAACTACTCATGTCTAATATTTTGAGAAAAGGGTTTTAAAGAAAAGTTCACAAAGGGCACAAAATAGTTTGAATGAATTGTGTGTTTTTTTAAGTCTTTTAAAATTATTTTGATATGCTTAAGATGTCTTAGCATCTATTTAAGAAAAAAATAGTTTGAAAATCACTTGACAAATTCAATGTTTATTGAGAAAGTGGTTCAAGTTTGAAAATAAGAATGTTTTGAAGGAAAATGAGAATATTTTGAAAATTTAAGAAGGAGAGTGTTCGCTGTTGATTTTGGCGAACAACCGCTGATTTCCAATTTTAACGAAATTGGTTTACTTGCAGGAACAACCATACAAATTCTAGGACACATGTGCTTTTTACAAACTTTCTATTTCTTAGCAAACTTTGGTTTCACTTTTATTAAGTCTTTTATGTATGGATAATCTGGCTAACAAAAGAATAGAAGTTTTTGGCGAAAAACTTAAATGAAATAGATTGAAACAAGGCATCAAGTAAATTGGCGAAGAGAAGTAAATAACTTGTAAATGCAAAGGAATTGTAAATAACTTTTGAACTTTACTAAACTTTGATGAAATAAAATAAAATGGTGTTGCACACGTACATTTTCCAGATAAAAACTATTTTCTCACACACAGTTACTTCGAGTATTCTTTACAGGAATTTTGTACAAGAATTTTACACACGCATTATGACAAGAACTAACCTATTTATATACAAACAAAATAACTGTCACTAACAGACAACTCCTAAAATTATGACACTTGACTTTCGGCATGTCCTCTTTTCACCAAACACTTCTACGCATCCTTCTTCCAAACGTATCAACTTTTGAATTTTGAATGTCTTCCTATGCGTCGAAACAACGCATCTCTTCAAATCTACTAGTGCTGTCGAAATGTCGAAAACAAAGATTACCGACTGATGCTGTCGAAATGTCGAAAAACAAAGTCACCAACTAAATCCTGTCAAAATTGTCTTCTTCGTGTTCTTCAATTCTCTTCCCTAGTCGAAATACATCAATTTTGAGTTTCATCTTATGGCGTCAAAAATGCTCATCTATAGAGAGAAGATGATGAGGCTACTCTAATGCATAAAGTAAAAGATAAGAAAAGAAATATCTAATCAGGATATAGTAAGCATCTGACATAAGTCAAGCAAACAATCTCTTCCTTTGGATCAAGCCACAAGCAACAAGAAAACAAAGAATAAACCAAGCACCAGATGAAAGAAGAACTCAAGCCATAAGGTCAAAACCAAGAATCCAAGCCAAGTCTTCATAAGGAATCCATAATTCAAAGGAACCAGATGAATTCCAAGGTCTCAAATCACAACTCCAAAGTATAGGATCAAGAACTTAAATCTAAGTTCAAACTCTAAATCCAAGCTAGGGATAGTAATAAATAGTCCAAAGATTAAGAGAACCAAGTTTTTCAAGGGTTTTTCATTTATTAATGTCTTTAAAAGAAAAAAAAATGTCCAAGTGGACAAAGGAAAAAAAAGAGGCAAAACATTAAAAAAAATGAAATGTAATGCTAAAAGTAATAAAGTAAATATCAAGAAATTAAATGACAAGAATTTAAATTGCAAGAAATTAAATGACAAGAATTAAAGTGCGAGAAATGAAATGATAAGAAAGTAAAGTTAGCACAATAATAATGTTAGTATGTTAGTGTTAGTAATCCGATTCGGGACAAATTTAACATTGTGTTAAGCAATCGTAAGTGGACTTATGTAGAAGTCACACCTATCTGAGGCTGGTCAATAAAAATTTATGTACCATACATGTTAAAGATATTATAGAAATCATACTCCTAAAATATGTAGCACAGGTAAAAACCAAGAAGAGATCAAGCACTAAGGCAAGGAGATTGGTTCATTACATCAATCATCCTTCATGGTAACTTAGGACAAACTTATACATCAATCCAAAGTACCTTACATGATTCATGATCAATTGAAAGGTATATTTGAAATGATGAAAGTTCATCAAACACAAATCTAAACATCATAAACAAGATGGACACAAATCATCCAATTGATCAAGAGAAAAGAAAAGAAAGAGAAGGAAAAGAAAAGAGAAACAACCAAATTCAATCTCAACATTTAACCAAGTCGTCATCAAGATCAACCACCTCTCTTGGTGGATTAAGGCATTCAATCTATCATCAACACCCAAAATTCATTGATATTGTTTAGACCTTAATCAATCAAGTCATGGTCCAAGGCAACATGTCAAATAATATTAAAAATGCAATAAAACACAAATAAATGCATAAAAAGATTTTTTTAAATTAAAATAAAAGGAAAAACCATAAAATGCTTCAAAACACCAAATAAATAGCCAAAAAAATTATGGAAGATAAAAAAAATTCCAATGATCAAGATCTCAAAAGATTGGATAAAAAAAGTTTGAAAATGATTAAAAAGAAAATGCAAAAAGAAAATAAATGAAAACAAGAAAAATATGAATTAAATGCAAAATAATTTTTAAAAAATATGCAAAAATTATATATGATGCAAAATATTTTTTTTAATCTATTTTTATGAATTTTAGAAGAAAATGAAATAAAAATAAAACGAAAAAAATTTAAATGCAACGCATAGGAGTAGATGGCGTTATCTGATTGGCTAGAGAATTCAAATTTCTCACATTTACGTGTGCATTCACTCATCTTCAACCTCGTCATTTTGATTTTGCAAATTCATAAACTTTAAGTTTTATGTTCAAACAACAAACGTATAAATTTTTACTTCATTCATCGTTCACGTCTCTGCATCAGAGCAAAGAGAATTTTCTCAAAAACATGAAGAATTTCTTATATTAAATTTGTATTAATTTCGCACAGTTATCTTATTAATTTAAAATAAAAATTAAAAAATAAAAATGATATTTTTTAACGTAAAAAATTCATTCAATTATATTTCCACAAACAAACAAAAGCTTTGACAAAGACAAATTTAAATTATTTATGCATTGAAAAAACATTATTTTGTGCTAAAAGTAAAATAATTTGTCGCGTGAAAATCAAAAAATATGGCTCACACCGTCGCCTTTATACTTGTCCGTGAGGTCCACCTTCACCTTCTCACCGTTCGCTAACCTTTTTCACCTTTCCTATCGGTTTCAATACAACCAACCACGTGTCCACCTTCTCACCGTTCCAAAACTATCTTCTATTCTACACACATCCCATTGCTAACTCCATTTCCAACTCTTTCATCTCACGTGATCCTCCTTTCTTCATGCTCACTTCTCTATCTCTTTTCTCATCTTCAATAAACCTTCTTTAAATTCCGCCGTCGGAAAACTTCACGGCGAACCCTTTCTTCGACGATTCTCTTTTCTTCTTCAAACGATGTCTCATCAGAATCATCTTCTTCGCGATCTCCTCATCATTTGTCTTCAATGAGGCTTCGTCGAAATCTATGTCGTGACCATGTTCCGATCCAGAATTGCACCACGAAAATCTGGTGTTTCTTCTTCAATCGTGATTCTGTTCATCGCGGGTCTCGTGTTCTATATCGTTCGTCTTCGCCTCATCATCAACATATTTTTCTCCTCCGACTCACATCATCATTTTGCTCAATTCAAGAATCTGAGTTTCTGGACAACTCTTGAAGCGTTGTTGTGAATCGGTGCATCGAAGTTATGATTTTCTTGGCACCGAAAATTGATGAGCATTCTTGTACTGATGTCGTTGAAAAATCGTTTGCAGGTTTTGATGAAATTTGGTGATGGTTGAAAATTCCCGATATTGACGATGATGTTAAATTATTGTTGTCGTTCATTTTGCAGAGATCGTGACATTGAATCAATTGATGATTGAAGAAAGTTTGAATGTTGATGCAAGGTTTGAGGTTGAAGGCTCGAAATGGTGATGCATATGATGAAGAAGAGGTGTTGAAGATCGATGGTGAGAAGAAGATTTCAAATTATGGATTGAAAAAATATGACGAAGGAGGGATTTTGAAGAAGTTGAAGATGGTGATGGTTCTCTTGTTTCTGCAGCGGCGATAAACTCGCAGGTGTCACTCATTTCCTTCTCTTCTTTATTCTTCCTCTGCTTTTGTACTCTCGATTGTAGTCATCTCCATTGAATTTCTGAATCAATATGAATGTGGATTTTTCTTGCGATTTGTTGCGATTGATTCTGCAGATTTCTTGATGAATTTCTGAGAGTTCTTGTTGATGTAGTCTGAGTGTGGATAGGTTGAGGGTTGATGACGATAGTTGATGATTGAAGGAGAAGAGTGTTTATAGAAGATCTTAAAGTTGGAGTTGTGGTGGTTCTCAGTTCAATAAGATTCTGATGCAGTGAGCTTTTTGATGAACATATTATGGTGATGAAGATTTTCGGTTTCGATTGGAGAGTTTTTCGGTTCTGATTCTTAGAGTGAAAGTTTCTGTTAAATTATTCTAACTATTTCTCCTAGATTTTATGGTGTCAACTCTCTTTGTAGCCCATTTTCTGTATTATCTGTTGTTGTATCAGTTAAGGCCTTTTGTAACCGACTTTTTCCGTAACTGAATTTCTATTATATCCGTTAGAGCTTTTTTTATCCCCTTATTCTTTGCAGAAGAGTTCTTATTATTATCCCCTCAAAGTGAGAGGTCGAAGCAAATATTTGTAAGAGGAATTGAAGAGGGATTGAAGCCTCCTTCAGAATTCAATTTTGTTTCTTCTGTTATTCAATTTTTCGCATCTTTCGTTGTGCTGTGTTTTCTTTTTGTATTGATATTTTAGCATATAAACCTAATGAATTAATGAAAACTAACAAAAAATGCTTTTAATGAGTGAAATTGGATAATAGATATTTAAGGAATATGATTTAGATAATGAAGGTGGTTTGATAATTTTATGGTGTAACACAGTGGGAGAATTGACTTTTATGTTATGTTGCGGATAGCAAGAGTCGTCACCGACTTTTATTTTATCCGATTTAGAAAAGGGTATAAAAGAACAGGAAAGACATATTTTTAAAAGACTTGAGTTCATGGGGGTAGGTTATATAAAGGGGAGGTGTTAGCACCCTTTATATCCATGGTTATCCATGGGCTCTTAGTTACTTAGCTCACTTATTCGTTTGAAAAAGGAAAGTGTGGTGTGTGTTTAGAAATTTGTCTAAGTACTTTGTAATGATCCTCGTATGGATGTATACAAAGCCTTTTTTTTGAAGATATTTGAAAAGAGTGAGGTGTGAAAAGTATTTTTGAAATGTGAGCAAGTAACTAAGTTGTACCTACCCTGGACTAATCTTTCATGTTCCTTTATTTTCTTTCAAGGGTAAGATTGTCCCTACTATTAAGGAGTAGGTAGTCATTACCTTGGATTTGTTTGAGGGACAGGCGTAGGGTCATCGTATGGTCAATGAAGGCAACTTAAGGGGTGTCTTTAGCAATTCGTAGGGACTACCATCATATTTACCGAAGGGACAAGATCATTATATCGTAGGCAACCTCGTAGGGACTTGATCTTTTAATTTGAATGGACTATAATGATTTTATTCTGTAGGGACTTTGCTTTTTAAGACACCCCCATTTTCGAGGGACTTGACCATTTATAAGGCAACTAAGAGGAGAACCCTAGGAGGTGCAGATGGCGATCGTAGAACGATCGACTTACGTGTGTGAGTGATTATATTCAAGTATTTATCTTATTTTTAATTATCTAGGTCCAATTTATTTTCAATTATGTTTTGCACTCCCTATTATTACTAACCACGCAAATAAAATAAATAAATAAAATGCGAGAAAATAAATCCTATGCTATTACATGGCTTCGGGGCAGTTACATAATAATCGAGCAGAAAAAATAAATTACATAATAATAATAACCTATACAATTTTTCTAAACAATTTTAGTAAGGCAAAATAAATAAATAAAAATAAAGAAAGAAAATTATTCTAAATAATTAAATAAAGCGAAATAAATAAAAATAAATTAAATACTATTCTAAAGGAATGGAAATTAGGGTTGGAACCAGAACAATTAAGGTTTAAAGGAAATCAGGGTTAGAATAAAAAATTGGGGTTTTTTAAGGAAATTAAAGTTTATAAAAAAACCTAATTACTAATTAATTCATGAATTGCTTAATTTACAAGAAAACTATTTTTTTAATTTAAAGGAAAAGTCAAATATCTTAAGAGAAATAATTGATGAAATTAATTTTAAGAAAATATTAGTGAATTTATTAAGAAAAAGAATAAGGCTTAATTAATAAATTTACAAATAAAAGAAAACTAAATTATTTAAGAAAGTATTATATGAGAACTAATAATAAAAAAAGTTATTTCTATTTTGTTTATTTTTAATAAGAAGAAAATAGTGATGATGATCTTAATTAGTTTTAATTATAATCAGTTTTAATTAATTAACCTAATATACTAATTAACCATAAAGAATAAAAACAAAACAATAATAAAAAAAGAAAGAACCGCACAACCAAAATAAGGGAGTCTGGGATCGAAGCCAGGTCCTTATGCTTCCAACACAATACCTATACCACCAGGTCACCTGCGCTATTTGACGATTACAACACAAATAATATTATATAAAATAAGTTTTCTGGCGTTGTTATAGACCTGCAAGATTCAAACACGGAAAATACATGACATTGATCCAAAATAATCGTTCCAATCGATTTCCTATGATGTGTACGATCCAACCAAGGCATTCAAAAGCTTGTAAATGGCCTAAACTGAGTGTCCCCAAAATCGAACTCAAAACCCTAATAATGGCATCTTCTCAAATCTGCAACGAAAACTCCAATCAAGCATTCAAAAACCTTCTATACACAATAACAAACAAATATCAACAAGCAAAAACAGTTTATATTATGTAAATTCATGGAATCGAAAATTCAAAAACTCAAGAACATAAGGATTCGGTTCATGCGCATATGAGTGAATGTGATGCTATCAATGATTGGGAAAGGTTTAGGGAGCCTCCAAGAATGATTTTACACAATAAAACCTTTGATAAATGGCTTGAGTGATGAAATCTGAATCTCACTTTTCTGTTTTTTTTTTAATGTGGAAGTGCCTCTCCTTGTCCAATTATCGTCCCTTGTGTTATGGTTGTGTTTGTGTATATGTAGAGGAAGGAATTAGGTCATAATATGGGCCTTGTATGTGTGGATTTAGGTTACTTGATGTTGAAGAAATCCTATCACCATAAATGTCCAAAAAATCAAATATACTCTTGCTAACTTTGTCTTGCACGAGTTTTTAAGGTATCCAATCAACTTAAATGCCATATATTTGATCCCAAAGCAAAGATTGGATTCAAATATTTGATTTTTATATTTTATTTTCATTAAAATTGAATTTTAACAAATAAAATCCAAAATAATATAAAATAAATTATGAAAAAACAGAATGAATGGTCATTGGGTCGTGCATGACTTCATCTTCAAGTTTGGGTTGCAATCTTATGGGCCCATTTGGAAAAATTTGAAGTTATGGTCTTTTTTGCTTCATACACCCCTTAAAAATCAACCAACTTTGACAAAGCACAACTTCCTCAATTTTAATGCTATGAAGGTGTTCTGGGATTTTTTAGAAAACTTAAAGTGTCCTATAACCAACCCTTTTGGTCCCATGTCCATATCATTTACCATTTTCAAATTATGGGCTTTAGAAAAAGTTGACTTTTTGTTGACTTTCAAAAGGACCTATAATGTTTTAGCTCATACCTTCTAAATGAAGCATATTTAGGCTTGGCTTGTGAGACAAAAATTTGTAGAGAATTAAATTTACTTTAAAATGAGAATTAGATGGGAAATATTTGATAAAGTATGTGAAAGTTATGGCTGGTTAATGTTCAGTTAACTTTTCCTATGAAGACCCTAATTTAGAAACTTCTTGATTCTTGATGACCTGAGATTTCCTTGATGAATCATGATCAAAACTTGATAAAATGATGAATTTTACCTCATAATATTTATGTTGACAAGAAATCTTGAAGTTTGACTTTAAGTTGACCACAATTGACCTCAGTTGACTTTTTTGCCAAGTTAACTAATTTTTGGATATTTGAGCCTCTGACTGGTCAAACTTATTGGGAAAGCTTTGAAAGTTGACATGGGGATTCTTTAAGGTATGTGGGATGTTATGAAGCTCACTTGAGACCTTGGAGGTCCATTTATCTTGGATAAATTCAAAACCCTAGTTTTAAATCCATTGTTCAGGAGAAGGCTTTATCTGATGAAACCTTCAATCCTTTTAATCAATTGAGAACCTTGTGAATTTTGTGACTATTGAGAAAACTCTTGAGACACATTGCTTTGATTGTGGGAGGGAAAATTTTGGGGTACAACAGCTGCCCATGTTCAATTTTCTGAAACTTGAGGAGTTAGATTGGCATGTACGCCATTCGTGACTTGAAGGTTGAAGGGGATTGAACACTAAAGCCCAAAAATTTGCACTCGTCGGTGCGCAGAATAATGTCGTCGGTTTATTATATTGCTTGAATGGGCTTAAAGATGCCATTTAGAAAAATGTTCTTCAGATATACCTCTTGGAGGATAGAGCAGTCCAAAACGTAGATTGATATAATCCTAGGGGATGTAGCAGCCCAAGAGATTGTGTGGTATGGTCCTAGAGGATAGAGCAGTCCAATATCTTGTTATGTGTGATCCTGGAGGATAGAGTTGTCCAAGATGTTATCGAGGGGGTTTATAGCAACCCAATATATTGTTTGAGATAGCCCTTGGGGGGATATAGCAGCCCAAAATGGATACAAGTGTAATCTCAGGAGATGTAGCAGCCTAAGATATTGGTTTTTGTGGTCCTGGGGGATATAGCAACCCAAGACATTGTTGGATGTAATCTTGAGGGATATAGCAGCCAAGATATTAGTATATGTACTCCTGGAGGATAGAGCAGTCCAAGATATTGTGATACGTATTCCTGGAGGATAGAGCAGTCCAAGATATTGTGATATGTATTCCTGGAGGATAGAGCAGTCCAAGATATTGTTTGAAGTAACGCTTGTGGGGATATAGCAACCCCAGAATAGATTGTTGATGACGTTTGTCTGTTGGAGAGTTAACCTGAAAAACAAGGTTAGTTCTATGCAAATATTATGATGTATATAACACTTTGCAAGATGATATTCTCATGAGAATGTTGTTTGCGTATGATATGATGTAAATGATGTATGAATGAATTATGTAGTTGAAGTGTGTGAGTAACTTTGTGTGATAACTACTACTGGGGAAAATAAATTCTGATTCGTTGTGGAGGAATATGAAGATACCATTCCCGTCTTGTTGTTGAATATCGTACTTAGAACCTTCTGTTTCCGTTCGCCGTACTTCTTATTGAAGGATTAAGTTCCTGAATATTCTGACTGAGGATAAAAGAGATGGACATTCCTCTAGGATACTTATCCGGTCAAGTATCAATTCTTCGGAGGATATATTATATTTGAAAGGAAACTACTTGAAAACTTAGTAGAGTTGGAAGTACACAATATTACTTGAACTATTCCATTAAGAATATCTGTAAAGATTAATCTGTGGGGATTAAACGGCGAAGATTCGTTGGATTCTTACCTGATGGGAAAATTGGATTAGTTCAAGAGGGCTAGGAGGTCTCCCAGGAATGATATTATAACAACTTGGAAATGAGAAGGAAGCATGTTGTAACAAACGATGCCCCACCGTCAGAAGCATGAAAGGTAGATGTCATAAGTTGGAACCCTAGATTAAGGACCGAAAATGAAAAGCTAAATCCTACAAAAGACCTTTAGAAGGTCTGAATTGGGACCTTGAATCATCAAGTCACCAAGTTAGGCACCTCCTTATTTTATTCTAAGGAGGAATAATTGGTTTCCATATCAAGGAGGCACATGTAATTGTTCACCTAGGCGGCGCCAATTGAAATGTTGAGAATAGATAAAAGAGTGGTTGATCACTTTCTCGCCATTGATTCCACGTTGAAGCTCGGAGGAAATGCAAGGTATATAGGGAGAAGATAGAGACCATTGATGAAGAAGTTCACAAGCTAAGAAATACCAGCTTCATAATTGAGGTAAAATACCCATCCTGTCGGGCTAACATAGTTTTGTCGAGGAAATCATCAAACAAATGGTGCAATTGTGTCGACTTTGTCGGCCTTAATGATGTGAGCCCAAAGATCCATATCCCTTACAGAACATAGATCATTTGATTGACATATTCCCAGGATACAAAACAATAAGTTTCATGGATGCCTTTTATGGAAAAAAATCAAATCAGTATGTAGTGGAAACTCAAAGTAAAAAAAAATTAAGTGAAAAATAAAAAAGATAAAGGATGAGAGAACGACGGTAGAAAATTATAGAAGTTTGGTCTAATTAAGCGACTTACTCCTCCCTCTGAGAATTGATTTTGAGTGTATCCAATATTGCTTGAGAGTTTTTATAATGTTAAGCCCATGAGCCCCTTATACAAGAAAATGATGTGTTAAGATAACTTCCAACCAAACAATTGACAAGCTTGATGCAATTATTCTTCTCGTCAAACAAACTTTTTGCACGAGTTGATCTCAAAATCAATATGAGTTTTGAGTTGGCCATCCTCCAAACCGAATTGAGGCTTTATACTGGCTAACAATAAACTAATATGAGATTTTAATCAGGCTGATCTCAGACCTACTAAACTTTTAATTGGGTTGAACTTAGAAAACAAGTGAGATTTTATGTTAGGCTCATTTCGAACTAATAGAGCTTTTGATCGGGTTGAGCTAAAAAAACTTTGTGAATATTCTTCACTAGTTGATCCTCATAAACCGAAAATAGATCTTTTCTTAAATGGTAGAGCTACAAACCAAACATGGACTTCGACAAATCCCCCAAATACATACAAGATTTTTTTCCAATGATTTATCTCCAAACTAAAATAATCATGTCTGGAGGAAGAACTATTTAATCAAGAGAAAAATCCACTCCTGGTAAATTTATAATTAAGCCTTCACCCAGAATAAAATTTCTCACTAAACTCAATAATGCTCTCAAAGCGTTATGACTAAAATATATGAGAAAAATAAGAATGACTTAGAGAGATTATGTGAGAGATGAAAAATGTAGTTTTTCATAATTTATGAATGATTTAAAATAATAGATAAGCTTTTATTTAGAGTCCAACAAATGATGTATATTTGGAAATAATCCATGAGCCAATTAAATGATCTAATTGATTAGATAACCGATTAGGCAGTACAAATAACCAATTATTGTTTCCCAAAATGGAAGTTTTAGATAGAGAGTTATTATCAATCATTAAGAGGATATCATTATCCATTATGTAATAGATTATGCATCATATAATCAATTAGACCCTTAGAAAAAATGTCTTAATTATGTAGACATTCCATAATCAATTTGCTAGGCTCCAAAAAACATTATTTGCTTGTTTTAATTAAAAAGTGAGAGACTTCTCAATGTTTTAACTGTGTGTGTGTGTTAAAGAGAGAGATATGTGGAAGAGATATTTAGTCATAATACTTCTATAATGCATTTTTGTCTCTATAATACATTGATCACTCAAATAAATACGATCAGTCAAGATTTCACACTTTCTCTCTTTCACACTATGAAGCTTCAAGTCTTAGAATTATCTTTGACTTTAGCATCACACAAAAACCTCGAGTCTTCTTGATGTGGTTAGAGATATTTTCACGTTAGTCACCATCATTTGAGATGTTGAAGATTTAAACCAGGGGTGATGATTAACATTAAGTTTTCACTTGAAAGTCTTCAGATTATAGTGTTGACTTTAAACAAAAGTCTTTAGCTTGATTTGGAGGGATAACTTTATCTTGATCAACCACCTTGTGAATCTTTAACGGCTTGAGTTAACTTTAATATTTGCTTGAGTTCAAGTGTCGTCATCATCTGGTCGTACCTGAGATCAGAATCTCCAATGGCTGCTGACGTGGACTCCAAGGTCTGCTCGAATGCTGAGGAGAACGGGGGTTGTACCTGTAAGATACTCCGATGCCAAAGTCAGAACGGGTACAAGAGATGACAAACACAAGTAAAAGTGTTCAGGGAATGAATATTTGATACATGGCCCCGTCAAATGAGATGGTTTATATAGAGAGCCCCTGGGGCGTGGCTAACGGTTCCTATTTTTGGGCCTAGATCGCGGATCCCCCAAAAATAGGTAACTGCCAAAAACTAACCGTTGGACGAGCATCCTGGTCGTGATAATGATGCGTCGGGCATAAGATCCTCCGAGCAGGAACTGTCCAGGCTGAATCTGGGCAATCTCTGCCATTGTCGAGCAGAGATCAGAAACGACCACGATCAGACGTGGTCGTAGAATCGCGGCCAATCCAGGGGGAGCAGGAATATGATGAGTCCCCTAGACATTGGTTCATTGGGTCGTTTCATGGACCAAAGAGGATTGGGCCATACATAGTCGTTGGTCCAGTCCAAAACATCATTAAAGCCATATCATAATCAAAGCTAAGTAGTTTCTTATTGAATCTTGTTATCCATTAAATTTATCACCTTGGATTACTTCTTGATTATACCTGCAAGTACATAAGTCCATATTCCCCCCTTTTTATGATGACAACATTTCTCTCAAGGATATGGTAAATAGGGAATTTAGTAGTTAAAATTTAGAGTGGCTAAACTCTTCCCCACATTATTAGAGAATATACTTTACTCTCCTTTAGAGTATATTTCTCCCCTTTTGTCATAATAAAGAAGGCGATTAAAGATGTTATACATATTTGTAAATATGCAAGCACGTTATTCACATGGGACAAACATATTCTATCTGATCCTCATCTTCTTCAACATCACCTTTGAATGCCACACTTTTGTTCTTTTTCTTAAATTTGTCATTAATTTCCCTTTCAAATGTGAGAAGAGAATCAATCAACTCATCAACTTTAATAGTACTCACATCATGTGTTTTTACAATGGTTGTAACTCTCATCTGATATCTTTTCACCAATGACAAAAGAGTTGTTTGCAATTTCACGTACACAAACATTGAATTCAACAATGGTTTTATCCTTCTTCATCTTCAAATTTTCAACAACAAAAAATTAAGGAGTTAAAGTTTTGACATACAAACCTTGAAGGTGCCTTAATGGGCACTTTGAAAAGTTTCCCAAGATTCATTGGTGTCAGTGCAAGTGTTCATGATTCTAAAGATATTATTGTCAACTCCATGGTAAATGGCATTGAGGGAACAAGAGTTACTGTGTTCTTTTTCATCTTCTTCTTTTGACTAGTTCATCTTAAGCTTCAAAGTTTTAATGTTATATTCAGTTAAAACCTATGGAGCTATCCATCCATTTATGATTGCTTTCCATGTCTTACTTTCCGTAGACTTAGGAAACACAACCATGTGAGTCTTCCAATAATCATGGTTTGTACCATTATGAATATGTGGTAGACTCATAGATCTTACTTCTTCAGCATTGTCCATTTTGAATAGAATATAGAGAAACCCTAGAGCTCACCCAACCAAAACAATGTAACCGCTCTGATGCCAATTGAAATTATGTTCTATAGATGACACGATGTCAGACAAAATATTGGAACACTGTGTGATAATTAGTACGCGTAATCGACAAAATAAAGATATAATATAAATAACACATGAATTGGCAACCCCATTCGGTGAACAATCACTTGTGTTTGGACGAAAATTTACTATTAATATCAATGAACGAAAATTCACTATTAATAGTCAAAAGTACAAATTAGTCTGATTTGAAATCTCTTAGGCTACTTGTAAACGTTGATCCAGGCCCCCTGGATCTGAGATCCCTCTCACTTTCACTCAAACACTTTCTTAAGTGTTTAGACAATTACAAAGATATATGAATAATAAAGTAATAATACAACTTAAATAATATATTCTCCTAACTTAAAAATATGATCCAAGAATAGAGTATTACAAAACAAACAAACAAAACAAAGAGTCAATAACAATAATCCACCAAGCTAAATAATAAAATGTTTGAGTCTTCACAAAAGAGAATGACTCCTTAAAGAGCAACAAAATTTCTGCTAGGGTTGTTTGAGATACGGTTGGATCTCCAAAAGCGCATAAGATCAATCTTCATAAAGTTGATTGGAAAAAAAATCTTGAATAAATTTGAATCTCTTGAAAGTATAAAATTAAATCTTGCTAAAACAAATTCAAAATAAATCTTCCTTAAACCAAAACACGCATAATCAATCAAATTTTTGATTGGATATAAAAGGAAACAAATCTTCAATAGTGCGATAAATACTTCAATTTTTCGTGCTTATACAACAAACCGAATGAAACAAGATATCTCTCACAATACTAGACGACATTATGCTCAACATATTACTCTCTACTAAAGTTTCTTGATCACTTTGAGATAGAATGTTATGTTTAACATGTTGCTTTCTACTAAAGTGTCTTGACCACTTTGAAAAATGACATCTCACAACTTGACGGAACATCTTACTATACATGTTACTTATAAAATATTATAAATCATATATAATAATACAAAATTTTACACTATCGAAAGGACCCTTTCGAAATTTATATCCTCCATAAAGGAAAAATCTTTTTTTTTATAAATGTTTTCCACACTCATATTTTTAGACATAATGTACAAAAATAAAGAATGAGAAGACATATAAAGTTAAATTACCTATGCTTTTAAACGAAAAACAAATTGATAGAGTAAATAGAGAGTTTGATTGTGTTAAAACTCAAATTATATGAAGTAAAAAAGTTTTGTTTGTGGAACAATTTGAAAATGTGAGAAAAAATTTATTATGGTTAAAAGTAATAGTGTGAATCAGCTTGTTTAGGGTTGCGAGAGATTTTATATATGTATTTTTTTATAGAATTAGGGAATGATTTTCTCAATCTTAAGAATGAGGCATTTATAAAGAATCCATTGGAATTTGGATAGAAAGTAAGAGGTAGTTTCTTTCATTCCATTGTAAGAAGAGAGGAAAAGAAGTATATTTCATAAAAATAAATAATTCAAATATTTATTGAATTTCTTTTTTATAAACCTATTTTTATAGTTATGAACAAAACAAATTATTTAAGTTTGACTTAAACGCAGTTCTATTCACATTTTAACTGATATATTATTTTCCTTCCCCGTTTTAAAATTGGGAAATTCAAATCCCCGGTCCGGTATTCACAAGTTTCAAATATTTTCGGAATCTTATTTGAAGTTTACGATGTGACATTTTAATTAATATTGTAAAATTACATTCAATAACAACAATACATTCCTTATTTGGATCTAAACCTTGTCACAAGCTTTTATTTTTCTATTACATTTTTTTTCCTTCTAAATTCAGTTTCAAATCCAAATCAAGAATGTCACATCATCTCCTTCAATTTTACCATTAATGAATATGACACATCCCAAAAAATAAACCTTAAATTGAATTGTGAGAAAAGAAATCAAACTAACAGATAGAATAAAATCCCAGTTTAAAAAATTGTGGTACTAAAATCATATTTCAAATAGAACATGAGAACCAAAATTGTATTTAAATCTTGAAATTTTAAGCTATAAATTATTAGTAAAGGTTCGAATTTTTGGATGTAATCACAAAGCATGAGCAGAATTGAAGTTTCGAGTCATGAAAGGATGCAACTTCCTAGCTTCCATACTTAAAAATTACTAACAATATGCAAAGTGACATTATGTTACACAAAGTTACAAGAGATTTACAAATTGAACAGAAAAGGAACCAAGTAATCAACTTCAACTTCCAAGCCATCACTAATTCTACATGAGATGAAAGAATACCACAAAGGCATCCTCCTCTTCAGCTCTTTTTAATATTCTCAACAATGAACGTGTATATGTGTATATCAGCATGTATGAAATGTTCATATCATCATAGCCTCCAATCCAAAAAAATGTTTATGAAGAGATTGTTGTGCTCTGTTCCTTGGTTTTAGTCAACTTTGCTTGTATAAGTTTGTCCAGAATGGGAGGCTCCAATGGAATTGGATCGAGACACCGCTCAGCAGTAGCAACAATCACCTGTGTCCAAAGAATAAAAAAAATCAAATAGGCATAGGAGAAGACAAGGAGAAACTAGAGCTTGCGGATAACCATAACACCAATTTGAACACTTTCTCCAAACCTCATCAAGCAAGAAATCGACTGCAGCTTCATCTTCAACTATTTCCCTAAAAGGGGTCCTCAGGAACAGGATATCCAGTTGAACTTGCTGGAATCCACTCCTGTTAAAAGTGTGGAGACGGACAAATTCTTGTACACTTTTCAGGCAGAGTTTCACTATAGTAGTAACAACAGATTCCTGCAGTTCGTCACCAAAAATGATATCATGGCTTGCAACCAATTGCTTATATTTAAATCAATAATATAATTATATTTAAATTGCCGATTTGATAGCCACTCTCAATACCTGTGTATATTCTATTTTTGTGAAAATTTCAACTTTTTGCTTAAACAGTTTTGCTAGATGTGTTTCCAGAAGCTGGCTCCTTGCCCTTTGAGTATTTGACCTGCCCAATTTCTCCTCCCGCAAGGGGTTACTCCTTGATGAAACACTACTTCCATTACTATCGGTCCTGCGGTGCTTACGTGTACCTTGAGGCAAAATCTGCTTCACTTCATTAACTATAGCTTCAAGCTGGAACAGAGAATAGAAAAGTCAAAATTTTCCTCAAGTTTACAGCAATTAATTACTACTCACTCCGTTTCTTTTTACATAATGTTTTTTTTTTACTTTTTACACGTACTAGTACAACCAATAAATTATTGTTACATATTAGATAAAAGGCTATAGCCCACGGCAAAATACAAGGTAACACAGGCACAAGAAGTGTCAAACCAGAAGGCTACACGTAAACGAAAAACAGCGAACAAACAAGAACAAACAAAAGCACACCACAAGAATCACAACCAAAACGACGAGCATACAGAAAAAACAAATAGGAGATCTCCACACCAATAAACTTAATCATTTTTTATTTCATTTCATCTATTTCTCTCTCTACAATAAATAACTAAGGGTATTATAAGGGTATTATTGACAAAATTATAATTAATGATGCATTGGACTTTGAAAACGACAAGTAATTAGAAATAAAAAATTTCATCAAATACGACATGTAATTAAGAACGGAGGTAGTATCATACTAGTATCTTTGAGGGAAGATATTCAAGACTTCATAATCAATGGCAAAGAAAACATCATGGTTGATATGAAAACACATAAATACCAACCTCTTGAAGAAAAAAATCAACAAACATGTGCACTTCTCTTGGCTCCTTATGCTGTATAAAGTAAATAATAATCTTTAGAATGCTCTTTCATAGATAATCACCAATCTTTTTTTTTTTTTAATGAAGAGCATATAATATAACAGCCTGACCTTAACCCAATTAGGCGTTGTAAACCTCTTCTTCAGGATAAGTGAAATTCTTTGAGTTCTCATATTTATGTACTGAAAAGAATCAAACAGTATATGTAAATGATGCTTGAACAGTAGAATGAGATTAAACATCATCCAAAACCAAAGCATTCAACTATTCAAAGATGAACACTACAAAACAAAATAAAATAAAATAAAATACAGAAGTGAAGCTTGCTAGTTTCTTTGGAAATCAAACCAAACACAAGTACCTTAAGGGTGTGTTTGATTTGCCAAAAAATAAAGAACAGGGCATGACAACTCTTATAGTACCCTGTTTGATTTAGAAACTGGGCATGAGACTGAACAAAATAGGGGGCAAGAGAATCGGCAAAAATGTGAATTTGTCTCTTACTGAACCACCGGACAACTTTTGGTCCCAAATACAAGCTATCTAAACTACCATTTTTAGTTTCTACTTAATATTAAATCTCATCTCTCTCTCCCCTCCCACTCTCACAAATCTCTTCTCTCCCCTCTCCCTCGTTGTATCCTTTCTTTCTCTCCCTCTCATTTATTAAGATCTACATTCATAAAGATAATGTCATACATGATATAAAGTAGTCTAGTAACTCACAGTTTGTCTTGTACTGTTTTGTCTAATCAAACAGAGCTTAAAAGAAACCACACTGGTGAATGTTTCAGCTAAATTGTCTTCCCTACTGTCCTTTAACTACCCATTTAGGCTTTTATTTTCATTTCATTGATCTGGATTCATTTGTTTACTAACAAATACAGTCTAAAACTATATACAGAGTTGTCACATGAACAGCATTTCCATTGAAAAGAGTATATGAACTAGAAATAGAAAGCATACCAGGTGCAGGAATTTTTCACCAGCTGAGCGAAATTTTCTACAGATTTCTCCAGGAACAAATGCAGGTCTAGATTCATAGCCTCTAACACTACCACCAGAAAAGGAAGCAGCTATTTCCTGAAGATACAATGAAAATTATAAGGAATACTCGTGAGGATATGGAAGGAAAAATAACCACACAAATCAATCCAATTTCAGTAATCAAATCCAAGTCTACAAAGTGGATCCTTGCCTCAGTGATTTTGGGGACGACAGTTTGTTCAATAAAAGCAGACAACTGTGCCAGCACTAGGACAAGGCCAGGAAAAGCTTTTTCAACGATAGCTCCCTCTGCCAATCCATGAACTTGAATAGCTGAAGAATTATTTCTTCCCGAAAATAGGAGGAACTGATCTTCAAGTTGCCTAAAAAAGTCTTGAAATCCTTCTTGAACCAAATCAACAAATAACTCTCTTAGCCTAACTAAGATCCCGGAGTCATCATCTAAAACTTTGCGGAAGTCCTGAAGGGGGAGAGAGAAAATGTAAATGAAACACAATAAAACAAAAATAAGAGAAACTCTACACAATAGCATTGCAAGCTTGCACACATGATTACATTAAATCAATTAGACTAGTCTGAGAATAAAAAGTGCTCACCAGCAAGATGTTCATGCCTCCTTGCAGAACTGCTTTCGTACTAGCATCAAGAACAGCTTCAAGAGAGTACTGCTCTGCTCCATCCTTTTTCAGGACTTGTAGGAAGGAATCTATTAAACAGATTCCAACTCAGCATAGTTATAAATGCAAAATTTTCTCACAGATTTTTCCACGAGAAATCATGTGATGTGACTACGTGTTAAACATCAAACAAGAACCGGTGACAACATAATAAACACCATTTTGTGATTTGGTTATTTTAAAAACAAGCAGTCAGCTTGGGGCAAAGTTTTCAGTTTCAACACTTTGTAATTCTCTTACGATATGGTACAGTAAATATTTCAAACTTAGAGCTGAAACTAAAGATTGGCAGCATTCTTAATCCGGGCAATAGAAGTTAGAACAAACCTGAGATGTCTTGGAGAAGATGAGAAAATGCACTTCTAACATACACCGTAACAACAGCACTTGCAGCCTACAAATATTCAGGGTTGATTGATAAAAATCTATCTTCTAACATAGGCTTCAAATTTATTACTCTGAGAAAAACAGGAAGTGGAATTGAAAAACTACAGCTCAGGTCTCAGAATCAAATTTGAGCCAGTGACATCAATGGATAACCTGAAGAGAATGGTTAGAGAGAGTTGCTTCCGGCAAGACTTCATCTATCAGAAGTACATCATTCCAAACAACTCCTGTAAATATCATTTAAAAATATCATAGTCAGGCTGCATATATAGCACAAAATATACAGGATGCATATAGAACAGCGAAATATGGGGTTAATGACTATTTTTTGTTGTCCTAATAAATCATCGAAAACACATAGTTAAACAAACACCGCATTGCAGCAAAAAAGGCATCCAGAAAGACAACAAAACCAAATGGATGCATATGATCCAGTAGAACAGGGTGGTGCATTCATGGAAAGTACATGCCATTTTCAAACATTCAGGCCTCTAACTCTAAGAAACTAATCTAGATTGCTTGATATTTTATAAAAATATTTAAAACAGATGTGTTAGTTTCAACTTCAAAAATCATTTGCCAAAGTTAAATTGGACTAAAAATACGATTATTTTCCATTTAAACAAAACTTACATATTATATAACAGACATGGGATAAAAAGATCATTGTGGCATGTCTACTTAATGTGGAACTAAAAGTAAAACTAAAAAGCCACCAAGCATATGTCTAGAAATTGAAAAAGCAACAAAGTTGTATTCCTTACGAAGAACACCGAGTAGATCTGCTGGGTGAATCCGTGTCTTTACATATTCCTTTGCAATTACAAAATTCCTAGCAAACATTCAAAAAGTGAGCATAATATACAAATTTTACTAGCAGTGGATAAATTGGCTGCCTATGGTAGATAAAAATACTAACTTAGTAACCAAATCTTGAGCAAGTTTGATCAACTGCTTTTCTGAATCCGGAAATATGACTAAAAGAGCACGAACTGCCTCCATAAATTCATGAGCTGTTGCCTATGATAGGAAATGGAAGAGAAACGATTTTAATTTATCAGTCTCGTAGTATAAGATATGAAATAAAACATATGTACAAGTGAAAGTAAATTAGGATATGTTAGAAGAAAAAACAAGACTTTTGGATATAATCAGAATAGTCATCCTATAATTATAAATATTCCATTAATCCATTTTGTGGCAGATAATTAGATACTATGAAACGACCATCAGACTATGAGATATGCTTATTAAACACAAAAGTGACATCTACACCCCCATAAAGATTTGATGAGCATTTTCTTCATGATGGCATGCAGTGTCTAGGATTGATGTTTGGTTCTGTGTTTGAATAGCAAGTCTCTCATACTATATGTGATACTATTTTTTTACTTCCTGTTATTTGCCGAGTCGGCAATATTCGATTACATCACATGAACCTCTCACACAAATCATCTTCGCATAGAGTGCAGCATTAATCTATCTTCTATAAGGATGTACTCCTCAGATACCCACATTGTTCAGATCAGAGCCGTATATTATTATTATTATTTCACAGAATCATCACTATCTTGATTGAAATGGTTTATTAAGATACATAATTTTAATGTTGTTTGCTGTCAACATATTAAGTAACCAAAATAGGATAGGGAAAACACGATTAAAGGGGCAAGGAAGGAAGACAATAAACAAAACATACTGTTCTGCTACTACTTACCTTGTGAGCAGATGGTGAAGGAGAAGAGTCTCCCGAAGCATTATTTATTTCCTCAGGGCTCAGCTGAATGTCTGTAATGGATTGTTCTAATTTCTCAAGTAACTGTGCCTTCAAATTGTTCACCTGCCAACAAATAGAAAACCAACTATCAAATTAATTATATACTAAATCAATAACTAAATAAATAGTGTTCATCCTCTCTATTAAAAGGAGGGACATGAAAGACCCAAAATTCACGATACAGATCAACAAAAAGAAGTATTTCACGTCATAAGGGAAGTTCTTTAAAAGTAAACATTCAGAAAACAGATACTACCTTAATACAAATGACATTCCATAAATTAAAAAAAATTAAAAAAATATTGTACAAACCGGAAAATCCAACTGCTTAAGGAGCACAGCAGCCTCGGCTCTCACTTGTATTGATTCGGAATCTGAAAATAGCTTCCCCTGGTTAGAGATGGGGAAAGAAAAAGAAATCAAATCACGAAAACATTAATAAACTAATTACATCATTTCAGCATAACATTGATTTAAAGTTGACCCTCATCCTATAAAGCACGACATCTCTCCAAACTGTCGTGCTTGGAGATGGACCAAAAGAATGAGCCAATATCTACTCTTGATTGGACACTTTTAAAATTGAAGAATAAAATAATTTTTAAAAGTCAACCTATATTACATTCAAAAATTGAAATCAATTAAAATATATGAAACACAAACTTTATTCATTGAAACATACAGTCGTAATATGACCCCAGTAGTTTTAAAAGACATAACTTGTCTTCTTATTTTGGAATTATTTCTACAAGGGTTACATTATGAGATAAACCCTCTTAGTGCACTATATATTGCACTAGTGTTTCACAATGTCCTACATAGTTGTTTATATATTTTTCCCATGTTGGGAAAACTATATTAGAAAGGTTTAACAAATGCCAAGAGAAGTTAATCCTATCCAATTTTACTATGAATTCGATACCTAAATAAGATAGCATATGGATCTTCATCAAGGGTGTCTTACCATGTTATGAACTGATATGGCTATTCTAGACACGAGAAGTTAATCCTATCCAATTTTACTATGAATTTGATACCTAAATAAGATAGCATATCGATATCCATCAAGGGTGCCATACCATGTTATGAACTCATATGGCTATTCTAGACACAAGAGAAATAGAATATAGCATACTGATAACTTAACAACAATAAATAATTCATATCTCCCACTGGCTTGAATTTGGCTGATTGGCCCATGTCTAAAGATCCCGCCAAGATGCTAGAATTATACCTGCAAGTTTCGTATTACATTAGCTATTGCTTCTTCAGATGCTTGCTTACAGTCCTGAAACGATGAATCTCCATATGCCTGACAAATAGGATACATAACCAAGATATTTCATCTAAGACCAGGATTGATATGTTCCGTTTAAAAGTAATCAAGGGAATGAATTAGAAACAATGTAAAGGCAAAAGAAACCTTAAAAATCGGTGTTGCTCCAATGTAAAACCTAACTGCATCTGCATACGCCTCTGACTTGATGCACTTGGCAAGTCTATCAGGAAGATCATATATAAACTACTCTTCGACAGGGTGAAAAGTGTGTCAGTCATATCACATAATCACTTATAAGAAACTAAAGCAATCGCACATATATATAGACGAATCATTCAACAGGGGACAACACTGAAACAAGAAATTCTTTCATTGTTAGGTCCATTTTGCAAAACCTCAACTTGCATCACGTTTGATATGAGAAAACCTAACATTCAGTGAACAATGAAGTGGACAATTGGTTTAGTACCTGAACTTTCCGAAGAAGATTGCAAGTCCTATGAAGTTTTTCAATATGCTCCCTTTTGTCAAATAATGAAGTGTTCACATTGTCACTCCTTGACTGCACAGACATTATCTACACCATGGAAAAATGTGGATTCCTATCAAATTCAAATCTCTTATCTTCCTCTTTTCATTTGCTTCTTTTCGATCAATTGAACTCTATAAAACTAAAGCTACCGTTACCTTGTCAAGAAGCTGTTCCATATTAGTCTCCATCCCTGAAATGTTACTTTTCATCCTGTTCAACAAAACCAAAATATAACGATTCTTTCATTCACACAACACACACTCTAAACAAATCAAGAGAAAAACAGTAATCAAAACACCTCTTTATAGTATCTGTAGCGCTAATGAACTTGTTATAATTCTCGTAAACAAGCATTTGCAAATCAGTATCGAGATTCTTAATTTCAGCGGCCATTTCAACATGTCGCTGAAGTAACCCTTCCAAATTGGACTTATACACCTTTCAAATGAATCAATTGAGTAATTCAATTTAACTAAAATGAAATCAAATTATAGAGATGAATTATGGAAAGGGGGGGAATAGGTTACGAGTATGTTCATGTATTGATCGGGATCGAATTCAGAGGAGTTGATGTCGTCGATAGAAGCGTGTTTGGGGGAAGTGATGCCGGTGGAGTTAGAAGAGATGGAAGGGTCGGGAGAGTAGAAACTGGATAACAGATCTCGCATTCTCTTTGCTTTATCGTCGAGCTGAACTTCATCTGCACCCATTTTTCACACCTTTTTATTCTGACGTGCTGAATCGATTCAATTTATCTTCCTCCGATCTGTGCAATGATGAATTGAAGCAAAACTGGTCTGGAAATTTGGAGAAGACGATATTTTTTTTCTTTCTCAACTACAATGGCTGATTGTTGATGTTAAAATGGGCTCATCTTGTTTGGCCCGTGTATCTAAAAAAAAAAGAGATGAGAATTTATTTTACTAGAAAGTGGAGGAATCTAATTGTCACCCCACACCCATACCTTCACCCCCACATCTAATGAAAAGATTAGATTGATTCTGGAAAAAAATAATTTCACAAATTCTTGGTACATTTACAAATTTTTCAAAAAATTTGATGATACCGGGAATTTCGTTACACTATCGGAGATTTGCTTTTTTACAAATAAGTTTTACCGGTTTTTTCTAAATTATCCAATAATATTTATCGAAAATTCCAAAATTACCTGTAATTATTTCCAGAGATTTGAAATTTCTGGTAGCTCATTTTTTATGCTTTTTCTACCAGTAATTTGAAATTATCGGTAGTGTGATTTCTTTTTCTGAAAATTTCAAATTCCCGGTAGTTTAATTTTTTTTTGATAATTTTTTGTTTAATTTGTGTTTTTTTTTTTGCAATGAAGACTAAAGGTACTGATGGTAGCATTGGTGGGAGGGCGCGTGATTTGGCAGCAGTTGGTAGGGAGAGGGGTACAACCGCTCCAGATGTTGAGTTTGTCCATGTATGGGTTGGACGGGTGGTCACAACCGGTTCACACTGGAAGAGGATGGCCGAGCAGCGAGGGCATTTCCAGGCACCTCGTATGATTTGTATATTGTTGTATATATTGTATTATATGTATATTATGGCAGAAGAATATATTATGACAAAATAATATATTATTATTATGTCTTCATTTATATCATTACATTGCAGTGAACTTGATTAAAAAAACTTACACAAATAAAAAATCAACATTACAACATGATTAATCAATATTAAAAACCTAAACACTACCAGATACTTCAGGGCGTATCAACATCGCCATTATTTCATCAACTGATATTGTCAGCTGCACATCTAATGCCAGCGGACCCCTTGTTAGCCTACGGCAAAATAATCTCCATATTTTTATGACGTTTTCATCGTTCTTCAGCTCAATTAGATTATATTTCACACTACCATCCCCTTAATCCTCCCGAAATTCGGTCTTCAACATATTTCTATTCTCACCATCAGGCAACAATTCCTTCAACTTCGAAGTCAGACCGACAAAGGAGTTGTTGGTCGCGACTTTCTGAGTCTTACGGGTACTAACTGCAAGTATACAGCCTAATCGCGTAGTAATAAAGATATTGATCCCAAAAATACTTGATAATCAAACTAGTACTACTAGGGTGTTACTATGTTTAGCTAAGGCGAATAATATTTTAGTTTAGGCAAAAAGGGAAACTAAAAGGAAATTAGAAATTTAAGTTAAAACTAGATTAAGATAGGATATCAGTACGTAATCAGTATACCAACATGGATTCAATAAATCATTGGTGTATAAAAATTGTCAAAATATTCTTTCCGTAGAAAATACCAGTTTAAAAGTCTTCATCTCACACTTTTGTGGTCTTGCCTCTAACTATACTCATAAATCAAATTGAGCGCTCTCGCTGTATCAATTTGAGTTTAAAAAAACTTTTTGAAAACTAATAAATCCTAATAAACCTTAAAGCGTTTTCGCTATGTTTAAAATTAATGTTCGATTTCAGCTATCCGGTTAAAATCTCACACTCTCGTGGTCGTAATTATAACATTTGTTACCTTTTTACTCTCGTAATAAAAGTTAATTTTAAATTAAGAAATTGAAACTAGAAAAATAAGTTTGTATAGAATTTTAACCTAGACTTATCGAATCCATTCAGGTTAACTTAATTACATACCGATAAAATTATTTTAGCCAGACATGTTAATTAAAGCAAGCATATATAGGCATAAGCAGTAAAACAATAAATCAGGCATAATAATGAAAATAAAAAACAATTATATTAATTCAATAATAAACCTGGACAGTAATAAAATCTTGGCGCAACAAACCTCCACAAGTCGGTAGGTTTGCTTGATCGTACAATAAACTTGAAGGTAGTGGCTTAAAACTAATTAAAGTGCAATAGCTCCCCGATGTGGAAAACTATTACTGATACGGGAAAGGGAAAAAAACGGAAAGGGAAAAAATTAATGCACGAAAAATTAACGAAAAACTCTGAACAGAAAGGCAGAAAAATTAATCTCAATGTAGGCTCCCCTTGCACAATCACTTTGCCTTCTATTTATATCCTCTGAGTATCGGAGTGCAGGGAGAAAATATAAGAAAAATATTTGTTGGGCATGAGAAAGACTTGGTTTCATTTGATTGTTGAAGTCTCGGCTGAGGGAGAAAAATACGCAACGGGACTCTTCACAGGATTGACTAAGTAGCGCTTTTGAATTTCCTCATTTATGACTAGTGAAGAACGTCTGGGAGTTGTGACGGACGTCATTCCTCTTTAATGTGTGACGACCGTCCTAAGTGTGTGACGGGTGTCATGAAGTGGAAATACAGAATTCTTTGTTTACTGTCATCTGCTTCATTTCTTCTGATATACATTTCATTTCTTTCTCATTTTGGTTATTTCCTTCTACAAGCCTCATGAATTAGAATACCTGCAAAATACTTGAACAACTTGTGAAATAACTTGTAAATTATGAAAAGATGATAACATAATTAACGGAAACCAAGCTAAATAATCAATGTAAAATCGTGTTATCAATTGTTTCATCCGGGAGCATGAATTCGACAGGTTGAGAACCTCTTTTGAAGTAAACTTTTGCCCTTAATTAAGAATGCTAGAATAGCCATTTTTTCATATTTGTTTAACCACGAGACCTAACCCCTATTTATACAAACGTGCAACAATTCTGGACCATACAAATTGTCGGTGCAAGCACAACCATACAAAATTGTCGGTAAAATCTCAGTCGTTTAAATACAAAAATCTAAAAAACCCTAAAATTATGCCTACTAGGAATTTCAAAGGATTTGAAATTCCCGGTACCAAACTGTATTTTTACAAATATTCAGTTTCATGTCAATATAGTGGAATTTGAAATTACCGATATACCGATAATTTCAATTGAACTACCGGGAATTTGGTTTCATGCCGGAAATTTCATTATGTCAACTGGGAATTTGTTCCGAAAATTGTATGTTAAAATTTTAGGGGCATTTTGTCATTCTGAAAATTGGGGGGGGGGTACCAGGTATGAGTGGGGTGGCAGGTAGATTTCTCTTAACACTCTCATTTGAATTTTTTTTCACTAAGTCCAATTGAGAACAATCCTCTCACAACAGACCTCTTGTTTTCACAGCTAGGACAACAAGGAATGCAACTTCACAATCATATTTTCAACAATCCTGGAAATATAAGATGTGATAAACAAAGCAAATCTGAATTTTTGTAAGTATGTAAGAGATTTATTTTTAACACATATCAATCAAAAGATTGATCTTCTCCTTGTAACAAACAACTCTCATAATGATTATACAAGTGTTCTTTGTATGAGGTGAAACTAAGATGCTTCACTATGAAGGTTTATTCACAATGTTTCACTCTTAGAAAATTTTGGTTGAACACTTAGACAAAATTTTAAGTTTGAAAGAGTATGAATGATTGATTTAAAATTTGTAAGGAGGTGAGATTGAAAATATGAAATTATGAAGTTTATATAGCCTTTAGACACTTCCTCAAATGAGTACAATTAACCAAAGGATGTCATGCTTCAAATGCAAGAATTTAAAAAAAAATCTATGAAGAGATGTAATATTATGGGCTTCTGACACAGTGGTAATCAATTACCACTATTAGGTTAATCGATTACTTGCCTATAACGTTCAGAAAAATTGAAATTTTTAACAAGGTAATCGATTACCCCAATCAGGTTAATCGATTACTTCAACCCATAAATGAAAAAATGCCTTAAAAATGAAGTGTAAGGATTTTTATGATGCATAATATCATTTTTAATGGTCATGGCATGAATGAGTGATGGTTTGAACACTTTCACAATCACATAGAGGTTGAGTGTTATACCTGTTTCCTTTGAGCTAGTCAATCTTCATAAAATCCATCAAGACTTGATTAAGTATTTGAAACTTTCTTCTTGAGATTTAAGCCTTAATAATTCCTTTTTGTTAATCTATCTTTGACTTGTATAAAATGTGTCGTCATCAAAAACTTTACCCTTAAGCACTAGATTTGAAAATTTGTTTATATCTCATGTCATATGCTTGGAACAACCACTATCTAGATATCATGGATTTGATTTGGCTTTCAAACATACCCACAAAACAAAATTAGGTTTTGTTAGGTACCCAAATTGCTTTGGGTCCTTCATAATTAGTATATTTCTTAACCCACGCATAATACCCACTTGCCACACTAAAGTTTCTAACATAACAAGCATTAGGTGTATGGCCAATAATGTAACACCCTTCTAGACCCCACGAAAAATATATACATAATCAGAGTAATTTATCACGCATCTCAAATAAGGGTGCCACACATAATTCAAAACATCATACAAACACCTGTCATGCTCAATACTTGAAATAAATTCATGCTTTCATATACTTTCCCATTAGCATGTAACAGTAAATCTCTTTCATTAAGAATCTCATAATATTCCAGTCTCAAATAATTTCATTCATTAAATAAACTTGGGCATAAAAAGCCACTTCACAATAATTTCAAATTCAATTAGAAAAATAAATAGAGTATACAGTTGTAAATCTCAAAACATGAATTGAAACGATCCCCGGTGTTACATGATCAGAGCACGACTCGATCCAAAATAAATAAAGAAACTAAGACAAGATACTCCAACGGCTACCTCGCGCTGAAAGCAACTTTACACCTCAATGTCGTATAAAACATCAATCCAGCAAAATGGTGAGAATTCATATAATTATCAAAATCATAAGATAATATATAATTTAAGGCATACAACCATAATCACAATTATTCCCACACTTTAAAAGTTTCGTCAACAAGGCATCATTCAAGTATCCATACTATTCACAAATATATCCGCACATAGTCATAATTCACATAATACATATAATCTCATATTATAACCATAGACACAATGAGACTCAATGCAAGACTCAAATGCAACTCATGCATGTGGTACCAATCACTTGTTATCAATTTTCGGTTTTTACATTTAAACCGGGTCAATCCTCTAGACCGACAACACATCAAAAGTCTGTCCTCTAAGCTTTCAAACTCGTCCTCTAGGTTTGGGACAAGTCACTAGCTCCTACGAAACTCGCAAATATTGTCTCTTGACACAAATGATGCATGTGCAATTATAATCACCATATGCAATTAAGACTGTTCTCTAATCTTAATAGTCATGCATATCTCACTAATTCTTCACATTCGAATTATCACACAATTGCACATACACCACATTTTTAAAATCACAATATTCATTACTCAAACATTGTCACCACACTTAGCAAATAACACGCAATTGTCAACACAATCTAATCTCAATTCGCAAACCACTTGATACCTATTAAATATAGAATAATCGATCCATCAAATTAATTACAAAATTAATCATCAAAAATAATTACTAAATTAATCATCAAATTAATCACCAAAATAATTACTAAATTAATCATCAAATTAATCATCAAATTAATCACCAAAATAATTACTAAATTAATCATCAAATTAATTATTAAGAGTACAATTAAAAATTATCATTAAAATTATAATTCAAAAGAGTTCCAAGATATTCTAACAATCTTATGGACAACTCTAATAAAATTGAAAATAATTTAAACTTGACAGTTAATTTAAATATTATCAATTTTATTAGAGTTGTCCCCAAACAAAAGTAATTAAATTAAATAATTCTCATATTAAAAATTATTCTCATCAACAAATCATTAGACTTAAATAACTCATTTTCCATGTGGCTAATGAAGTTGAAAATATTTAGCACTACAACATTGATTTCATCAATTATTCACTTCTCATTATTGCATTTAAATGATGCACTACAATAATGGCAGCCTCACCTTTTGTTGGCCCTTAAGAAATGTAATGGCGATGTAATTATGCATAGCCATTATCATGTTTTGTTTTAGCTATTGGAACTACTACATTGCAATTCATGTTTTCATTTTAAATAAAAAGTGGTTGGTATTGATTGTATTTCTCTACATTAACAAGACTTCAAGATTCTCACTTCCGCTATAGTACCAAATACTATGGATATTACTTATCGCCATTATTCTCCATTGTATCAATATCACAATTCCAATTTTTGCTACAGGGCAATATCATATTTCATTTAAACTAATCATGCTGCTAAAGTATAACATAATATACACATTATATATACAAATTCTAAACAAATTAATCATCACATATCAAAGATTATGAGCAAAACCTAACATAATATACACATTATATATACAAATTCCAAACAAATTAATCATCACATATCAAGGATTATGAGCAAAACCTAAAAATGTCAAATCCAAAAAAAATTGGGGATTTCAACCTAAACATGTCTCTACCCATCAATATATTATCATAAAATCCTAATAACCATGTGAAAACTCACCCTTACCTTGATTTTCTTGATGAGTTTTGTTCAATGTTCTTGAGTTTCTCCTCTTCCCATCTTCTCTCTGTAACACCCCAAATTTGCCCTCTTGTTTTTAAGCATCATATCGCATCATGTTCATCATATTCATATTATTTTCATAGTTTTACGTAGCATCATTAGCATAGAAATATGAAGCATAACATTCTCGTGACCTAGCATTAGGCATATGATCATCTGTGGGTGGATTTGAGGTATTACAAGCTATAACAAGAGGCCCAGTGGACTTGTCCAAGTCCCATGAGGAATTTACATGGCATTCACAAGTTCAAGATCAGTCACAAAAACTCAAGAGGTTGGGAGAGTATCAGAGAAAGCTAGGCAAGCTCCTACACAATGAGTCCAAGTTAGGGTTTCACTTTCAAGCATGAGATCTTTGAGACTTTGGCCATTTCATCTGGGCAAAGTCCCTTATATGACAAGAGGATCCTAGGGATGAAATTTGGTGAGAAATTTCCTTAGGGAAGTCAGTTACTTCATCAGAAGTTCAAGAGTACAACTTTTCTCCTGTGTGCAGGAAATCCTGATTAGGGTTATGGGCCAGATTCTCCTATCCTCTTAATTTTGGCTATTTCTTGTGGGCAAAGGATCTCATTTGGTCTGCATGGCTTGTATATGAAGTTTGAGGCAAAAATTCATTGAAGAAGTCAAGATTTGGTCTAGTTATTTGAAGGTGAAGCAAGAAAGTCAACTGCACAGTCAGAAAAGTCAACATGAAAATTTCAGGGTTTTTAATCAGGATTATCAATTTGTGAGGTCATATCATGTCAAAGAATAATTCAGTTAAGCTTAGATGTCAAAAATCGGGAGTATGCAAAAATTGCTAAAATTGGAGATTTAGAAGTTTCCATCTTTGGAAATTATTTGTCCCGAAACTTCAAGCTATTATTTCATGTGCGAAAAAGCTCCGAACGATTTTTTATTGAACACGAAAGTTGTAGGGCATGATTTTCCCTTTCCGAAAAGTCGTAGAACACCTTCACAGCATTTATAGAACTCAAGTTACAATTTTTCGAAGTTTGGAGCATTTTAGGGTTTTGTGGTGGGACACGTGTCATTTTGTGATTGGTTCATTTTTTTGTATTTTTCATTTAAGTTATGTGAGGCATGACATGTTGCTTTGTTCACAAATATTTTAATGGGTCCATATGCTAATGGTTGTGACCAAATATTGAAATAATCAAAAAATATAATAATGGTACTTGGTGAGGGATTATGTGGAAAATAATGTGAGAGATTCATCAATTGGGCTTAATCAACCTTGGCCCATCACGATTCTTTGAAGGCTTCCAGCATGCACATTTTTCTCACTCAATATCACCACATGCTGAATTCTCTAATAAAAGAAAACAAGAAGGTCACGTGAAGCTTCATGAACTCCATGCACCATGCCAATATCACCACGTGGATAGTGTTTTTTAAAAATAACAAAATGGAGGGAAGCAAAAGGAGGATGGTGCACTCTGCATTTGGATAACCGAATTGGTGTAGCCACCCTTAATGCTTCAAACACACACCCCTAGCTATTTAATCATCAAGCACAAATTCAGTGGAGGACTTCATTTTTTTTTCACACATCACATTCTCCAATCTCTCTTCTCTCTCATCAAAAGAGCCTAACCGAATAACAGAAAAGAGAAACTTCCAGATCAAGGTCTCATCTCATTCTTCATCTTCAAGGTCTGCAATCTTCAAACTGAATCACACAGCACCTCCATAGCAAAGATCTTGGAGCTGCGAACAAGCTGAATATTCAATAGCATCTCTGAGTGTGCATCATCCTCATCCATTAGCCTTTATTTGGCTTGAACTAGATCCAAGGAAGATTCAAGAGAGCCAGGAGTCCTCTGGATTTCTCAAATTCTTCAAGAAGCTTCAAGGTCAGGTTTGTGTTTCTTGAACAATTGCTTCGGTTTGGTTGTATTTTAGACTGTTTGATGTTGTTATGGATTAGGATGCATGAGGTGAAGTGTTTAGAAACTTTATGTGGCACAAAATCATGAATGTCAGTTTTGAGATAGGATCTTGTTTCGATCGAATTGCTCTGTGTGATGTTGTTTGTGAAAGATATTGGTATATTCATGATCCTCATATTTCATACTTCATTTTTGGCTTTTATATTGTTGATTTTCACTGAGAGATGAGAGAGTTATGGTGAGAGGAATTGTTGATGGTGATGCTGAAGTATGGTTCTGTTTCTTGAAGTTTTTTTTCGAATCCTCATGAGCATGAGGAAGAAGATGAGTGCGTGTGGGATTCTGATTGGTTGTTGCGTTTTTTTGTCCTTTTCTAACTTAAGCCTTAAGCGCACCAGTTGATAAAGGTTACATGATATTGTGTTCACTTTTTTTTTCATATTAATAAAAGCATTAATAACAATTAAGTCATAATAGGATTATTGGGGAATTGTTTGGGGATTCTGTGTGGGCCTAGGGCCATTTACTAATTGCGCCCCCATTGTTGGGCCCAGGTTGCATTGTGTTAAATTTCTCTACTGCATACACACCCCTGCAACTTCTTTTTATTTTTCTATTTCAATTTGATTTTTCCTTTTTAATTCATTAGAAATAGAATAGATTAGGCAATAATTGGTTAGAAGTGTTTAGAAATAATTGTTTAGAATTTGGTTAGAATAATTGTTAGAATTGTTTAGAATTTGTTTAGAAAATAAAAAGATTTTAATTAGTTGAGATTAATTAGAATAATGATGTTAGAAAATAAAAAGATTTTTATTAGTTGAAATTAGTTAGTATAATTGTTAGGAATTTAATATTGGGTTTAATTAGCATAATGATAGTGGTTTAAGGAATAAGAGAGGTTTAAAAGAGTTGTTTGTGGGTTCAGACCTGGGCCCATGCCAGGTTGATTTTCGCACCCCTCCCTGCCTGGCCCAAACTAGCTCAGCCTAAATTCCCTGTCAATCACACCTCTCCTTTATTTCCTTAACTTCTCTTTCTTCCAATTATTCTTTTTTATTTCAGTTTTCATTTTAATTCATATAAAATAGTTTTAGTCATACAAAAATTCCCAAATAAATCATGGATGTTCCTTTGTGTCTCTAAAATTTTGTCATATTTTTATTTTATTTTTTTTCATTGATCCACGTGCCAGAATTAAATCACCAATGTATATAGCTTCATTTGCTTCATTTTTTGACCAGCCTGTTTTGTTGATTTTCTATAGACTTCAATATTGGGAGTTTTGATCTCATTCTTTTTGCATTGTGTTCCTAAGATCTTCTAGTTTTCATGTGATTTTTCTCAGAATTTTTAGGAAATTATTTCTTGAGTTTTGGTCTGGTATCTTGTGATGTAAGTTTTCTGTCCTAGCTTGTGTTTATACCTCCATTTGACCTAGTTCCTTTCTGAATTTTTGCAAATCCTTTTGGCAAGTTGATATAATGTGTTTCAAGATCATTTGGTTCTAGTTGTAGAATTTTTAGATGGCTGGTTGATTATTTGTGGATTTTTGTTCTCACCTTGTCCCATTTTGCTTCTTTTGGTTTATTAGATCTCTCATAGGCTTAGAAGGGCACTTGTGCCAACTTTTTCTTCTTGTTTGGGGTTCCTTTGGGGTATGGATACCTTCCTGGTCCCAGGATAGGTCTTGGTTCTTCTGAATTTTTGAGTTTGTTTCATATTGAAGTCATTTGTTTCTTTAAGGGTTTAAATTCCATCTTTTGGTTCCATTGCTTTTATTTTGATATTGTTTGGTATTGTGTGACTTCTCTCTTCATCTCGCTGGACTCTTAGGCCTTTCTTTATACCATTTTGATTCTGGTTTTGAACTTGGTGCTTGTATTCATTTGTGTATGCTAACCTTGCAGGGGCTATGGTAAGTGTGAGATGTGGGAATTGAGTTCCACATCTCTAATTCTTATCTTTTCCTTTTATGTTATGTGAGCTAACTCTCTTTTGTTGGGCTTAGGCCTTTCTCATCCCTTCTCCTATCTTCTTCTTTCTTCTTCATTAGGATAGAAACCTCACTAACCTTTAGGACATCCATGCATGTGAGTACTTAGGATTATTTTAGTCCCCCTTTAGAATTTTTCCTTTGAGATCCTTTGGTGCTCTCTCTTCTCATCTTCAAACATAATTCTAATTCATTTAATAAAGGTTGAGTACTTTCATGTGACATGAGACTTTGCTATGAGATGCTCACATGCATTCCATTTCGGGGCGAGGTGTGAGTCATCACTCGTGGTAGATAGGTCTTAGCATGAGTACCTCACAAAGAAAAGCTAAAAAAACACTTCTTAACCAAGAAACCATAAAAACACTTAATAATGGTAATAGGCCAGTGTGCTTGAGCCTTCACTTGTGGGACTAGCTTTGGGGATTTTCTCCATAGATAGGTGTGCCTCTTGCGCATTCCATTTCGGGATGATGTGAGATGTACACATCCCATTGAGTAAGACTTAAGTACACTCACCTATGCAAACCTTCACAAATAAAAGCTTCATAAAAATCTCAAACAAATAATAAGCGTCTTTCCTTCGGGAATTCTTTTCTCATCTCCTTCGCTCCGTACGCGAACTTGCTCCTACTTGTCATTTTGCAAGACGGTTACGCACTCGTCGTCCGAGCCTGCAACACCTGAGCATTGACATAGGCAGTTCAAGCCTTTAATTCACAAGCAATTTATTTTCTACCCCTAGTTAGGGGAACTACGGCGTCTCTGATCCTCGTTATCCCGATGAGGTACGTAGGCAGCGGGGTAGGGCCCGTTCGAGCACATTCTTTATTTTCCCTACATTTCTCCCTTTCTTTCCATTTTCTTATCTCAGTTCCTTTCTCATTTCATTCCATTCCAGTTAGCGGTTTTATTCAGCAGCAGTTATATTTTTCTCACCCTTTGAAACAAGCAAGCAAGCGTGGATCCCGTCGGGTACGACGGACGGATTGGGGTGCTAATACCTTCTCAATTCGTAACCGACTCCCGAACTCAAATCTTTGGTTCGCAGGACCTTGTCCTTTCCTTCTTCCTCAGGTTTGTGCAACATTACCTTTCCCATTCTTTTCGGGATAAAAATGTTTGGCTGGCGACTCTAACCTTTCCGCGCCACTTTCGCGTTTGTACTAGGATGAAAATCCCGGGAGCGACAACTGGCGACTCTGCTGGGGACTGCACACCAGATAATCTCTGGTTCCCCTGTGAGTCTTTCCTAGCGCTTGTTTGTTTCTGTTTCATTGGGTGATGCTTGTTTGATGTGGCTTGTTGTATTGTATTGTTGTTTGTTTACCGTTTTTGTTTACAGCTTTATTTACAGTTTTCAGTATTTATTTTCCGCAACATATATATCATACTGGACTGTTTGGACTGGTTTCCTGTTTGGGGGGCTTGGGAGATACTGTTTCTGAGAGATAAGCCAAGTACCCGGCTTGAGTGCACCCTAGGACTAGAGTGGACATATTGTACTCGCATGTGGCATGATGAGTGGCGATGTGTTTCACGCCCAGATTGCGACTGTCTTGGAAATATCTTGTGTGGGGATTTCCTCCACTTCGGGATAGGACCTTGATAGTTATGTGCATCTGGGGACCGATCATTGAGAACCTTTGTGGAAACAACCCTCTCCAGTGGTGACAGTGGCAGACCACATTTTGTGGCAAACCCATTCGCACCCGAGGGTCCACTGGGGACTCGCATAGGATGGCATGTTTCTCTTATAGGAACTCAGTCAAAGCATTTGGTCGTATGACATTAGTACTGTATCCTACGGGCTGAATGTACAATTGTTTCTCGATTTCAGCGCTTGAAGCTGGGGACTTATAAGGGATGCTTGTTTTTCCCGAACTCAGCTGAGGCCTCCCTGCGTAGTACATAATGCCTAACCGATTCCCTGATTTGGTCATGAGCCATTTCTCGGAAATGGTGAAAGTATTATTGCTATTCGGCTTTGAGAGTCCGTGATGTTTGACCCGGAGCACACCTGTGAGATTGGGGATGGGTTTACAGGTTTGCAGGAACCCTTGACTTCATCATACCCTTGTTACCAGTACAGTTCATGTTATGATACAGTTACTTTGGTTTCGGAGTTCTGGTTTTCTGGTTCTGGTATTCTTGATACTGTGGTCCAGAGATTCTCTTCAGAGGGTTGTGATTATCAGAGAGCGTGACTCAGTGAACTTTTGGTTTGTCAGTTATTCAGAGGGGCCTTGTCAATGGCCAGACTCCAGACAGTCTCAGATGACCATATGTCCTTGCATTTGCATTTATATTGCATTATTGCATCATTAATCATTGTTTTTTGTTTTCATTCACAGGTTCATATCTCTGCTTCCGGTTCCGGTATTCTCTTCAAAGATGGAAGATCCTCGCAAGCAGAATATTCATTTCAAGTTCTTCGATATCAAGGTTGGTTTGTTGAAAAAGATGGTAAAGCTGATTACACCTAACCAGGTAGAGAGATTCAGAAAAGCTTACGGGAGTATTCTTGATGTGGTGATAGAGTTAGATTCTTCAGAGAGGAGTGTCATTCATACATTGCTTCAGTATTATGATCCTCAGCTCCGTTGCTTCACCTTTCCTGATTTCCAGTTGGGCCCTATGTTGGAGGAGTATGCTTTGATCCTGGGTGTGCCGGTTCGAGATCAGGTTCCTTTCAATTCTGAGATGAGTAGGCCTGCACCTGAGGCTATTGCGGAGGCTCTTTATTTGAGCCCTCCTACTGTGAAGTCTTTGACGATTATTAAAGGAGGTGTGTCCGGGTTTTCTTTGGAGGTTCTGGTAAAGAAGGCGGAAGAATTGGTTGTTGAAGAGGAATGGGATGCTGTCTGTGCTATCTTGGCTCTTTCTATCTATGGCATCATCTTGTTTGCTGACATGGAGAAGTTCATAGATATAAACGCCATACATCTCTTTGTGCTGAAGAATCCTGTGCCTACCTTACTCGGGGATTTGTATTACTCGGTTCATTACAAAACTGAGAAGAAGAGGGGAGGTTTGGTCCGCTGCTGTGCTCCGTTATTTCACATGTAGTTCATGAGACATTTGCCTAGTATGGGAGTGTTTAGTGACCATAGTCTGATATGGGCTCAGAAGCTGGAAAAGTTGTTGGCCAAGGATGTTAGATGGTTCACTCAAAGGCTGTAAGGTGCACGTTTCATCACCAGCTGCGGGAGTTATCATAGTGTGCCTTTGTTGGGAATAACTGGAGGGATTAATCACAATCCAATCTTGTTAAGAAGACAATTAGGATACGCTTTGAGAGATGTGCCTGAAGATTTGAAGCTGACCCCTATTTTCTACTTTTCAGTGAAAGATAATATGCCCTTAGTGAGGAAGGTTGCGGGAGCTTGGAAGAGCATCAAAGGAGAAGGAATAGCTAGTTTCGGGAAGTGCAACAATCAGACATTCCCAGAGTACGAAGCTTGGTTGAAAGACAGAGCCAGAAGAGTTTTGTTACCATTTTCAGCACCAGTTCCCCCAGTTGCTGGGTCCATTGATACTGTGCCTCTAGAGGAATTCAAGAAGTTGGAAGCCCAGCTACATGCGGTTAGAGTTGAAAATACTGAGATGGTAAGCTTGTATCACCAAGCTAACAGGGCCAAGAAGGAAGCTGAGGAGAAGTTGCTGAAGATACAGACGACTTTGGAGGCTAAGGAGAAGGACTTTGCCGGAAAAGAAGCACATTTCCGCAGGTTGGGGATGATGGAAGCCCAGAGAGAAGTTGAGCGCAAGAAGAAGTCAAAGACTCTCAGAGATGCTCGTCAGTCTATTGTCTGGTTGAAGGGACAAAGAGAGCAAGAGTTGAAGCAATATAAAGAAAAAGAAGAGTTCTTTGAATTTCAGATGGCTTACAAAAAAGAAGAGGTGGAGCAGGCCCACAGGATTCGCAGAGAGAAGACCCAACAGCTCGCAGACAGTCAACAAGCCCTCGAAGCAGCACTCAAAGAGATTGAAGACCTCAAGTTGATGGCAGGAGTCAAGAAGGTCAGGTCTGATGATGGAGTTTCAGGATCCTCAGGCGGTGGTTGTGCTTCTTAGTTTGTTTTCTTTGTATTTGGATTACCTACAGGCATGTTGTAGGAGTCCTAGTTGTTTGTTTATCCTCTGTAAGAACTCGTACCCTGTGGGGAATTCTGTTTTATTGTGCCTAATGGGCCGATCTATGTTATGACTGTTTCTCAACATTTCTTGGTTTGCTTGCTATTATGGTTTGAATGTGGTTTCCCGCAAAGGTTTCTGAAAGTCGAGGATCAGTGCCCATCTGGTTTTCTTTGCTAAATATCGGAACCGGGGCATAAATGACCTGTGATTGGAAACATAAACAACTGCATTGCATCCATATAACTTGTTTGTTGTTTTGCAGGTGTTGCATCAGCTACTAATGTGTTTTGTGATGACAGGCACTATAGCTCCTCGCAAAGTCCGAGAACAACCAGCAGTGCACAGATACCCAACCAAGACTAACAGAGAGCGAGTCATGGATCAAATGCAGGCAGATTTGGCAGATCTAAGGCAGAGAATGGATAACTTCATGACGTTAATGGCCGGCATGGGGCAGAATCAAGAGCGTCTGCGAGAGATGGTTGAAAATCAGAACCGGAATGCTGCTGCTGCTGCTAATACTGATAATCACACCGGTGCGGGCGCACGTCAGGGTGGAACTCCAGTTACACAACCAGGAGTGAATATAAACAACGACGGGTTACATCACCTTCAGATGGACAACCATGAGGATCAGTTCACTCTGTTTGATGAAGCCGAGGGTCAAGGGGTAGAAATGAACAAGAGGTTTGAAGAGATGGCCGAGCAAATCAAGGCTATCCAGTCCCAGAGCTCTTTGGGATTCGATATAACAGACTTGGGCTTGGTTCCTGGAGTCAGGATTCCGTATAAGTTCAAGGTTCCCACTTTCGAGAAGTATAACGGCATTGCTTGCCCAAAAACCCATCTGCAATCATATGTTAGGAGAATTGCCGCTCATACGGACGACGAAAAACTGTGGATGTATTACTTTCAGGACAGCTTGGTGGGAGCTTCCCTTGAGTGGTACATGAAACTCAGCAGGGTCAATGTCAAGAGCTGGAAAGATCTCGCTGAGGCCTTCGTGAAGCAGTACCAATATAACATGGATATGGCTCCGAATCACACGCAGTTGCAGCATATGGCTCAGACAGCAAGAGAAGGCTTCAAAGAATATGCCCAGAGGTGGCGTCAGCTAGCTGCCAGGGTGCAACCGCCGTTGTTAGAGAATGAAATGGCCGATATGTTTATGGGCACACTCCAGGGGGTATTTCTTGAGAGATTGGCGTCAAGTTCTGCTACAAAGTTCAACGATATTGTCATTGCAGGGGAAAGGGTCGAAACGCTGTTGAAAATGGGGAAGATACAAGACCCCGGTGCTAGTAGCTCAAGCGGAGCGAGGAAAGCTTTTAGCGGACCTCCGAGAAGGAGAGAAGGCGAGACCAATGCTGTATTTGGCCGAAGCCAGGGTCATGGTTATAGAAGGCCTTATGAACATATGGCTGCTGTCACCATTCCTGCAGCTCCTGTACAACAGATGCTACCTCCACCACAACAGCATCAGCAACAACAACAACCTCGAACCAATTACCAGCAAAGACCATATCAGCCGAGGCAGAATCGCCCAGCTAACAGGGTGATCGAGGCTATTCCGATGACGTATGCTGCCTTGTTGCCGAGACTACTAGATTTGAACCTTATTCAATTGAGGACCTTGGCACCACCACCTCCTGGAGAGCTTCCAGCTGGTTATGATGTCAACGCGCGATGCGCCTTTCACTCAGGAGCACCCGGGCACTCAACCGAGAAGTGCAGGGCGCTGCATCACAAAATTCAGGATCTTGTAGATTCCAAGGCAATCAACTTTGCGCCACCACCGAATGTCAACTCGAACCCCATGCCTCATCATGGCGGGGCAAGAGTTAATGCTGTTGAGAGTGACGACAAGTTGAGTTTGGTGCTGAGTATTGATGAAGTCAAGACACCTTTGAGGGTGGTGAAAGAGAGACTGTTGAAGGGTCAAGTATTTCCGGGTTGCCATCTCGATTGTGAAGACTGTATAAGTGCTGTGAATGGCTGTGGGAAATTGAAGATGGGTTTGCAAGGGTTGATTGATGAGGGGTCCTTGCAGTTCAGTAAGGTTAGTAATGAAGAGGCTGATGATGTGTCAACCATTACTATCTTTTATGATGAAGCTGATATGCCCGTCAGACCAGAGCCGGTTACCATTTACACTCCTCAGATTAGTCCCGTGACTATAACTGTACCTGGGCCAGTGTCGTACACCGATGATAGGGCCATTCCGTGGCATTATGGTTCCGATGTCTATGTGGCGGGACAGAAGATGGAGAGTAGACATGTTGCTGACCTGACTATTGAGAATGTAGGAGGTGTTGGGGGTTTTACTCGAAGTGGTCATTTGTTTGCTCCCCCTGCACTGAGAAAGGATCCTGAGGCCGAGGCTTCGTCCAAAGACAAAGGGAAGCAGATTGCGAATGACGAGTCAACTACTCCTGTGGCTGGGCAGGGGACGTTTGAAAAGGAGGTAGAGGAATTTATGAGGATCATCAAAAGGAGTGACTACAAGGTGGTTGACCAACTGAATCAGACGCCTTCAAAGATTTCTATCTTGTCACTGTTGATGTGCTCTCCCGCGCACCGAGAAGCCTTGCTGAAAGTACTTCAAATGGCTTAGGTTCCTCAAGAGATCACTGTCAATCAACTCGAAGCTGTTGTTGGAAGTGTCAATGCTAGCCATGGCTTAGGCTTCACTGACAGAGATCTTACTTCGGAGGGAAGAAATCACAATAAAGCACTGCATATCACGATGGAATGCAAGGCCGCTGTGTTGTCGCATGTTCTTGTAGACACAGGCTCTTCTTTGAATGTGCTTCCGAAGAAGGCGTTGATGAAGCTTGACATTGATGGGATTGTTCTGACGCCGAGTGATCTGGTGGTTAAAGCTTTCGATGGTTCAAGAAGATCAGTTTTCGGAGAGGTTGAGTTGCCTGTTAAGATAGGCTCTCAAGTCTTTAAGAGTGTCTTCTATGTCATGGACATCCAGCCTGCGTATAGTTGCTTGTTGGGCAGACCATGGATACATGCAGCTGGAGCTGTCACTTCAACCTTGCATCAGAAGCTTAAATACGTGGTGGACGGCCAGGTCATCACGGTTTGTGGGGAAGAAGATATATTTGTCAGCCATCTGTCAACATTTAAATATGTAGAAATGGACGGAGAAATTCACGAGACCCTGTGCCAAGCTTTTGAAGCAGATGTCAGTATCTTGATTTTGGTAAAGAAAAACAACGAAGGCACGTCGATTCATTCCTACCAGGAAGCAAAGGAGGTCGTCCAATCAGGCAATGCTCAGGGCTGGGGCAAGCTGTTGGAGATGGAAAAGAAGGACGACAAATTCGGCTTAGGATACCAGCCTGGGGGGTCTACTCAGAGTGGTAAAGTTATCTCATTCACAAGTGCTGGGTTGCTCGACCGCGATCAAATCTGTATGGCAAGCCAAGACGGGGATAGTGACAGAGATTGGGACAACAATTGGATCCGCCCGTGTGCACCCGGCGAGGAGCTAGGAAATTGGTCTGCTGAAGACATTGTTCAAGTCACCTGGCTCTCAAAGTAATTGCTTTGTTTCCTTTTATTAGCATACTGCATTGTCAAATCCAGCATTCTGCCCAAGATGCTTGGATCCATTGTATTGGGCCACCATGTTTTGTATCGCATTGTTATTTTGCTATGAAATAAAAGGACATTTTTAGACAAACTGTGTTCCCTGTCTTTGTTTTTAAACTTTTTCACAAAAATATATAAAAAATGGCAATGTGTTTTCATTTTTGTTTTGTGTTAGCGTCTCTTTTCAAAATAAGCAGATTCTGAATAGGCACATCATTTGTGCAGTGTTGATCATTCGGATTCCACGGATAACGTTCCTGCTATGACTATGCATGACTTTGATAATCCAGTCTACCAAGCTGATGAAGGGGTTGAGGAAGACTGTGACCTCCCTGAAGAGTTGGTCAGATTGTTGAAACAAGAGGAACGAGTTATTCAGCCTCACCAAGAAGAGATTGAGACCATCAACATTGGCAGTGAAGATGCAAAGAAAGAAATCAAGATAGGGGCCAATCTGCAAGCCGACGTCAAACAAGAGCTGATCAGTATGCTGAGAGAGTATGTGGATATCTTTGCTTGGTCATATCAAGATATGCCAGGTTTAGATACCGACATCGTGATGCATAAGCTACCCCTGAGAGAAGACTGTCCTCCTGTAAAGCAGAAATTGAGAAGAACTCGCCCGGATATGGCGATGAAGATCAAAGAGGAGGTACAGAAGCAGTGGGATGTCGGGTTCCTTGCCGTGACTAGTTACCCACCGTGGGTAGCTAACATTGTACCAGTACCTAAGAAGGACGGCAAGGTCCGGATGTGCGTTGATTATCGAGATTTGAACAGAGCAAGCCCGAAGGATGATTTTCCGTTGCCACACATTGACGTGTTGGTCGACAATACTGCTCAATTCTCAGTGTTCTCCTTCATGGATGGATTCTCCGGTTATAATCAGATAAAAATGGCGCCGGAAGACATGGAGAAGACAACGTTCATTACCCCGTGGGGAACATTCTGCTATAAGGTCATGCCCTTTGGTCTGAAGAACGCCGGGGCAACTTATCAACGGGCGATGGTCACGTTGTTCCATGACATGATCCACAAGAAGATCGAATGTTATGTGGATGATATGATTGCAAAGTCCAAAGACGAAGAGGAGCATTTGGTTAACCTAAAGAAGTTGTGTGACAGATTGATCAAGTATAAACTGAGGTTGAATCCGAACAAGTGCACTTTCGGAGTGCGTTCCGGAAAATTGTTGGGTTTCATTGTAAGTCAAAGAGGAATCGAGGTAGATCCTGCCAAAGTGAAAGCTATTCAAGATATGCCTGCACCGAAGACAGAAAAGGAAGTGCGCGGGTTCTTAGGTAGATTGAACTACATCTCTCGGTTCATATCTCACCTAACTGCCACGTGCGAACCGATATTCAAGTTGCTAAGAAAAGAGCAAACGGTCAGGTGGAATGATGATTGCCAAAGAGCTTTCGACAAAATAAAGGAATACTTACAGGAGCCCCCAATTCTGATGCCTCCAGTGGAAGGAAGACCGTTAATCATGTACTTGACCGTGCTAGAAGGGTCGATGGGGTGTGTGCTCGGCCAACATGACGAGTCTGGTCGAAAAGAGTACGCCATTTATTACCTTAGCAAAAAGTTTACCGACTGTGAATCCCGATACTCACTGCTCGAGAAAACTTGCTGCGCTTTGGTATGGGCTGCTCGCCGACTGAGGCAGTACATGTTGACCCATACTACACTTCTCATTTCCAAGATGGATCCTGTCAAGTATATCTTTGAGAAACCAGCATTGACCGGAAGGGTTGCTAGATGGCAGATGATTTTAACTGAATACGACATCCAGTACACTTCTCAGAAAGCCATCAAAGGAAGTGTATTGTCGGAATACCTTGCTCAGCAACCTCTTGAGGATGACTATCAGCCGATGAGATTTGATTTCCCTGATGAGGACATCATGTACTCAAAACAAACGATTATGAGGAACCACTTCCGGAGGAGGGACCTGACCCTGAATCCAAATGGAAGTTGATGTTTGATGGGGCCGTCAATATCAATGGTCGTGGAGTTGGTGCCGTACTCATTAATCCTGAAGGTGTCCACTTACCCTTCGCTGCCAGAATTACTTTTGGCTGCACCAACAATGAAGCGGAATACGAGGCGTGTATAATGGGAATAGAGGAGGCAATTGATCTTCGGATTAAGAACCTCGACATATTCGGAGATTCAGCCCTCGTCATTAACCAAATTACCGGCAAGTGGTATACACATCAAGAGCATCTAGTTCCGTATCAGGATTATGCTAGAAAACTGTTGACATTCTTCACGACAGTTGAGCTCAAGTACATACCACGTGATGAAAATCAATTTGCCGATGCTTTGGCCACTCTCTCTTCGTCGATTAAAGTCCTGCGTTGGAATTTTGTGCCCAGAATTGACATCTCCAGGCTTGACTCTCCAGCTTATGCTTTCTCTGTAGACGTCGTGTCTGACGAGAAACCTTAGTATTTTGATATCAAGTTATTCTTGGAGAAGCAAGAATACCCAACAGGGGCATCTTCCAAAGACAAAAAGACCTTGAGACGACTTGCTGCTAGTTTCTTCTTGAACACAGACGGGGTTTTGTACAAGAGGAACTTCGACATGGTCTTGCTCAGATGCGTGGATAGACACGAAGCAAGCCTGTTGATGCAGGAAGTCCATGAAGGATCTTTTGGTACCCATGCAGGGGGGCATGCTATGGCAAAGAAACTGCTGAGATCAGGGTATTACTGGATGACAATGGATGCAGACTGTTGTTCATTCGCTCGTAAGTGCCACAAGTGCCAAATATATGCAGATAAAGTGCATGTTCCTCCGAACCCGCTCAACGTCATGTCATCTCCTTAGCCTTTCTCTATGTGGGGCATTGACATGATCGGGAAGATTGAGCCAACTGCTTCGAACGGTCATCGCTTCATCCTGGTCGCGATTGATTACTTTACCAAGTGGGTAGAAGCAGCGTCTTATGCCAATGTCACTCGTCAAGTGGTGGCAAGATTTTGAAAAGAGATGTCATATGCAGATATGGAGTTCCCGAAAGGATCATTACTGATAATGGTTCTAATCTCAACAACAAGATGATGGCAGACTTATGTCGGGACTTCAAAATACAGCATCACAATTCTTCTCCTTACCGACCAAAGATGAATGGTGCGGTAGAGGCAGCTAACAAGAATATCAATAAAATTGTGCAGAAAATGGTCGTCACCTACAAGGATTGGCATGAGATGTTACCGTTTGCTTTGCATGGGTACCGAACGTCGGTCAGGACGTCAACAGGGGCAACTCCCTTCTCTCTAGTGTATGGCATGGAAGCAGTCTTGCCTGTTGAAGTAGAGATTCCTTCACTGCGTGTGATGATGGACGTCAAACTGGATGAGGCTGAATGGGTGCGTGCTCGTTACAATCAGCTATGTCTAATTGAGGAAAAGAGATTAGCGGCTATCTGTCATGGTCAGCTTTATCAGAGGAGAATGAAGCGGGCATTCGATCAACGAGTACGTACTCGAGAGTATCGAGTGGGAGAGCTTGTATTGAAGAGAATCGTTCCTCCAGGTTCAGATAACAGGGGCAAATGGACCCCAAATTACGAAGGACCATTCATAGTGAAGAAAGTATTCTCAGGAGGGGCACTGATGCTCACCACTATGGATGGAGAGGACTTCCCATCCCCTGTTAACTCGGACGCAGTTAAAAAATACTTCGCATAAAGAGACCCGCTGGACACAAAAACAGAATGTAAGTCCAGGCAAGAAAAGGGCATCCCGGCGAGCTAAAAACAGAATAAAAAGCTCGGGCAAAAATTAGGGAAATAAATATAAAAAATGTGTACACCCGCTGAGTTGAAAAGCCACATTGGACAGCTCAGGCAAGAAAGGGTATCCCGGTGGATTGAGAACCCGAGAGGGCGATCCACGCAAAATAAGGGAATAAGCGAACAACTGTGATCCGAGTTATCTGAACCACATCATCGTTTCGTACGGCTTGACAATGTCGGAAGGATAGGAAACAGTCCCCTCGTCCTCTCAGAAAGCCAAAGCAGAATGGAGAGTATCGAAGACATGCAGGTCATAGCAGAAATGGAACTCCTTGGAATGCCCTGTACATTGCCATTAGGATAGTTTCTTTTCTCAATTTTTATAGTGGCTACCTCTTTCCAGGTGGTTGCTTCCTGATGTAAATCTTTGCCTATTCAGAGGCCATCCAATAAAAATAATATTCAGTCAAAAAGCTGTGTGTGTTTATTTTTGTTTGCAAAATGTCCTGAATTTTTGGCAAAAAATAGCATTGCATCTAAACATGGTGATAATCTTGAAAAGAAAACTGACATGCAGGGAAACTGTAACCCTCTTTGAGTGTCGGGTGATGATGGATGAACAGATCATACCATGCAAATCCCCGGGACACACGTGTGTTTTCTGTTGTTGCAGGTTGCAGGATGGCGTCACATTCTTTCAAGCAATGTACTCTTCCCCAGTAGAGTATTTCCCCAAGCATAGATTTCTTCTCCAACAGGTATCTGAAGCCTGGCATCTCTGACAGAGATTTTATCCAGCTAAGTCTGGGCGGCAGCCCAAGCAGGTCCTTCTTCCCCAGTGAAGTAGCAGTCCTTTCTTCCCCAGTAGAGTATTTCCCCAAGCATAGATTTCTTCTCCAATAGGTATCTGAAGCCTGGCATCTCTGACAGAGATTTTATCCAGCTAAGTCTGGGCGGCAGCCCAAGCAGGTCCTTCTTCCCCAGTGAAGTAGCAGTCCTTTCTTCCCCAGTGGAGTATATCCAGCAGGTGCCTGAAAGCCTGACGTCATCAGAGATGGAATTAACAGTATTCTATCCCCAGCAAGAGTCCTTACCTATCAGGTACTTGAAGGCCTGATATCCTCTCAGAGTCTTGAATCATCAGACGCTCTCCACAGCCAGAGTATTTGCCCAAGAAGCTTCCCCAGCCAAGTCTGAAGATGATCTGTCCCCACGGAGTTCATATTTGATTTTCACCTCCGTCCGTGAAATATTTCCCAGCAAAGTTTCCATATTGTTGGTTTATTTGATGATACAGCCAGGTATGCATCACCTCAGTCAGAACGGGTATCCAGACCTCTTGACTTGCTCTCCCCTGTAGAGTTGTATCTCTTGTTGTCGATCAGGCATTTGTTCGTTGCTCGTCTGCAATCTTCAACACTTGTATGAGTTATCCCTAAGCAAAGTTTTCCCCAGCAGGGACATGTTACTGCTTTATTGCCACTCGTCTGCATCTTTCAACACTCGTCTGTGTTAGCCCAGTGGTATAGCTCGTTTGATTTCCCCAGTGGTGGTTTATGATTGCTTTGATGCTGCTCGTTCGCAATTCCAAACACTTGTTTGTGGTCGATTATATCAGTTGGTGATTGCTCGTCTGCAAATTCCAGCACTCGTCTGTACTTTGAGATATTATTTTGCTGTCGATTCTCAACACTCGTCTGTGTTATGATACCTCTGTTGTTGTTCGTCCGCAACTCCTCAACACTCGTCCGTGTTCCGATGATATTTGTTGATTGCTCGTCTGCAACCTCCCAGCACTCGTCTGTGTTTGGTATTGGATCATTCGCTGCACTCGTCTGTGCCTTGATATGCATTCTCTATTGTTGCTCGTCCGCAACTGTCCAGCACTCGTCTGTGTTTGTTTGAAGCTCGTCTGCTTTTATCCCCCAGAAGTCATTTGTGTTCTGAAGCGTCTCCCTTGCTTGGATACTCGTCTGTATCGTCCTCAGCACTCGTCTGTGCTAGCTTGCACCTGAATGTGAAGATTTGCTGTTTACTCTAATATTTCTGTGACTACTTCAAATGCTCGTCTGTGTTTGAATCTCTGGTATTCGTCTATACCAGTTGCTGATACTCGTCTGTATCATTGCTTGAGGCACTCGTCTGTGTTTCTCAGATCATCGTCTGATACTCGTTTGTATCATTGACTTATGGCACTCGTCTGTGTTATTTTGATGATCATCCAATATTCGTCTGTATTGAAGAGGTTTCGAATCCTGACAGTGGGAATTAAATGTCGAAATGGTTACCGGTCCTGGCGTAACAGGTAAATCTGAAGGAGGCTCGTCTGTCTCAGGCACCAATTATTGTTGTTGTTGCACCTGGCGTAACAGGTTTGTTAAGAAGACTCGTCTGTCTTATACCATATATCCGCGGATAATATATGAAGAAGGTTCGTCTACCTTGATTGCATGTCTATCCCACAGACTTATATGCATTCTCGGAGCCTGCGTAAGGGTTATCCGAAGAAGACTCGTCCGTCTTATTCCACTTATCTGCGTAAGGATTAATGAAAGAGATTCGTCTATCTCAGGCTACTTTGAAGATCCTTAAGGGCTCGTCCGCTCTCTGCACCTGGCGTCACAGGTCCTTCGAAGACTCGTCTGTCAACATGTTATGATTCCAGATATTAGTTTCAACTTGGACGAAGCTCGTCTGCTTTTTCTCCCCTTCAGTCCCCAGAGCGTCATCTGGTTGGGTTTATTTCCCAGTGTTGCATTCTTCGTCAGAGTGCAAATTTCAGGTCTTCTTGGTATTCAATCACAGTTTATCTCGAATGTCTGATAGCCGTTGCTCTCACCCTTTTCAGATTAACAGTTGATTGAATAGGGGCAGCTGTAACACCCCAAATTTGCCCTCTTGTTTTTAAGCATCATATCGCATCATGTTCATCATATTCATATTATTTTCATAGTTTTACGTAGCATCATTATTATAGAAATATGAAGCATAACATTCTCATGACCTAGCATTAGGCATATGATCATCTGTGGGTGGATTTGAGGTATTACAAGCTATAACAAGAGGCCCAGTGGACTTGTCCAAGTCCCATGAGGAATTTACATGGCATTCACAAGTTCAAGATCAGTCACAAAAACTCAAGAGGTTGGGAGAGTATCAGAGAAAGCTAGGCAAGCTCCTACACAATGAGTCCAAGTTAGGGTTTCACTTTCAAGCATGAGATCTTTGAGACTTTGGCCATTTCATCTGGGCAAAGTCCCTTATATGACAAGAGGATCCTAGGGATGGAATTTGGTGAGAAATTTCCTTAGGGAAGTCAGTTACTTCATCAGAAGTTCAAGAGTACAACTTTTCTCCTGTGTGCAGGAAATCCTGATTAGGGTTATGGGCCAGATTCTCCTATCCTCTTAATTTTGGCTATTTCTTGTGGGCAAAGGATCTCATTTGGTCTGCATGACTTGTATATGAAGTTTGAGGCAAAAATTCATTGAAGAAGTCAAGATTTGGTCTAGTTATTTGAAGGTGAAGCAAGAAAGTCAACTGCACAGTCAGAAAAGTTAACATGAAAATTTCAGGGTTTATAATCAGGATTATCAATTTGTGAGGTCATATCATGTCAAAGAATAATTCAGTTGAGCTTAGATGTCAAAAATCGGGAGTATGCAAAAATTGCTAAAATTGGAGATTTAGAAGTTTCCATCTTTGGAAATTATTTGTCCCGAAACTTCAAGCTATTATTTCATGTGCGAAAAAGCTCCGAACGATTTTTTATTGAACACGAAAGTTGTAGGGCATGATTTTCCCTTTCCGAAAAGTCGTAGAACACCTTCACAGCATTTGTAGAACTCAAGTTACGATTTTTCGAAGTTTGGAGCATTTTAGGGTTTTGTGGTGGGACACGTGTCATTTTGTGATTGGTTCATTTTTTTGTATTTTTCATTTAAGTTATGTGAGGCATGACATGTTGCTTTGTTCACAAATATTTTAATGGGTCCATATGCTAATGGTTGTGACCAAATATTGAAATAATCAAAAAATATAATAATGGTACTTGGTGAGGGATTATGTGGAAAATAATGTGAGAGATTCATCAATTGGGCTTAATCAACCTTGGCCCATCACGATTCTTTGAAGGCTTCCAGCATGCACATTTTTCTCACTCAATATCACCACATGCTGAATTCTCTAATAAAAGAAAACAAGAAGGTCACGTGAAGCTTCATGAACTCCATGCACCATGCCAATATCACCACGTGGATAGTGTTTTTTAAAAATAACAAAATGGAGGGAAGCAAAAGGAGGATGGTGCACTCTGCATTTGGATAACCGAATTGGTGTAGCCACCCTTAATGCTTCAAACACACACCCCTAGCTATTTAATCATCAAGCACAAATTCAGTGGAGGACTTCATTTTTTTTTCACACATCACATTCTCCAATCTCTCTTCTCTCTCATCAGAAGAGCCTAACCGAATAACAGAAAAGAGAAACTTCCAGATCAAGGTCTCATCTCATTCTTCATCTTCAAGGTCTGCAATCTTCAAACTGAATCACACAGCACCTCCATAGCAAAGATCTTGGAGCTGCGAACAAGCTGAATATTCAATAGCATCTCTGAGTGTGCATCATCCTCATCCATTAGCCTTTATTTGGCTTGAACTAGATCCAAGGAAGATTCAAGAGAGCCAGGAGTCCTCTGGATTTCTCAAATTCTTCAAGAAGCTTCAAGGTCAGGTTTGTGTTTCTTGAACAATTGCTTCGGTTTGGTTGTATTTTAGACTGTTTGATGTTGTTATGGATTAGGATGCATGAGGTGAAGTGTTTAGAAACTTTATGTGGCACAAAATCATGAATGTCAGTTTTGAGATAGGATCTTGTTTCGATCGAATTGCTCTGTGTGATGTTGTTTGTGAAAGATATTGGTATATTCATGATCCTCATATTTCATACTTCATTTTTGGCTTTTATATTGTTGATTTTCACTGAGAGATGAGAGAGTTATGGTGAGAGGAATTGTTGATGGTGATGCTGAAGTATGGTTCTGTTTCTTGAAGTTTTTTTTTCGAATCCTCATGAGGATGAGGAAGAAGATGAGTGCGTGTGGGATTCTGATTGGTTGTTGCGTTTTTTTGTCCTTTTCTAACTTAAGCCCTAAGCGCACCAGTTGATAAAGGTTACATGATATTGTGTTCACTTTTTTTTTCATATTAATAAAAGCATTAATAACAATTAAGTCATAATAGGATTATTGGGGAATTGTTTGGGGATTCTGTGTGGGCCTAGGGCCATTTACTAATTGCGCCCCCATTGTTGGGCCCAGGTTGCATTGTGTTAAATTTCTCTACTGCATACACACCCCTGCAACTTCTTTTTATTTTTCTATTTCAATTTGATTTTTCCTTTTTAATTCATTAGAAATAGAATAGATTAGGCAATAATTGGTTAGAAGTGTTTAGAAATAATTGTTTAGAATTTGGTTAGAATAACTGTTAGAATTGTTTAGAATTTGTTTAGAAAATAAAAAGATTTTAATTAGTTGAGATTAATTAGAATAATGATGTTAGAAAATAAAAAGATTTTTATTAGTTGAAATTAGTTAGTATAATTGTTAGGAATTTAATATTGGGTTTAATTAGCATAATGATAGTGGTTTAAGGAATAAGAGAGGTTTAAAAGAGTTGTTTGTGGGTTCAGACCTGGGCCCATGCCAGGTTGATTTTCGCACCCCTCCCTGCCTGGCCCAAACTAGCTCAGCCTAAATTCCCTGCCAATCACACCTCTCCTTTATTTCCTTAACTTCTCTTTCTTCCAATTATTCTTTTTTATTTCAGTTTTCATTTTAATTCATATAAAATAGTTTTAGTCATACAAAAATTCCCAAATAAATCATGGATGTTTCTTTGTGTCTCTAAAATTTTTTCATATTTTTATTTTATTTTTTTTCATTGATCCACGTGCCAGAATTAAATCACCAATGTATATAGCTTCATTTGCTTCATTTTTTGACCAGCCTGTTTTGTTGATTTTCTATAGACTTCAATATTGGGAGTTTTGATCCCATTCTTTTTGCATTGTGTTCCTAAGATCTTCTAGTTTTCATTTGATTTTTCTCAGAATTTTTAGGAAATTATTTATTGATTTTTGGTCTGGTATCTTGTGATGTAAGTTTTCTGTCCTAGCTTGTGTTTATACCTCCATTTGACCTAGTTCCTTTCTGAATTTTTGCAAATCCTTTTGGCAAGTTGATATAATGTGTTTCAAGATCATTTGGTTCCAGTTGTAGAATTTTTAGATGGCTGGTTGATTATTTGTGGATTTTTGTTCTCACCTTGTCCCATTTTGCTTCTTTTGGTTTATTAGATCTCTCATAGGCTTAGAAGGGCACTTGTGCCAACTTTTTCTTCTTGTTTGGGGTTCCTTTGGGGTATGGATACCTTCCTGGTCCCAGGATAGGTCTTGGTTCTTCTGAATTTTTGAGTTTGTTTCATATTGAAGTCATTTGTTTCTTTAAGGGTTTAAATTCCATCTTTTGGTTCCATTGCTTTTATTTTGATATTGTTTGGTATTGTGTGACTTCTCTCTTCATCTCGCTGGACTCTTAGGCCTTTCCTTATACCATTTTTATTCTGGTTTTGAACTTGGTGCTTGTATTCATTTGTGTATGCTAACCTTGCAGGGGCTATGGTAAGTGTGAGATGTGGGAATTGAGTTCCACATCTCTAATTCTTATCTTTTCCTTTTATGTTTATGTGAGCTAACTCTCTTTTGTTGGGCTTAGGCCTTTCTCATCCCTTCTCCTATCTTCTTCTTTCTTCTTCATTAGGATAGAAACCTCACTAACCTTTAGGACATCCATGCATGTGAGTACTTAGGATTATTTTAGTCCCCCTTTAGAATTTTTCCTTTGAGATCCTTTGGTGCTCTCTCTTCTCATCTTCAAACATAATTCTAATTCATTTAATAATGGTTGAGTACTTTCATGTGACATGAGACTTTGCTATGAGATGCTCACATGCATTCCATTTCGGGGCGAGGTGTGAGTCATCACTCGTGGTAGATAGGTCTTAGCATGAGTACCTCACAAAGAAAAGCTAAAAAAACACTTCTTAACCAAGAAACCACAAAAACACTTAATAATGGTAATAGGCCAGTGTGCTTGAGCCTTCACTTGTGGGACTAGCTTTGGGGATTTTCTCCATAGATAGGTGTGCCTCTTGCGCATTCCATTTCGGGATGATGTGAGATGTACACATCCCATTGAGTAAGACTTAAGTACACTCACCTATGCAAACCTTCACAAATAAAAGCTTCATAAAAATCTCAAACAAATAATAAGCGTCTTTCCTTCGGGAATTCTTTTCTCATCTCCTTCGCTCCGTACGCGAACTTGCTCCTACTTGTCATTTTGCAAGACGGTTACGCACTCGTCGTCCGAGCCTGCAACACCTGAGCATTGACATAGGCAGTTCAAGCCTTTAATTCACAAGCAATTTCTTTTCTACCCCTAGTTAGGGGAACTACGGCGTCTCTGATCCTCGTTATCCCGATGAGGTACGTAGGCAGCGGGGTAGGGCCCGTTCGAGCACATTCTTTATTTTCCCTACATTTCTCCCTTTCTTTCCATTTTCTTATCTCAGTTCCTTTCTCATTTCATTCCATTCCAGTTAGCGGTTTTATTCAGCAGCAGTTATATTTTTCTCACCCTTTGAAACAAGCAAGCAAGCGTGGATCCCGTCGGGTACGACGGACGGATTGGGGTGCTAATACCTTCTCAATTCGTAACCGACTCCCGAACTCAGATCTTTGGTTCGCAGGACCTTGTCCTTTCCTTCTTCCTCAGGTTTGTGCAACATTACCTTTCCCATTCTTTTCGGGATAAAAATGTTTGGCTGGCGACTCTAACCTTTCCGCGCCACTTTCGCGTTTGTACTAGGATGAAAATCCCGGGAGCGACACTCTCTACTTTGTCTCCTTCTATCTCTACTCTATCTCATTTTGTTTGAATTCAATTATATCAAATAATTCAATTAAATCAATTAATATAATAAATAAATAATTGCTCAAGTTTTGTTCAATGTTCTTGAGTTTCTCCTTTTCCCATCTTCTCTCTACTTGGTCTCCTTCTATCTCTACTCTATCTCATTTTGTTTGAATTCAATTATATCAAATAATTCAATTAAATCAATTAATATAATTAATAAATAATTGCTCCCCTCTCTAGTAAAGTTTTTGCCTTCTGTAGCAATAGAACCCTGTACCCTGGTGTTCAAGTACATGTTCAATCCATTCTTACTACCAACTGAACTAATAGCTCAAGTGGTAGTGGGAATGGATTGAACATGTACTTGAACCCCAGGGTACATGATTCGATTTTCACGAAAGGCAAAAACTCTACTAGAGAGGGGGTAGAGAAGATCGTGAGGTGGCAGTGTCGGGAGTGCCTCGTGAGGGCCCCAGGCTGTTACACTAAGTACCTTGGTTACTCTTTTGGTTGTGGATGATTAAGTTCACCATACTACATGGTTTGATTCCCACTAAAGGCAAAAATTCTACTAGAGAGAGGGTAGAGAAGATCGTGAGGTGGTAGTGTTAGGAGTGCCTTGCGAGGGCCCGGGCTGTTACACTAAGTACCTTGGTTACTCTTTTGGTTGTGGATGATTAAGTTCACCATACCAATATTATGTATATTATTATTAATATTACTATACTAATATTTTAATTTCCTTCTTGCACCTTTATCTCCTTTATTTTTATTATGATTTATATTGCTTTAACATCCATTATCATGTTTATATTCTTGTTACTATTATTGTGTTGATTTTTTTTGTCCATTTGTACACAGAAATATAAATAAAGGATTAAACCTCTAAAAAACTTGTGATCTTGATCTTGAACTATTGGTTACTATCCTTTGCATTAGAATTTGAGTTTTGGACTTAGATTATAGTATACCTTCCATTTGCTTTGATCTTCATGAAGATGGTAGTTTTGCCTTTATTTGGCCATTTGCTAGCTTATAAGGATGGAACTCTTATGATCATAAATTGGAAGCATCATAAAGTTTGGTTAGATCTTTCCTCCTTTATCTCTTTTATTTTCCTCTTAGGATAGTCTATTCATCTCCTCCCCTTCTTAAATTATTAAAACGTCCCCCTCTTTTCAAAAACTTCTTTGTTTTTAAACTTAAAACCGTTTTCATAATCAAACCTTGACTTAGGTCAAGTGATTTTTACCTTTTATTTTATTTTCTTAATAAATGTTAAACCATATAAGTACATTAAAATATTTTTCAAAAGACAATAAAAAATACAATGCACTTTTCCTTTTAACCTTTTCTTTGCATATTTAGATATGATTCATTCTTTCTAGCCGAATTATTCGATTAAGAATGATGACTTATCTTTACATTTTAAAATCAATCCAACACACTAATTTTTCACTATTTTTACCACGAACTACGAGGTTTTGATCTCGCATTGCACTTTGTGGGTATGTATGCATGAGGTGGTAAACTACTCCAAACACAAAAACATTAAAAATCAATTCTTTTCCCATCTCTCCACTCTCTTTTTACAAACATTTTCAAACCAAAAGCAATAAATTTTTCAAAAGGGTTCCCGTGGAGTACCGTAGACATTTTGGGTGCGTAAAACCTTCCCATTTTATAACACATCCTTTACCTGGTTCTTTGTTTGTTTCTTTAGCTTTTTGCTTTTAGATTCATTTGGATTTATTCGCTCTTTTTTCCTTTTCCATTTGGAATAAAATAAAAGCATGGTGTTGACTCTGTTTACTTTGAGTTAAGTTAATTAATAGCTTACACTCATGATTTTACTATTACACTACCGAGAACAATTCCTTAATGCCTCCTCCTTTTCTCAATTAATTAACCAATTGTTTGCTAATGCGCAGGAAAAGATCAAGAAAGGTACGTATACTCACATCAAAGAGATTCAAGCCTTCTAGACGTACTTTGAAACTGTCTATCAACCAGATGATGTTAGTCGAATTTTCAATGAGTCTGCTGTCACTTTTAAGGAGATTTTTTTTTTTACAGAAAATGGAGAAATTTAAAATCCCTTCAAACATTGCTCCCGAGAGACATTATGAAATAACTTTCAAACTTTTTCCTCCAAAAGTTCCTCAACTGCCTATTGTTGAGTTTGTAGTGGCTCTTGCCCTTCCATTTCCAGACTGGTTTGTCTGTAGGGATTCTATCAAAACATCCTTCGACAACAGTCTTAGCCCAAAGTCTAAAGGGTAGTTATGATTAATCAAACGTTGGACAGTTTCAAACGACACCTTCATATAGGGATCGAAGATGTTCACATCGAATTTGAAATATATGAAGGTTTGGGGCCTTCGATTTAGTAATATTTATACAACCACTTCCTTACTAATCTTGTAGTTGTGCTTGACTTTCATTAGTGCCCAAGAAAACTAGCTCGTCGAAGAGCACAATTATGAAAACCAACCCAGAGGCTGAAGGAACAAAGGTATATCCATACATTTACCTAGTTTTCTTTGGATGATTTTCTTTCTAACCTTTGCATAACTTTCTCATACTGATCGAAATCCTCCTCCAACTCCAACAAGAAAAACAAGGAAGGGTGCTCAACTAGCCATCCATGTGGATGACGATGAGGACCTATCTCTCCTGAAGAGGGTAAACTTGCAAAAAAGAAAAGGAAACTTGTCAAATTTTCCGATACTGCTGGCCAATCTTCCTCGAAGGTGGCCAAAGTTTTGGAAACGACACCCTCCCCTAGTGGTGTCGAAAAGAAAACTCCTAGGGCCACATTGAATGTGACCACTGACCCTAATGAAAGCAATAACTCAAGTCCTGGTGCTGATGACACTCAGGTAAGTTCATTCTTGAATTATCTTCTACTTAATTTTTTGGTTGATTGATTGTTGGCTTAATCAATTGATTTATTGTTTCAGGCCAATGTTGGTGGCTCTATTCCATCATAACCAACAACTACTACTCCAACTGTTCTTCTGAACAACAGAGGTGGACCTACTTATCACCCTACATCTGATCTTGGTTCTGGGTAAAGTTCTCTGAGTGAGATTAACAACCCTGATTTTGTAACAATTCATTCTTCTCAAGTGGTGCATCAAGGCTCCCCTACTAAGACTGCCACTGAACAGTCCCACACAGCTGGGTCTGATCATGGGCAGGACACTCACTAAAATAAGCAAGACCCCATAATCTTGGAACCTACCCCCACGGAGCAAGAACAAAATTTGCATGAGGAGGAGAATTCTCCTAATGTTAGTCCACATACCACTCTTGTCAATCAACTTCTGGTATATTTTATAGATGATACAAGTAGCCCTCAGCTTCAGCCTAAGCTTTTAGGTGATAAAGAGGGTGATATTAAATATGAAGAGGAAGAAGAAGAAGAGGAAAGTGGAGTTGAAAAGGACAAACAAAGTCCTCTTAGGAATGTTGAAATCGAACATGCTAAGGACTTCACTCCCTCAAAAACTGATATGATTCCAACTTCAGCAGCAACAACGACTAAGGCTCAAATGGATGACTTTAGAGCAGCTAACCCCAGGGAATACATCATATTAGTGTTGGAGAAGAGAGGAAGATCTTCAGAGAAAGATATGAGTGGTTCTACCCCTTCTGAGGCTCCAACCTCAGACGATTTTGTTGGCCCAATCCTCCAAACCATCAAGAAAAAATTCTTTAAGGGCAACATTCTCAAGATCTTGGACTCATATCGAACTGCTCACCTCTTCTTGAAAGATACCCTTTAGAAGTTTGACCTCTCGCCCCTTGCACTAACAACCTCTAACTTCCTCCTGGAACTATCATCGGTGGTAAACCAACTGACTGAAGACCTTAAAAAGCTCCCCCAAGTTCAGAATACCATTGAGAAAACCTGTGGACTTAAGGCTTCAGCTTGGTCGAATGCAACTGAGTTCAGGTCTATTAAGGAGAAGTTGGAGAAGGCTAAGTGTCATACCCTAATTTATGATCCGATTCAGATGGAAGTTTGACCAAATCTTGGTCAAACTATAAGGAGATTGTTTCAACTGCAAATTATGTGTGTCGGTGGTTATTTCTCAGGCAGTGTGTATTCAATGTTAAGTTGTGTTGTGTGCGAAAATTCTCTGGTTTATTGAGTTGTGATTCATGAGAAGTTTGGTTCAGATTATCTTAATTGAGTGATCATCAGTTCATCAGTGGTTCATCTGTGGATTTATTTTCCAGAGATAAGTTCAGATATATTTGAGAAGATTCAGAAAATTAAAGGTGGATGGTTGCGGTTTCAGTGGCGATTTGTTCAGTGGCTTGTGGTTGGTTTCTGTCGCTCCCGATAAATGGGAATAGCCCAAATAAAGGAACAGACGCGAACGGTCGGCGAGAGGAGAATGTGAGAGCACACAGGAGTGAACTCACGGGGAATGAATAGAGTCGCCAGCTAGGCATTTTTATCCCGAAGGAAAGGTAATGCTGCATAAACCTAGAAAGATATGGATAAGACGGTTGCGAACCAGAGAGACTGAGAAAGGGGGTTGGTTACAACCTGGGAAGGTATTAGCACCCAGATTGTCCGTCGTACTCGACGGGATCCACGCTTAAAAGATTTGTGTTTTAAAGGGGTAGTGTCAGTGCAATTTGTGCATAAAATAGCTGGAAAAGGATGTACAGGTGTCAGTGTAAAAGAGAGTGAAGTGTATAAATGAAGTGTCAGTGTAAGAAGTGAATGGAACGCTCAAGATCATGAGGCTTAAAGAATAAATCTAGAAAGAGGGGGAATATACAGAGACTTTTGTTCGATAACTGTTAAGTTATGCCTACGTATCCTCTCGTGCAATGAGGAAGTCAGAACACCGTAGTTCGACCCAAAGAGACTGAAATATGAATTGACTTGTGAACTGCTTACTCGCCTATGCTCAAGTGTATGACCTGTCTGGCTCAGGTGCAAACTGTCTTGCATTAGACGGAAGAAGCTCGTTTATGAGTGAATGAGATGAGAAAAGAATCCCGAAGGAGACGATTATTGTTTGTTTTAGGGTTTTCAGTCTTTTATTGCTTTTGGAGATTTGTCATAAGTTAATGAGCTTAAGCCTAAACCAATGGGTTAATAAACTCATCACATCTTCCCTCTGATTAGGGGTAATGAGAATACCTTAAGTGTGAAGTCAGCTTCTCACACTTAATCACCTTTGGTGTAGGATTAAGATCATTAACCTACTTGTGATTATTTAGATGTTTTTGGTGTTTTTGTTTAGTGTTAAGTAATGATATTAAGCCATAATCAATGGGATTAAACAGACTCATTACACCATCATAATAGAAGGATAATAGATGAGAATGTTTAAGCTGAGGAAAACTCCCCAACTTAATCCATGATTAGGGATTAAACTCATGACAAAACAGAGCCTTTATTAAGTGGATTTTAATTAATGGTATGATGATGAAGTGATTTTTAGGGTTTGTAAGACAACTTGAGGGGGACTTGTCCATTAACACTAGGGTTAGTCCTTCTTATCCAATTAAGGAAGAATTAGAACCCTAATGCAAGGCCCAAGTTACAAGTTTGATGTCTTGATGGTTATTAAGTGAATTGATTAAGAGATTTAAACACATTAAGGGTTTAAAACTTAGGATTAAAGTTATACACTCCATCCTAATAGAAGGATGCAGGCATAAGCTTAATCACAAAGCCTTAAAGCCTTTAGGGTTTAGTCTCTGATTGTGAGATGAGAAGAGAAGACTCAAAGAGACACAAAGGTAAAACTAAGTGGGGAGACTAATCAAAAACCCTAATCATTGTCATGCTTGGTTGTTCCTAAGGTTTGTGAGGGTTAAGAAAGAAATCTTCAATGGAACCACCAGGAAGCAGATGAAAGGATCAGGAGAAGCAAAGTAACTTGCTTCATTCAAGAAGTCAAGTCACTTGAGGAAAGAAAGTAAGAAGAAAAAGAATGAGCAAGCTCAATCTCAAACACATATCAAAATGCAGCATGGATGCAAGAGAGAGATGAAAAGAAATTGTGAGAAGTGAAGGCAAATTCACTTCTCAAAGTTGCTTACCACCTGAAAGGTTAGTGAAAGAAATGCAATGCAATGCAAGATGAGGTGAAATGGCATGATGAGAAACAAAACCAGAAGCATATATGGGATGATAATGATGCTATGAGATGATGCAAACATGAGACAACACATGGGGATGATCATACAAGCTCAAGGATGCAAATGAAGCAAGTTAAGACACAAGAACATACATGAAAAGTTATGACATGCAAATGGCATACAACATGGCAAATGCAAGATGAAATGATCAAACATGCTTTCAATATGTCTTAAGATGTCAAGTGAATCAAATGGATGCATAAAAGGCTATGGCAAGTCATGTTGTGCAAGCAAATGTAAGATGGGTGCATATGGAAGCCCAAATTAGGGTTTATGATCAATGCATCAAACACCAATCAAAATCAGAAGCAAACATCAATGTAAAAATTTGAAATTTCACTCAAAGTACCCCTAATCCTATACTAACTCACTGCCCAAAGGAGAAGTTCCAACTCCTAACCTAATTCAAGTTATGATTTTCCTAAGTTTTCTAGGGTTTTAGGGTTTCTTAACAAGAAAAATGTCAAACAAATGGAAAATGAAAGATCAAATCATGCCCATTTAATCTCACAAACTACATGATATGCTAAACACAATGCAAAAAGAATCAAAGTCCAACTCTTTAGGGTTAGGCAGAAATGATTTTTGGAAGTTTGGATCAAAATAATGCATCAAAATGATTTTAATTCCATGAAAAATTCTCAAAATGCATCAAGATCAAAAAAGAAATTTGGTTTGAGGGTTGGACAATGTTTCTAAATGTTTTTAAATGTTTCATGATTTTTTTGGTGATTTTTAAATACCTAAAAGTATTTTTAATTAATTAATTCTCATTAATTAATTAAAAAGAAACTTTTAAATATTTAAAAATACTTTTTTAATGCTAAAAATAAAAATAAAAATATTTTTGTATTCTGAAATTAAATAATAACTTGTATAAAAAATTTCAGAATTTTTGAAAAGGTTTTACTATTTTAAATAAAATATAGAAAACAAATGAATTAATATGAAAATAAAATGAATTTAAAGCTGAAAAAAGAAAAGTCAAAAGATCCAAGGGCCCTCATTTAAACCTGTTGCGCGCGCGTTTGACTTGGCGCCAGATCCCACGGCTGGAATTCAAACTCACTAACCCTAATTAATTAGCCCTAATCCAGCCGTTAATGACCCTCAGGTGACCGGAACAGTGTTCCGGTCATCTTCTCCGATCACTCCAAACTTCAAACTCTCTCTAAACGCATCTAAAACGAAATCTAATTAAACAGAAATGATCCCCACCTCAAAACGAATTAAAACCCCCATTCAAAACACATTTATCATTCCTAAACTGGCTGAATCGAATCAAACAAATCCTAGGGCAAAAAGTTTCAGGAACAGATTAAACTCTCATCTCTCCACCATTTTCAAAACCAAAGACATATTCATGATCAGGGAAGCATGTAGAAGCTATTAAGAACTTAAAAATTCATTTCTGGAAAAAAAAGTTCTTGAGCTACCTGAGTTTTGAAGCTTTCAGTTCACATCTTTCTGGCCTCTCCTCTTTGTGCAATCCACTCCCTTTGGTCCCTTGATGTTGTCTGGATGCTTAAAAGGAGTTTGTGTTGGATGGTTTGAGAGTTTGAACAGGTTCTGCTCAAGCTCAGGTGAGAATCGTGTTTTGGATTCAGGCAGTTTAAGGCAAGGGTGAGGGGTGCTTTGTGATCAGGATGATGAGTTGAGAAGGTCTGTGAAGTTTGTTTAAGTGTTTGTGGCTTGTATGAAGAGTTTCGAATGCTTTTGCTCTAAGGATGGAAAACGAGAAAGTGTTGTTCTTGCTGGTTTCAGGCTTGTGTGTTGTGATGTTTAGCTTGCATTTGGTTTGTATAAACTAATCCTATTGGTCAGATGACATGACATGTCCTTTTGTGATAGGTATGGTAGCTTTTGCCAAAATGTCAACTTCTTGTAAGAGAGGCATGGGTCATGTTCCAGCCAAGTACAAAGGATGTGGGATGCGCAGCAAGGTGAGGGAGAAAGGCTAGGATTGGTCAGCAGGCTAGGCAACAAGTGGATGAGAAGTTATCATTGGTTTTGCAACTTGCTTGCTTTTAGTTCTCATGAAAAGATCTTGCCTCACAAGCTATGAAACATGTGATCCCTTTGGTTCAATCTGAACTTTAAGACTTGTGTGATGCTTGTGTAATGGTTTGACATCAATTAGAAGTCACAAATTGCCTTGGTACAAGATTTTGCAAATTTCTCATTTGGTGCATAATTTGAAATTTAGTGATTTTTGCCAACTTTGATGCACCATAACTTTTGATCCAAAATGAGTTAGGTCATGTTCTTGTACTTTTTGAAAAGGGAAAGATCTATTCTACAACTTTCATGACCAAAGTTTTTCCATTTGAAGCATTTTTGGATCAAAAAGTAAGGTTTGAAAAGTTGTCTAAAATGTCACATTCCTTAAAAGTCAAACTTGCCCCAAAAAGTCAACTTTGCAAAAACTTGTAATTCTTGAATTTTGTGAACTTCTAACTTCTTCCATGATCAAATAAAGATCATATACACTCAAAATGATGAAGATCACCCCTTGGTTGGGTCATTGGGGGCCTCAGATGCCCTGGTTTTGCACTGCATTGCTTGAAAAGTCAACTCTTGATCAGATGACTTCCCCATGGAATTTCTTCATGAAAATTGATATGCATACTCCCTATACCATATAGAGACCAATAGAAACAAGAATGACCAAAAAATTTGGAGTTATGGCCTCTGAAACCAAAACCCTAATTCTAGGTCATCTGTGTAGTCAAGCCTGGCTCTGCTTCCATACCAATCCCAGTTCTTATGATTCTTTGGCATTCTTGACTTTGAGAGGATATAATATGATACTTGAACACACATGGACCCCTTTGAAGTGATTGATGGCCTTTGGAGTGGCTCAAGAAGCTCTTGGATTGCTCAGATCACAAACCCTAGATGCAGATGACTTTGAATTTATGCAGTGAATCAAAAATGTGGTATGAGATGCTATGATTGAGTTTGTGCATATGAGAATGATCACAAGCCATGGTGTGAATGGGTGAGGGCAAATTTGGGGTGTTTACAGCTGCCCCTATTCAACCATGAGCTAGCTGTGCAGGATGTAAGCGACGGCTTAACAGGCAAACTAGATAACTTGTGGTTGGATACCCAAGACAGTCAAAAATTTGCACTCACAGAATGAAGAAGAAAAGGGATATAGAAAAATAAAGAAAATAAAGTATATTGTAAAGTGTGGGCGACGGAGGACGATCGTCGAGCAGAGGACGACTGCTGGGTAAAGAGCAATGACGGGGATGGCCGACATGCTGGGGATAGAAGGTATTATGATGGGGACGGCCATCAAGTAAAGCTGTAAGATTCTCTGGGAATTAATGAAACATGACGGGGACGGCCATCAAGTTCATAAAGCAAAGTAACCAACGATGGGGACGGCCATCGGGCTAAAAAGGAAAGGGACCACGACGGGGACGGCCATCGGGTTAAAGAATAAATGAAATAAACAGATGATGAGGTACGGTCATCAAAGGTGAAGGACGATCACCTAGCAGGGGACGGCTGCTCTGTAAGGGTTATGATGAGGAACGGTCATCTAAGGTGGAGGACGACCACCTGGCAGGGTACGGCTGCCGAAAATATCGCGACGTAGGATGAGTGCCGGATAAAAAGTCAACGATGGGGACGGCCATCGGATGAGCATGATGGAGGACGACCATCAAGAGGTGGAGGACGACCACCTAGCAGGGGACGGCTGCTCTCAAGGTTTATCGTGACATAGGACGAATGCCAGATAACCAAAATCAACAATGGGGACGGCCATTGGATAAAAATGATGAAGGACGATCATCAAGAGGTGAAGGACGATCACCTAGCAGGGAACGACTGCTAAATATCACGACATAGGACGAATGTCGGATAAAAGGTCAACGATGGGGACGGCCATCGGATGAGCATGACGGAGGACGACCATCAAGAGGTGGAGGACGACCACCTAGCAGGGTACGGCTGCTCTCAAAGTTTATCATGACATAGGACGAATGTCAGATAAAAAGAAAATTGCTTTGTTGGTGATCTACTGGGGAAAAGTAAACATGGACGAGTGTTTATATCCAAGAAACAAAAGGTATAAATGTTTAGATGTTGTGTATAGATTAGAGATGCGGACGAGCATCCTTAAGACTATGATACGGACGAGTATCAGGTAGAAACAAATACTGACATGTGTTCAGAGATGATGATACAGACGAGTATCAACTGGTTAACAGAGAACACGGACGAGTGTTGAATCTGAAAGGATTCTTCTGGGGAATAGTAGATACAGACGAGTGTCTATATTCAAGAAGACGTAAGTGTTTGACACAGTGTATGGATTTAAAGATGCGGACGAGCATCCTTAAGACTATGATACGAACGAGTATCATGCAGAAACAAATGCTAGACACATGTTCTGAGATGATGGTACGGACGAATACCAACTGGTTAACAAAGAACAAGGACATTGTTGAATCTGCGGGGATATAACTGGTGTATACAAAATACGGACGAGTATCTGTATAAGTATGAGCAGTATGAGTGGTGTATAGATGAATGTTTAACTTGCTGGGAGAGTGACACGGACGAGTGTCAAAAGGGAGAAGAGTGTAGTATAAACAAATATCTGGTATACAAAGTGTTTTAGGTTACTGTTCTGGGAAAAGTGACATGGACGGATGTCAAGAAAGTCATAAATGCAAGTATCTGTGGGTGCAAAGGGGATATCTTTGGCTTTCTGCTGGGGATATGACATGGACGGGTGCCAAAGGGAGTATATACTGGTGAATGTGAGGCAACTGCTTTTGCTGGGGAATCCGGGAGGGATTCTGTATTTGTTGATGAGTTGATAATATTCACAAGTGTTTGATTCAAATCATGACTTATGATTATGTTATATGTTTGATTTTTGCCGTAATGCTCCGTACTTGAGACGGAATGCTACGCTTTATTTGGTGAATATGATGCGAATGCTATGATTATACAAAGATACCAAACCGGGATTCGGATCCCCTTGCCGCGAAGATCTCTGGTCGATCTGTCTGAAGTGATCATCCCAGCTGGGGATGAGATCATTGGTAGATCCGGTGAGATGATTCTGCTTGGGGAGATAAGTCACAGATAGACTTATTCTTTGTAAATGAGGGATCCAGCCGGGGTTTGTAGAAGCTTTCGCCACTCTGTTGTGATTCTTTCGGGTATTGCTCTCCTGGATAGAGGCTGAAACTCTGTGGGGGAGATGATTCCCTGGCTTTTGCACTCGGCTGGGGAAGAATGATTGGCAACTCGGCTGGGAAGAAACTACTCGGAATGCTAAGGCTGGGTGAGCGTTGATATGCCAGCTTGCCGGGATGAAGCTTTCATGCCCCATGTTGCGCTTCAGATACCTGCAATCCTGCAAAGACAAGAAACTCACAAGTAATCCTGGGGTATCCCTTACCGGATTCCGTCATAGGAGTTAGACACTTCTGAGGGTAAGTATATTCCCTGTAAGCACGCGCTTTATTTTCTTTTCTTTTAAAGGTAACACCTGTATTCATGCAATCAGTTTTTCTTAAGACATCAGACATTCTTTGCAAACAAAAATGTACAAGACAAAACATGACTGAAAAATCTAATTTTATTAATTCATGTGCCCTGAATTGGCAATATACAGTCAAGGAGACATATCTCCTGAAATGAGGAGATTGTTACAAATTGAGAAACAAAAATGCTGGCAATGTTGACGACGCTTCAAGAAGCTTCCCCTCTTGTTATGACTCGTATGACTTTTGACGTTCTTCTCGTCTTGCTTTCTGAAGAAGGCTGATTCTGAAAGAAGCTTGATCCTTTCGAGGTTTACCAAGTTGCAGGTGATACAGACGAATTCAGAATGCAGTTGTTCGCTTTATTGCAATATTTTGCATGGATTTCCCTTTCGGGTTTTCAATCCATCGGGATACCCATTTTTGCCTGAGCTGTCCAATGCGGCTTTTCAACTCAGCGGGTGTACAATTTTTGTTTATTTCCCTTATTTTTGCCCGAGTCTTTTATTCTGTTTTTGACTCGCCGGGATGCCCTGTTTTTGCCTGGACCTACATTCTGGTTTTATGTCCAGCGGGTCATTTTTTACACGAAGTATTTTTTAACTGCATCTGAATTCACAGGAGACGGGAAATCTTCAGCATCCATGGTGCTGAGCATCAGTGCTCCACCAGAGAAAACTTTCTTTACCACGAATGGTCCTTCATAGTTCGGAGTCCACTTGCCCCTGTGGTCTGTATGAGGAGGGAGGATTCTCTTCAGCACAAGATCTCCTACTTGGTACTCTCGGTGCCTGACTTTTTGATCGAAGGCTCTCTTCATTCTTTTCTGATACAACTGCCCATGACAAATTGCAGCCAATCTTTTTTCTTCAATCAGGCTCAGTTGTTCGTATCGGGATCGAACCCACTCTGCTTCGTTCAGCTTAACATCCATTAGTACCCGTAGGGAGGGTAATTCAACTTCAACAGGTAGGACTGCCTCCATACCATACACAAGCTGATACGGTGTTGCCCCAGTGGATGTTCTGATTGACGTGCGGTACCCATGCAAGGAAAATGGTAGCATCTCATGCCAGTCTTTGTAGGTGACTACCATCTTTTGCACAATCTTCTTGATATTCTTATTAGCCGCCTCAACAGCGCCGTTCATCTTTGGCCTGTAAGGAGAAGAATTGTGGTGTTGGATCTTGAAGTCCCGGCATAGCTCAGCCATCATTTTGTTGTTTAAGTTGGAACCATTATCAGTAATGATTCGCTCGGGAACTCCGTACCGGCAGATGATATCTCTCTTCAGAAATCTGGCCACCACTTGCCTCGTAACGTTTGCATATGAAGCTGCTTCGACCCACTTGGTGAAATAGTCAATGGCGACCAGGATGAATCTGTGGCCATTTGAAGCAGTCGGTTCAATTTTGCCAATCATATCAATGCCCCACATAGCAAAGGGCCAGGGTGAAGACATTATATTCAAAGGATTGGCAGGCACATGCACCTTATCTGCATAGATCTGGCATTTGTGGCATTTTCTGGCATAGGCACAACAGTCTGCATCCATTGTGATCCAGTAATAACCTGATCTTAGCAATTTCTTAGCCATGGCATGCCCTCCCGCATGGGTACCAAAAGACCCTTCATGTACTTCATGCATTAACAGGTCTGCTTCTGTCTTATCAACACATCTGAGGAGTACCATATCAAAGTTTCTCTTGTACAAGGAGCCATCAGTGTTCAGAAAGAAACTACCAGCAAGCCTTCTCAAAGTCTTCTTATCAATGGAAGATGCCCCAGGTGGGTATGCTTGATCCTCCAAGAAGCACTTAATGTCATGAAACCAAGGCTTATCATCTTTGACAATATCTGCTGCAAATACATATGCTGGTCTATCAAGTCTGGACACTGAAATCTGAGGTACAAAGTTGGAAGCTTGAACTTTGATCATTGACGAAATGGTAGCCAAAGAATCTGCAAACTGATTCTCGTCCCTAGGGATATACTCAAGCTTGACCGTTGTGAAGAAAGTCAATAACCTCCTTGTATAATCCCTGTAAGGTATCAGATGATCCTGGTGTGTGTACCATTTGCCATTGGTTTGATTAACTACCAGAGCTGAATCTCCGAACACAGTCAACGTCTTGATCCTGAGATCAATAGCTTCCTCCAGACCCATAATACAAGCTTCGTATTCAGCTCCGTTGTTAGTGCAGTTGAAGGTGAGCTTTGCCGAGAAAGGAATGTGAACTCCCTTAGGTGTAATGAGTACTGCACCAACACCACGACCATTCATATTAACAACCCCATCAAACATCATAGTCCATTCTTCCTCCGGGTCAGGCCCTTCAGTGTGAATAGGCTCTTCATGATCTTTCACTTTTATGAACATGATGTCTTCATCGGGGAAGTCAAATCTCATAGGCTGGTAGTCATCAATAGGTTGCTCAGCAAGATATTCAGATAGTACACTGCCCTTGATGGCTTTCTGAGAGGTGTACTGGATGTCATATTCTGTGAGAATCATTTGCCATCTTGCAACCCGTCCGGTAAGAGCTGGCTTCTCAAAAATGTACTTAACTGGGTCCATCTTTGAGATTAATAAGGTAGTGTGGGTCAACATATACTGTCTCAGTCGGCGAGCAGCCCACGCTAAAGCACAACAAGTTTTCTCGAGCAGTGAATAACGTTGTTCACAGTCGGTAAACTTTTTGCTCAGGTAGTATATTGCATACTCTTTTCGACCAGACTCGTCATGCTGGCCCAGCACACACCCCATTGACTCTTCTAATACTGTCAAATACATTATCAGAGGTCTCCCTTCAACTGGAGGCATAAGGATTGGTGGCTCTTGCAGGTATTCTTTGATCTTGTCAAAAGCCTTCTGGCAGTCTTCGTTCCACCTAACCGTCTGTTCTTTTCTTAACAGCTTGAACAAGGGTTCACAGGTTGCAGTAAGGTGAGATATGAACCTTGAGATGTAGTTCAATCTACCTAGAAACCCTCGAACTTCTTTCTCAGTTTTCGGTGCAGGCATTTCTTGAATGGCATTGACTTTATCAGGATCTACCTCAATCCCTCTTTCACTTACAATAAAGCCCAGCAGCTTACCGGATCGCACCCCGAATGTGCATTTGTTGGGGTTCAGCTTCAATTGGTACTTCCTCAGACGCTTGAATAGCTTCAGCAGATTTACCAAGTGGTCTTCTTCAGTAAAGGACTTGGCAATCATGTCATCCACATAACACTCGATTTCTTTATGGATCATATCGTGGAATAATGTTACCATAGCCCGTTGATATGTTGCACCAACATTTTTCAATCCGAATGGCATCACCTTGTAACAGAACGTGCCCCAGGGGGTGATGAAGGTTGTCTTCTCCATGTCTTCAGGTGACATCTTAATCTGATTGTATCCTGAAAATCCGTCCATGAAGGAGAATACCGAGAACTGAGCCGTATTATCAACCAATATATCAATGTGAGGTAATGGGAAATCATCTTTCGGGCTAGCTCTGTTCAGGTCCCGGTAGTCAACACACATCCTTACCTTGCCATCTTTCTTAGGAACGGGTACTATATTAGCAACCCACGGCGGATAGCTAGTTACAGCAAGGAACCCGATGTCCCACTGCTTTTGTACCTCTTCTTTGATCTTCATTGCCATGTCTGGGCGAGTACGACGCAACTTCTGTTTAACCGGTGGGCATTCTTCTATTAAAGGCAACTTGTGCATAACAATATCGGTGTCCAACCCTGGCATATCTTGATAAGACCAAGCAAACACATCCACATACTCTTGAAGCAGGTCAATCAGCTGTTTCTTCACTGAGTCTTGTAAGCAGGCCCCGATTTTAACCTCTTTCACATCTTCATCTGTACCAAGATTAATTGTTTCGACCTCCTCCTGATGAGGAGTGATAACCTTCTCCTCTTGTCTCAACAACCTGGCTAGCTCTTCAGGAAGCTCGTAATCTTCTCCAACCCCTTCATCAGCTTGATTGATCGGATTGTCAGAGTCATACGAAGTCATAGCCGTGCTGTTGTCGGTGCTGTCTGGAAGGCACTCTCTGCAAGGGTTCAGTTTGTTCATTTTAGTGATTGATTTTAATCTTGTTTAGAAAAGTGAAATAAAGTTGTCATTTTGAAAACATTGCCATTTATTTTTTGTACAAAAAGAAAAATGGAAAAACAGCGAGCGGAAAGGAAAAAAAAGACTCGTTTGCAAAAGATGTCTGATATTTCATTGATTAATCTTGTTGCACAAAAATTACAGATGGCCCGATTACAAAATGAGTCTTGTCATCTTGGGCAAGACGCAAGACTTGATGCATGCTTAAAACATACAGGAAATAATAATTACTCTGCAGGAGTAACTCTTATAATTTCCTGGGAAGACCAGTTTGAGATACTGCTCCCCGGGACCTTTGGACGAATCCAGCTTTCCAGGTTGCGTTCATCCTCCGACTCATCTTCCAAGTTGTTGACAGCATCGGGGGTAAGCATCCCCCCACTAACAAAGTTGGGCTTCTTGGCGGCCTCTGCGCGATCTTCTTGAGTTGGTTTGTAACCCAACCCAAATCTATCTTCTTTCTTCTCCACAGGCAACAGTTTGCCCCAGCCTTGAGCATTTCCTTCTTCCACCACCTTCCGGGCTTGCTGGTAGGATGTCATGGAAGTCCCAAGTACAGCAGAGGTTTCATTAATATTCAGGGCCTCAAACCCTTGACTCATTGTCTCGTGGATCTCCCCGTCCATCTCAATATATTTGTAAGTAGCCAGATGGCTGACGAAAATATCCTCCTCTCCACAAATAGTAACGACTTGGCCTTCCCACTCAAATTTTAACTTCTGGTGAAGGGTAGACGTAACTGCGCCAGCGACATGAATCCATGGTCTACCCAACAAACAACTGTAGGCCGGCTGAATGTCCATCACGTAGAAGGTCGTTTTGAAAGTTTGTGGGCCAATCGTTACAGGCAACTCAATTTCTCCCAGAACCGATCTCTTAGAGCCGTCAAAGGCCCTCACTACCAAGTTACTGGGTCGTAATGCCAATCCTTCATATTCCAACTTCACAAGGGCTTTTTTAGGCAAGACATTGAGGGATGATCCTGTGTCTACCAGTACATGGGAAAGGACTGCACCTTTACATTCCATGGTAATGTGCAAAGCCTTGTTGTGATTGCGGCCTTCCGTAGTCAAATCAGTGTTGGTGAACCCTAGTCCATTACTAGCATTAACATTTCCAACCACAGCTTCCAACTGATTGACGGTAATCTCTTCTGGCACATAAGCTGCGTGCAAGACTTTTAGTAGTGCGTTCCGATGAGCCTCGGAGCACATAAGCAATGATAGAATGGAGATCTTGGAAGGTGTCTGGTGAAGCTGGTCCACTATTTTGTAATCACTTTTCTTGATGATTCTCATGAATTCATCAACTTCTTGATCAAAAGGTGTTTTTAAAGCTTCTCTAACAACCTGTTCCTCTTGCGCCATATTCTTCCCTTTTGCCTTGGCAGCAGCTTCTGCTTCGGCAGTGGGTCTTTGAATTTGCAGGGCAAAGAGACGTCCGCTTCGAGTGAAGCCTCCGCCTCCTCCCACATTGTCTATTTGTGGTGCAGAAATTGATGATTCAAAAGTGATCTTTTGTCCTTCGCAGTATAAATCAGAGCCGTAGTGCCAAGGGATGGCATTACTGCTTTCATAAGGTACTGGCCCAGGCACTGTGACAGTGACTGGACTGATGGCAGCTGCGGAAGGAACCGTGATAGTCTGTGGATCATAATATATCGTGACCGGTGTTCTGATAGGAGTAGCACTTTGTGAGTTGTAGGCAGAATCATTTTCAGGATCATAATAAATCGTAACTGTTGAGACATCTTCATGGTTGGCTGCTGATGTTGTAGGAGACATTGTTGGAAGGATGGGTGTTGTTGTTGTAGGAGACTCAAAATGAAGTGGTGCTGAAGTTGTAGAAGGAATGTTCGTTGACATTTGGTCAGTTGAAATGACAGATGAAACACTTGTTGATGAAGCTGAAGAGTTGTCTGGAACAATGGTTGTTGCAGTTGTAGTAGACTCTGGAATTGTTGTTAATGAGATTGTTGGGTTGGTAGGTACTGATGTGGTGATCTGGAGCAGGCCACTCTGAATGAGGCCATCTATGCCATCTCTCAGGTTATCACAACCATTCACTGAAATGTTGCAATAAGCACACCCTAACTCACATCCTGGGAACATTTGACATTCCAAGAGTTGAGCTTTGATCTCCACCAAGGGTGTCCGAATCTGACCCACACTGGTTATCAAGTAAGATGGTTTGTCTTCTTCAATAGCATTGATTCGGGGACCACCATGGTGTGGCATAGGGTTCTTGTTGACATTTGGCGGTGGTGCAAAGTTTAAAGCCTTGGAATCCACTAAATCATGCACCTTCATGTGCAAAGCTCTGCACTTTTCCGTACTATGACCAGGTGCATTTGAGTGAAAGGCACATCTGGCGCTGGCGTCGTAATTTTTGGGCAGACTGTTAGGATCCGGAGGTGCCAACGTCCTTAGCTCAACTAGGTTGAGTTTCAAGAGTTGTGGCAGTAATGTGGCATAGGGCATAGGGATCGGATCGATCACCCTACTGGCCTGAGAGAGCCTCTGTTGGAATGGTCTCTGCTGATTATTGTTGTTGGTGTTGCTGTTGTTGTAATTTCTTTGAGGAGGAAACTGAGCTTGTTGCTGGTAATTTTGTTGCTGAGGTTGATAAGCTGGTTGAGGATGAATTGGAGCGGGAATGGTGACCGCTGCCACAGACCTATGAACATATTGGGGCCTGCCCCTGTTGGTGTGGATAGCATTGGTTTCACCAGTTCTTCTCGGGCCTGCAAAAGGCTTTCTTGTGTTACTGGATGAGCTTGCACAGTTGTCTGAGATCTTTCCCATCTTCAGTAGGCTTTCAATTCTCACCCCGGCTATGACTACATTTGCAAAGCTGGTAGACGAGAAGGCAGCTAGCCTATCAATGTAAGTCCCCTGGAGGGTGTTCATGAACATATCAGCCATCTCCCTCTCTGACATGGGTGGCTGGACAGCAGCAGCAAGCTGTCTCCACCTTTGAGCGTATTCACGGAAGCTTTCCCTGGATGATTGAGACATCCCCATTAGGAGGGTCCTGTTGGGGGCCATATCCAGGTTGTACTGATACTGTCTGATAAAGGCTTCTGCCAGGTCCTTCCAGCATCTAATGGTTGCTCTTGTCAAGTGGGAGTACCATTCCTTCGATGCTCCAGTTAAGCTATCCTCGAAATAAAACATCCATAGCTTTTCGTCCATGGTATAGGCCTTCAGCCTCCCCAGAAAAGATTGTAAATGGGTCCGGGGACAGGAAGTCCCGTTATACTTCTCAAAGCATGGTGGTTTAAATTTGTGGGGAATCCTGACCCCGTCCACTAGACCCATGTCCATAACATCAAATCCCAAAGAATTCTGGGACTCCAAAGACCTTAGTTTCTCAGCAATCTCTTCTAGCCTTCTGTCATAGGCTTCCTCCCCAGCTCCCATCACTGTGAACTGATCTTCCTGGGGGTCTTCTTGCAGCACTCTACCTGCTGTGGCAGTCCCTTGCACATTGACAGGGATGTTGATCTCTGGATGCTGGTGGGGTCCAAAGACTGGGGGATTGACATGAGGTTGGACTCTTTCATTGTTGCTTGTCCCAGCAGTCCCTGGATGATGGTCTTCCTAGTTTCTCCCCTCTACTAGTGCTCTTAACCTCTCCTGGCTTTGAGCCATATTGTTCATCACCTCCATAAATTGTGTCATCTGATTCCTCATTTCCAACCTCTCGTTGGTCATTTGATTCCTGACCTCTGTAAGGTCCTGCTGCATTTGATCCATCTGTATGCCCGGAAGATTGTTGCGGGTGGGGTATCTGTGTGGACGGTTGAGTGGAAACCCTCGACGTCGAGCAATAGTTCCTGAGTTTACAACAGAGTTAGTAACAATAAAACAAAACCTACAAAACAAAACAAATGGTTAGTATGCAATGTAGTGTGTCTATTTGTTTCCAAGGTATCCGGCTTGGTACTTGGTTTTGACCTTTCCAGACCCCTGAAGAAGATACTCGTGATGTTGCTTGAAGAATTCAGATGAAACAAACCAACACATTGTAATACCTCAAAATTTGCCCTCTCATTTTCATGCCATTTAGCATATCCTTTCATACATTGCATTGCATTTAGATCACAATTGCATCATAAACATACATGAATATACATCTCCATTTGAGCTTTCACAGGTTGCGACTGACCTTTATTTTTTCATGCGGAACGTGCACAAGAATCTTAGAAGAAACCAGAAGTTCTCGGTTGATTCAAAGGAGTTTAAGCAGAATATCAGTTTTATGGTGCAGTTTGCAAAAGTTGTAACTTATGCTCGGAAACTCATTTTGGCTTGAAACTCAATAGTTTAGACTATTTTGGTATTCTCTACAACTTTTGTGTTCGGCTCGGAGGCCAATTCATCAAGGAAAATTGCGGGATTTATTTGTTTCTGAAATTTCGGTTTCGCCGATTAACTGTGCTAGCGGTATTCAAGAGTTTGTAAATTCTTATTGGGTCAACATGTCTGAGAGATTCATATGCCAAAAGTTCCGTCTTGATATCCTTTCCAACTTTTGGGTTTTGGCCGAGAACTAATTCTTTGAGGAAGATCTCAGAATGTGCGAGTCTTTAGAGTCGACATAGTGAAAAACAGTGCTGAACCGGTGAGTTTTGAACACTAAAAAATTCATAACTCTTGGATCGTTTATCGAATTGATGTCGTTTCGGTGCCTAAAATTCCGTTTAGATGTTATCTTCATTATGTGAATTCAGTTTTGGTTCGGTCCAAGCGGAAGGATCTCGAAAATGCGAATTACCAATAAGGTTCTTTGATGCACTGCATTGTCTGTCAGATTTTGTAAAATTTATAACTCGGTCAATTTTCATCGGATTGCACCCGTTCTTGAAGCGTTGGTTCAAAAATTTTATCCTCTTCAAGTTCAAAGACAAATGTGAGTTTGAACGGTGCTCCAAAGATTATCGTTTTGGTTTATTTCACAAAACTGAAGTGCTGAACCGAAGAAAAAGGCTGAATGTGGTTTCACGAGAAAATTCATATCTCACTCGTCGTTTGTCCGGTTGAGCTTAGATTTTAACACCAGGTCACTGACTCATAGATCTACAACTTTGCTGACAAAGTCGAGTCAAGATTATGCTCCGAAGAGGTTGACCTCGTCACATTTTCGAGTAGCGGACACCAAATAAGCCAAAAAAACAACTTATTCAGTGACGTCTTGCAGCTTAAACGTATCGATTGCACTCGATTTTGATCGTACGACGTTCGTTATTTTTGCATTGCAACCGTGATTCAGAGGCGGACGATGTTGTGGAAGGTTCAGAGTCGAAATTTCTTGCCGAAGATATTGTTATTTTCACTTAAGCCGAAATTCTACCTTTTGCCTTTCATTTTACACTCCACTATATATTCTTTTGACCCACAATTTGTCTCATAACTTCAATCATAATTTACAAACACCAAAAAACTCCCACAAACTCTCTCTAAAGGATCAAAGTTCATTCTCTCAATTCTTTCTCAAGAACACAATAACAACTTCATCAAGAACTCAAGAACACAACAATTCCGATCAAGCTTCCGGTAGCCGAGCCGCCACGAACCACCACCTCCGGTCAACTTCACCACCGTAAGACCACCATCTTCCGCCACCGGCAGCCGCGCGGCCTCTCCTCCTCTCCTCCGTTCATGATCGTGTCTCACTTCCTTCGGATTCGCAATTTCTTCGTCGATTCTTCATTCGATAAGCTTCTTAAACTTTAATTCATGAATAATTGTTGAATTGTTTCTTGAATTGAATTTTGAAGTTGAATTAATCTTGTGGAGATTATGTGCATTGATTCATGATTTGATTATTGATTGATTCTTGATTAATTTATCCTAATAATTGTTGTGGTGCATGATTGAAAAGGCTTGGTAAAGTTGACATAGAATAATCGGTGAATGTTAGGTGTTTGACAAAATTCCTAAGAGAGCTAATTATTATAACTTGATATTGATTGAAGTGCTTGACTTTTAAATTCATGCTTGTTTCAATGTGCAAATTTGAAATAGGATAGGTTGAGGCTTAATTGTTAATGTTATTCATGTGTCGCGTGTCGAGAATATGTTTTGGTCATAACTTCCTAACCGTAGCGCGTTTTTGCGAATGTGAATAGTGTAAATTGACTTTGTTGATTATTCCGGAGCCATTGGTGAACTTTTTAGTCGATTTCGGACAATTTTTTCCGACTATTTCACTACTGCCAGCCGACGAAATCGGCTAAAAAGTACCACTTCCGAGCGGAATTTTCAAAATCCGATTGCATATTTGAATCCGTTGGCACGTTTGCAAGTTACCATGCGATTTTCGTTCAATTCCGAGTCGGTGATTTTTGACGCGTTTTTTCATTTTAAGGCTTTTTAAGTTCGGTTTTGTGCAATTTTGATGCATTGATCTTGTTTTGACTTGTACTTATGTTTGTTGATCATTTTCCATTCATTGCATGTAAACTTATTTGATTTTGGTTTGAATTTGCATGTTGTTTATGTTAGAGCGTAAGTGCTGCCCCGTTTTGAAACGTAAATTTCAATGCATGTCCATGACTCGTATATTCATATTTCACTTGATTTGGAGTTGTGAGGCATAGGTGCAACTTCCGGTTGCACCTCTTTTTGGTTTCTAATGAGTTTGTTGAGTTCATGCAAGGTTCTCGCAAAGATCTTAACGACGGTTGTTTGGTTGGTATTCCACTTTATTTGTGGGATACCTTTGGATTCAAATGATATTTTGTGTCTATGTTTTTGTTTCGATTATGGGGGATCTTCACAAAGCAATTATGGAAGATGAGCATTTATTTTGCTCATGGGAGATTACAAGGCTTGGCTTGAAGTTTTTTTTTGGATTTCTTTTATGTGAAAGAATCGGCACTTCGACCAAGTAAGTAATCTCGATTCTCTACTTTAATGCATCATTTTAGTTGTATGCGACTTAGGATCATATAACTTAAGGTGCATATTGAGCCCTCCCACCTGAGGCATTGGATTTATTTGTGATATATATTGATATGTGTCGATTTCGGAACTTAGGGATTAGGTTACGAACCATTAGGATCGATTCCTTTCACTTCCCCTTAAAATCCACTTTTTTGCCCGTTTCGTCGCAATTATTAAAAATAGTTTTAGGTGGGATAAACTTCTGGAAAAATTCATGAGTGATCCTCATCCTCTTAATTAATTTGTCATATTTTTTGTTTCCAGATTTGGGTGGTTTTAATAATTAATTTGGATTTTAGATCATGAGCTGTCCCAAAAGGGAGTGTTTTGGCATAAGGGACCGAAATCGATTTTTCCCCATAGGTGTGAAACCTATTTTTTGTACATGATTAATCACTGTAATTTGTGACATTTTGATGCCCCTTAGGCATTTTTTTCATAATTTTATATGCCCTTTTTGATCAACTTTGTGGAGTTGTTTTTTTGTGATCATGTTTTGTTACCTTGCTAATCAAGGAATTGTTTTGGCACTTTGGTGCATAATTTTGTAGAATCCTTTTGGACCATGTAAGATAATCAATATATCATTCCAGGGATTTAATTTCATAATTTTTAAAGGCTTTTTGCTATTTTTCCATGTCACCTAGATCCTAGGTTGATTCATGTGTTTATGTGTCGCATAACCTAAATGTTAAGAAGGCATTCATGCCATTTTCTTGAGAGGTTTTTTTGGTAACTTTTAGGAGTTAATTATAGGTCATTTGTGTGTCTTTAATTCCAGTCATAGGTCATTTTTTGAACCATACTCATTTGGTTTGTTTTGGTGCTTTAAAGTGCATACTTATGTGAATTAACTTCAACCTAAACTAGTTTCTCTTCTCCTCTAAATAATAACTTGAATTATGTGGAAATCATTAATGCCTATTCATGCATTCTAATTGCATCTCATACCTTGTATGCTACTGACCCATAATCATTCCATGCATATTCACATGCCATTCATCTTTAGTTTGCATCATGTGCGATCTTATGCGATGTTTGTTCCATTTCATCTCACATCTTCTTCTCATTGCTCCATATGCCTAATCCATTGCATCCATGATTGTATATTCATTCACACATATTCATGAGCATTCACTACTGACTTTGATGTTCATTTCATGTACTAATTCATGCTTGTAAGCCATACGCATTCATACTTCATCCATAAACCCTAACTTGCATTTAGGTGAACTTTTTGTACATAGTTTGACATAGTTTGATTTTGTGAAGTATCCTAGCATACTTAGGGACCTATAGCATGTAGCTACTGACTTTAGAAGTCATGTGACCTTTAGGTACCTTCACCTTTAGACTTAGGTCTTATTTTGAACCCTAGTTCCATTCTAGGATGTTTATGGTACTTAATCGCTTTCATGCTTCGATTTTACTTTCAATATGCATTGTCATGCTAATCTTTGTTTTGTAGGGGGGAAGATTGAGGTAATACTCACTTCATTCCTATCTTTTATGCATTCTAAATGTGTTTTCCTTAGCACTTGGTGCTTGCTTATAGGTTTTCCCTTTCTTTAGAGACAACTTAACTTCCTTAGGAAGTAAGTTAGTTTCTAACTCTCTTTTCTTCCTTTCCTTTTCTTTCTTAGGATTAGAATACCTCATTAACCATAGGATCTCCCTTGTAAATAAATCAATAAAATTAGGGTTGTGTCTTAGTCCCCTTAGTTTGTCCTTTTTGCAACTTGAGTCTTTCTTTCTCATCTCATAAAGAAAAGCAATAAAACACTTAATAAAAATCGAACTTTCTTGTACGACACGAGACTTTGTTGCGGAGTGTTTATATGCGTCCTGTTTCGGGGCGAGGTATAAATATTCACCGCGATGGATAGGTCTTAGTACAAGACCGTTCACAAACAAATTCAAAACACTTCTTTTAAAAGACAAAAACAAATAACAAGCGACTATCCTGCGGGAACTTCTCTTTCTCATCTCATTCACTCACAACGCGAACTCGCGACGACTTGTCACACATGCAAGACGGTAAACGCACTCGTACCAGACGAGTCTGCAACACCTGAGCATAGACATACGCAGTTCCAGTTGTAAAAAACACAAACAAATGGTTCCCGCCTTAGTTAGGCGAACTACGTCGACTCTGATCCTCATTATCCCGATGAGGTACGTAGGCAGCGGGGTAGGGCCCGTTCGAGCACATTCTTTATTTTCCCTACATTTCCCCCTTTCTTTCCATTTTCTTATTTCAGTTATCTTCTCATTTCTCATTTCCATTCCAGTTAGCGGTTTTATTTAGCAGCAGTTATTCTTCTCACCCTTTGAAACAAAACAAGCAAGCGTGGATCCTGTCGGGTACGGCGGACGGTCTGGGGTGCTAATACCTTCCCAGGGCGTAATCGACTCCCGAACCCCGATCTTTGGTTCGCAGGACCTTGTCCTTTCTTTTTTCCTCAGGTTTGTGCAACATTACCTTTCCCATTCTCTCGGGATAAAAATGTCTGGCTGGCGACTCTAACCTTTCCGCGCCACTTTCGCGTTTGTACTAGGATGAAAATCCCGGGAGCGACAGCTGGTGACTCTGCTGGGGATTAACCTGATTCTTTTGGTTTCCCTTGTAGAGTTAATCCTAGCGCATGTTTGGTTTTGTTTCTTTGGGTGTTTTTCTGTTTGTTGCTGTGTGCTTTAGTTTAACTTTACTGTTTTCGTTTACAATTTTACTTTACAGCTTTACTTTACCGCATTTATTTACCGCTTTCAATATTTATTTTCCATGCATCATATTATACTGGACTGTCTGGCTGTGCTGGTTTTCATTTTTTTCTGTGGGATGGGGTTACTGTGAGATGAGCTCGTAACCGGGGCTCGAGTGCACCCTAGGACTTAGAGTGGTTCCACTTTGGCTTCATGGCATCTTGCTATGTTGGTAGTAGTGAGTTCCACACCTTGACTTGCGACCTTCTCGGGAATGTATTGGTTCCGGAATCTTTCTGGGGCAATACGCTACCTTGATAGTTATGTGCAGTCAAGGGACCGATCATTGAGAACCTTAGTGGAAACAACCCTCTCCAGTGATGACAGTGGCAGACCACATTTGTTGGCAAGCCCACTCGCATCCGAGGGCCCACTGGGAACTCGCATAGATGGCCTGGTTCTCTCATAGGAATCCAGTCAAGGCAAACTGTTCGTATGACGATAGTATTGTACCCTTCGGGATGAATGTACTATTGTTTCTCGATTCAGTGCTTGAAGCTGGGGACCGATGAGGGATGCTTGTTTCCTTGGACTCAGCTGGGGCCTCCCTGAGTAGTACATAATGCCAAACCGATTCCCTGATTTGGTCATGAGCCATTTCTCGGAAATGGTGAACGTATTATTGCTATTCGGCTTTGAGAGTCCGTGATGTTGACCCGAGTAGCACACCCGTGAGATTGGGAGGGGTTTACAGGTTTGCAGGAACCCTAAACTTCAACATACCCGCTTTGCCAGTGTTGTTTTATGATAGTATCTGGTGCTATATGGTTCTTTGATTCTGAGATCCGGGATTTCTATTCAGAGAGATTGTTACTGTGATTACCATGGTGACCCTGATATTGTGATTGTTATTATGACTCTCCACAGACACTGGGCTCGTTGTTCAACTTTAACACCATCAGTGACTATTCAATTATGTGATCCAGTTCTACAGTTATTGGGTTCTCAGTTATGGGGTTCTATACAAAGATGGTGCTGCTATTGTGGTTGTATTCAGACACTTGACTCATTGCTCAACACCGACACCAACATCAGATCATTGATCACATGCCTGTTGCATACATGACATCATATCATTCTAGCACACATGTTCAGTTATTTCCGAGGATCACATATCTGAATCATGCCATTGGACTTTTTCTGTATCAAAACTTGAATCAAAACAGATAGATTCCTCAGAAATAATTGAACATGGCATTTGCATACATCCTTGCATTCTTGACAGGTATTCAGAGACAGATTCTTTTCTTGACTTGACTTCTCATCAGAATGGACAACTTGAATCACAATCATCAAAGTATATATTTGAAGCAACTCCGGGCGGAGGTAACCGAAAGGAAGACCCAGCTGAGGACATTCAGGGCAGAAGTATAAGCTTTATTTCAGAATCAGAAACTATTGAAAGAGGAAGTCAACCAGATGAAGACTCAGATGAGTTTGGTTATAGAAATCCTGAATGTGGTGTCAAGGAAATGAAGCTATTTTCATCCCTACTGAGGGGAACTACGCTGCTCTGATTCTCCATTGGTCAATGGAGATACGTAGGCAGGAGATCGTGCAAGATCTTTCTGAGCAACCTTATCTATTAACTTTATCAACCTCTTCCCTCCAGATGTCGTTTGTCAGCATCCAACCTGAGCTTCCCAAGAGAATCCTAGGGGTAGAGAATACGGGTAAAGGCCAAAACAACTTGAGAAGGAGTTTGATCATATTCTGATGACGTACGTGCAACAAGTTTCCTCATTAACGCAAATTCGGAGTGGTTGAGCTAACTGCATCAGGATCGTCTTCGACAAAGCTTCCTTTGGGGTTTCAATGCCAAGTATGATTACCATTCTGGGGCACCTGGCCTTTTAATTGAAGATTGCAAGTCTTTCAGAGGCAAAGGTAAAAACAAGGTCGCGAATTTGATTGAGTAAACATCCAGACTACTGACTGCTGAAAGTCTCCGAGAGCAATAAGTCCAGACGGAGTATAATGACAACCATGATGTGAAGGCTAGATACAAGTATCACTCAGGGGCATTTAGGCATACATTTGACAACTGTGATGTGTTCAAGTACAAGATGCAAAATTTGGCTGACTCAAAGGTCATCATGCCAGAAGGTCTGCTCACATATTGAAATCTCCTCATCAAATTGGCATCCTAGTTTGCAAGGGCATCTTCAGAAGCAATAAGTCCAGACGGAGTCAAGTCTCCTCAATGATGGCAATGTTCAGCTTCTTTACTGCATTTTCATTTGTAGTTTATATTGTTTGTTTAAAAATTTGTATGCATGCATGAAACTTATTTGTTTTTGAATGATAACCATAATAAAATGCACATGTTTCTCTTGAAGTAATCCATTCGTATTCACTCATGATTTTGTGTATGTGCATTGCAATACCAACTGTTGAGCTTAAACTCTATCAGGGAGGATGACGAAATGAAAATGCATGAATCTCTAATTGTTCGCTTTTGAGAAAGACCCTGTTGACGATGTACATGCATTGTTTCAAATCCTAAACACCGGAGATATAAGGGAGATAGACCCTCGCCAACCCATTTGAGCCTTGAAGTAGGAGTTTATTTTCGCATGAAAAAACCCTTGCATTTAACCCAGGGGCAGGGTAGGTGTCAGCTAGTTGGACCGATCGTTCAAATTTCAAAAAGGAGTGCACATCTGAGGATCCATTGCCTTTCGTTGTACCAAATCAAGAGGTCCAATGACCAGAAACCACAATGGTTATACCAATCAAGAGGTCCAAAGACCGGAAACCACAATGGTTATCCCTCAACAACCAAGAAGTGAGACAATCACGATCCTTTCAAATCCATCAAGACTAACAGTGTCACACGATTTGTTCAAAAAAAAAAGAGAATGAAAAAAGAAATGAAAAAGCCCGCTAAGTCGAAACTTGAAAACAAGCGACTTAGGCAAAAATTAGGGCATCCCGCTAGACTTCACAATCAAAGATTCACAAGAATCAGTCCAGGCAAAAGTTAGGGATAAAGAAAAAGAATGAAAAAGTGAAAGACGAAAAGGATTACAATAAAGATCCTTGAACAAGAACAAAGTCGTGTGATACAGACACTAAAGACGAAGGGATGACTGACTCCAAACAACAACCTGAGTGGTGCTTAAACCGTTAGTGTAATTGGTTCCTCAACCATCACGAAACCTTTTTTGAGAAGTGAGCGCTTGTGCCAAGCTAGCTGAACATAGGAATGGAGAACATCACGAAGATGGGTGGGCACAAATAAACTTCGAGCCTATATATTTTATTTTTATAACCGTGAACCAGGCCACGATACAACCCTCAAAAGTCCTAACTGAAAAAAGGTTATTTCAAGAGCGTACTACCACAAGATCGCGTTCCTGACTCCTATGAGTTGTGCTAAAAGATCTGGGTTGGTGTTGCATATGCATGTTTTCTTTTATCAAAAATCAATGTCGTATTTTAACCAGTGATTCACTCATAAAGGTTGGCGACATCTTTTTACAGTAAAACTTCAAGATTAACATGTGTGTTGCATTAGAATTTTCATTCTGAAAATAAACATTTTCTGCTTACATACATTTGTTTGACATCATAAAAATTCACATGCGAAACTTCAGTCCAGAAGCTTAATATGGCCAAGTTGAGAAGTCTGAAACTTCTGAAGGACAATCTGTCGAGGTGCACTTTTCGATAAAACTCCACTGAGTAGGGACTTTCCCAACAATCGTGGTAAGAGCCAGCCAATCCGGGGCAATCAGGACGAGCAATCTCTTCAAATTTTAGCCAAACTGGGGCAATTACTTCGAGATCCAATCTCTCAAAGAACAGTTGATCTGGGTGTTTTCTTCAAAGCACAGTCATTCAGAGGTGATCACTTCAAGACTTGTACCGGGGCAGGCCACCACAAGACGGTAAATCCAAAGCACCTATCCAAAGTTCAAAATACTGGGGCAGAATATTTCACGATGATATGAAGTTTTTTTCATGAATCATCGCGAGGCAAGTTTCTTTCATAGACTATGCAGTCAGGGGCAGATACTTCGAGATCTGACGAATCTCTCCAAGAGTTTGAAGACACTGAGGCATCTCGTATGTCAGTTTTCTATAAAATCCTCTTGAGACATTATCTTTTGACAAATCCTAGCAGGAGGCGAGTTGAAAATTGCAAAGAACCGTTGTTCACTCATGATTAGTCGGCAATCTATCAACCCAGAGGTTGGAAGCAAAGCCATTGTCAGCATAGTACTGCAAGAGTTGTTTCATCTGCGGACTTCATCGATCAAGGTTCCTTAGCAAGTCTCATGGAAGGTTACTTCTTGAGAAGAAGGGTCATCGTCTCTCATCACCAGCATGAGACTCTTTACATCTCTCATTCCCAACATGAGAGGATTTATCTCTTATCCCCAGTAAGTGGCAGCTCGAGCTTTTATCTTCAGCATGAAGCTTTATCATTGACATCACCCGTCATCCCCAGTAATGTGGAAGTTGAAATTTCTCCCAGCAAGGTAGCAGAAGGTGGGTGTCATCCCCAAGCAGGAGTTTCCCTTTAGACAGGGGCAATTCTCAGCAGTATAAGGAGTGTCTTCCCTCCCCAGCAATTTCTTCCTCAGCAGTGTCATGCCTTTGGTTCTAAGCCAAGTCAGGAGGTCTTCATTTCCCCATCAAAGTTCAAGAAGAGTCCATCTCTAGCAGGGTCTTGGCGCTCCAATCTCAAAGTCCAATTTATTTTTGGCAATGGCGGCTGTTCAGAGCCGGTGTATTATTAACAACTTTCCCCGCAAAGTTGTTTCCTCCTCGTCAGGACAAACCAGATCAATGCAGTGATCATCGTTTCTCCCCAGCCAAGTTATCTGGGATACTTGCAGTCTCCTTATCAGGAGACCTCTTTGCATTGTCATTCGCATAATCATCATTGCGTCTGCATCCTCCAAAGCGTAGCATTTCCATCGTCATGGAGCATTACGCCATAAATTCAAACATATGCATGCCAGCATGGGCCAGTTTTGAGGTATATTACATAAGACCCGTTACATCTCCAATCGGATTGAAGTATTCCCCACAGAATGCAACTTCATCTCCCAGGGTGGTTGTTTCCTCCAAGTCTTGTTGTTATCCCCAGTTGAGTCTTGTTTCAGTACAACAGTCTCATCTTTCCGTGTCTCCGTTTCAGTACAACGGTCACGTTTCGGGCTCTCGTTTAAGTACAACGATCCCATTCCTCTCGAGTCTCCATTTAAGTACAATGGTCTCGTATTTGAGTCTTGTTTCAGTACAACAGTCTCATTCTTTCGCGTCTCCGTTTCAGTACAACGGTTGCGTCTCAGGTTATCATTTAAGTACAATGATCCTGTTGCTTGGGCTCTCGTTTAAGTACAACGATCCCATTCCTTCCGAGTCTCCATTTAAGTACAATGGTCTCGTCTTTGAGTCTTGTTTCAGTACAACAGTCTCATTTTTTCGCGTCTCCGTTTCAGTACAACGGTCATGTTTCAGGTTATCATTTAAGTACAATGATCCTGTTTGTTCGGGCTCTCGTTTAAGTACAACGATCCCATTTCATTCGAGTTTCCATTTAAGTACAATGGTCTCGTCTGTGAGTCTTGTTTCAGTACAACAGTCTCATTTGTTCGCGTCTCCGTTTCAGTACAACGGTCGCGTCTCAGGTTATCATTTAAGTACAATGATCCTGTTTGCTTGGGCTCTCGTTTAAGTACAACGATCCCATTCCTCCCGAGTCTCCATTTAAGTACAATGGTCTCGTCTTTGAGTATTGTTTCCGTACAACAATCTCATTTCCTCGTGTTTCCGTTTCAGTACAACGGTCACGTTTCGGGTTATCATTTAAGTACAATGATCCTGTTCCATCTTGTCCTATTTTCTTTGTGTTCGGTTACCGCCTGCGGCCGGTATACCTTTGCGTCTCCATTCGAGGATGGTTTCGTGTTAGACCCGAGGATCTTTTGGATTGTCATTCGAGGATGGCATTCTTTTCTTCAAGTCCTTCCGAGGTTGGTCTTGTTGTTTTGTGTGGCTATTATTCGAGGATAGTAGTTCACTTTTCGAGCTTATTAATCGAGGTCAGTTTGTCTCTTTTGCAAAGTCTGTCTGAGGTCAGCTTTGTATTTGGTTATCAGTCGAGGTTGGTATACCTTTGCGTCTCCATTCGAGGATGGTTTCGTGTTAGATCCGAGGATCTTTTGGATTGTCATTTGAGGATGGTATTTCTTTTCTTCAAGTCCTTCTGCGGTTGGTCTTATTTGTGGCTATTATTCGAGGATAGTAGTTCACTTTTTGAGCTTATTGATCGAGGTCAGTTTGTCTCTTTTGCAAAGTCTGTCCGAGGTCAGTCTTTGTTGTTGATGGTTATCGCCTGCGGCCGGTATACCATCGTGTTTCTATTCGAGGATGGTTTTAGTACTGGATCCGAGGATCCCGTGTGAGTGGTCATTCGAGGATGGCATTCTTCCCATCATATTTCCACCTGGTTCTATTTTCGCTACCTATTCAGAGGTCAAAAACAAAAAAGATATAAATAAATAAATGGGCAGATGGCATTTCCATTACCCTCAGTGTGCAAATTTTCAGGTTTTGTTCGAATATTCAATCACTCCACACCTTGAACGTCTAAAAGATGTTGCAATTATTCATTCAGGTCTGCAGATGATTGAATAGGGGCAGCTGTAATACCTCAAAATTTGCCCTCTCATTTTCATGCCATTTAGCATATCCTTTCATACATTGCATTGCATTTAGATCACAATTGCATCATAAACATACATGAATATACATCTCCATTTGAGCTTTCACAGGTTGCGACTGACCTTTATTTTTTCATGCGGAACGTGCACAAGAATCTTAGAAGAAACCAGAAGTTCTCGGTTGATTCAAAGGAGTTTAAGCAGAATATCAGTTTTATGGTGCAGTTTGCAAAAGTTGTAACTTATGCTCGGAAACTCATTTTGGCTTGAAACTCAATAGTTTAGACTATTTTGGTATTCTCTACAACTTTTGTGTTCGGCTCGGAGGCCAATTCATCAAGGAAAATGGCGGGATTTATTTGTTTCTGAAATTTCGGTTTCGCCGATTAACTGTGCTAGCGGTATTCAAGAGTTTGTAAATTCTTATTGGGTCAACATGTCTGAGAGATTCATATGCCAAAAGTTCCATCTTGATATCCTTTCCAAATTTTGGGTTTTGGCCGAGAACTAATTCTTTGAGGAAGATCTCAGAATGTGCGAGTCTTTAGAGTCGACATAGTGAAAAACAGTGCTGAACCGGTGAGTTTTGAACACTAAAAAATTCATAACTCTTGGATCGTTTATCGAATTGATGTCGTTTCGGTGCCTAAAATTCCGTTTAGATGTTATCTTCATTATGTGAATTCAGTTTTGGTTCGGTCCAAGCGGAAGGATCTCGAAAATGCGAATTACCAATAAGGTTCTTTGATGCACTGCATTGTCTGTCAGGTTTTGTAAAATTTATAACTCGGTCAATTTTCATCGGATTGCACCCGTTCTTGAAGCGTTGGTTCAAAAATTTTATCCTCTTCAAGTTCAAAGACAAATGTGAGTTTGAACGGTGCTCCAAAGATTATCGTTTTGGTTTATTTCACAAAACTGAAGTGCTGAACCGAAGAAAAAGGCTGAATGTGGTTTCACGAGAAAATTCATATCTCACTCGTCGTTTGTCCGGTTGAGCTTAGATTTTAACACCAGGTCACTGACTCATAGATCTACAACTTTGCTGACAAAGTCGAGTCAAGATTATGCTCCGAAGAGGTTGACCTCGTCACATTTTCGAGTAGCGGACACCAAATAAGCCAAAAAAACAACTTATTCAGTGACGTCTTGCAGCTTAAACGTATCGATCGCACTCGATTTTGATCGTACGACGTTCGTTATTTTTGCATTGCAACCGTGATTCAGAGGCGGACGATGTTGTGGAAGGTTCAGAGTCGAAATTTCTTGCCGAAGATATTGTTATTTTCACTTAAGCCGAAATTCTACCTTTTGCCTTTCATTTTACACTCCACTATATATTCTTTTGACCCACAATTTGTCTCATAACTTCAATCATAATTTACAAACACCAAAAAACTCCCACAAACTCTCTCTAAAGGATCAAAGTTCATTCTCTCAATTCTTTCTCAAGAACACAATAACAACTTCATCAAGAACTCAAGAACACAACAATTTCGATCAAGCTTCCGGTAGCCGAGCCGCCACGAACCACCACCTCCGGTCAACTTCACCACCGTAAGACCACCATCTCCCGCCACCGGCAGCCGCGCGGCCTCTCCTCCTCTCCTCCGTTCATGATCGTGTCTCACTTCCTTCGGATTCGCAATTTCTTCGTCGATTCTTCATTCGGTAAGCTTCTTAAACTTTAATTCATGAATAATTGTTGAATTGTTTCTTGAATTGAATTTTGAAGTTGAATTAATCTTGTGGAGATTATGTGCATTGATTCATGATTTGATTATTGATTGATTCTTGATTAATTTATCCTAATAATTGTTGTGGTGCATGATTGAAAAGGCTTGGTAAAGTTGACATAGAATAATCGGTGAATGTTAGGTGTTTGACAAAATTCCTAAGAGAGCTAATTATTATAACTTGATATCTTGACTTTTAAATTCATGCTTGTTTCAATGTGCAAATTTGAAATAGGATAGGTTGAGGCTTAATTGTTAATGTTATTCATGTGTCGCGTGTCGAGAATATGTTTTGGTAATAACTTCCTAACCGTAGCGCGTTTTTGCGAATGTGAATAGTGTAAATTGACTTTGTTGATTATTCCGGAGCCATTGGTAAACTTTTTAGTCGATTTCGGACAATTTTTTCCGACTATTTCACTACTGCCAGCCGACGAAATCGGCCAAAAAGTACCACTTCCGAGCGGAATTTTCAAAATCCGATTGCATATTTGAATTCGTTGGCACGTTTGCAAGTTACCATGCGATTTTCGTTCAATTCCGAGTCGGTGATTTTTGACGCGTTTTTTCATTTTAAGGCTTTTTAAGTTCGGTTTGGTGCAATTTTGATGCATTGATCTTGTTTTGACTTGTACTTATGTTTGTTGATCATTTTCCATTCATTGCATGTAAATTTATTTGATTTTGGTTTGAATTTGCATGTTGTTTATGTTAGAGCGTAAGTGCTGCCCCGTTTTGAAACGTAAATTTCAATGCATGTCCATGACTCGTATATTCATATTTCACTTGATTTGGAGTTGTGAGGCATAGGTGCAACTTCCGGTTGCACCTCTTTTTGGTTTCTAATGCGTTTGTTGAGTTCATGCAAGGTTCTCGCAAAGATCTTAACGACGGTTGTTTGGTTGGTATTCCACTTTATTTGTGGGATACCTTTGGATTCAAATGATATTTTGTGTCGTTGTTTTTGTTTCGATTATGGGGGATCTTCACAAAGCAATTATGGAAGATGAGCATTTATTTTGCTCATGGGAGATTACAAGGCTTGGCTTGAAGTTTTTTTTTTGATTTCTTTTATGTGAAAGAATCGGCACTTCGACCAAGTAAGTAATCTTGATTCTCTACTTTAATGCATCATTCTAGTTGTATGCGACTTAGGATCATATAACTTAAGGTGCATATTGAGCCCTCCCACCTGAGGCATTGGATTTATTTGTGATATATATTGATATGTGTCGATTTCGGAACTTAGGGATTAGGTTACGAACCATTAGGATCGATTCCTTTCACTTCCCCTTAAAATCCACTTTTTTGCCCATTTCGTCGCAATTATTAAAAATAGTTTTAGGTGGGATAAAATTCTGGAAAAATTCATGAGTGATCCTCATCCTCTTAATTAATTTGTCATATTTTTTGTTTCCAGATTTGGGTGGTTTTAATAATTAATTTGGATTTTAGATCATGAGCTGTCCCAAAAGGGAGTGTTTTGGCATAAGGGACCGAAATCGATTTTTCCCCATAGGTGTGAAACCTATTTTTTGTACATGATTAATCACTGTAATTTGTGACATTTTGATGCCCCTTAGGCATTTTTTTCATAATTTTATATGCCCTTTTTGATCAACTTTGTGGAGTTGTTTTTTTGTGATCATGTTTTGTTACCTTGCTAATCAAGGAATTGTTTTGGCACTTTGGTGCATAATTTTGTAGAATCCTTTTGGACCATGTAAGATAATCAATATATCATTCCAGGGATTTAATTTCATAATTTTTAAAGGCTTTTTGCTATTTTTCCATGTCACCTAGATCCTAGGTTGATTCATGTGTTTATGTGTCGCATAACCTAAATGTTAAGAAGGCATTCATGCCATTTTCTTGAGAGGTTTTTTTGGTAAATTTTAGGAGTTAATTATAGGTCATTTGCGTGTCTTTAATTCCAGTCATATGTCATTTTTTGAACCATACTCATTTGGTTTGTTTTGGTGCTTTAAAGTGCATACTTATGTGAATTAACTTCAACCTAAACTAGTTTCTCTTCTCTTCTAAATAATAACTTGAATTATGTGGAAATCATTAATGCCTATTCATGCATTCTAATTGCATCTCATACCTTGTATGCTACTGACCCATAATCATTCCATGCATATTCACATGCCATTCATCTTTAGTTTGCATCATGTGCGATCTTATGCGATGTTTGTTCCATTTCATCTCACATCTTCTTCTCATTGCTCCATATGCCTAATCCATTGCATCCATGATTGTATATTCATTCACACATATTCATTAGCATTCACTACTGACTTTGATGTTCATTTCATGTACTAATTCATGCTTGTAAGCCATACGCATTCATACTTCATCCATAAACCCTAACTTGCATTTAGGTGAACTTAGGTGAACTTTTTGTACATAGTTTGACATAGTTTGATTTTGTGAAGTATCCTAGCATACTTAGGGACCTATAGCATGTAGCTACTGACTTTAGAAGTCATGTGACCTTTAGGTACCTTCACCTTTAGACTTAGGTCTTATTTTGAACCCTAGTTCCATTCTAGGATGTTTATGGTACTTAATCGCTTTCATGCTTCGATTTTACTTTCAATATGCATTGTCATGCTAATCTTTGTTTTGTAGGGGGGAAGATTGAGGTAATACTCACTTTATTCCTATCTTTTATGCATTCTAAATGTGTTTTCCTTAGCACTTGGTGCTTGCTTATAGGTTTTCCCTTTCTTTAGAGACAACTTAACTTCCTTAGGAAGTAAGTTAGTTTCTAACTCTCTTTTCTTCCTTTCCTTTTCTTTCTTAGGATTAGAATACCTCATTAACCATAGGATCTCCCTTGTAAATAAATCAATAAAATTAGGGTTGTGTCTTAGTCCCCTTAGTTTGTCCTTTTTGCAACTTGAGTCTTTCTTTCTCATCTCATAAAGAAAAGCAATAAAACACTTAATAAAAATCGAACTTTCTTGTACGACACGAGACTTTGTTGCGGAGTGTTTATATGCGTCCTGTTTCGGGGCGAGGTATAAATATTCACCGCGATGGATAGGTCTTAGTACAAGACCGTTCACAAACAAATTCAAAACACTTCTTTTAAAAGACAAAAACAAATAACAAGCGACTATCCTGCGGGAACTTCTCTTTCTCATCTCATTCACTCACAACGCGAACTCGCGACGACTTGTCACACATGCAAGACGGTAAACGCACTCGTACCAGACGAGTCTGCAACACCTGAGCATAGACATACGCAGTTCCAGCTGTAAAAAACACAAACAAATGGTTCCCGCCTTAGTTAGGCGAACTACGTCGACTCTGATCCTCATTATCCCGATGAGGTACGTAGGCAGCGGGGTAGGGCCCGTTCGAGCACATTCTTTATTTTCCCTACATTTCCCCCTTTCTTTCCATTTTCTTATTTCAGTTCTCTTCTCATTTCTCATTTCCATTCCAGTTAGCGGTTTTATTTAGCAGCAGTTATTCTTCTCACCCTTTGAAACAAAACAAGCAAGCGTGGATCCTGTCGGGTACGGCGGACGGTCTGGGGTGCTAATACCTTCCCAGGGCGTAATCGACTCCCGAACCCCGATCTTTGGTTCGCAGGACCTTGTCCTTTCTTTTTTCCTCAGGTTTGTGCAACATTACCTTTCCCATTCTCTCGGGATAAAAATGTCTGGCTGGTGACTCTAACCTTTCCGCGCCACTTTCGCGTTTGTACTAGGATGAAAATCCCGGGAGCGACACACATATATTACAAAAAAGGTAAATGATACGTAGTTTGTTTCTTTTACAATACAAGCCCTCTGAGGGGTTAAAAATACAACATAAAGAAAAAATACATAAAATGAGAGCAACAACAAGTAAAAGTCAAACACCCAGTCCAAATTCATCCTCCTGAACTTCCTTGAGAAGTGCTTCAGTCACAGGATCAGCTGGACGCTCTGTAAGATTCCTGATGAGGAGATTCCTTGTAGCAATAGCTGCAGTTAGCTTCTTGTGTTGACTCTGGTCCTTTGACCTCTTTACACCAACTCTAATCTTCAACTCTGAGATCTCTCTCTGGGCTGCTGCCAGGGCTTCCTGTTGCTCTTTTGCACTAGCTTCCATCTGCTCAATCTTATCCTGAGTCCTTTTGTCCTCCAGAGTACGGGCTTCGGTGATCCTGACCCACCTAGCCTGACTCTCCTTTAGATACAAATCAGTCCTGGCCTTCTGGAACTGAGCTTCCTTACAGGCATTCTTCAAGATCTGTTCTCCAGCCCTAGACTTCTTAATATAATCTTCTGACTTCTCAATTCTAGCCAAATGCTCCACTTTCAACTTTTCTAGCCTCTCAATATCCAACCTACCATCACTCCTCTCCCAGAGGGTCTTCTGTAGAGCTTGAGTCAGCTTCTCATTTCTCTCTTTCAATTTCTCAAACTCCTCTAAGTTGACAGTTGCCGGAGGTGGTGCTGTGGAAGGTCCAGGCATATCTTCAATAGTGAAGGGCATTCCAGTAACTTGAGCCCTGGCATGAGACCACTCATAGTACTGTGCCGAGGCTACATTATTGCATCTTCCAAGAATGGTTACTCCTTTAGTCTGCACATTGTCCCAGGCCCAGGATGCCTGCCTGACAATAGCCAGATTAGGCTTGATCTCACAATAAAGGGTCTCAGTCAGATCCTGTGCTCTAGGAGGGTGGACTAATGCATAGCCCAGTTGTCTTTTGAATAACAGAGGGTTGTAGTTGATGCAACCCTTCACTCCAATCAGAGGCACATTGGGAAACTGCCCACAACTTGTAATGATGTCTCTGCCCTTGGTGCTTTGAGTGCACCACCTGATGTCATCTGAGGTTAGAGCAACAAGCCTCCTAGCCCAATTTTTCTGCTGGTGAGGGTTCAAGAATGCATCAGTTTTTGGCAAATGCTTGAGCAACCAAGTGTGGAATAAAGGAGCACAACACCTCACTAATCTTCCCCTTTGCTTTTCATTCCTTTGATGAACAGAGTAGTAAAGATCTCCCAGTAAGGTGGGCACTGGGTTTCTCAGGATGAAAAGATGGACTGCATTCTTGCTAACAAACCTAGGCTCATCTGCAAAAAGTATGATCCCATATATGCTAAGGGCTAACAGAGCACAGACTGCCCTCCATTCCCCCAGGGAGGCCTTCAGACTAGCCTGAGAAGTCAAGAAATCCAGATGAAAACCAGAGATTCCAGCTTTAGATGTCAAATTCTGCCCAATCAAAACTGGTTCCAGATGTAATGCTTTTGCTATCTCCTCATTACTTGGGAAAGCCATCTCAGGGTTGAAGGGGATTCCACCCCTGATAGGTACACCAACCAATGATGAATACTCCTCCAGCAAGGGTCCCAACTGAAAATTCTGAAAGGTGAAGCACCTCAGAGGGGGATCATAGAACTGCAGGCAAGTATGTATCAGGCTCCTCTGTGAAGGGTCCAAATCCAATACCACATCAAGGATTCCTCCATAATGTTCTCTGAAATATGGTATATGGTCTGGAGTAATCAGGGTCTGAATCCTCCTGATGCTAGCTAGCTCAGGCTCAAAGAAGTGATAGGAGATGTTACTTTTCTTAGGTGCCATGTTGCTGAAGAAAGGGTGCTGATGAAGATGGGTCTAAGCTGAAGAAGGGGTCAAAACCAAGCCAAAATGATAGGATGGATACCCTGAAAAACAAATAAACACATGTCAAAATGATGCAATGATGATGTATGCCAATGATATGCAAGGGTTTGTGACTGAGCTGGATCTGATTAACTGCTCTGATATGAGTCCAAGTATGTTCAAGAAATCCAGATGGAGGTTCATAAGTCCAGTAACCAAGGTGGGGGACTCAAATAAAGAGCCACACGTCCAGGGTTAAAAATCACAAGAACTGTTCCAAAATGGAGTACTCTTAATCAAACAAAGTAACAGGGTATGCTGAGGTCAAGGATACCTGCAAACCTGTAAATAGCCCAACCCCCTCACAGGTGATGTTCTAAGACAAGGATCCTCAGATTTGGATCAGTTATGAAAAGTGTAAACACTTCCAACCCGGAGGTACAGTGTTTACAATAACCATAAAAGATCCTCCTCTAATTCACCTCAATTTCTGAAGGTCAATACTAAAGGTCATCCAGACTTAGCAGGCTTCCCAGATAGCCCTAGCACTACAGGAAATCTGTAGCACAGAGTTCTCCAAAAGAAACCCATATCTGAACCGTGTTTCATATTCCCGCACCAGACCGAAATGGAATGGGAAAGAACATGAACCACTCTAGCCTAGGTGTCACTCAGGTCCCAGGTATAGGACCTTAACTCTCAGTAAAACACCCACCCACCAAAGCAACAAAACAGTTCCAGCACAGACAGCATGACAGTATGATATATATGCACAAAGCTATAAAAAAGTAGTAAACAAAACTGTACATAAAGCAGTAAATAAAACAAATATACAAACACAGACAGCACATAACACCCCAGTAAACACAAATCAATCAAGCGCTAGGAGGAACCCACAAAAAGAACCATAAGCCCTGGTTACAGTATAAGCATCCCCAGCAGAGTCGCCAAGCTGTCGCTCCCGATAAATGGGAAATAGGCCCAAATAAAGGTACAGACGCGAACGGTCGGCGAAAAGAGGATGTGAGAACACACAGGAGTGAAATCACAGGGAATGAATAGAGTCCCCAGCAGAGTCGCCAAGCTGTCGCTCCCGATAAATGGGAATAGCCCAAATAAAGGTACAGACGCGAACGGTCGGCGAGAGGAGAATGTGAGAGCACACAGGAGTGAACTCACGGGGAATGAATAGAGTCGCCAGCTAGGCATATTTATCCCGAAGGAAAGGTAATGCTGCATAAACCTAGAAAGATATGGATAAGACGGTTGCGAACCAGAGAGACTGAGAAAGGGGGTTGGTTACAACTTGGGAAGGTATTAGCACCCAGATTGTCCGCCGTACTCGACGGGATCCACGCTTAAAAGATTTGTGTTTTAAAGGGGTAGTGTCAGTGCAATTTGTGCATAAAATAGCTGGAAAAGGATGTACAGGTGTCAGTGTAAAAGAGAGTGAAGTGTATAAATGAAGTGTCAGTGTAAGAAGTGAATGGAACGCTCAAGATCATGAGGCTTAAAGAATAAAGCTAGAAAGAGGGGGAATATACAGAGACTTTTGTTCGATAACTGTTAAGTTATGCCTACGTATCCTCTCGTGCAATGAGGAAGTCAGAACACCGTAGTTCGACCCAAAGAGACTGAAATATGAATTGACTTGTGAACTGCTTACTCGCCTATGCTCAAGTGTATGACCTGTCTGGCTCAGGTGCAAACTGTCTTGCATTAGACGAAAGAAGCAAGTTCTCGTTTATGAGTGAATGAGATGAGAAAAGAATCCCGAAGGAGACGATTATTGTTTGTTTTAGGGTTTTCAGTCTTTTATTGCTTTTGGAGATTTGTCATAAGTTAATGAGCTTAAGCCTAAACCAATGGGTTAATAAACTCATCACATCTTCCCTCTGATTAGGGGTAATGAGAATACCTTAAGTGTGAAGTCAGCTTCTCACACTTAATCACCTTTGGTGTAGGATTAAGATCATTAACCTACTTGTGATTATTTAGATGTTTTTGGTGTTTTTGTTTAGTGTTAAGTAATGAGATTAAGCCATAATCAATGGGATTAAACAGACTCATTACACCATCATAATAGAAGGATAATAGATGAGAATGTTTAAGCTGAGGAAAACTCCCCAACTTAATCCATGATTAGGGATTAAACTCATGACAAAACAGAGCCTTTATTAAGTGGATTTTAATTAATGGTATGATGATGAAGTGATTTTTAGGGTTTGTAAGACAACTTGAGGGAGACTTGTCCATTAACACTAGGGTTAGTCCTTCTTAACCAATTAAGGAAGAATTAGAACCCTAATGCAAGGCCCAAGTTACAAGTGTGATGTCTTGATGGTTATTAAGTGAATTGATTAAGAGATTTAAACACATTAAGGGTTTAACACTTAGGATTAAAGTTATACACTCCATCCTAATAGAAGGATGCAGGCATAAGCTTAATCACAAAGCCTTAAAGCCTTTAGGGTTTAGTCTCTGATTGTGAGATGAGAAGAGAAGACTCAAAGAGACACAAAGGTAAAACTAAGTGGGGAGACTAATCAAAAACCCTAATCATTGTCATGCTTGGTTGTTCCTAAGGTTTGTGAGGGTTAAGAAATAAATCTTCAATGGAACCACCAGGAAGCAGATGAAAGGATCAGGAGAAGCAAAGTAACTTGCTTCATTCAAGAAGTCAAGTCACTTGAGGAAAGAAAGTAAGAAGAAAAAGAATGAGCAAGCTCAATCTCAAACACATATCAAAATGCAGCATGGATGCAAGAGAGAGATGAAAAGAAATTGTGAGAAGTGAATGCAAATTCACTTTTCAAAGTTGCTTACCACCTGAAAGGTTAGTGAAAGAAATGCAATGCAATGCAAGATGAGGTGAAATGGCATGATGAGAAACAAAACCAGAAGCATATATGGGATGATAATGATGCTATGAGATGATGCAAACATGAGACAACACATGGGGATGATCATACAAGCTCAAGGATGCAAATGAAGCAAGTTAAGACACAAGAACATACATGAAAAGTTATGACATGCAAATGGCATACAACATGGCAAATGCAAGATGCAATGATCAAACATGCTTTCAATATGTCTTAAGATGTCAAGTGAATCAAATGGATGCATAAAAGGCTATGGCAAGTCATGTTGTGCAAGCAAATGTAAGATGGGTGCATATGGAAGCCCAAATTAGGGTTTATGATCAATGCATCAAACACCAATCAAAATCAGAAGCAAACATCAATGTAAAAATTTGAAATTGCACTCAAAGGACCCCTAATCCTATACTAACTCACTGCCCAAAGGAGAAGTTCCAACTCCTAACCTAATTCAAGTTATGATTTTCCTAAGTTTTCTAGGGTTTTAGGGTTTCTTAACAAGAAAAATGTCAAACAAATGGAAAATGAAAGATCAAATCATGCCCATTTAATATCACAAACTACATGATATGCTAAACACAATGCAAAAAGAATCAAAGTCCAAATCTTTAGGGTTAGGCAAAAATGATTTTTGGAAGTTTGGATCAAAATAATGCATCAAAATGATTTTAATTCCATGAAAAATTCTCAAAATGCATCAAGATCAAAAAATAAATTTGGTTTGAGGGTTGGACAATGTTTCTAAATGTTTTTAAATGTTTCATGATTTTTTTGGTGATTTTTAAATACCTAAAAGTATTTTTAATTAATTAATTCTCATTAATTAATTAAAAAGAAACTTTTAAATATTTAAAAATACTTTTTTAATGCTAAAAATAAAAATAAAAATATTTTTGTATTCTGAAATTAAATAATAACTTGTATAAAAAATTTCAGAATTTTTGAAAAGGTTTTACTATTTTAAATAAAATATAGAAAACAAATGAATTAATATGAAAATAAAATGAATTTAAAGCTGAAAAAAGAAAAGTCAAAAGATCCAAGGGCCCTCATTTAAACCTGCTGCGCGCGCGTTTGACTTGGCGCCAAATCCCACGGCTGGAATTCAAACTCACTAACCCTAATTAATTAGCCCTAATCCAGCCGTTAATGACCCTCAGGTGACCGGAACAGTGTTCCGGTCATCTTCTCCGATCACTCCAAACTTCAAACTCTCTCTAAACGCATCTAAAACGAAATCTAATTAAACAGAAATGATCCCCACCTCAAAACGAATTAAAACCCCCATTCAAAACACATTTATCATTCCTAAACTGGCTGAATCGAATCAAACAAATCCTAGGGCAAAAAGTTTCAGGAACAGATTAAACTCTCATCTCTCCACCATTTTCAAAACCAAAGACATATTCATGATCAGGGAAGCATGTAGAAGCTATTAAGAACTTAAAAATTCATTTCTGGAAAAAAAGTTCTTGAGCTACCTGAGTTTTGAAGCTTTCAGTTCACATCTTTCTGGCCTCTCCTCTTTGTGCAATCCACTCCCTTTGGTCCCTTGATGTTGTCTGGATGCTTAAAAGGAGTTTGTGTTGGATGGTTTGAGAGTTTGAACAGGTTCTGCTCAAGCTCAGGTGAGAATCGTGTTTTGGATTCAGGCAGTTTAAGGCAAGGGTGAGGGGTGCTTTGTGATCAGGATGATGAGTTGAGAAGGTCTGTAAAGTTTGTTTAAGTGTTTGTGGCTTGTATGAAGAGTTTCGAATGCTTTTGCTCTAAGGATGGAAAACGAGAAAGTGTTGTTCTTGCTGGTTTCAGGCTTGTGTGTTGTGATGTTTAGCTTGCATTTGGTTTGTATAAACTAATCCTATTGGTCAGATGACATGACATGTCCTTTTGTGATAGGTATGGTAGCTTTTGCCAAAATGTCAACTTCTTGTAAGAGAGGCATGGGTCATGTTCCAGCCAAGTACAAAGGGTGTGGGATGCGCAGCAAGGTGAGGGAGAAAGGCTAGGATTGGTCAGCAGGCTAGGCAACAAGTGGATGAGAAGTTATCATTGGTTTTGCAACTTGCTTGCTTTTAGTTCTCATGAAAAGATCTTGCCTCACAAGCTATGAAACATGTGATCCCTTTGGTTCAATCTGAACTTTAAGACTTGTGTGATGCTTGTGTAATGGTTTGACATCAATTAGAAGTCACAAATTGCCTTGGTACAAGATTTTGCAAATTTCTCATTTGGTGCATAATTTGAAATTTAGTGATTTTTGCCAACTTTGATGCACCATAACTTTTGATCCAAAATTAGTTAGGTCATGTTCTTGTACTTTTTGAAAAGGGAAAGATCTATTCTACAACTTTCATGACCAAAGTTTTTCCATTTGAAGCATTTTTGGATCAAAAAGTAAGGTTTGAAAAGTTGTCTAAAATGTCACATTCCTTAAAAGTCAAACTTGCCCCAAAAAGTCAACTTTGCAAAAACTTGTAATTCTTGAATTTTGTGAACTTCTAACTTCTTCCATGATCAAATAAAGATCATATACACTCAAAATGATGAAGATCACCCCTTGGTTGGGTCATTGGGGGCCTCAGATGCCCTGGTTTTGCACTGACTTGCTTGAAAAGTCAACTCTTGATCAGATGACTTCCCCATGGAATTTCTTCATGAAAATTGATATGCATACTCCCTATACCATATAGAGACCAATAGAAACAAGAATGACCAAAAAATTTGGAGTTATGGCCTCTGAAACCAAAACCCTAATTCTAGGTCATCTGTGTAGTCAAGCCTGGCTCTGCTTCCATACCAATCCCAGTTCTTGTGATTCTTTGGCATTCTTGACTTTGAGAGGATATAAATATGATACTTGAACACACATGGACCCCTTTGAAGTGATTGATGGCCTTTGGAGTGGCTCAAGAAGCTCTTGGATTGCTCAGATCACAAACCCTAGATGCAGATGACTTTGAATTTATGCAGTGAATCAAAAATGTGGTATGAGATGCTATGATTGAGTTTGTGCATATGAGAATGATCACAAGCCATGGTGTGAATGGGTGAGGGAAAATTTGGGGTGTTTACAGTTTCACTCATCATGTGTGTGGAAAATTCAAATTTTGGTTCTGGGCTTAAAATAAAAAATCATCGTTCCGTCCATTATTCGATTCATACATTTTTTTAGTCACCTTTTTTTATCCCATCCATATTTCCATTATTCGATCCATTCTGATTATTCACCTTTCAAATTTTCATTTTTTTTATTTCCAAATATCAATATTCTACCAATTTCCGATTGTTATTCCAAATCCATTCATTTTAATCAAGTTCCTTTTTATCCAATGTCTAAATTCAGTTATATTTCCAAATTTCTAATCACCACAAATTAAATCCCATTTTTTATATATTCATAAACCATTTTTTTTTTATTTTTCTATTAATATTAATATCCATTTGATATATTCATAAACCATCAAAAAAGAGTACACCATAAGCCCATTAGGCCCATTCCCTATGATATTCTTTATTAATTTGGTAAATAAAAAATAAAAATAAAAATGATAAAGCCTACAATTTTTTTCTCACGTGAAATACCCACTCCATGCACTTCCAGGCAAAAATTCAACTTCTTGAAGCCAATAAAACACGTCATCCATCAAGCTAGATTTAGCGCAACACAAGCATGTGGATACAATATCAAAGCGCAAATGAAGTGAGAACAAAACGCAACAAATTGTCACGCCTTTCTCATGAAGCAAAACACGAATTTTCTTATCAAAATGTCACCAAATTTTTCATTCAAAAATCCACTCAATCCTTCTATAAATACAACACCAATTTCATTCAAATCTCAAGCTTGAATAGCCTTCCAAAACTCTCTCAAAATTCTGCACAAACCATAAATCCAAATCAAACTTCAATTTCCAAATTCTTCAATTCTTTCAATTAACATTCCAAATCCATTCAAATCAACAATATCAAGACAAATTCGTAGAAAAGAACAAGAGAGGAAGAATTTGGAAGCAATTTCTACCATTGTTGAAGGTATTCAAGTTTTACCGGAAAATATTCAGTTCTGAAATTCGTTGTATCTGGTTCACGACGGGAAAAATAAACTAGATTTTTGGAATCCTCTCACTTTTTCGATCGAAACGGCACCTCAACGGAGCTCCGCCGCTCCGATTGGACGGAGCTCCAGAACTGAAAGTGACGCTATGTACAGTAGTGCATCCGCTATGTATTAAATGAAGATGACGGTCTGAGTTTTATTCATTTTGTATTTTCACGTTATACTAATTTTCTTTGTTTTTTCCCTTTATGAAAATGATAGGAGTTTTGGGCTTAATTTTAGATCCAATTACTTCTATGTTACCACCAAATTTTTCTACACACCATTAATATACTATACTCCCTTCTTGTTTTACTATTTTAATTTTTTTTTATTCAAGATTTAATTAATTCTTTTTTAGAGATTTAGTTCTATTTTGAATAGAACTCCTTGAATTTTTTTATTTATTATTTTACTATTCAATTTCTTTTAGAAGATATTTTTTAGAAAACAATTACAAAAATATTTGCTATTTTTTTTAGTGGTTTATTTCATTTTTTTATAACTTTTTTTTATGAATTGTTCTATTGTTTTTTTTTTATATTTTTTCATTTTTGTTTGGTTGTTGATGGATTCTATCTTAGATCCACTTTCTTTCATCTTATTTTTATTTTTGGTCGATGAGATCCCCGATTCGAAGATTATTGGTTTTCGAAGATGTTTAATCTTCATTATTTCAAATCTATGGATGAATGATCATTTGGATCATTCTCCATACTTTGGGATCGTGATAGGTTGCATTCGATAATTCAATGTGAAATCTCGATTAAGATTAGACCGTTATCAATTTTTCTTTTCGTGCGACATGTTTTCGGAGAATGATCCATCATATCATTTCTCTAACATGTATTAGCACAAATATTTTCCACCTTAATTGGTGGTGGCCGGCCTCATTTGTAGGGTAATTACTTCGTAAATTACTCGGCGATTGCTTAACATAGACTTAAATGTGTCCCGACTTCGGAATAAAAATCTAATTGGGTACTTGCACTTTCGTGGACCGGATCTCTTATTGATCGCGTAATCCCAAAGTGGTTAATCATATTGCATTAAGAACGGAGACTTATGAATGTTTGATGCGTAGGTGCTTTAGGTCTCCCAATCGCCTTTCAAATTTCATTGAATTCGGTTCGATTTGCCTTGATTAATCGCTATAGTGTAAGATGCTAAGCGGATTCAGTTGCCTCGCGATTTTGGTTATCTCTTTTTGGTTGTGATTGATTAAATTCACCATACCATTGTTATGTAAATATTATTATACTATAAATATACTAACATTTTAATTCATTCTCGCACCTTATCTTCTTTATTTTAATCTCTCGCTTCTTATCTCTTTTATTATGCTTTTATTATACTATATCATTCCTCATATTGTTATGCTTGTGCTTTTTTTCTTTGTCCATTTGGACATAAAAACATTAATAATGGATTAAACATCTAAAAGACTTGTAACTTTGATCTTGGACTATGGCCACTATCCTTAGCATTGGTATTGGAGTTTGGACTTAGATTTTAGGATCTTGCCCTTTGCTCGAGCTATTATGGATTTAAGACCTTGGCCTTGATTTGATTCACTTTTTCTTAAAGATGGAGGTCCTATTGCTTTGAAGAATGTTCACCTTACGGTTTGATCGTTCTTCCTTTAACTTTTATTTTCAAGTCTTAGGATAATCCCTTTACCGCTACACTAAGGCTGATAGGCGCACATAGATGGCTTCTCTCAGAAAGGACATTGTCATTTAAAAACAATAAATCGAAGAGTTGTAGACTAAGATTTCCAATGCCGAGAAGAGAAGCAATGATCTAAAGGGGTTGATTGATACTGAGTTGGGCCTAGAGATGGGGCAAACCGTGGGGTATGTTAATGATGCTCGATGCTTGGAGAAAGAGCTTGCAGCAGCCAGGCTAGAAAAAGGACTGATCGACAGGTGTCTCCGGACTCAGAAGGCCACTTTCCTCATTCTGAAGGTGAATCCTCCTTTTTAGTTTCTTGTCTTTTTATTTCTTACCACTTTTAAGTGCAATTTCTCATGGCCCTTCTGTGGCCCTTGTGTAATAATGACAATGCTAGTGTTTTTTGCACCTTTTATCTCCTTGCTTTTATATTTATGTTTTCCCCTTCGACCTGCACTTTTACAATTTGGAAAAGCTTTACTATTCCTCTCATAGCCAAACTTATGACTAGGCACTTCGACGGCTGCCCCAAAGATGTTGTCTCTGGACTATAGAGATTTTGTATCATTCAGCCAAGCTTTATATTGTGAAACATGTTTTGCTTTAATATTAATGTGTTCCAATGCCACAAGTCCCCGTGTTATGGAAAATACCAATACTAGGGTCTTGAAACATGTTTCTAGGAAAATTCCACGCGTTTCCAATATTTCATTTGACTAGTCTTCATGACCATGAAATTTTTCCCTATAAAAAACCCCTTAACTGGTTTTCATTCATCAATCTAAAATTCAAGATGAGTATTTCCACCAAGAACTCTACCACTAAGAAGGTTATAAAAAAGGAAACAAGTGAGGCAAGTGTTAACGCCTTTATTGTGTCATCCATTGGGATGAACACGTCCATGGAGTCTATTGCAACTAGCAACAAACCCGATACAAGGGTGGAAACCTCTAAGAGTCGTGTCAAATAGGAAGACTTAAATGATGAAGCTGATGAAGACTGGATGAGTTATCTTTGTTCAGGATATTGGAAGAAGTATGAATAATATATCTCCCATATATATTCTATGTAACTTTATTTTTAAAGCTTATGTATACGATTTTGGCCATTTGGCCTATTTTGGCTTCTTCCAATAATAAAGTCATGCTTTAATTTGAATCTCTTGCAAGATAGGCCTACATTTCTTCAAATATTTTTCATTTACTCTTAAGATTCGTTGATCAACATCAATTTCTTGAATCTCATATGCGTTGTTGTTAAAGGTGTTAACAATCTCAAAAGGAACCTCCCATTTTGGGGATCATTTCCCTAAAGATATGGTCTTTCAAACCATAGTGTAACACGGTGGCATAACTGACTTTGTTTTTGTTGCAAAATATGTTGCAGTAAGCAAGAGTCGCTACTGACTTTTATTTCATCCAATTAGGAAAGACATAAAAGAACATGAAAGACCTTTTAAAAGATTTTGAGTTTGGGGGGTAACTTATACAAAGGGAATGTGTTAGCACCCTTTATATCCATGGTTATCCATGAGCTCTTAAATGCTTAGCTCACCTTTTTACTTGCTTTTTTTTAAAGTGTAGTGTGTGATTAAATTATTTCGCGAAGATTTAACTTTGTAATGATTCTCGTATGAATGTATACAGAGTTTTTGCTTATTTGAAAGTATTTTGAAGAAGAGTGTAGGGTGTGAAAATCATTTGTTTTGAAAGTTGTGAGCAAGCATTTAAGAATTACTTACTCCAAGTTGCAAGGTATTTCTTGTCATTTTCGTTTCCTTAGGGATAGAACTATCTTTACTATCAGTTAGTAAGTAGTCTTATCCTTGGATTTGGAGGGACAAGTGTAGGGGCATCGTTAGGGTCATAGAAAGCAACATGTAGAGATACCTTAACAATTCGAAGGGACTATCATCATTTTCGTAAGACAAGATCATTTATTCGAATGCAACTTTGAAGGGACAACGAGGGACTATGATCTTTTATTCGAAAAGGCAATTGTGATGATTTATTTCTTTAGGCAACAAGTTAAGGTATCCCTACGTTCGATGGACTTTACCATTTATTGTAAGGCAACAAAGAGAGATTACCCTAAAGGTGTAAGTGTGCAAGTGTGTTCAGTTCAGTTATTTTAATCTTGGAAATTAGGGTTATCTAACGGTTGATTTTAGTCTTGCCATACAATCCTATTAAGCATGCATCTAACAATTTATAATGTGCGAAAAATAAACCCTAATTTCTATTACAAGGCTTTGGGATAGATACATAATAATAAAAACCCTTGCAGATAATATAAAGTGCGGAAAGTAAACCTAACTATTACAAGGCTTTAGCAGTTACATTATTTTTGAAAAAAAAATCAGGCGAGAAAAATAAATCTAACTAGTAAAAGTTTCGTGCAACCTATACAATTATCCTAAGAATTATAAATAACAAAGGAAATAAAATCGGGGAGGAAGAATGGAGGAGATAAAAGTATCGGCTATTCGTTTTATGAAATTGATTAATTGATTTTTTTTAGAAAAGATAAATGTATTTAGTGATTGATTTTAAAGAAATTTAATTTAAGAAAATAAATCTAATTTAATAAAAAAAAATATATTTTAGGATTTTATAAAAAAAGGTTATTAAATTTTCTTATTTTTCTATTAGTTAAAAAATATTAATTGAATTAAGTTATTAATTTAAAATAAATAAAATATAATAAAAAATAAAGAAATAAAAAGAAAGAAAAAGGTCAAAAAAATAAGGGAGGGACGTTGGGAATCGAACCCAGGTCCTCTGGTTCACCAGTGCGCGCCATCACCACTGGGCCATGTGCCTCTGTTGTCAAGGAATGGAAAAAAAATTTTATATAATAAAAAAAATTTTAAAAAAAATTCAAAAACAAAACACGCGCCCAACCTTCATCTTCTTCATTGATAGTTCAAACTTTTACCTACGGTTGGCTTCGTCACTAAAGCCTATAGTGACGGTTTTGTTCGTCACTATAGCACCTACATTTTTACAAATCTCAAAATACACAACATAAATTTAATCCAAGGACATAAATCAACTGAAAATAGTCCCTTGAGTTCATTGGTGCCCTCAATTTGGTCTGAAAGTTCATGTAGAAGGAGATACGAAGTCTGGCTTCTCTTATGCCCTAACAATGGCAACCCACGATTCCTGCGTGAAAGCTTGCAAACAATGGATCTAAACAATCCTAAACACGATATTAATCATGAATATGAATAAAAAACAAATTAAAACATCATGTAATGCAAGATTCGAAATTAGAAAAGAAGAAAAACGATCATGGTTCATATAGTATTATTCATGATGCTCCAACCTTCAATGATGATATGAATGATCTCTTGGGATGTTGTAGAGTGTATTTGAACGTATGGAAGTGCTGAAAGTTGCTGCAAATTGTTTTATCGTTTGCCCTGGTTTTCACACTTTTATGGAATTTCTCTTTGGGTTTTTAGAGCATGGTTTTTTCGTCCTCATGGTTTGTGAAGGTCATGAGTTTATATAAGGGATCATTTTAGGTTAGAAAACTCCATGTGCTTGGATCAAGTTGATTCACCTTTGAATGGCATTGAAAACCTTCTATTTTGGTGCATATCTCGCTATCATAACTTTCTCCTATTGTATGCACGAATTTGGGATCATATATTATGGAGATATCTTAAATATTTGATCCTAAAATAAACCTAGCATCAAATCTTTTGATTTTTCAATATTTATTTTGATTAAAAATGAATTTAAATGGATTAAATTCGATAAAATATGAAATAAATAAATAAATAAAAAGCAAGTGATATATCTTAGAGGTCGTGGACCAACTTAGGATCAAGTTTGGATTGTGAAAGAATAGGTCCATTTAGCAAAAATTCAAGTTTTGGTCATTATTTGCCTTATGCACCTCCACAATTTTGCTCAACTTTAACAATGCACAACTTTCTCAATTCTTATCATATGAATGTATTTTTGGACATTTTAGAAAGTTCAAAGTGTCCTTTAATCACTCCTTTTGGTCCCATGTGAATTTGATCTTCCATGTTCAAGTTATGAGCTTTTGAAAAAGCTGACTTTTTGTTGACTTTTTAGCGGACATGTAATGTCTTGGTTCATATCTCTCAAATGAAGCATTTTTGTCATTGGCCTTAGAGTCACAAAATTGTAGAGAATGGAATTTTCTTCAAAATAGGCTTTGGTTGGGAAACTTATGATGAAGCATGTGAGAGTTATATCTGGTCAAAGTTTAGTTGACTTTTCTTTAAGAAAACACTAATTTAGTAACTTTTGCCTTTTGATGAATTTGAGGTTTTCTTGACGAATCAAGATCAACCTTTGATCAAATGATGAATCTTACTTCATAATCTTGATGTTGACCAAAAATCTTGAAGTTTGACTGTATGTTGACCACAGTTGACTTTTTACCCAAGTTAACTGATTATTGATTATCTGAGCATCTGACTGGCCAAACTTGTAGGGCAAGTCTTGAAACTTGACATGAGGATCCTTTTAAGTGTATGGGATACCATGAAGTCCACTCGAGGCTTTGGAAGCCCAGTTTACCTTGAGAAACACAAAACCCTAATTTGAGATCTATTGCTTATGAGAAGGCTTTGTCTGATGAAACCTTGAGTTCCTTTGAGCAATTGAGAATCTTATGGACATTAGGAGACCTCTTGAGACATATTGTCTTGAAGATATGAGGGAAATTTTTGGGGTACAACACATAGGTGGAATAACTTTCCATACTAGCTCCCCAGTCGAAAAGGGTTTGATCGTAACCTTTTTATTGTAAGACATCTCTACTCTTTTCTTTTGCCTTTTTAGCAATTCTATAGCATGGAGTCTTTCTTCATCTAGATTTACCAATTCATCCAACATCATGTTCTAATAGGTTTCAGATGGAATCTCATGATGCCTTTGAATCCTTGTGTCATACCCCAATTTTGACCCTAAATCGATTCATTCATAGAATCGTCTGCATAGCATATCATGCACTTTATCATGCACAATACCAAATTATCAGTCAAATTAAATTTGTTGGATTTACAGGCGTTTCGGTCAAAATAAAAGTCAGTCGTGCAAAAAATAAGTAGACGAAATGTTTTAAAATTGAGCTTGAGGCATCAGTTATATCAATATATGTTTTGCTTAGTTTAATATGGTGTTCTCATTTTAATTTTTCGGCAACTTTTTCAGTATTATTTTGATGAGTTGAATTGTCTTAACCGGTCTATTTATTTTCAAATCTGACCAAACACTGCATTTTTCTAATACATATATTTTGTGCTTATCATTTTGGTATATTCATTTTTATTTTTCGGTCATTTTGAAATTTCGCAATTTAGTTGCTTTTAACCTTTTTTTTTCTTTTTATATTCCAATTAGATTTTATTTAGCATTAGTTAAAAATAGTTTTTTTATTATTGTCAATATCTTTTTTCTTTTGATAATTTTTCATATTTAATCACTAGTTATTTTGTTTTTATATTTTATAGTAAAACTTGTTTACTAATTTATAAAAGTCACATTTGGGTTTTTCTTCTTTGGTATAACATTGTTGTATGGCAATACAATAACAAATATACAAATCCCAAATATTTCCATGTGTAAATATAAAATATTTGGGATTTGTATATTTGTTATTGTATTGCCATACAACAATATTATACCAAAGAAGAAAAAACCAAATGTGACTTTTATAAACTTAGTAAACAAGTTTTACTATAAAATATAAAAACAAAATAATTAGTGATTAAATATGAAAAATTATCAAAAGAAAAAAGATATTGACAATAATAAAAAATTATTTTTAACTAATGTTAAATAAAATATAATTGGAATATGAAAAGAAAAAAATGGTTAAAAGCAACTAAATTGCGCAATTTCAAAATGACCGAAAAATAAAAATGAACATACCAAAATGACCAGCACAAAATATACGTATTAGAAAAATGCAGTGTTTGGTCAAATTGGAAAATAAATAGACCGGTTAAGACGATTCAACTGATTAAAATACAACTGAAAAATTTGCCGAATAATTAAAATGAGAACACCATATTAAACTAAGCAAAACATAAATTGATATAACTAATGCCTGCAAGCTCAATTTTAAAACTTTTCGTCTATTTTTTTTGCACGATTGACTTTTATTTTGACCGAAACGCCTGTAAATCCAACAAATTTAATTTGACTGATAATTTGGTATTGTGCATGATAAAATGCATGATATGCTATGCAGATGATTCTATGAATGAATCGATTCAGGGTCAAAATTGGGTTATGACAGTTGCCCCTATTTAAGTATCTTCAACCAAAGAATACGAAGATGACTAATCTTTGTATGATCGCAGTGGGAGATAATTAAATATTAAAAAGACTTGAATTTTGTCCCTGAATACAGATTGAATGATATGATATGCAATGTTATGAATTCATAAGAGACTCTTTTTGTTTTGCTAGGGATATGAGGTATGAGATGAACTTTAACATGATTTTTTTTTAAATGAGGAATGATGAATATGATAGAGATATATGGTAACGATGATCCAAGAAACAAAACTGAGGGTGAAGACTCACTAGGGTTAACAACATATTAACTTGGGGATTGAGGAAAATAAAGACGACATGTTAACTCGGGGCTTGAAGAGATAAAAACAACATCATTCAGGGATCAAAAATATAAAGGCAATAACAATGACTTGGGGGTCAACAAAAATAAATCAACTCTGGGGTTGAGGAAATAAAGACGACGTCGACTCGGAGGTCAAAAATATAAAGGCAATTACAATGACTCGGGTGTCAAGAACACGAAGACAAAAACGTTGACTCGGGGGTCAAAAGGGCATCAAACTAAAACAGATATCAACCCGGGGGTTGAGGAAATAAAGACAACAAGATTGACTCGGGGGTCAAAAACAAAGATGACAACATCGACTAGGGGGTCAAGAATGAATCAACTCGGAGGTTGGGAAAATAAATAAGATGACATCGACTCGGGGATCGAGAAACATATTAACTCGAGTTTGAGAGATATTTAAAGACAAAAACATTGACTCGGGGGTCAAGAACAAATCAACTAAGGGGTTGAGGAAATAACTAAAATGACATCGACTCAGGGGTTGACAAAATTAAGGAAATATTCAAGTGAATACGCAATAGGTTCAAGACCGGTTGACACTAAGAATAACAACAAAGAGTGAAAATATTCAAAGCGATTGAGCAGTGGCTCGGTGAGACCAACTGACAATGAGAAAAAAAGAAGAAAACATTCACAATAATTGAGCAGCGGCTCTATGCGACCAACTGACACTAAGAATAAAAGACAAAATACATTCATAGTGAATGCGAAACGGGTTCAAGACCGGTTGACACTAAGAATGGCAACAACAACAACAAAAAATTCAAAGTATCCAAAGTAATAAATCAACAGGTTCAAGTGTAACTGATGACACTAAGTATAAAGAAGACATTCACAATGATTGGGCAGCGACTCTATACGACCAACTGACACTGAGGATAAGGAAGAAAACATTCACAGTGATTGAGCAGCGACTCTATGCGACTAACTGACATTGGGGATAGAAGGAAAAGTATTCAAAGTGATAAATCAATGGATATATGCGACCAACTAACACTAAGAATAACAACAAAATATGTTGGAGTTTTCAAACAAAAACATCCAACCTATGGAAATTCCTTAGATGAAGAGTTCAAAGAAGACCTTCAAGAACCATCAGGAAAAAATATGGGGTAAATAAACTCTTCCATATGTGCCAAAACAAATGGACTTAGACCGCAAGTAAAAAGGTTTCATGAACAACTTCTAACGGGTTTGTGCCAATAACATACTGGACTTCAAGGGGATATTGGTGGTAGTCAAGAAAAATACTGACCACAGTTGGATTTTCAGACAAAATGCTAGTGATAACTAGACTATAAATTGTGCCAATGACGACTGGACTTTGCAAAGAAACCTAGTAACAACTGGATTTAGAAAAATGATAAATAGAAATGAGCTTTGAAATGATACCGGTGATAACTGAATCTTAAGGGAAACCAAAGATTATTGGATTTTAAACAAATGACGCCAATGACAATTGGACTTAACACGGAAAACCAGAGATAACCGAATTTGGAAAGGTGTCGGTAACAACCGAATTCCTAGGTTAAGGGACAACAATCAACAAAGAGACCTGAGTTAATGTAAATGAGCTTAAAGAACTCTCCAAGGCCATGCATGATTTGATGTTGCATGAATGATAATGATATGGCAATGTTGACTTATGCAGTCTAGGAGTTATGCAATGACTCGATGGTTTCCAAAGATGCCTCTGTATGGGTATTTGATGGAAGAGATCTTTTTTGCATATGACTTTCTTTTGGAGGAGGTAAAAATGACAACCTGATTCCCGACACTCGTCTTGAACTCAAAAGTTACTGAGGTATGGCTTGCCTGAGTAGCCCAAAGGCATGGAGAGGACTTGCCCATGTAACTCATCTTGCTATAGTGCTTGAATATCTGAGATTTTACCCTGGTTATCCAACTCTTGGGATGAGAAACTCCTGATTTGACTTACCATTGAACTCTTGAACTCTTTGTGATAACTCGCTTAAATCTGAGTCTTGAGTAAGGTTCAACCTCTGGGTAGCTGAATCTTGAAGAGATTGATTCAAATTGACTTATTCTTGAAGTGGTTTGCCCCTGCCTGGACTTCTTCTACCAAGTCAAATTCCCTAACTGGTTGCATTTGTTGGGATTCCCTTGGTGTTGAACTAACTTGCAAATAAACATTATTCTTTTAAAAAATGGAAATTTTAATACAACATTTATGCAAGTTTTGAAAATCAAAAAATTTATTGATATGATGGTGATATACAGTGGAATGAGTCAAGATCAAAACACAATGTGAATCTAGCCATTTACAGAATGACAGATTGAAGTGATCAACACACAAACAATTTAGCAAAGATTATTAGGAGTCAGGTTAACACAATCTTGTTGTTGTATGCTCTCAAAATAAACCATGCCTCAATTAGGTCTTTTAAGGGTTGTAACATGGCATGGTTCAAGGTTTTCAAAACAAAGGATAAAAGGCTCAAACTTTATTCGTACCCACCCATTCTTCGTGATAAACTTTAGTTCTACGTTCAGTTAACTTAACAAACACATTCATATCTCCAAAGTCTTTGATGGTGTAATAGTAAGGATCAGGATTTAAAATGAGATGGCAGCCACCTTGTTTCGTCTCTGCTTTGTTGAGGATTTATCTTCTTTCTTCTTGATAGTTTCTTTTGAAAATCCAGTTCATTGGGATGTTCTAATTTTTGCCTAAGTCGCCTTTTCGGGTGCTCAACTTAACGAGATTTTTTTCTTTTGAAAGGTTGTGACTGCCATTTTTTATCCCTCACGACTTCTCCGGTCTGCGAAGGAAAGTATGTGGCTGAACCTTCTTGAATGATGGACTGAATCTCTTAAAGATTAAGCGTGCAATCAGAATAACCGAACCGACTACCCTGCCCCTGGTTTAAGATTAAGGGTTTTTCATCATTTTTTTAAAAAGAAAACTCCTACTTCTAGGCTCAAAGGGGTTAACAAGGGATTATCATCCTTATTTTACCAGTGTTTAGAGATTTGAAATAATGCTTGTACATCATTGGCAAGGTTTTAATTGAAAGCATACAAATGGAAAATTAAGGTATCTGGTTTTCATCATCCTCCCTCTAATCTTTGCTAAAACAATAGTTTGATAAAGAAAAATAAAAGGGAGAAATAATTTTATTTTTTTCATAACAATGAAAGAAAATGAGTGAATACGAATGAATTGATTCAAAAGATGCATAAATATTTCATTAATATTGCCAGTTCAAAAACAACAATGCTTACAAGCAAATGCAAAATCAACATGCAAAGAAAATACAATAACAATACTGAAACAAACAGAGGATTGCCAGCTTTAGGGAATTAAACATCCTTCTTCAGAGTTAGAGGTCGTCATGCCCAGTACGATAATCATTTTCACACTTATTCTTGAAAATTTCTTCCATAGCATATATTGAGAGACCTGCCCAACCAGGCGAAGGATTTATGTTAATGTGAAGACCTTGAGGCGTAAATGAGATGGACTTGGAATCAATCAGATCCTGAACCTTATTATGGGGTTGTTAGCAATCTTCAGTCAAATTCCCTGGTGCATTAGCATGAAAGTCGCATCGGGCATGAGGATCAAAGGTTGATGGGTATGGAGGGATCACTAGATCCATTTCCTTCGGCTTTACCAATCCATTATTGATCAAACATGGCAGTATATGACTATATGGAATTGGCAAAGGATCAAACTGCCTCTTTAGCTTCTTAGTGTACTGGTGTCGTCGTTGGTATGGCTACTTTTGTGGCATCTGTTATTGATGATAGACATGAGGATATTGGCCATGTGGAGGAAATGGCATTAGATGTGAAGATCTAAAAGGTTGATGGCTATGAACAACTGACACATATGGATGTTGATAGCATGGCACTAGAGGTGGAGCATGTGGAGCTTCCTCAATTGAATCAACCTCATCCTCTTCTTCCTTTAGGGAATCACTAAGGGATTCATTCTCAATGCTTTGGAGACTAGAGGCACCTTAGATTCTTCCGCTTTTGAGACCAGCCTCAATATGTTCTCCCATTTTCACCAGGTCAGAGAAACTTGTTGATATGGTGCCTACCATCTTTTCAAAGTATGGGCTTTGCAGAGTATCCATAAACAAGTCAACTAACTCTTTCTCTGAGAGTGGCGGTTGAATGTAATCAACAAACTCTCTCCATCTTTGGACGTATTCTTTGAATGGCTTATTACTTTATTGAGACATGTCTTTCCGCTGAAAGCGACTGGGAGCTTCTTCCAAATTGTATTGGTATTGCTTCACAAAAGAATTGGTTAGGTCTAACCATGACTGAATATGACTTCTTTCCAATTCCAAGTACCAATTCAACGGTGCCCCACTCAAACTGTCTTGAAAACAGTGAATCATCAACTTATCATCAAAAGCATATGCGGTCATTTTTCAACAGAACATCACCAAATGGTGCTTTGTACAACTATCCCTTTTGTACTTCTGAAAGTCAGGTGCTTCAAATTTCGGAGGTATAACCAAACCAAGTAATAAGCACATATTTAAAGCATCCAGGTGAAAAGCATGATGCCCCTCTATAGCTTTGAGTCTTTAATTCAACACGCGACATTTCTCAGACATCTCAATAATTCTCGGTTTCTTGGCCATCCTCATTGGGATTACTCTTTGGGAATTTGGCTCAAAGAACCCAAAACTTTGGTACTCAACAACATCTTAAGGTGAGGAGTTTCCATCTCGGATAATGGTATGCTCTTGAATAAAGGGTGCCCCAACTAGGATCCTTGCAGACTGAGGTTGAACAAGGTTGTACACTTGAGGTGGAAAGACGTCTTCAGTTACGATGGTGCGTTGAACATTATCCCCTCTCTTTGTCAAATGTGTCACAGCCTCCATGAATTGGTTCAATTGGTCCTTTATCAAATCAAAGTCTCCCCTTAACACAATCTGGTTTTGTCCTCCATGGTCTATGATCAATCGAAAACTGCTTCTAGTCCGATGTAGGTGTCAGGAAATCAGTTGCGGGTTATGGACACAGGACAAGGATGAGTTTTATTCGAATGAATGCAAATGTGATGATATATTCATGGATGCAATGCATTTGGATAGTTTCAAGGAATTCAAGAAGCGATTACAAACATCAAAATAGAAAAGGATTTTTCAAAAGGGATTTCAAACTGGAGTTCAAAACTTGTAATGTTTGCGAATAGACGTCCCTTGGTTCCTTGAAGACTTTGTTAAAAATGATGTTTCATGATGCATGGATGCATGGATGCAACAAACACAAACAAGGCTTAGGTTCAAAGCTTGCATGAGGTCAGAGGTTCAACCCTCCCAAAAGGTATGTACTATGGGTTTATTTGTACATGTACAACGGGTTCTACAAGTTCCCATAATCATTGTCCCATCTTTCGGATATTATCAATTTCCCAACTCACTTGGTAATTAATAATATTCTCAAGAGAGTCTCATCTGAGTGTAGCATCGTGTATCAACTATTTCGGATTTACACCTCATAGTCATCACACTACATCCTAAAAAGGCTAGGTGGGGGGTAAATGTTCTACGGTCCTCAACTTTAACGGCTCTCAGGTTGAAAATAGTAATGTTTTCACGACTGAACTCGATCAAAAAAACTACCCTCGAGAAGGCCTATATTGAGTGGTGGATTCTGGATTCAGCATATTCAGGATTAAACTCCATATACGCCTACTCGACTATACCACCGTCCTATCTTATTTTGCACTCAAGTCCGGGTTAGAACTTATTTCACCACACATGGAACACCCAACAGAAATCCCAAATATTTACAAGCAATACAATAACAAATATACAAATATACAAGGTGGGCTTAACCCTAAAAAATAGAGTCCCCGGTGAAGTCGTCATTTCTGTCGTGGTGAGAATCAGATGCCAAGCTATTGATTAAGCTTGAATCGCAATTATTAAATATTCACCACCGACTTTAATTTAATCCAAAGGGAAAAGGGAAAAAAGATCGTAAAAACCCTAATTATGGAGAATCTAGGTTCGGGGGTTGGTTATACCTAGGGAAGGTGTTAGCATCATAAGCATCTGCAATATCCTATGGGAACCCCTTGTTAATATTTGTGTTTTTGTTATTTATTGCTTGCTAAAACTAAGGGAACCTAAGGTTTTTATTTCTAATGGTGCTCGTGCAACATCACATTGATGTCTACGTATCAAGTATAGAATCAGAGCACTCATAGTTCTCCTAAGGATTAACGAACACTTGGTTACGCTCAAGGTTCGCGGGGGAAGGTAAATGTTATGGCAAACACTCGCGTAACTTAACAATGTTACAAAAAGTTGTAAAAGAAAATACCTAATGGATAAGGTTGAAGAGAATAAAAAAAGAGGCCTAATTTCTAAGGTCAAAAGGGTAACTAGGGATGGTTAAAACTTCCTATGATATTGAGTCAACTGCAGGAGTTCTTTCCCTTTGGATTGAGATGCATAAAGCAAATAAAGAAAAGTGCAAGCTCCTAAGAATAGACAAAGGTTGTTACTTGCAAATGAAATGAAATGTCAAAGTAAATAAAGTGGAGTAAATGACCAAAGTACAAGGCAAATGAAATTGAAGTCAACCAATTTAGCTCTTTAACTATCTTAGAGTGGACTCATGTGCAAGTCACTCTATAAGAAGTCGAGCGAATGAATTTATACATCCATACAGTTCTCGAAAGCATAGTCAATTTATGCTCCAAAATCGCAATGCAAGGGAATAAGATACTAGCAACATAAATATTATTTACACATTTATAATATTCACATCAAAAGAGAATAACGACCACTTAAAAATCTAATACACAAATTAGCGAAAATCGAACCGAAAATTAAATACCGTGGGTGCATCTAGTAATACATGTGAGTCTAATACAAAAGTGGGACATTTCTAATCAAAGCTCAAATGAAAGTTTCTATATAATAATAATATATACAAAATAAATAAACCAAATAAATAAAAGGAAAATTGTTGAAATTTTGGGAAATAGAAACAATATATTCAACATGAGAAACTCCAATTCACACGCATACATGACTTGCATCAACCGTTAAAAAAAAAACACTACCACTAAGTAAATTTTAAAAAAAAACAAGTCATTAAATAAAATACAATAAAAAAACCAAAATAATTTAATATATAAGTGACCCTACACAAAGATAACAATGGTCTTGATGGCTTTCCTACTGTAACCAATTTCAAATAAAATCGATAGGTTCATGAGTAATAAAAAAAACACCAATCTTACAAAATCTGATGAAACCAAAACACATTAAAACTACTACATCCATCCATTAACCTAAATTAACTAATTAAATAATTAAGAAGAAAATAAAACAAGATAGAAACTAAATAAAAAAATAGTAAAAATAAAATAATAAAAAATGAGAACAAATGAAAAGAAGAGACAAACATTAACAGCAACAACAATCAATTAAAAAAAAAAGGAGAAATAAAACTTATAAAGCTCTTTCTCTCCCTTTCAAGTTCGTTCCTCCCTCCTCTGTCACTTTCACTTACGACGTCTCTCCCTCTTTCTTTTCCGACATGGATTTATTTGTGTTCTGCTTCTGATATGCTCTCACGTGAGGCTTCATCTTCGTTTCAAGCAGGTGCCCTGTTCAGCTTGTGTTTTTCTCTCGCGCTCTCGCATGCTCATAGATTGAAATAGGGAGAATGTTATGGATATTCCGCAAACCGTTATTGGTGTCTTGTTGAACTTGTGATGTGAGGTGGCGGAAATTGCTCTGTTTGGAAGTGAAGGTGTGTTGTTTAAGTTGTATGTTAGAGTGGTTGTGAGGAGTTGTTTATGGTTATAGAGGTTGTTAGCTTAAGTATTGGAAGGAAATCGCGAGATCAACGACGAAGGAAGTTTGTAGTATATGAGTTTCACGATAGTGCCATTCTGTGTTGTTGTATGTGTATGTGTTTTGAAAAGTGTTTTGAGGTGTTTTAGTGTGAGGTTGAAGAGAGCAAGGGTGAAAAAGGATAATGTGAAACACTGGTTGTTTTATTGGTGATGTTTAAAGCATGGAAATCATTGTTATTAGTGAAGCTTACAGTGAGTTAGCTCGTGGGACGATGATGTGGTTTTCACAGTTGTTGTATAGTGCTTGAGTGTTATGCAGTTTTGAGTTTTGGGTGGTTTTTTCGGTGACGAAAAAAATGACTATTGCCAAAAAAAATTGGTGAGCAAGGTTTGTATTTTGAGTTTGCTGGCTAGTTGATTAAAATGGAATTGTGTTGAGTGAAAATGGTTGGAGCGATTGTTAGATTGGTGCAAGGTTTTGTGTAGTTCCAATGGTGGAGTTTGTGGTTTTTTGAGTGGAAAAGGTTTTAAGGGTGTATGTCCTCATATCAGTGTTATGAAAATGATCAAAAAGTGGTGTGGTGCAACCAATCCAAAAAAAAAAATGAAAATGTTTGTGCTTTATCATCACCCTCTTTTTTTTAAGAGACGTTGGGACCTTGTCCCTCTCTGTGTGTCCTCTGTTTTGATGTTGTGAGTGGGGGACAATCTCTGTCTTAAAATATGAGTGGTGTCTCAACGTATCTCTTTTTCAAAATGCCATACAACAATGTTATACCAAAGAAGAAAAAACCAAATGTGACTTTTATAAACTTAGTAAACAAGTTTTACTATAAAATATAAAAACAAAATAACTAGTAATTAAATATGAAAAATTATCAAAAGAAAAAAGATATTGACAATAATAAAAAAAATATTTTTAACTAATGCTAAATAAAATCTAATTGGAATATGAAAAGAAAAAAATGGTTAAAAGTAACTAAATTGCGAAATTTCAAAATTACCGAAAAACAAAAATGAACATACTAAAATGATCAGCACAAAATATATGTATTAGAAAAATGCAGTGTTAGGTCAAATTTAAAAATAAATAGACCGGTTAAGACGGTTCTACGGATCAAAATGCAACTGAAAAAGTTGCCGAAAAATTAAAATGAAAACACCATATTAAACTAAGCAAAACATAGATTGATATAACTGATGTCTGCAAGCTCGATTTTAAAACTTTTTGTCTACTTATTTTTTGCATGATTGACTTTTATTTTGACTAAAACGCCTGTAAATCCAACAAATTTAATTTGACTGATAATTCGGTATTGTGTATGATAAAATGCATGATATGTTATGCAAATGATTCTATGAATGAATCGATTCATGGTCAAAATTGGGGTATGACACCTTGTATACGGAAGATGAATTTCAACGGATAGGACTGCATCATGACAAAATGTGAGTCGAAATGGGGTAGTGTTGGTTGCCTCTTTAGGGGATGTTCGACATGCCCAAAGAATTTGGTCAAATGTCTTATGTCAATTCTTTAGCTTTTTCCTTACATGCCTTTTTATCAACTCAATCACCATTTTATTTACTGCTCTGACTTGGCCATTAGCGTAGGTATAATAAGGTGTAGAAGTTATAAGTTTGAAACTCATTTCTTTAGCGAACTCCTTCATCTTTCGACCAGTGAAGATTGACCCCTGATCTGTTGTAATAGTTTATGGGATTCCAAACCTATAGATGATACAATTTTGAATAAATATAATTACATCCTCTTGGTCAATATTTGGCAAAGTTATTTCTTTGACTCACTTAGTGAAATAGTCAATACCTACCAAAATGTATTTTTGATTCTTAGAAGATGTTGGTCGAATCTCTCCAACTAGATTCAAAGCCCAACCTCTAAAAGACCATGGTTTGACAATGAAATGCAGTTCACTTGTAAGGACATGCTGGATGTCGGCATGAATTTGGCTCTCTTGATAACCCTTGCCAAATTCAATACAATCCTATAACATAGTAGGCTAATACATGCCTTTTTGAAACAAAAGCCATTTCATTTTGTGACTTACTTGATGTGCCCCACATGCCCCACTATGCACAGTCGAGAGAGCCAAATATGCCTCTGACTCACTAAGACACTTGAGCAATACTCCCTCAGGAATCTTTTTGAATAATTCATTAGCTAATAAGATATAACTTAAAGCTTGATACCTAACCTTTCATTTCGTCGACGATGTTGGATTTTGCAGATAGTCCATTATATGTTTTCTCCAATCCTTATCTATTAGAGCGTCGACTGCTAGAATGGCAAAGTTATCTTTGTTAGCATATCCAAGCTTTGTTTCTTCTAAGTCTGAAGGGGCTAGTCCAACGGACACTACCTTCCCTTTGACTTCGATCGCATCTTGCAATTTTTCCTTCAAAATTTTGTACCCTGATGCAATCTGGACCAAGTTATTTGCAACTTGGTTTTCCAATCTTGGGATATGTCGAAAACTAACTGCTTCAAAATTCTTAAGCAGTCGATTCATTACTACAAAGTACATAATTAGATTTTATTTTATGCACTTGTATTCTTCGGTGACTTGTTTTATAATCAACTCAGAATCTCCCATTATTTCAACATGAGTTACCCTCAATTCCAACAATACCTCCAGCCCAGCTATCAAAGCCTCGTACTTAACCTCATTGTTTGAACAACAACTTTCTACTTTATACTTGAGTATTGTTTGAATTTTATGAGGAGAAATAACAAGTACCCCTATGCATGTCCCATCTTTATGGCTAGACCCATCAAAGTATAACTTCCAAGGTTCGACCTCAAGATATTTCAATGCAATTTCTTTAATAGAGTGATCGACTATAAAGTCTGCCACTACTCGTCCTTTAACTGCCTTTAAAGGCATATATGTTAGAGAATATTCAGTTAATGCTAATACCCTTTTACCAATTCGACTATGCAAAATAAGCTTGAATAACATATGTTTAATAACGTCGAAACAAGAAGAAACATAAACATCAACTGGTTTTATATATTTCTTCAATTTTGTACATGAACAATACAAGCATAAACACAATTTTTCTATTGTGTTATACCTAGTTTTTGCATCATTTAAAACTCTACTAAGGTAACAAACGGCCCTTTCAACGCCACCATCATCCTCTTGAGCTAACATGCTACCTAAAGTCTTATCTAATGCAGCTATGTATAATCTCATGATCTTCCTCCTACAATGCAGTGAGAGAATAGGAGCGTGGCTCAGGTATTCCTTGATTTTGTCAAAGGCTTCTTGTTGTGCTTTCCCCTAATCGAAGCCATCCTTATTAATTCGAATCAAAGGTAAGAAGGCTTGCGTTTTTCCACTTAGGTTTGATATAAATCTCCTCAAGAAATTAATTTTTCCTAATAAAGATTGTAATTCCTTCTTTGTTGATGACGCTTTCGCTTCCATAATGTCTTTGGTTTTATTTTGATTGATTTTGATCCCCTTCTTGTGGACCACAAAGCCTAAGAAGTCCCCTTCCTGTACACAAAAAGCACACTTAAGAGGATTCATTTTAAGACCATGCTTTCTCATCCTTTCAAAGGAATGTCGAAGATGGTCAATATGATCTTTCCCTAAAACAGACTTAACAACAATATCATCAATATAAATTTGCATAAAAATGTCTATAAAATCATGGAAGATCGAATTCACTGCTCTTTGATAGGTTTCCCTAACATATTTTAAACCAAAAGGCATCACTACCCACTTGTAGGTGCCTAAGTCTCCTGAACATCGAAAAGGAGTCTTTGGGATATCCTCTTCAGGAATGCTTATTGATTGTATCCAGAATACCCATCTAACACACTAAGATATTCATGGTCTGCAGTAGAGTCGATTCAAAATTTATGGCCTAAGCATTTCTGCTACATGCAACAAATACTCATCCTTGGGGGTTACAAAATTTAAATCTCTAAAATCAGTTCAGACCCTCAAAGAACCATTCTTTTTTATAACTGGTACAATATTGGCTAACCATTCGACATACCTGGAAGTACGGATGAACTTGCATCGAAGCAGCCTTTGAACCTCCTCTTTTATTTTTGAGAGGATTGTTGGGGCGAATCGTCTTGGATTTTGCTTGACAGGCTTCTTCCCAGGCTTGATTGGCAACTTATGTTCGACAAGCTCTCTTTTTAAACCAGGCATCTCATCACAGTCCCAAACGAAGCAATCCCTAAAGTCCTTCAGTAATTGGATTATTTTGACTTTGAGTTGTGGGTCGAGATTGACACTGATGTATGTAGATCTTTTAATCTTACCCTCTCCCAAGTCAACTTCTTCCAAAGGATCTTGAGCCTGAATTTTGATGTTGTCTGACAATGGTTCCTTTTCAAAACCAAAGGCTCATTGTCATAAATGGCATCAAGCCTCTAGTCTTTTCTTCGATCTGAGCTTTATCAGGTGGTTCAAGGTCGAAGTCTTTACTAGGACATCCTTCAACAAACTCTGTATTTTCTTTGACAACCATGTGATTTTGTACAACCTCCAAGGTCATTTGTAACTTGGTTTCAGCCATATAGGCCGAAATTATTTGTAATGCTTCGAGTTCAGTCATTATTACTTCCCTCGCTTCCCTAACCTGTGGGGTGTATAATAGGATCCCCAATGTAAGGTAGGTAATTGCCTTCGTCCCCTACAACCTATTTGTCCCATCGAAAGCCTTCAATAGGATGCAGATACAACGAGCAAAATGCATGGTCATCAGGTGTAAAATCAAACTCTGTTGGGGTGCATGGCACAATATATTGCAAGTTCTTGTCAAACTCAATTCCATCAACATGATTCACAGGCACTTTGAAGTATCCTTGGTCTCCTTCAATATTCTCTACTATTCCATCAGGCCTCTTGATGGTTACCCTTTGGTGCATCAAAGAAGGTATTGCCCATATGCCATGGATCAATTGCCTTCCTAGTAAAAGGTTATAGTTGGCCTTGCTTTCGACCACCATAAACAATGCGGGCCTAGTCATTGTCCCAACAGTCAAGTCGACTTGCAAGACACCCAGAGTAGCACAAATATTCCCTTCATAATTAGAAAGGACCATATTATGGGGTTTTAAATCAGCGTCGAACTTACCGATCTTAGCAAGAAAGAAATGTGGCATCAAATTGACAGTTGCACCACAATCTACTAGTATCTTGTTCACAACCACATTCTCCACCTTTCTAGTAATGTAGAGAGGTTTCAAATTCCCCCTTAGAGATTCAGTTGGCCGCTCAAAGAAATCATTTTACTCTTCAACACAACCATTATTCATGACGTAGTAACATACAGGTTTGTGCGCTGCCATTTATGCCTCAGTGTTGGCATCCAAGTTCTCGACTTCAGTTATCCTGTCGTATTCTCTTGGCATGACTGAGACCATATTTAATATCACATCAAGGGAATCTTCTAAGTCTGTGTCGAAGTTATGTGTCATATTTTCATCTTCAGACTTGATTTTATCCCCTTCTTCCTTGAACAACATTCGCCCCACAGGCACCTTGTTAGTTATTTCATCTTCATAGTCTCCAACATTACCAGCTAGCATATTGGTGCTAGATTCAACTTGATCTTTCACTAAGGCCTCCCTATGTGCCTTCATTTTCCTTTGTTCCCTTCGCCACTGCGACCTTAACATGGGATTATTACCTTTGTAGTTTTCAGAGAGATATGCAGCCTTTTGGGATGACATGTACTCTTTTATGTAGTCCATCGAATAAACCCTCTCTACATCGAACTTGGTCCACTTTGACTTTCCCTTTCCTTTGGTGTCGACAAGTTTGACCTATTTGTCCTTTGGTACTTCACCACTAGGCTTGAAGGTAGGTTTCCTTGCTCCAGGAACTTAGGGCTTTGCAACAATTTGTTATCCTTGGGCAGATCGCCTTGGGTCGAAACCCCTTGGCTTTTGAGCATTTCTTCGCTCATGATTTCCTTTGGCTTCTCTCACTCCCTGAAGGTTGTGGGCAACTTTTTGTCAAATATAGCACCGCACCTGGGGCACTGTAAGCACCCCAAATTTGTCCTCACCCATTCACACCATGGCCTGTGATCATTCTCATATGCATAAATACAAGCATACCATCTCATATCTCACTTTTGATTCACTGCATAGCTTCTAAGGCATCTGCACCTAGGGTTTGTGATCTGAGCAATCCCAAAGCATCTTGAGCCATTCCAAAGGCTACCAATCAATTCAAAGGGATCCACATGTGTCCTCATATCATATTCCATCCTCTTAAAGTCAAGAATTCAAAAGAATCACAAGAACTAGGGTTTGAATGGATGCAGAGCCAAGTTTGACTGCACAGTTGACCTAGAATTAGGGTTTTGGTTTCAGAGGCCATAACCCCAATTTTTTTTGGTCATTCTTGTTTCCATTGGTCTATATATGGTATAGGGAGTATGCATATCAATTTTCATGAAGAAATTCCTTGGGGAAGTCATCTGATCAAGAGTTGACTTTCTGGACAAGTCAGTGCAAAATCAGGGCATCTGAGGCCCCCAATGACCCAACCAATGGGTGATCTTCATCATTTTGAGTGTATATGATCTTTATTTGATCATGGAAGAAGTTTGAAGTTCATAAAAATCAAGAATTTAGGGTTTTTGCAAATGTTGACTTTTTGGGCATAGTTGACTTTTCAAGAATGCATCATTTTAGGTCATTTTTCAAGCCTTGATTCTTGATCCAAAAATGCTTCAAATGGAAAAACTTTGGTCATGAAAGTTGTAGATCTCATTTCTCCCTTTTCAAAAAGTACAAGAACATGACCAAACTCTTCTTGGATCAAAAGTTATGGCAATGCAAAGTTGGCTAAAATCATTGATTTTCAAGGCATGCCCTAAGTGAGAATTTTGCAAAATCTTGGACCAATGCATATTGCAGCCTCTAGTTCACTTCAAACCAGCACATAAACATTCTCTAAGTCCTAAAAATCAGAAATGAACCAAGAATGCCCATGGTTTCATGTTTGGTTGGACAAAGAATCACATGTGAACCAAAGTTACAACAACTTGCAAAACCACTCATAACATTTTACCAACTTGCTGCCTTGAATGCTGGACCAAGCCTAGCCTTTCCCTTCACTTTGCTGCGCAGCCCATGCCCATTGTACTTGCCTAGAGTCAAGCCATACTTGCCTTACACAAAAGGTGGACTTTATGCAAAAGTAAACATCCCAATCACCACAGGCCATGTCACATCCTCTGGCCACTTGCATTTGTTTATTGTATCCTTTAGCAAGCAAAACATAAGACCAAGCCAGGCTGAAACTCTCTACACAATCACATTCACAAAAACACACCACATTGCATTTGTCTTCGAATCTGCCTCCACAGCCACAAAACACTAAAACCATTTTCTCCATTCAACTCACCATGTATCACTGAGTAGAAACCACCAAGAACACAAGCCTGAAACAGCCAAAGCATCCCACTGCCATTTCTCACCTCATTTTGCAGTTTCATTCGAAACTCTCACCCTAGCTCACAAACATCCAAACAAACACTCCAGACCTTCTCCATTCACCCTCAGGATCACAAACAACCCCTCACCATGACCTGAAAGTGCCTGAAACACCATTGCCATTTCTGATCAAGCTTGAGCAGAAGCTGTCGAATCTCATTATCCAGCCAACACAAACTTCTTTTGAGCATTCAAACATCTTCTGGGGATCAAGTGGAGTGGTTTGCACTGAAAGAAGTGGCCAGAAAGTCCTCAAGTTGAAAGCTCCAAATCTCAGGTAGCTCGAAAATTATTTTTCCAGAAATCATTTTTCTTGTTACAAACTTGTTCTATGTGATTCACTGATTATCCTGATGTCATTGGTTTTGAAAATGGCTTTGATTTGAGAGTTTAATTTGTCTCTGAAGCTTGCGTGCCCTAGTTTTTATTTCTTTCGATTCAGCTTGTTTAGGAAGAAGAAATGTGTTTTGAGAGGGGGGTTTGATTCGTGAGAGGATGGAGATCATTTCTATGTTCTTAGTTTTCATTTTTGATACGATTTGAGGGATTTGGGGATTTTTCAGGGAGAGAGCTGGCCGGAGAAGACGACCGGAGGTCTTCTCCGGCAGCCTGAGAGTGATTAGGGCTTAAACGTCATTAATTAGCAACTTCAAACCTGGGCCCTTGATTTTTGTTTCCCGCGCGCCAGTGAATGGTCAGGATCATTTCATTTGCCCTAATCCACTTAATTAATTTTAATTAATTTGTAATTAACTTAATTTGGTCAGATTGCATCCCCACCCTCCATTTGCGCGCTGGTCAACCAGTTTGAATCCAAAGCCCATCCTGGCCCTCCATTCCTCTGACTTTCATTTTATTTGATTTTTTAATTCATTTTATTTCATTAAACTTGCATAATTATTTTAAAATAGTTAAAAATTCTTAAAAATTATGAAACTTTTTCTTAAAAGTTTTATTAATTTTTAAAACCCAAAAATATTTTTATTTTATTTTTTATCATTAAAAAAGTATTTTTAAATATTTAAAAGATTATTTTTAATTGATTAATGGGAATTAATTAATTAAAAATACTTTTAGGTATTTAAAAATTACAAAAAAATTCATGAAATGTTCTAAGACATTTAGAAACATTGTCCAACCTTCAAACCAAATTTCTTTTTGATCTTGATGCATTTTAAGAATTTTTCATTGAATTAAATCATATTTTGTGCATTAATTTGATCCTAAGTTCAAAAATTCATTTCTGCCTATTGGAGAAGGTTGAGACATTGATTCTTCTTGCATTGTTTTGTGTTTGGCATGTAGTTTCTAGGGTAAAATGGCCATGATTTGATCTTGCATTTTCTATTTGTTTGGCATTTCTTTTGTTAAGAACCCTAAAAAACCCTAATAACTTGTAAAAATCATAACTTGAGTTTGGTTGAGAGTTGAGAGTTCCCTTTTGGGCAGTGGTTTATTATAGGTTTAGGGTTTCTTTGGGTACCATTTTCCATTTTTTATCTTAGGGTTTGCTTCTGTTTTGAGTTTTGGTTTGATGTTTGATTCATGAACCCTAATTTGGGCTTTCTTTTGCATCCTTCTTGCATTCTCTTGCATAACATGACTTGTCTTTGCATTTTGTGCATTCTTGTGATTCATTTGACATCTTAAGACATTTAGGAAGCATCTTTGATCATTGCATTACATATTTACCATGTCATTTGTCTTGTATGCTTCATAACATTTCATGCTTGTTCATGCTCCTTAACTTGCATCATTTGCATCCATGATCTTGTATGAACATCCCCTTGTCTTGCCTCATGTTTGCAGCACCTCATAACATCATAATCATCATCAACATGCTTCTGGTTTTGTCTAGCATCATGCCATTTCATCTCATCTTGCATTGTTTTGCATTTCTTTCTAACATTTCAGGTGGTAAGTAAACTTGAGAAGTGAATTTGCCTTCACTTCTCATAACATTTCTTCTCATCTCTCTTGCATCCATTGCTGCATTTTTGTTTGTGTTTGAGTTTGAGCTGGCTCATTCTTCTTCTTCCCACTTTCTTTCTTCAAGTGACTTGACTTCTTGAATGAAGCAAGTCACTTTGCTTCTCTTGATCTTGTTCATCTGCTTCCTGGTGGTTCTTCTGAAGATTGTTCTTGAAAACCTCACAAACCTTAGGATCAACCAAGCATGACAATGAATTAGGGTTTTGATTAGTCTCCCCCCATAGTTTTACCTTTGTGTCTCTCTTTGAGTCTTCTCTTCTCATCTCATAATCAGGGACCAAACCCTAAAGGCTTTAAGACTTTATGATTAAGCTTATGCCTGCATCCTTCTTTTAGGATGGAGTGTATAGCTTTAATCCTAAGTGTTAAACCCTTAATGTGTTCAAATCTCTTAATCAATCCACATAATAATTATCAAGACATCACACTTGTAACTTGGGCCTTGCATTAGGGTTCTAATTCTTCCTTAAGTGGTTAAGAAGGACTAACCCTAGTGTTAATGGACAAGTCCCCCTCAAGTTGTCTTACAAATCATAAAAATCACTTCATCACCATATCATTAAATAAAATCCACTTAATCAAAGGCTTGTTTTGTCATGGGTTTAATCCCTAATCATGGATTAAGTTGAGGAGCTTTCCTCAGCTTAAACATTCTCATCTATCATCCTTCTTTTAGGATGGTGTAATGAGTCTGTTTAATCCCTGATTATGGCTTAACCTCATTACTCAACACTAAACAAAAACCACAAAAACATCTAAATAATCACAAGTAGGTTAATGATCTTAATCCTGCATCAAAGGTGATTAAGTGTGAGAATCTGACTTCGCACTTAAGGTATTCTCATTACCCCTAATCAGAGGGATGATGTGATGAGTTTACTAAATCCACTGGTTTAGGCTTAAGCTCATTAACTTATGACAAACTTCAAAAAGCAATAAAAGACTGAAAACTCAAAAACAAACAATAATCGTCTCCTCCGGGATTCTTTTCTCATCTCATTCACTCATAAACGAGAACTCGCTTCTTCCGTCTAATGCAAGACAGTTTGCATCTGTGCCAGACAGATCATACACTTGAGCATTGACAAGTAAGCAGTTCACGAGTCAATCCATCTTTCAGTCTCTTTGGGTCGAACTACGGTGTTCTGACTTCCTCATTGCACGAGAGGATACGTAGGCATAACTTAACAGTTATCGAACAAAAGTCTCTGTACATTCCCCCTCCTTCTAGCTTTATTCTTTAGCCTCATGATCTTGAGCATTTCACTCTGTTCTTACACTGACACTTTCATACTTCACATCACTTATACACTTTACACTGACACCTGTACATCTTCTCCAGCTATTGTATACACAGATTGCACTGACACTACCCCTTTAAAACACAAATCTTTTAAGCGTGGATCCCGTCGAGTACGACGGACAATCTGGGTGCTAATACCTTCCCAGGTTGTAACCAACCCCCTTTCTCAGTCTCTCTGGTTCGCAAACCGTCTTATCCGTATCTTTCTAGGTCTATGCAGCATTGCCTTTCCTCCGGGATAAAAATGCCTAGCTGGCGACTCTATTCATTCTCCAGTGAGTTCACGGCTGTGTGTTCTCACTGTTCCCTTCGCCGACCGTTCGCGTCTGTACCCTATCTGACCCCTGTGTCACTTATCGGGAGCGACAGCTTGGCGACTCTGCTGGGGACCCTTATACTGCAACCAGGGCTTCTGGTTCTTTTTGTGGGTTCCTCCTAGCGCTTGTTTGATTTGTGTTTACTGGGGTGTTATGTGCTTGTATTTATTTTTGTTTATTGCTTTATGTACAGTTACTTTACTGCTTTCTTTATTGCATTTATTTATATCATACTGTCATTGCTGCTGGCTGGATCTGGTTGTTTGCCTTGGTGGGTGGGTGATTCATTGAGAGTTAAGGTCCTATACCTGGGACCTGAGTGACACCTAGGCTAGAGTGAATCATATTCTTTCCCATTCCATTTCGGTCTGGTGCGGGAATATGAAACACGGTTCAGATATGGGTTTCTTCTTGAGAACTCTGTGTTGCAGATTTCCTGCAATGCTAGGGCTATCTGGGAAGCCTGCTAAGTCTGGATGACCTTTTAGTATTGACCTTCAGAAACTGAGGTGAATTAGAGGAGGAATTGTTATGGTTATTGTAAACACTGTACCTCCGGGTTAGAAGTGTTTACACTTCTCATAACTGATCCAAGTCTGAGGATCCTTGTTCTAGATCATCACCTGTGAGGGGGTTGGGCTGTTTACAGGTTTGCAGGTACCTTGACCTCAGAATACCCTGTTACTTTGACTTTGTTAAGAATACTCCATGTTGGACAGTTCTTGTGATTCTAAAACCTTGGACTTGTGGCTCTTTATTTGAGTCCCCCACCCTGGTTACTGGATTTATAGACCTCCATCTGGAATTCTTGAACACACATGGATCTATACCAAGGCAGTTAATCAGATCCAGCTCAGTCACAAACCCTTGCATTTCATTTGCATACATACTCATTGCATCATATTAACATTTGCTTATTTGTGTTTCAGGGTATCCATCTTCATCTGGTTTTTGGTTTTGACCCCATCTGCAGTATTGACCTGTCTCCACCAGCATTTGCTTCAGCTTGTCAGACATATACTTCAGTTACTTGCACTAGCCAGCCATTGGCCCACTCCTCAGCATCTTCATCAGCACTTATTCTACTCAGTCTCAGCACTTATGGCTCCAAAGAAAAGCAACATCACCTATCATTTCTTCCAACCAGACTTATCAGACATCAGGAGGATCCAAACCCTGATCACTCCAGATCACATACCTTTGTTCAAGGAGCATTATGGGGATATACTTGACCTGGTTATGGATATGGACCCATCACAGAGGAGCCTGATCCATACCTGTATTCAGTTTTATGACCCCCCATTGAGATGTTTCACCTTTCAAGACTTTCAGTTGGGTCCTCTTTTGGAAGAATACTCATCATTGATTGGTTTGCCTATCAAGAGAGAAATCCCTTTTAACCCTGAAATGGTCTTTCCCAGCAATGGAGAGGTAGCAAAAGCTTTGCACCTGGAGCCTGTTTTGATTGAACAGCATATGACCTCTAAAGCTGGGATCCCTGGTTTTCATCTGGACTTCTTAATTTCTCAAGCTAGTCTGAAGGCCTCCTTGGGGGATTGGAAAGCTGTTTGTGCTTTGTTGGCCTTAAGTATATATGGAATTGTGTTGTTTGCAGATGAGCCTCGATTCATTAGCAAGAATGCCATCCATTTGTTCATCCTGAAGAACCCAGTGCCAACTCTATTGGGTGATCTCTATTACTCAGTACATCAGAGGAATGAGAAGCAGAGGGGTAAGTTAGTGAGGTGTTGTGCTCCATTATTCCATGCTTGGCTTCTCAGGCATCTACCCAGGACAGATGCATTTCTAAACCCTCATCAGCAAAGCAACTGGGCTAAAAGACTCACTGTCCTAACTTCAGCAGATATCAGATGGTGCACTCAAAGCAGCAAGGGCAGAGATATAATCACCAGCTGTGGGCGCTTTCCCAATGTGCCCTTAATAGGAGTTAAGGGAAGTATCAATTACAACCCTCTGCTGTTCAGGAGGCAATTGGGCTATGCACTGGTTCATACTCCTAGGGAACAAGACTTGGTGGAGACCCTCTACTGCGAGAACAAGATTAGTCTGGCAACTGTTAGGCAGGCTGCCTGGGCCTGGGATCATGTTCAAACCAAGGGAATCACCATTCTGGGGAAGTGCAATAATGTGGCATCAGTCCAATATTATGAGTGGTCCCATGCCAGGGCCCAATTCTCTGGAATGCCCTTCACCATAGAAGACATGCCTGAGTCATCTTCAGCACCACCCCCTGCCACTATCAGTTTGGAGGAGTTTGAGAGCTTGAAAGAAAGAAATGAGAAGCTAACCCAGGCTTTGCAGAAGACCCTCCGAGAGAGGAGTGAGGGTGTGAGGGAGATTGAGAGATTGGAGAAGTTAAGAGTGGAACACTTGACTAAAATTGAGAAGTCTGGAGATTATATCAACAAGTCTAAAGCTGGTGAACAGATTCTGAAGAATGCTTGTAAAGAAGCCCAGTTCCAGAGAGCAAGAACAGACTTGTATTTGAAAGAGAGTCAGGCCAGGTGGGTCCGGATCACTGAGGCCCGTACTCTAGAAGACAAGAGAGTTCAGGACAAGATGGAACAGATGGAAGAAGCCCTGGCAGCAGCCCAGAAGGAAATATCAGAGCTAGAAATCAGAGCTGGAGTGAAAAGATCTAAGGACCAAAGTCAGAACAAGAAGTTGACTGCAGCTGTTGCAACAAGAAACCTTCTCATCAGAAATCTTACGGAGCGGCCGGCTGATCCTGTGACCGAAGCACTTCTTAAGGAAGTTCGTGAGGATGAGTTTGGCCTTGGAGTTTGATCATTTGCTTGTTGTTATTCCTATTCCATGTACTTTTGTTTTTGTGATGTATTTTGACCCCTTAGAGGGCTGGTGTTGTAAAATGAACAAGATGTATTATTTCACCTTCTGTAATATATTTGTGTTAGTTTCCATCTGGGTTCACTTCAAAAGCAACCTCAACAGCATCATCTTCAAGGGTCTGGAAGGGTCAAAACTGAAGGCCAAACCGGATACCTTGATAGCAAATAAGCATAACTGCATTGCATGCTAACCTTTTATTTGTTTTGTAGGGTTTTGTTTTGTTGTTACTAACCTCTGTTGCGATATTCAGGAATTATTGCTCGTCGCCGGGTATTTCCCCTCAACAGGCCACACAGGTACCCAACTAGAAACAACCTTCCGGGCATCCAAATGGACCAGATGCAGCAAGACCTTACGGAGGTCAGAAACCAGATGGCAAACGAAAGGCTGGAGATGAGAACTCAGATAACACAATTCATGGAAGTGATAAACAACTTAGCTCAAAGCCAGGAGAGGCTCAGAGCTTTGGTAGAGGGAAGGAATCAAGAGGAGCCCCATGTGGGGACTGCAGGCACAAGTAACAATGAAAGGGTGCAACCACATGTTAACCCCCCTGTGTTTGGTCCACATCTACATCCTGAGATCAATATTCCTGCAAATGTTCAAGGGACTGCCACAGCAGGGAGGGTACTACAGGAAGACCCTCAAGAAGACCAGTTCACAGTAATGGGTGCTGGGGAAGAGGCTTATGATAGAAGATTGGAAGAAATAGCTGAGAAGTTAAGGTCCTTAGAATCTCAAAATTCTTTGGGTTTCGACGTCATGGACATGGGTTTGGTAGAAGGGGTCAGGATCCCCCATAAGTTCAAGCCTCCTTGTTTCGAAAAGTATAATGGGACTTCATGCCCCCGGACTCATTTGCAATCATTTCTGGGAAGGCTGAAGGCCTATACAATGGATGAGAAGCTCTGGATGTTCTACTTCGAAGACAGCTTGACTGGAGCATCAAGGGAATGGTATTCCCATTTGACAAGGGCAACTGTAAGATGCTGGAAGGACCTGGCAGAGGCCTTCATTAGACAGTATCAATACAACCTAGATATGGCACCCAATAGGACTCTCCTAATGGGCATGTCACAGTCGTCAAGGGAAAGTTTCCGAGAATATGCCCAGAGATGGAGGCAATTGGCTGCTGCCGTTCAACCACCAATGTCTGAGAGAGAAATGGCAGACATGTTTATGAACACTCTCCAGGGAACGTATATTGACAGGTTGGCTGCTTTCTCTTCCACTAGCTTCGCAGATGTTGTTATAGCTGGGGAGAGAATTGAAAGCCTGTTAAAAATGGGTAAGATCTCAGACAACGGTGCAAGCTCATCCAGTAGTACAAGAAAGCCTTTTGCAGGCCCGAGAAGAACTGGCGAGACCAATGCCATCCATTCAAACAGGGGTAGGCCCCAATATGCTCAGAGGTCCATAGCAGCAGTCACCATCCCTGCTCCAGCTCATCCTCAACCTGTCTATCAACCTCCTCAGCAAAGCTATCAACAACAACCTCAGTACCATCAGCAAAATCAATATCCTCCAAGGAACTACACCAACAACACCAACAACAACAATCAACAGAGGCCATTCCAACAAAGGCCATCCCAAGCTAACCGAGTGATCGACCCGATCCCAATGCCGTATGCTGCCTTGCTGCCACAACTTCTGAAACTCAACCTGGTTGAGCTAAGAACGTTGGCACCTCCGGATCCCAACAGTCTACCAAGGAACTATGAATCCAATGCTAGGTGTGCTTTTCACTCAAACGCACCTGGTCACAGTACAGAAAAATGCAGGGCTCTGCATATGAAGGTACAAGACTTGGTAGACTCCAAGGCTCTGAATTTTGCACCGCCGCCCAATGTCAATAAAAACCCTATGCCAAACCATGGTGGTCCCCGAATTAACGCTATTGAAGAAGACAGACCGTCTTATTTAATAACCAGTGTGGATCAGATCAGGACACCATTGGTGGAAATCAAAGCTCAACTCCGTGAAAGCCAAATATTTCCGGGGTGTGAACTAGGATGTCCCTACTGCAATATTTCATGGAATGGGTGTGAGGACCTGAGGAATGGCATTGACAGCCTTATTCAGAGTGGCTTGCTCCAGATCACTACATCATTTCCGACAAATCCGGCAACTTCATCAACAACAGTTTCAGAACCTCCTACAACCGCAACAACTATTGTTCCCGACGATTCACCAGCAACATCAACAAGTACTTCACCTATTCTCTCAAATGATCAGTTTTCAACAGTTTCTCCTGCTACAACTTCAGCTTCATTCCATTTCGAATCTCCAGCAACAACAACAACAGTCCTTCCAACGATACCTCCTACAACACCAGCAATCAATCATGAAGATGTCTCTACTGTTACCATATTCTACGATCCTGAAAATAATTCCGCCTACCATTCAGAAGGTGCTGCTCCCGCCAGAGCACCAGTTACAATCTTTTATGATCCACAAACAATTACAGTCCCTTCAGCAGCAGCAATCAGTCCAGTCACTGTCACGGTGCCTGGACCAGCACCATATGAAAGCAATAGGGCCATCCCTTGGCACTATGGCTCTGACGTGTACTGTGAAGGGAAAAGAATCACTCTTGAAACATCAGCACCTGCACCACAAGTAGATAATGTGGGGGGAGGCGGAGGCTTCACTCGAAGCGGACGTCTCTTTGCTCCACCAATTCAAAGACCTACTGCCGAAGCAGAAGCTGCTGCCAAGGCAAAGGGAAAAGGCCCGGTGCAGGAAGATCAGGCTGCCAAAGAAACCCTGAAGACACCATTTGATCAGGAAGTTGATGAGTTTATGCGAATCATCAAAAAGAGTGATTATAAAATTGTGGATCAGCTTCACCAGACGCCATCCAAAATCTCTATCCTCTCACTACTTATGTGCTCCGAGGCCCATCGGAATGCACTACTTAAAGTCTTGCACGCAGCTTACGTGCCTGAGGAGATTACTGTCAACCAGTTGGAAACCGTGGTTGGAAACGTTACTGCTAGCAATGGGCTAGGGTTTACCAATTCTGACCTGACAGTGGATGGCCGCAATCACAACAAAGCCTTGCACATAACCATGGAATGCAAAGGAGCTGTCCTTTCTCATGTGCTGGTGGACACAGGTTCTTCCCTGAATGTCTTACCGAAGAAGGCTCTGGTGAGTTAGAATATGATAGATTGGCATTGAGACCCAGCAACCTGGTGGTACGAGCCTTTGATGGTTCGAAGAGATCGGTTCTGGGAGAGATTGAGCTGCCCGTGACAATTGGCCCGCAGACCTTTAAAACTATCTTTTATGTGATGGACATTCAGCCCGCCTACAGCTGTTTGTTGGGTAGACCCTGGATTCACGCCGCCGGCGCAATAACGTCTACCCTTCACCAAAAGTTAAAATTTGAGTGGGAAGGTCAAGTTGTCACAATCTGTGGGGAAGAGGATATTTTCGTTAGCCATCTGGCTACCTACAAGTACATTGAGATGGATGGGGAGATCCATGAAACAATGAGCCAAGGTTTTGAAGCCTTGAATGTCAATGAAGCATCTGCTGTGTCAGGGATCTCCATGTCATCTTACCAACAAGCCCGGAAGGTTGTTGAGGAAGGAACTGCCCTAGGCTGGGGCAAGGTCTTAGCTGTGGAGGAGAAGAAGGACAAATTTGGGTTGGGTTACAGACCAACTCAACATCAAGCAAAGGCTGCTGCAGAGCCTGGTTTTGTCAGTGGGGGGATGCTCACCCCCGATGCTATCAACTGTCTGGAAGACGAGCTGGAAGAGGAGCGCAATCTGGAGAATTGGATTCGTCCAAAGATCCCGGGGAGCAGTGTCTCGAACTGGTCTTCCCAGGAAATTATAAGAGTTACTCATGCAGAGTAATTATTATTTCCTGTATTTTTATAGCATGCATCAAAGTCTTGCATCTTGCCCAAGATGACAAGAATCATTTTGTAATCAGGGCCATCTGTACTTTTGTGCAAACAAGATTAAATTAATGAAATATCAGACATCTTTTTGCAAACGAGTCTTTTTCTTTTTTTTGCTCACTGTTTTTCCATTTTTCTTTTTGTACAAAAATAAATGGCGGTGTTTTCAAAATGATAACTTCATTTCACTTTTTTCTAAAGCAAGATTAAAATCAATCACTAAAATGAACAAACTTAACCCTTGCAGAGAGTGCCTTCCAGACAGCACCGACAACAGCACGGCTATGACATCGTATGACTTTGACAGTCCAATCAATCAAGTTGATGAAGGGGTTGATGAAGAATATGAGCTTCCTGAAGAGCTAGCCAGGTTGTTGAGACAGGAGGAAAAAGTTATTACTCCTCACCAGGAGGAGATTGAAGTGATTAATCTTGGTACAGACGAAGACGTGAAAGAAGTTAAAATCGGGGCCTGCCTGCAAGACTCAGTGAAGAGACAACTGATAGATCTGCTTCAAGAGTATGTTGATGTGTTTGCTTGGTCGTATCAAGATATGCCAGGGTTGGATACCGACATTGTTGTGCACAAGCTGCCTTTAAAGGAAGAATGCCCACCAGTCAAACAGAAGTTGCGCCGAACTCGCCCAGACATGGCTATGAAAATCAAGGAAGAGGTACAAAAGCAATGGGACGCCGGGTTCCTTGCTGTGACTAGCTATCCGCCGTGGGTTGCTAATATAGTACCCGTGCCTAAGAAAGATGGCAAAGTAAGAATGTGTGTTGACTACCGGGATCTGAACAGAGCCAGCCCGAAAGATGACTTCCCATTACCTCACATTGACGTATTGGTGGATAACACGGCTCAGTTCTCGGTATTCTCCTTCATGGACGGATTTTCAGGATATAATCAGATCAAGATGTCACCTGAAGACATGGAGAAGACAACATTCATCACACCTTGGGGCACGTTCTGTTACAAAGTGATGCCATTCGGACTGAAGAATGCTGGTGCAACATATCAACGGGCTATGGTGACATTATTCCACGATATGATCCATAAGGAAATAAAATGTTACGTGGATGATATGATCGCCAAGTCCCTTACAGAGGAAGATCACCTGGTGAATCTGCTGAAGTTGTTCAAGCGTCTGAGGAAGTATCAACTAAAGCTGAACCCCAACAAATGCACATTCGGGGTGCGATCCGGTAAGCTGCTGGGCTTTATTGTAAGCGATAAAGGGATTGAAGTGGACCCTGATAAATTCAAAGCTATCCAAGAGATGCCTGCACCGAAAACTGAGAAAGAAGTTCGAGGGTTCTTAGGTCGATTGAACTACATTTCGCGGTTCATATCTCACCTTACAGCAACCTGTGAACCCTTGTTCAAGCTGTTAAGAAAAGAACAAACGGTCAGGTGGAACGAAGATTGCCAGAAAGCTTTTGACAAGATCAAGGAATATCTGCAAGAACCTCCAATCCTCATGCCTCCAGTTGAAGGAAGACCTCTGATTATGTACTTGACAGTATTAGAAGAGTCAATGGGGTGTGTACTAGGTCAGCATGACGAGTCTGGTCGAAAAGAGTATGCAATATACTACCTAAGCAAAAAGTTTACCGACTGTGAACAGCGTTATTCACTGCTCGAGAAAACTTGTTGTGCTTTAGCGTGGGCTGCTCGCCGACTGAGACAGTATATGTTGACCCACACTACCTTGTTAATCTCAAAAATGGACCCGGTTAAGTACATTTTCGAGAAGCCAGCTCTTACCGGACGGGTTGCAAGATGGCAGATGATTCTCACAGAATACGACATACAGTACACCTCTCAGAAAGCCATCAAGGGCAGTGTACTATCTGAATATCTTGCTGAGCAACCCATTGATGACTACCAGCCTATGAGGTTTGACTTCCCTGATGAAGACATCATGTTCATTAAAGCAAAAGATCATGAAGAGCCTGTTCACACTGAAGGGCCCGACCCGGAAGAAGAATGGACTATGATGTTTGACGGGGCTGTTAACATGAATGGTCGTGGTGTTGGTGCAGTACTCATAACACCAAAAGGAGTTCACATGCCTTTCTCGGCAAAACTCACTTTCAACTGCACTAACAACGAAGCTGAATACGAAGCTTGCATTATGGGTCTTGAGGAAGCCATTGACCTCAGGATCAAGACATTGACCGTATTCGGAGATTCAGCTCTGGTAGTCAATCAAACCAACGGGAAATGGTACACCCACCAGGATCATCTGATACCTTACAGGGATTATACAAGAAGGTTATTGACTTTTTTCACGACGGTCAAACTTGAGTATATCCCTCGGGACGAGAATCAGTTTGCAGATGCTCTTGCTACCATTTCATCCATGATCAAAGTTCAAACGGCTAACTTTGTACCCCAGATTTCAGTGTCTAGACTTGATAGACCAGCATATGTATTTGCAGCGGATGTTGTAAAAGATGATAAGCCTTGGTTCCATGACATTAAGTGCTTCTTGGAGGATCAGACATACCCACCTGGGGCATCTTCCAATGATAAGAGGACTTTGAGAAGGCTTGCTGGTAGTTTCTTTCTGAACACTGATGGGTCTTTATACAAAAGGAACTTTGATATGGTACTCCTCAGATGTGTTGACAGGATGGAAGCAGATTTGTTGATGCATGAAGTGCACGAAGGGTCCTTTGGTACCCATGCCGGAGGGCATGCCATGGCTAAAAAGCTATTAAGATCAGGCTATTACTGGATCACAATGGATGCAGACTGTTGTGCTTACGCCAGAAAATGCCACAAATGCCAGATCTATGCCGATAAGGTGCATGTGCCTCCCAATCCTTTGAACATCATGTCTTCACCATGGCCCTTTGCTATGTGGGGTATTGATATGATTGGCAAGATTGAGCCAACTGCTTCAAACGGTCACAGATTCATCCTGGTTGCCATTGACTATTTCACCAAGTGGGTTGAAGCAGCCTCATATGCAAATGTTACAAGACAAGTGGTAGCCCGATTTCTGAAGAGAGATATCATCTGTCGGTATGGAGTGCCCGAGCGAATCATTACTGATAATGGTTCCAATTTAAACAACAAAATGATGGCAGAGCTATGCCGGGACTTCAAGATCCAACACCACAATTCTTCTCCTTACAGGCCAAAGATGAATGGTGCTGTTGAGGCTGCAAATAAGAATATCAAGAAGATTGTGCAGAAGATGGTAATCACTTACAAAGACTGGCATGAAATGCTACCATTTGCTTTGCATGGGTACCGTACGTCAATCAGAACGTCCACTGGGGCAACACCGTATCAGCTTGTATATGGTATGGAAGCAGTCCTACCTGTTGAAGTTGAACTACCCTCGTTACGGGTATTAATGGATGTTAAACTGAGTGAAGCAGAATGGGTTCGGTCCCGATTCGAACAACTGAGTCTGATCGAAGAGAAAAGATTGGCCGCAATCTGTCATGGGCAGTTATATCAGAAGAGAATGAAGAAGGCCTTCGATCAGAAAGTCAGGCACCGAGAGTACCAAGTAGGGGATCTTGTGTTGAAAAGAATCCTCCCTCCTCATACAGACCACAGGGGCAAATGGACTCCAAATTATGAAGGACCATTCGTTGTAAAGAAAGTTTTCTCTGGTGGAGCACTGATGCTCAGCACCATGGATGGTGAAGACTTTCCATCCCCTGTGAATTCAGATGCAGTTAAAAAATACTTCGCATAAAATGACCCGCTGGACATAAAAACAGAATGTAAGTCCAGGCAAAAATAGGGCATCCCGGCGAGTCAAAAACAGAATAAAAGACTCGGGCAAAAATAAGGGAAATAAATGAAAAATGTACACCCGCTGAGTTGAAAAGCCGCATTGGACAGCTCAGGCAAAAATGGGTATCCCGATGGATTGAAAACCCGAAAGGGCGATCCATGCAAAATAAGGGAATAAGCGAACAACTGCATTCTGAGTTCGTCTGTATTGTCTACAACTTGGTAAGCTCCAAAGGATCAAGCTTCAATCAGAATCAACTCTCTCCAGAAAGCAAGACGAGAAGAACGTCATTGTCATACGAGTCATAGCAGAAGAGGAAGCTCCTTGAAAGCGTCGTCAGCATCGCCAGCACTTTATTTCTCAACAATCTCCTCATTTCAGGAGATATGTTTCTTTGACTGTATCTTGCCAATTCAGGGCACATGAATTAATAAAATCAGATTTTCAGTCATGTTTCGTTTTTTACATTTATGTTTTGCAAAGAATTGTCTGATATCTCTGAAAATACAATTGCATAAGTACAGATGCCTTTCTCTAAAAATAAAAGCACATGCTTACAGGGAATATACTTACTCTCGAAAGTACTTATCTCCTATGACGGAATCCAGTAAAAGATACCTCGGGACCTTTTGTGCATTTCCTTATCTTTGCAGGATTGCAGGTATCCAGAGCGCAACTTGGGGGCATGCAAGCTACATCCCAGCAAGCTGGCGGATCAACAGATAATCTCAGCATCCGAAATGCTCTATCCCCAGCCGAGTTGCCTCTCATTACTCTCCCCAGCTGAGTTACCAACAGCATTCCCCAGCTGTAGTACCAACCACTATTCCTCAGCAAGATGCAAGGATCAGGGAATCATCTCCCCACAGAGCTCCAAGCCTCTATTCAGAAGAGCAGCGCACGAAGAAGTCACAACAGAGTACAGAAAGCTTCTACAAACCCCAGCTGGGTCCCGTATTATAAGGATATGTCAATCAGTGACCTATATCCCCAAACAGATACATCACCAGATCTACCAATGGTCTCATCCCCAGCTGGGATGTTCACTTCAAGCAGATCAACCAGGGATCTTCGCAGCACCGGGATCCGGATCCCGGATCCGTGTCTCTTTGCATAATCATAGCATTCGCATCATATAATCCCCTCAGAGCGTAGCATTCCGTCTAATACGGAGCATTACGGCAAAAATCGAACGCATAGCATGATCATAAGCCATGTTCTGAATTAACACTTGTGAATAATAACCGTTCATCATCATTATACAGAAATCCTCACCAGAGTCCCAGCAAAAACAGTTGCCTCATATTCACAAATACCACCATATACACCCTTTGATACCCGTCCGCATCATCACTCCCCAGTAAAATCGCTGGAACACTCTTTATAACACGATTACCCGTATCACGGATATTTTCTGGCACCCGTCCGTGTCATAACTCCCAGCAGAAAGCCAAAGACATCCCCTTTGCACTCACATATACTTGTATATACACTTTCTCGACACCCGTCCGTGTCATATCCCCAACGCTGTCGCTTACACCTTTATCACCCATACACTTGTTAATATTATACTTTTCTTTTTTGACACTCGTCCGTGTCACTCTCCCCAACAGATAAACACTCGTCTATTCAATACAATACTCACTGCTCATGGTACATTTATACAGATACTTGTTTGTATCTTGTATACATCATCACTTATATCCCCGCAGATTCGACAATAGTCCTTGTTCTTTGTTAACCCGTTGGTACTCGTCCGTACCATCATCTCAGAACATTGCGTCTAGTGTTTGTTTCTACCTGATAATCGTCCGTATCATAGTCTTAAGGATGCTCGTCCGCATCTTTAATCCATACACCGTGTCAAACACTTATACCTTTTACTTCTTGAATGTAGATACTCGTCCGTATTTACTATTCCCCAGAAGAGTCCTTTCAGATGCAACACTCGTCCGTGTTCTTTGTTAACCAGTTGATACTCGTCCGTATCATCATCTCTGAACATGTGTCAGTTTGTTTCTACATGATACTCGTCCGTATCATAGCCTTAAGGATGCTCGTCCGCATCTTTAATCTATACACAATACCAAACACTTATACCTTTTGTTTCTTGGATGTAAACGCTCGTCCGTGTTTACTTTATCCCCAGTAGATCGCCAACAAATTTTCCTTTTATCTAACACTCGTTCTGTGTTACGATAACCCTGAGAGCAGCTGTACCCTGCTAAGTGGTCGCCCTCCACTTCTTGATGGTCGTCCTCCATCATGCTCATCCGATGGCCGTCCCCATCGTTGATAGTTTAGCAGCCGTCCCCTGCTAGGTGGTCGTCCTCCACCTCTTGATGATCGTCCTTCATCACTTTATCCAATGGCCGTCCCCATTGTTGATTTTGGTTATCTGACATTCGTCCTATGTCATGATAAACCTTGAGAGCAGCCGTCCCCTGCTGAGTGGTCGTCCTCCACTTCTTGATGGTCGTCCTCCATCATGCTCGTCCGATGGCCGTCCCCATCGTTGACCTTTGCTATCCGGCATTCGTCCTATGTCGCGATATCTTCGGCAGCCGTGCCCTGCCAGGTGGTCGTCCTCCACCTTTGATGGCCGTCCCCATCATATTTCTTTTATCCCCAACAGAGCAGCCGTACCCTGCTAGGTGATCGTCCTTCACCTTTGATGGCCGTACCCCATCACCTGTTTATTTCATTTATTCTTTAACCCGATGGCCGTCCCCGTCGTGGTCCCTTTTCCTTTTAGCCCGATGGCCGCCCCCATCGTTGGTTGCTTTACCTTTGTGAACTTGATGGCCGTCCCCGTCATGTTTCATCAATCCCCAGAGAATTTTACAGCTTTATCTTGATGGCCGTCCCCATCATGATCTTATTTTCCCCAGCTAGTCGGTCGTCCCCGTCTTAGCTCTACCTTTTATCCCCAGCATGTCGGCCGTCCCCGTCATTGCTATTTACCCAGCAGTCGTCCTCTGCACGACGGTCGTCCTCCGTCGCCCACACCTTACAATATACTTTATTTGCTTTTACAATCTATACCCCTTTTCTTCTTCACTTCTGTGAGTGCAAATTTTGGACTGTCTTTGGTATTCAACCACAAGTTATCTTGCTCGCCTGTTAAGCCGCTGCTTACAACCTGCACAGCTAACTCATGTTTGAATAGGGGCAGCTGTAAGCACCCCAAATTTGCCCTCACCCATTCACACCATGGCCTGTGATCATTCTCATATGCATAAATACAAGCATACCATCTCATATCTCACTTTTGATTCACTGCATAGCTTCTAAGGCATCTGCACCTAGGGTTTGTGATCTGAGCAATCCCAAAGCATCTTGAGCCATTCCAAAGGCTACCAATCAATTCAAAGGGATCCACATGTGTCCTCATATCATATTCCATCCTCTTAAAGTCAAGAATTCAAAAGAATCACAAGAACTAGGGTTTGAATGGATGCAGAGCCAAGTTTGACTGCACAGTTGACCTAGAATTAGGGTTTTGGTTTCAGAGGCCATAACCCCAATTTTTTTTGGTCATTCTTGTTTCCATTGGTCTCTATATGGTATAGGGAGTATGCATATCAATTTTCATGAAGAAATTCCTTGGGGAAGTCATCTGATCAAGAGTTGACTTTCTGGACAAGTCAGTGCAAAATCAGGGCATCTGAGGCCCCCAATGACCCAACCAATGGGTGATCTTCATCATTTTGAGTGTATATGATCTTTATTTGATCATGGAAGAAGTTTGAAGTTCATAAAAATCAAGAATTTAGGGTTTTTGCAAATGTTGACTTTTTGGGCATAGTTGACTTTTCAAGAATGCATCATTTTAGGTCATTTTTCAAGCCTTGATTCTTGATCCAAAAATGCTTCAAATGGAAAAACTTTGGTCATGAAAGTTGTAGATCTCATTTCTCCCTTTTCAAAAAGTACAAGAACATGACCAAACTCTTCTTGGATCAAAAGTTATGGCAATGCAAAGTTGGCTAAAATCATTGATTTTCAAGGCATGCCCTAAGTGAGAATTTTGCAAAATCTTGGACCAATGCATATTGCAGCCTCTAGTTCACTTCAAACCAGCACATAAACATTCTCTAAGTCCTAAAAATCAGAAATGAACCAAGAATGCCCATGGTTTCATGTTTGGTTGGACAAAGAATCACATGTGAACCAAAGTTACAACAACTTGCAAAACCACTCATAACATTTTACCAACTTGCTGCCTTGAATGCTGGACCAAGCCTAGCCTTTCCCTTCACTTTGCTGTGCAGCCCATGCCCATTGTACTTGCCTAGAGTCAAGCCATACTTGCCTTACACAAAAGGTGGACTTTATGCAAAAGTAAACATCCCAATCACCACAGGCCATGTCACATCCTCTGGCCACTTGCATTTGTTTATTGTATCCTTTAGCAAGCAAAACATAAGACCAAGCCAGGCTGAAACTCTCTACACAATCACATTCACAAAAACACACCACATTGCATTTGTCTTCGAATCTGCCTCCACAGCCACAAAACACTAAAACCATTTTCTCCATTCAACTCACCATGTATCACTGAGTAGAAACCACCAAGAACACAAGCCTGAAACAGCCAAAGCATCCCACTGCCATTTCTCACCTCATTTTGCAGTTTCATTCGAAACTCTCACCCTAGCTCACAAACATCCAAACAAACACTCCAGACCTTCTCCATTCACCCTCAGGATCACAAACAACCCCTCACCATGACCTGAAAGTGCCTGAAACACCATTGCCATTTCTGATCAAGCTTGAGCAGAAGCTGTCGAATCTCATTATCCAGCCAACACAAACTTCTTTTGAGCATTCAAACATCTTCTGGGGATCAAGTGGAGTGGTTTGCACTGAAAGAAGTGGCCAGAAAGTCCTCAAGTTGAAAGCTCCAAATCTCAGGTAGCTCGAAAATTATTTTTCCAGAAATCATTTTTCTTGTTACAAACTTGTTCTATGTGATTCACTGATTATCCTGATGTCATTGGTTTTGAAAATGGCTTTGATTTGAGAGTTTAATTTGTCTCTGAAGCTTGCGTGCCCTAGTTTTTATTTATTTCGATTCAGCTTGTTTAGGAAGAAGAAATGTGTTTTGAGAGGGGGGTTTGATTCGTGAGAGGATGGAGATCATTTCTATGTTCTTAGTTTTCATTTTTGATACGATTTGAGGGATTTGGGGATTTTTCAGGGAGAGAGCTGGCCGGAGAAGACGACCGGAGGTCTTCTCCGGCAGCCTGAGAGTGATTAGGGCTTAAACGTCATTAATTAGCAACTTCAAACCTGGGCCCTTGATTTTTGTTTCCCGCGCGCCAGTGAATGGTCAGGATCATTTCATTTGCCCTAATCCACTTAATTAATTTTAATTAATTTGTAATTAACTTAATTTGGTCAGATTGCATCCCCACCCTCCATTTGCGCGCTGGTCAACCAGTTTGAATCCAAAGCCCATCCTGGCCCTCCATTCCTCTGACTTTCATTTTATTTGATTTTTTAATTCATTTTATTTCATTAAACTTGCATAATTATTTTAAAATAGTTAAAAATTCTTAAAAATTATGAAACTTTTTCTTAAAAGTTTTATTAATTTTTAAAACCCAAAAATATTTTTATTTTATTTTTTATCATTAAAAAAGTATTTTTAAATATTTAAAAGATTATTTTTAATTGATTAATGGGAATTAATTAATTAAAAATACTTTTAGGTATTTAAAAATTACAAAAAAATTCATGAAATGTTCTAAGACATTTAGAAACATTGTCCAACCTTCAAACCAAATTTCTTTTTGATCTTGATGCATTTTAAGAATTTTTCATTGAATTAAATCATATTTTGTGCATTAATTTGATCCTAAGTTCAAAAATTCATTTCTGCCTATTGGAGAAGGTTGAGACATTGATTCTTCTTGCATTGTTTTGTGTTTGGCATGTAGTTTCTAGGGTAAAATGGCCATGATTTGATCTTGCATTTTCTATTTGTTTGGCATTTCTTTTGTTAAGAACCCTAAAAAACCCTAATAACTTGTAAAAATCATAACTTGAGTTTGGTTGAGAGTTGAGAGTTCCCCTTTGGGAAGTGGTTTATTATAGGTTTAGGGTTTCTTTGGGTACCATTTTCCATTTTTTATCTTAGGGTTTGCTTCTGTTTTGAGTTTTGGTTTGATGTTTGATTCATGAACCCTAATTTGGGCTTTCTTTTGCATCCTTCTTGCATTCTCTTGCATAACATGACTTGTCTTTGCATTTTGTGCATTCTTGTGATTCATTTGACATCTTAAGACATTTAGGAAGCATCTTTGATCATTGCATTACATATTTACCATGTCATTTGTCTTGTATGCTTCATAACATTTCATGCTTGTTCATGCTCCTTAACTTGCATCATTTGCATCCATGATCTTGTATGAACATCCCCTTGTCTTGCCTCATGTTTGCAGCACCTCATAACATCATAATCATCATCAACATGCTTCTGGTTTTGTCTAGCATCATGCCATTTCATCTCATCTTGCATTGTTTTGCATTTCTTTCTAACATTTCAGGTGGTAAGTAAACTTGAGAAGTGAATTTGCCTTCACTTCTCATAACATTTCTTCTCATCTCTCTTGCATCCATTGCTGCATTTTTGTTTGTGTTTGAGTTTGAGCTGGCTCATTCTTCTTCTTCCCACTTTCTTTCTTCAAGTGACTTGACTTCTTGAATGAAGCAAGTCACTTTGCTTCTCTTGATCTTGTTCATCTGCTTCCTGGTGGTTCTTCTGAAGATTGTTCTTGAAAACCTCACAAACCTTAGGATCAACCAAGCATGACAATGAATTAGGGTTTTGATTAGTCTCCCCCCATAGTTTTACCTTTGTGTCTCTCTTTGAGTCTTCTCTTCTCATCTCATAATCAGGGACCAAACCCTAAAGGCTTTAAGACTTTGTGATTAAGCTTATGCCTGCATCCTTCTTTTAGGATGGAGTGTATAACTTTAATCCTAAGTGTTAAACCCTTAATGTGTTTAAATCTCTTAATCAATCCACATAATAATTATCAAGACATCACACTTGTAACTTGGGCCTTGCATTAGGGTTCTAATTCTTCCTTAAGTGGTTAAGAAGGACTAACCCTAGTGTTAATGGACAAGTCCCCCTCAAGTTGTCTTACAAATCATAAAAATCACTTCATCACCATATCATTAAATAAAATCCACTTAATCAAAGGCTTGTTTTGTCATGGGTTTAATCCCTAATCATGGATTAAGTTGAGGAGCTTTCCTCAGCTTAAACATTCTCATCTATCATCCTTCTTTTAGGATGGTGTAATGAGTCTGTTTAATCCCTGATTATGGCTTAACCTCATTACTCAACACTAAACAAAAACCACAAAAACATCTAAATAATCACAAGTAGGTTAATGATCTTAATCCTGCATCAAAGGTGATTAAGTGTGAGAATCTGACTTCGCACTTAAGGTATTCTCATTACCCCTAATCAGAGGGATGATGTGATGAGTTTACTAAATCCACTGGTTTAGGCTTAAGCTCATTAACTTATGACAAACTTCAAAAAGCAATAAAAGACTGAAAACTCAAAAACAAACAATAATCGTCTCCTCCGGGATTCTTTTCTCATCTCATTCACTCATAAACGAGAACTCGCTTCTTCCGTCTAATGCAAGACAGTTTGCATCTGTGCCAGACAGATCATACACTTGAGCATTGACAAGTAAGCAGTTCACGAGTCAATCCATCTTTCAGTCTCTTTGGGTCGAACTACGGTGTTCTGACTTCCTCATTGCATGAGAGGATACGTAGGCATAACTTAACAGTTATCGAACAAAAGTCTCTGTACATTCCCCCTCCTTCTAGCTTTATTCTTTAGCCTCATGATCTTGAGCATTTCACTCTGTTCTTACACTGACACTTTCATACTTCACATCACTTATACACTTTACACTGACACCTGTACATCTTCTCCAGCTATTGTATACACAGATTGCACTGACACTACCCCTTTAAAACACAAATCTTTTAAGCGTGGATCCCGTCGAGTACGACGGACAATCTGGGTGCTAATACCTTCCCAGGTTGTAACCAACCCCCTTTCTCAGTCTCTCTGGTTCGCAAACCGTCTTATCCGTATCTTTCTAGGTCTATGCAGCATTGCCTTTCCTCCGGGATAAAAATGCCTAGCTGGCGACTCTATTCATTCTCCAGTGAGTTCACGGCTGTGTGTTCTCACTGTTCCTTTCGCCGACCGTTCGCGTCTGTACCCTATCTGACCCCTGTGTCACTTATCGGGAGCGACAGGCACAACATCACTTCAGAGTTTTTTCCTTGGCACCTATGCAAGAAGTCGACAGTAGTCTCTTCCTCTTTAGGGTATGCCACTTTATTGTATTCCTCTTGACAAATTGAATCGTCAGCAGTTATGGCTTGTTCATTCTTGACTTCGACCATGTTCACATCGACCTCCTACTTCAAATCTATCTTGGAGAAGTCAATGTCAAGGCCTTAGGTAGCCTTATCCATTCTAACAAAACTATTAACAATTTCCTTGGTCAATAGTTGGAGATTCGACCAATCAGATTCCTTATGGGACTTAACAGTCATCCCCACACCAAACCTTTCGACATCATGTGATGTCTTGAAGAAGTATTCAGCAGCCATGCATACAAAGTGTTCCATATGGAAGTCATCAATCTCTTTAGTGAAACTATAAAACATAGCATCGTCAATGAATTCTTCAATTACTACGCCTCTCATAACTTTTTGACCCAAAGCTTCATCAGTGTCGACGCTATCAACACTGCTGTCTGAATCCTCAACTACTTCAAGCATGTTGACCTCACAAGGTTCAGTGAAGTTGGATTTTGCAACTTGAAGAGGATCTGAGTCGATCTTCATATGGTTTTTGGGTTTTTCCCCAAATTTAAGTCCCCCTTCCTGAATTGCATTCTGCACCAAATCCCTGAAAAGAAAACATTGAAAAGTTTTATGACCCAAAAAATTATGGTATTTCAAAAATCTCTCTTTTTTCATTGTTCTAAGGAGGTACTTTAGCACTTGGAGGCACTAATATTTGACCATCCTTAATTAACAAATCAAATATTTCATCACATTTAGTGATATCGAAAGTATATGTTTTCTTTGAAAACCTATCATTATTTTCAGTTTCAACAAGGTTCTTTCCATTCGAGGGGATTAACATTTTACAGGAATAAGGGGGACCCTGCTTCAGTTCAGCAAGGTCTATTTCATTTTCGTCGAACTCTATAGGTTCGTCATATATTTCTTCAACCCCTTCATGGAATCCAACAGAGGCTATTCTTTTGTTTTTATTTGCCCTAGCTTTTCGTCTCTTAAACGTTCTACTTATTGGACTCTATCAGCCAACTAGGCCATATCTCACAAGTACTGAGTGTCCAGCGTTTTCCTAATAGAATAATCTAGGCCACCAGCGGCCATTTCGACAAGTTCATGCCCAGGCACCTCCATAAAACATCTAGCCTTGAGTAGTCGAAACCTATTCAAATAATTATCTATTAGATCTGAAATTCTGGTATGACAGACTCAGATGTCGAATATGATGTTGAGACATCTTATCTGTTACTTATAAACATGGTAAGGCATACATATCAGTACTTAAATAATTCTGATATATCAGAGTCAAACATGCTTCAGGATGTTGTGACATCTGATAGGACATTCAGTTCAGGTACTGCATAAAACATAAAACAGAAAAGATATAAAGAACACAGCAGAATTGTTAACCCAGTTCAGTGTATCTCCACACTTACATCTAGGGGCTACCAAGCCAGGAAGGAAATCCAATATAAGTAATATTAATTCTGGAATTAAACCAACCAGTTTAATCTTTCACTTAATATCTACCCAAGGCAATTTCTACCTAAGACACAACTTAGATATGAGTACCTACTCACTCCCCCTCAATCACACAATAATCTTTTACAATGATTAATAACATTGAAGTCACACTTCAAACACAACAGCTTGATCTTACTTAAAAGTTTCAATCAAGACACAATATTTCTCTTGCTTACAAGCTTCGAGAATCACAGGTGAAACAGCCACAATAGAGTTCCTTGTTGCGCACGGCTGCCACAAGAACACAACCCTAATATTGTTTACATTTTCGGTTGATTGGGTTGATTCTAAACTAGGTTACATGGTTTCTTTTATAACCTATTCCCAACTAGATTTTGGGCCTAAACAATCACAACAATAGCTGCTACAAATATGCAGAAAAAATCTGCTACAAATATACCAAAAGATCTTCAAATCTAAAAACTCCTAAAATATCTCTAAATATAGAAACTCTATATTTTTCAATATTTGTCTTCAATTTAAATTGAGTCTTTAAGATCTTCTAAATCAGCACCCTTTAAATCAGCGCCACATATGATTGCATAATATCTCCAGAATATTCTGCATCTTTAAAAAGTAATTCCACCTGTGATATCAGAATATTTTGTAGAATATTCTGCATAATTCAGATCTGATAAATCCCACTGTCATCACCTTGAATTAGGGTTAGTTAGTTTGTTACCTCCTTGATTCAAGGTGAGTTAGTTATTCTGTTATACTGAATTCAGATAACTAATCTCCCTAAAGATGCGCCTTTTATTGCTTATCTCTTTCCAATTAATTCCAGATAAATTCCCCTGAATTTACTCAGTTCTATTGCGCATCATTTAAGTCTGGTAGCAGGTTTACGATGTCCCAACATCTGGTGTGACATCCTGATGTCTTGACTTAAGTTCATTAACTGTTACTCTGTTTGACAATGTCACAACATCTGGTGTGACATCCTGAACTAAGTTCAACACTTCTTGTTTGATATCTATCTGTAACACATGACAGTAATGTTGTTATGACAGTTGCAGATGTTTCAACATTTTCTTTGACATCTGTCTGTAACATATGACAGTAATGTTGTCATGACATTTGCAAATGTTTCAACATCTTCTTTGACATATGTCTGTAACATATGACAGTAATTCTGTCATGACATTTGCAGATGTTTCAACATCTTCTTTGACATCTGTCTGTAACATATGACAGTAATTCTGTCATGACATTTGCAGATGTTTCAACATCTTCTTCAGTATCTGCCAAATATTATAACCACATTTATCTGTGCCACCATGTCAGGACATCATGTTTGACATGTTCTTCCAGAATCTATACCATGTTAATTTAACATATGGAACTTCTTATTAAACATTTTCCAGCCATATTAGTTTTACTAAACATAATGCCAATCATAAAATAATAGGATTAACAATCTCCCCCTTTGGCTTATTTTGGCTAAAACTAATTTACATATAGAAGTTCCTTAACATCACATCTTCATATCAGACCTCAATAGTACACACTATTAATTCTCCCCCTTTTTAGCCATAAAAAGACAAAGGCACGATAATAACCATAGACTATCTGCTAGAAGTGCAATGGTATGGTTCACAATTCCTCAAGAATCAAACATAAACTGCAGAGAGCAGCTTATACAATATAGCCTTCTAGACTCCTAGGATACTCCTTATCTGGTTAAGGTATTACTCCCCATTAACTCCACAAAATCAGTTGCACATACTTTTAACACACTCCCCCTGTCTAGGATACTCCATGTTTCTCTGTACATTGATGAAAGGAAAACATAAGATGCATCTTCATGTCTTCAAGAGCTCACCCTCTGTTCAATTCCCAATTGAACACATTCACTTCTTGTACCAAAGCATACCTAATTCCTTTTTTTGTTTGTAGTTACCACATACTACACAAGATGAACATCTTCTAGCACACATGTTCTTGACACTAAGCCTTTACACACCAAAGGCCATACAATCCACATAAAACACATCCAAACTAATTATGACATTAGAATGAATGTCCACAAACAAACTTCCAAGCAATCAATACCTGATATACTTCAGTCTCTTCTACATGTTTCTTCTAATATAGATCATCTACTTCATCATTCTCCCATATGATTAGGTAGTCTAATAATAGAAACCATGTAGATAAACACCCCAGATAATGTACTAACACTTAGTTAGAACATTTTTCATACACCAAGACCTTATCACCATGATCCTAGATGTGCTCCACCAACTGGACTTACTATAGCATAGTAATCTAAGAACTGAAAATCTTCAACTACACTGTGCCACCAGTTAGAATCAGAAATCCAGAAAGAGTGATAAACTCTCATCCACCTTCAAGAAGAATAAATCCTCTTGAGTCTTCAACTCATCACTCCTCTGCCCAAGAGCAATTTGTTCCAAGAGAATCCTCAAGAACAACCAGCTGCCACACTCTGATTATCTTGATTCTTCGAATCCACTTTAAAGATCAACCAATTACCATATTTTGATAACCTCCTTTATGAATCCTCATATGAAAAAGCCAATTGCCACTTTTGTCTTCTTCACTTTTATAATAAATCTTCCAAAGATATCCTGATCAATAAAGTTGATCTTCACCAAGTTGTCAAGATAATAGGCCTTATGAAGCATTCAATCCCTATAGATCATTCTATCTTAATTTATGTGTCACTTCACCAATTAGACTCTGATGTTGAACTAGATGTTTGAACATTATTAGCCCACATCCATCTGTTAAATTCAGGTCCTTCTTCTGCCACTTGAAAGAACTTCCTTCCTTTATAGAACAAGAGTTCCATGCTCTCATAGACTTGATTTATCCATCAAGTTTGAGTAAACAACCTCCATTCTATTGGTTTTGCAGAAATTCCTACCGATAACACATATTGATGAGAAACTTCCAATGTTTCTCCAAAGTCTTCAAACCTTCCACTATCTGATTATTCAGAAGGAATAGTTAAGTACTACACCTCATAACTATACCAAGGATGCCACCTTTCCTTGAGTAAGGCAGTCTTAACAAATTTATGATATCACCACCTATCTTAACTCCATGATGAGCATTCTGGATTGCACCTAGATCAGAAATAAACCAATCCAAATAGTCATCAAGATTATGATGTGTTCATGGTCTTTCATCTCCATCTTCAGAATCAACAATATCCAGACCAGTTCTTGCCAAGAAACTTTCCAGAAATACACACCTCCTGTCACACAAGACAGAAGTCAATGCTACAGCTTATGCAATACCTCTCCCATGATTCTGCACAAACTTTGATGATAAGATGTTCCAACATCTTTTTGAACAACACCAATCTTGAATCACAAGGATAATCAATCAAATATTTGTGAACTCCACAAACAACAATTGATCTTAAATCCTTGTATAATACCCTATCAGATAATTCTAATCTTTTAATTTTGAAGGATTTTAAGGTTAGCTCCAGATAAGATTAGCAAAATCTCCTAATGTCATGGATAAACAATACTCCAACTCCACTAATTCTCAACTTCACACCCCTGATGAACATACTCTCAAACAATCATGAGTTTTACAAATTCATATACACTAGTTCTCTGAGAATACCACAACTGATAAATATCCTTATATATCCATACATGACACACTTGATTTTATATTCCAAAACAGATGCTCTTAGTTTGCTTGCTACAAAAGGTTCATACTGCCACTATCCATGACTAGTAGTAGAAGAAACTACCAGTTCAACAACCATTCTAATCAGACCTCCCAATCTGACATTCTTCCCTTGCTTCTAGCAATTGTTGGTCACATTGCTAGATTTAATCCTGACCAAAGTCATGCATTTATCACACACATTTGTAGATACATTTAGAAGCTTCTTTTATCTACCAATAGATATGATTGTTTCAATATCATTTAGGACTTCAACACAGAGCTCCAAAGACAATCTCTAAGGATCACACCTTCAGTAGCTAATTCAGGTCATCACAGACTAAAACACCATGAAAGGAAATATACAGCCACAAAGAGAAAAGTAATTTCTCAACACTTCTTGAATTATGATGTTTAGACTGTAGTTCTGCACTTTTAGATCAGACATATACATAATCCTCCATTAATGTATTTTCTCATTGGTTGAAAGCATAACATCTTTCAAAGACAGATAAACATTTAGCTCCTGTCAGAGTATTCACTATCGGTTAGATGCATATCCTTATCAATAGCAAACAAATACTCAAATCCTGTCAAGGTTTTTATCATATGTGATAAGGTAACCTTCTCACACAAGGTAGGAGATTTGGTTTGACCTAATATTCCACCATGAGCACAACTAACTTCCTTGGTTGAAGACTCGACATTTTTGAGATAATGTTTCAACATCAGATCTGACAACAATCTCAAACAAATTGATTTGACACTTACTACGGTTTTGGGGTTAACAACAGTAGTAATCCATGTACAACTCTTTGCAGAGGGTACGAGAGTTCACCAGAAGTTAATCATCCTTTTCTATCAGACCCAAATACATGCAGTGACTTGCATGATACATTCCATTAACATGTCTGCATATTATACTCTTCATACGGGGACCTCACATAATTGGGCCTAAGCTTGATGGAGAATTCCCTTGATCATACACCAATAAATATGGTTATTAGCAATCCACTCCCACTTTCTTAAACTTGAGACCTTCAACACATAGCATAAATGCCTCCTCTTCCAGGTTAGGAGTAGGTTCCAAACATATGTGATCATCACACATTTGTCTAGCACCCAAAGCATCCATCATGTTAGCAGGATATCACACCAGTTTCCTTCTTCTGGAACACAAAACTAAGCTTGGTTCTGAAACATTACTGCTTTCAAGATTACTACCTTTTCTTCAATCAGCTCAAAATGAAGTGCTCTAACATTATGAAAGATACTTTGCACAAATACAATCGTCAGTAGCATCTCAAAGAGTATTCAACTTCATATCTTCAGAGATCCTTAAAAAAAACACAATCTTTTAGGTCTTTGACTCAACATTTACCATAAACTGCTGATGTGTAGCGTGGTGTCAAGACATTAGGATTGACATATCAACTCAGCTTCTTTCTTGATGAAACTTCCTTCAGTTCATGATTTAGACAATCAGAAACATGTATCTTCACAAGAGAGATTTTCTTCAGCTATATCTAAACTACATTGGACACCATAACTAGGAAGAATATCCTAATTAGGTCACCATAAATAAGCTTAAGAGATAACTTATCAAGATCTTCACTCCCGCATGAAAGATTTGATAATTATACTCTTTTGCTTTGGCTCCAACCTCTTCTTTCACCAGGAATCTCTCATCAAGAAACACAACATTCTGAACTAAGTGTTCTCCAGTTCTGTAATCACATGATAGAACATCAAACTTGACATTATGAACTGAAGCTTTACAACATCCTTTGTATGAAGTACTGGGGAACCACTATCAAACAATCAGACAAAACAGATCATAAATAATAGAGCAATTCCTTGGAGATAAATAAACTCCTCCACAGTAAGATCCTCCAAAAGATATTGAAACACGATGTCAAGACATCTTATCTGACATCAGCAAACCTATGTGAATAAAACACCATTATACCATATGATGAATAGTCCATCCTCCACTTCTAGGGACCATTCAAACGCCAATATGAACCTCTCAAGTTCCAACAGCTTTTCATTATATCATCCTTCTTCCTTTACCATGAACCAGAAAGTATCCCCCTTAGATCTCATCCAGAAACAGACCAGGATGCCTGCTCTGATACCAATTGAAATTCTGGTATGACAGACTCAGATGTCGAATATGATGTTGAGACATCTTATCTGTTACTTATAAACATGGTAAGGCATACATATCAATACTTAAATAATTCTGATATATCAGAGTCAAACATGCTTCAGGATGTTGTGACATCTGATAGGACATTCAGTTCAGGTACTGCATAAAACATAAAACAGAAAAGATATAAAGAACACAGCAGAATTGTTAACCCAGTTCAGTGTATCTCCACACTTACATCTGGGGGCTACCAAGCCAGGAAGGAAATCCAATATAAGTAATATTAATTCTGGAATTAAACCAACCAGTTTAATCCTTCACTTAATATCTACCCAAGGCAATTTCTACCTAAGACACAACTTAGATATGAGTACCTACTCACTCCCCCTCAATCACACAGTGATCTTTTACAATGATTAATAACATTGAAGTCACACTTCAAACACAACAGCTTGATCTTACTTAAAAGTTTCAATCAAGACCCAATATTTCTCTTGCTTACAAGCTTCGAGAATCACATGTGAAACAACCACAATAGAGTTCCTTGTTGCGCACGGCTGCCACAAGAACACAACCCTAATATTGTTTACATTTTCGGTTGATTGGGTTGATTCTAAACTAGGTTACAGGGTTTCTTTTATAACCTATTCCCAACTAGATTTTGGGCCTAAACAATCACAACAATAGCTGCTACAAATATGTAGAAAAAATCTGCTACAAATATACCAAAAGATCTTCAAATCTAAAAACTCCTAAAATATCTCTAAATATAGTAACTCTATATTTTTCAATATTTGTCTTCAATTTAAATTGAGTCTTTAAGATCTTCTAAATCAGCACCCTTTAAATCAGCGCCACATATGATTGCATAATATCTCCAGAATATTCTGCATCTTTAAAAAGTAATTCCACCTGTGATATCAGAATATTTTGTAGAATATTCTGCATAATTCAGATCTGATAAATCCCACTGTCATCACCTTGAATTAGGGTTAGTTAGTTTGTTACCTCCTTGATTCAAAGTGAGTTAGTTATTCTGTTATACTGAATTCAGATAACTAATCTCCCTAAAGATGCGCCTTGTATTGCTTATCTCTTTCCAATTAATTCCAGATAAATTCCCCTGAATTTACTCAGTTCTGTTGCACATCATTTAAGTCCGGTAGCAGGTTTACGATGTCCCAACATCTGGTGTGACATCCTGATGTCTTGACTTAAGTTCATTAACTGTTACTCTGTTTGACATTGTCACAACATCTGGTGTGACATCTTGAACTAAGTTCAACACTTCTTGTTTGATATCTATCTGTAACACATGACAGTAATGTTGTTATGACAGTTGCAGATGTTTCAACATTTTCTTTGACATCTGTCTGTAACATATGACAGTAATGTTGTCATGACATTTGCAGATGTTTCAACATCTTCTTTGACATCTGTCTATAACATATGACAGTAATTTTGTCATGACATATGCAGATGTTTCAACATCTTCTTTGACATCTGTCTGTAACATATGACAGTAATTTTGTCATGAAATTTGCAGATGTTTCAACATCTTCTTCAGTATCTGCCAAATATTATAACCACATTTATCTGTGCCACCATGTCAGGACATCATGTTTGACATGTTCTTCCAGAATCTATACCATGTTAATTTAACATATGGAACTTCTTATTCAACATTTTCCAGCCATATTAGTTTTATTAAACATAGTGCCAATCATAAAATAATAGGATTAACAAGATCATTAAACATTTGTTTAACACTAGCCAACTCCTTCAAACTGATTTTAGTCTGACCCATTTAAATATGCTCATGGAATAGACGCTCCAATTGCAAATCGAACTAAGTGGTAACATAGTAAACCACGTAAAAGCATTTTTAGTGAGATAACTAGGGAAATATTTAATACTTAGACTTTCATCACTTGCAATCTCCCCAACTTCGATCAGGTATCGTGCCACGTGCTTGACGGTGAATTAAGTTGTACCCCCTGAGAATTTGGAGAACTTTGGGACTTTCTTCCTAGGAGGTAATTCATGTAGTCTACTATGGGCGAAGTAGAATTTGGCCTAGAGAATCCCATATTCATCCCACTTCGTGCCATTATCCTTTCGACAATGGTTGCCAGGTTATTCTCCGTTTCCATATTATTATGTTGAACCTGTTGAACCACATTATCTACATTTTGGTTCATATTCACCATTACTACCCTTGGTTCTTCTTCTTCTTCAAGAATAGGGATTTGATTTTCAAGAGGTTCAAACCTGGGTGGTTCGACTACCTATTAATTTTATGGATTCGCCTGTTGGACATTTTCCCTGAATTCGACACCATGATTTTCTCTCATGTGTCGCCTAGTTGGGTGTCAATAAGGGACAAGTACTCCCATGAATTATGATATTCGCGTCATTTGGGATGCCAATTGCTGATTAGTTTGAGTGGTACTTTGAATCAATGGTTGAAAGACTTCCCTCATGGTTTGAGACAGTGTTTATACCATTTGCATATTGCTTTCATCCATTTGTTGCCTTAAATAGGCTGTAGATTCACTAGTTAAGCCAGGACTTGGATGGAATATCCCAAACCTATGGTTTGACTATTTCGACCCATGTTTACTTTAGATCCTGATTCCTGCAAGGACGAAAAAAGCATATTTTCTAAAAATACCGCAGACGCGTTACGCAAGGTTTGCATCACCGTTGTTGGCATGCCATATACTGGGTTCCTAGGCAAAGGATGTGAAAATCCCGAGGGATGGAAAGACCTGAACATTGATGTATTTTGTGGTGAAGTTTGAGGGTTTGTTCCAATATATTCCAACATGGGTTGAGTATAAGGTCTATATATCATTCCTCTTATTCCTGCCATCGAAGAAAATGGTTCTGACACCATGGATGGTATTGTTGATCCTCCTATCGAAGGATTTGGGGGAAGCACCATATCACTCCTAGGTATATATCGTGGATTGATGTTGGTATTTGGAGCAGGCAAACAACTTGGTTGAGGATTCGACCTAGTTGTATGGGGATTTGGATTACTTGTATTCCCTTGACTAGATGCCATTTTCCTCGTATTTCTTTTCTTTAGTATATATTCGTCTGTAGTGGATACTTTTCTACTTCTCAAATGCATGCAACAAAGGTTACACAATTCTTTGACCAACGAACACATAAAGAAAAAGGAAGTTCTAAAACTTCTTAAAGTTGGTAATTTTAAAGGAAGTTACAAAAACTCCCGAAAGTTGGTTACTATATCACTGTCCCACTAGGCCTGCCAATTTGTTTACCCTGGAAATTAGTAAACAATCGCTAGTCCTCTAAAAACAACAAAATGTTCTCAGTTACTCACATGATCGACCATATTAATCTTAGGACATGTGCTACCATAGATATTAATTGGTTTTTCCAGTGATAATGTCATAAACTCTTCGACAGGCTTGATGAAGTGTTTTGATAAAAAAGACAAAATAAAATAAACAAGACTCAAAATAATTAAAGTCGAAGGCAAAATGAAATAAAATGTAAATTGCAACAGAATGTAAAAGAAAGCAACTAAAGAGACAATAAATTGTTGAAGGATGAACTTGCTTGAAAGTAAAGAAATGCAAAGTAAATGGCTTCAAAGTAAAAACTTGAATATAAATTGCATTGATATGAAATAGGGTAGTGATCTCATCACGTACATTCTCGCATTCACTCGTTTCTCTACACATGGGTACTTTGAGTGTTTACGGAGTAACTTGTAGAATATTATTCACACACACAATTCTAACACTAGAACTACATTATTTATACTAATTGAAGATAATTGTTATTGGCGGTTTACTCCCAGAAATATGCCACTTGGCACTTTGCATGTCTTGAACTTCCAATATGCACCACTTGCCCGTTTTCCAAATTGAAAGAACCATAAGTTTCCCTCCAATATTGAATCTCAACTGCTGCACGTCGACCACTTCTCATGAGCGTTCGGTCGAAGTATATTTCCTATACTTAGGAAATATTCTAAGTCCAAATATTTGCATTTCCTTCCCCTTCAACTCAGTCTTCTTCAACATGATTTGGTCGAAGCCTTTTAATTCTTCAAAAAGACATGATACTAAAGTCAATGCTTACTAAAGTCAGTTAGGTGTCGAAATTAGGAGCTAACAACGACACGATGGAGTTGTTGGGTCCAACCTGATGTCGTTGTAAGGTTGCAATGATAAGGAAGTGAAATAGGTTTTTCAAATTAAGGATGGGTTTCTGCGATAATGATTACATTGAGTAGGGTTAGGTAAAAACAATGTGTGTTTACTTGTACAACATATGGTTTTGTACAATCAACAATCCACTTATATTGTAATCTTCTTCCTGGATTGGGATCCCCCAAAGTAAGTGAGTTCGACCAAACTAGGTTAACAAACCATGGTGTTATTTATCATTATGTAATTATACAATTATGCTTTTATGCTGACTGCACAAACATGTCGAGAAAGATGTCAGAACATCTGACATGTTCATGTGATGATATTGTTGAATATCAGTCTGTGCGCCTGATTCTTGTTTAACTCACATCAGAGATTAATGTACCAAAATGTCGTTATGACATTCGTGATATGCATACCATAATTTCAATTGGTATTAGAGTATGCATCATGTATGTTACTAGATGAGATCTTTGGGAGATACTTTCTAGTGTTAAACAAGAAGAGTCAATATGATCATTCGTTCTGATATACTTGAAGGGTATTGATGGATGTAATGACTGTTCTAGGTCAAAGGGAACAACTATTGATGGTTGCTCAAATCTTCTGTGAATTTTCTGATGCTGCTGGTGTTCGTTGATAATGTCTGAGAATATTTGTTGACATCTTTCTTGAAGACCGTTGAAGCTTTTCATTGTTTTTTCGCTGCTTGTGTCTTTGATGGGGAGAATTCTTTAAGTTCTTGTGTCTCAGATGATGTTGATGAATGAAGACCTATTCTTAGGAATAAATGGAGATGATTGTTGTCCAGAGATAATATATTGTGGAATCTATTATTGATCTTGCTTGTGCTCTTGAAGATATAAGCATCATAGAAACCCTAATCATTCCAAAGGCATGTGAAAGGAATAAAAAGTGTTGTTAATGGTTGGTAGTGATATCTAGATTCTTGGAAGGGAGATTTGGTCATATATCCTGAAGTCAGATTAGAGGAAGTTGAGTTGAGTTCTCGTTTATCAATTTATGGTTTATGAATTAGATAAACAACATGATCATGAAGGAAGTTGCCAAAGATACTTGAGACTTATCACAAGTCCACTCATAAAGGCATTTATAGTCATGATTGATAACATGATTTCTTGGTTTGATGTTCAATCTGAAGATGATGTTCTTAGAAGGCATCTAGGTATCCGAAGTACAAAGGGACGAGATCATCAACCTAAAGAAAGTGGAGGTGATTTATGCATAACCTGCAAGGGAGAGATTCTTGTTCGACCTGAAGGTTGATTGTGTCTTCAAGGAGACTTCAATGTAGTAGAGGGAGATCCTCATTGAAGAGGAAGACAAGATAGTCAGCTAAAGGCAAGTTGAATCAGGGATGTTAGTCTTGATGTCTCAAAATTGGAGAAGATGAAGCTAATCTACCATCAAAAGACACTGAATAAGGATTTAAGAATAATTGCTATTTGTGGAAGTCACAAGTATTTAATTGATTATCCTTGCATCTAGAGCTTGTGGTAATTGAAGACTAGATGGATCATTAAGAGGTACCAAATCTCTAGCTACAACCTAGAGGATAAGTACAGTCGAGATTATCTTTGAAGACTTCAAAGGGACATGTGATCCATTAAATGTTGAAGCATATTTTCAAGTCAGTATGTGTAAAACCCTAATAACTTAAGGAGTGAGTCTTCAGATCAAAGGGAAGGAGTTGCATGGACTCAAGAAACCAAACCATAGGATGTTGACCAAAGGTGTTGGTAATCTTCTTCAGACAGAAACAACAAAGGCTTGTAATCCATCCAGAGAGTTTCTAGAATAGAAATTGGTCAGAATTATGCAGACTCTTGAAGGATAGTTCAGATCATCAGTCAGTTGGAGGATACTACTTGGTTCAGTTTATTCCTAATCTAAGCAATATAGATGTCAAGGATCACGTATCGCCGTGCTTGAAGAAGTCAGGAAATCTCTTCTTAAGGATACCTGGATTTCAATATTGTGCTGCAAAACATGATGTAGGTTGTCTACTCAAACTTGAAATTATTATCAAGTCTATGAGAGCATGGAACTCTTATTCTGTTAGGGTTATAGGGTTATCAAGATGGAATTATAACTTGAAACCAATCAAAGCTGAAACTGAAGGAGTTGGATCATCAACTGGATATCTTGTCAAATGTTCTGACATCAATCTAAACATATGTATTTAGTTGTTTGAGGTTAAATTGATCATCTCAGGAAGGGAAGTTGTTGGAAATTCAAGGAGATTCTTTCATGCAGATTGCGGAAGCTGCAAGAGTGAGAGATATTACATATTCTAGTCTTGGTGTGTCTAGGACACCTTTTAATTGGAGTAAGGAGAGTATGTGACTTGAAGATCAAGCTTAATTGATAAATCAAAAGATATTTTGAAACTCTAAAGGAAGAAGAGTTAACCAATCAATGGCAATTGGTTGTTCTTAATCATGAATCCAAGAAGTGGACTTGAAACTGATTACTCTTGTGTAGAAGGGTAGTTGGTATAAGGTCAAAGGAGAATCTGGTTTTAGCTATATCTTAGAGCTTGTGGCAGAAGCTCTAAGAAACTGAAGATGATTGTAATGACTATTGAAAGTTTATTTATCTCTATGACAGTCTAATGATATTGAAGCTCAAACTGGTGGATTTGTACTCTATGGAGATATTTTGAGCCATGAAGATGGCAAAGAGCAGTTGATGACTGAGATTCATGAAGGATGTCCTAATTTATGTTAGAACATCCTCTCTGAGAGAAACATCCATATCAAGAAGTGTTTAATCTTACCATACAAGAGGATGATTAGATGAAGACGGTCAAGATTGAAGAAGTCGAATTTTCTACAACTGATGATTAGGAAGTGAATCAGATCGTATCTTATGGAGAAAGCAAGCCAAGAAATTTTGTTCATAAGCATGAAGAAAGTGTTAAGACAAATGAAGATGACATCCGAGCGGACTTACTTTCGGGATAAATGAAATCCATAACTAACAAAAGTAAGGAGGAACTTGTACATTATATGGATAGATTCAAGAGACAAGAATGGTGATCCTGGTCATATGGCAACACATGACATCTGATAAGTAGGGCCAAAGGAACAAAAAGATGATTGTTTTCAGCATGAGAGTTGAACAAATAGTGAGCTCTTGAAAACATGAAGATGAGTCTTGTGTTTTCCATTCATCGGTAAAATGTTCATTGAAGAAGCACTAGTTATCTTATACACGAGGAGTTGATATTGTGTATAAGATATGTTACTACAAAAAGACAGATTGTCTGGGAGTCAAACTAGTTGGAACTAGTATCATCTTTACGGGATGAGATGTCAGGAAAAATGCTTTGACATTATGTTGTTGATACAATTCGTTAGAGACTTGGCAGTCATATTGTGGGTCTGCCTTTATTGAATTAATGAATCAAAGTAATTATGAGTGGTGCGAGCTTCAGTGACTTGGTTGTTTCTTCACAACCTTGAGATTCTTCTAATGGGGTTGTTGAAAATTTCTTTAGTCTTCAGCATGGTCTTAGTCTATAAAATGTTTTGCAAAGGTGTTAGTTATTATGATGGCAGCAAATAAGGTAACAATGTCTGACTAAGTGTCAAGACATTTCTTTGGACTTAGAGATCAACAATTGGATACAGATAAACATTGTACACCTGTACATATCAGAAGGGAATTTAAAACGTGTCTATGCATGCACAACTCAAGGATAATCAATCCAAATTAATTTATTAAGGTTTGAGCGGTGCATGATTTTTACTGTTGAATAATTATTCCTCAAAGAACGATCCTTGGTTGATCATGACCTACTGATACAATTAAGGACTGGAACTTCCTAATCTGTGTTAAACTATAAAAGGAAACGTTCTCTTCCGCCTCTTACAATGGTTCATTGCTTGAGTCTTATGGTATTCGTCCAACTTTGGGTTAGTAATATCTTGTATTGGGTTTATTTTGGGAGCTTTTGTCAAGTATTGGCTAAAAAGGGGGAGAAAGGTTATCTGGGCTTTGGAATCTGTTCGTGTGTGTTCCTTTGTGCAGTTGTTTTGCAAGAATGCTGGATAAGATGTCCTAACATCTTATATGTGTTGTTTCAATGTGTTCTTCCTTTGTGTCTTGTGATATGAGTCGTGAAACAGGTTGTGTCTTGTGACCTGAGTTACATACTCCACGAACTCCGTGTTACATTGATAGTAACTGCTTCTTATTAAGCTCTTTCTGGACCTTCTTAATGGCTATCATGTACACCAACAACTAGCAAAGGCTTTCAAGAGTTAGGAGGAGATTCACAAGTGTTCAAACTTTCTTTATCTACCTAAGATTGTGCAAGATAAGGTTTTAGCCAAAACTTGCCAAAAGGGGAGATTGAAAGCTCTAAGGGTTTGGACAAGTTTTTGGCAAAACATAAAAATTGAAGACAATGATAAAGATGAAGAAATCTGGGAACATGCTAAATGAAGAATTATGCCAAAGAACGATGATATCGAGTAAGATGTTCTAGTATGAAGACTCGAAATCCTGAACTGTTTCAAAAGAAGATTTAAATCTTTCCAAGATTTTCTCCAATAAATCACCAGTGAATCAACGAAATAAAAGACAGAAGATTGAAGCCCATAGATGAGTAGAAGATTATAAATAGAAGACCTCAGACCTATGGAAAAATAATTAATCCTTGTAACACTTTTGTAAAGTAGAAAATAAGGTTTATGGTTTTTAAAGTCGTTGGCTTTCGTGTGTTGTAAGTCATCCTTTGTATAGGTTAGATACAATGAGGTAGACATAGTTGTTGATACAGATTCAGAAACCAGTATGTAGTGAATTGTATATTTTTCTTGGATGAAGCATTGAAGCATATCCAATAAGGTTAGATAGTCAATGAGAGTTGGTTGAACATTGCATATAAAGGTTGGGCTTTCATGAATGGTAAAGTTGCGGGAATGCAACACGATGGAGTTGCTGGGTGCAACCTGATGTCGTTACGGGGTTGCAACGATGAGGAAATGAGATGGGTTTTTCGTATCAAGGACGGGTTTCTGCGATAATGATTACATTGGGTAATGTTAGGTAAAAGGTGTGTGTTTATCTATAGAATAGACGATTTTGTACAATCAATAATCCACTTATATTGTAATCTTCTTCCTGGATTGGGATCCCCCAGAGTAGGTGAGTTCGACTGAATTGGGTTAAAACATCATGGTGTTATTTTTTCATTATGCAATTATACAACTATAATATTATGCTGACTGCACAAACATGTCGAGAAATATGTTGGAACATCTGACATGTTCATGCGCTGATATTGTTGAATATCAATCTGCGTGCCTAATCCTTGTTTAAATCATAACAAAGATCAATGTCCCGACAAGTGGTTAGGACATTTGTGATCTGCGTACCAGAATTTTAACACCCCACCCTGTTTGAACTCCGAAATTACACACTCAGCCAAAATACGCTCGTAGGGAGCAGTTAGTAGCGTGTATTCGAGGATACGGCCCACTAGTCTTCGGTGCTCGCAGGGTCGCGAGTTTTGTCATATTTTCTTCTCTCCCCGTCACGTCGGGGAGCAATTGAGTCCTAATACTTGGAGGTCCTGAGGTCGTCCTGGTTCCGTGAGGTTCGGGCACTGTGGGCAGCTTCTTTCTCCTCATATTGGATGTAAGCATTCACTATGTGGAGGAGCTCATCCAACGAGTGAGGAGGTTTGATGCCGACATCCTTGGAGAACTCACTACGCAAAAGCAATCCTTTCTCGAGCAAGTTTCTCTTCATATAGTTGGATGTATCGACCTCGATAACTTCTTTGTTAAACCTTTCAATATAGGATCAGAGGGATTCGTTCTTCCCCTGGATGATAACCTTGAATGTTGTCTCGGACTTGGAATGTCGTCGAGAGGCGGTGAAATTCCTAGTGAGCACCATCTTCAAGTTCCTCCAGAAGGTGATAGATTCTGGGGGTAGGCTTTTGTACCAAGCCATGACACCCTTCCTCAGAGTCGTGGGAACAACCTACATTTGATGGCACCTCCGACATTAGCATAACATTGATGCTCTCAATATGATCGTCGTTGTCCGTCATACAATCATAGGTTGTGAGAGTAGTCTTCTCCATTCCAGAGGGAGTTGAGTCTCCATGATAGCTTAAAACAACGGGAAGTGAGGATCGTCTTCGTCACTCCAGATTGGTGACGTAGAGGGATCGTACCAGGGGCTTCTGCTGCGGTGCGGTGAATCCCTAAGCTGACCTTTTGGCTTGTCAGGTCTCCCGCCAACTTTGCTCTTTTTGGGATATGGGGAGCGCCGCTCCTTATGGGGAGGCGTCTGATCGCGCTTTTTGGTGATTGCGGGTTGAGGTCTCTCCAAGCGTGGGCGGCGTCCTAATTGGCACGGTGAGAGGCTCCGAGATTCGTCATGTCGACGTCTCTGCGGGGGAGAGCGTGAATGAGACTCTTGTTGTCGCGGAGACGAACTGAGAATTAGACCGATGACGTCTCCACGGGGGAGACCGTGAACGACAGTCGTTCTCCAGCATGAAGATCCTTTCGTTCTGGGAGAACGACAAATAGTTCGTCTGGTTGAGTGTCGTGATTAGAGCCACTGTCGTAGGGTCGACGTTGGACGACACTAGGATGGCCTCGTAAACTCTAGGAGCCACATAGTGATGGGCGACGTCGTTCTTCACGAGGTCAAGAGCGAGAGAGGTGGTTTGCTCATCCCTGACATCAACTTCATGGGCTAACACCCCATTGTTGTTATTGTCGCCGCCGACAACGAAGGTGGCGAAAGTAGTGTTGTGATTGTCACTGTGTTGGCTGGTCTTGATGATCAGTTGTTTAGAAGTTGATGCTTTTGTCTTTTGTTTTAGGGAAGGAAGACAGAAGAGTAGAGTGTTTCCACATACGACACCAATGATCTCACCTGATCAGAAGGGATCCTCAGTGACCTGCAACATGTCTCCGACAATTGATGGAGAGGATGAGGTGTACTTGCATGATACTCTGATTCTAAAGTGAGAATCATAATGTAGAAGGCAAGTACAAAGGGTAAGAGAAAGAATGCTTATAATACCCGACCCTCTAGTGAAATATGGTATTTATAGAGGACCCCAGCGCTGAGCCAAAGTCCCTATTGTGGACTGGATTCTCATGCCCACGATGGTAAACTGCCAGGATCTGCGTGAAAGCATGGAAAACCCAGCACGTGGTCTCCATCTCGGTCCAATTGTCCCATGGGCTTCGAAGTAGTGGAAGATTAGCTCTTTACATGGGCAGCTGGCCACATGTCCATGGAGGAGCACGTGGGGGAAGTGCTCCAACAACTACATTGGTTTGAGCCGTTTTATTAGGCCTTCCATGACAACGATAGACCGAGTCGTATCCGACGGTAGATCAGTCCAAGACCCGTTCCAAAACACATTTTATACCCATAAATTGTAATTCAATATATCTAAAATATTATATAATCGGTATTTACATATTAAGTAAAAAATAATTATATGCATAGTTTGTAATTCAATGTATATCTAAAATATTATATTATGTGTATATAAATACATATAAATACAGATTAAGTAAAAGATAATTCTATATCTGTGATATTTATCTACAATTTATATCTATATTTATCTGGATGATATAGATACATATCTACAATATTTATAAGTCATTGTTTATTTTAGAAATAATTAGGATAAACCGAGCTGCTGCAACGAATGCTAACGTTTTTAATAGGTAAGTTGAACTCAATTGAGTAAAAAAATATTGTCCAATGATTTTCATTATTATTTTCTAAATTTTTTCCTGTTAAATTATTTTTAAATCATTTATATATTTTACATTTATGTTAATAAAAATACTAACATCAGTAGATAGAATCAAAATTCTTTCCCATAAAAAAAAAATCAAAATTCTTTGTTAGGTAATTGTATTATCTTTTCAAAGCTGTCAATCCTTAGTCGTCAGTCTGCCGCCAGCTATGACGCGTTATGAACCAATTCAGCCCTCGAAAATTGATTTTCCAACTCTCAAAACAAAACCATTTTTATTTAAAATATTTAATTAATACATGCTTTAAATAAAATTTTAAGATAAGCATACAAGTATATGCCTTTTCAAACAAACAAAAAAAGAATATCCATAAAACAATAAAAAAATCAAATTCTTACCCTTTAGCACGTTTTTAATTTCCACCAGATTATTGTTTCACTCTATAAAAGTCACCATTCATACCTCTTAAAAACCTTCTTCACCTACCCCTTATCTCATCACCAATTTTTCGATCTAGGGTTTCTCTAATCTCAATTTTCCCTCCATAACCGTTCTCGATCTAGGGTTTCTGATTTGATTCCAAAAAAAACTTCAATGTTTATGGAATTTCTATGACGCTGGTGAACCCTATACGACGTATCCGCCTCCAACATTCATTCTCCGTCGCATTCCTCTACTGGTTCTACGTGTTCTCATGAATTTCATCTTATCTCTGTAATCTCTCTAATCTTTTCCCTTTACCTGAAAATTTTCTGATTAGATCTGCACAATTCTAAAATTTCCCCCAAATTTGACAAAATTACCGATTCAAATTCAAATTCGAAACTCCAAACCGAAAAATCTATGGCTTCTGGTCACTGTCGTGTAAGTTCAGGTTCAGATGGCGGCGATCTACTCGACGAGAAGAAGAGAAAGCGTATGCTTTCGAACCGCGAATCCGCTAGGCGATCGAGAATGAGGAAGCAGAAACAGATTGAAGATCTGACCGAAGAAGCTGGCAGGTTGGAAAGCGAGAACGTTGGTCTTAAGAAGAAGATTAAGGCGACGGAGGATGCATATACTGACATGGAAGCGGCAAACAATGTCGTTAGGGCACAAACAATGGAGCTGAAAGATCGGTTGCGCTTCCTCAACTCAGTGGTGAAAAATGCTGAAGATGCTAATGGTCGCTCTAATGATATGTCTCTGTTTTCTGACCCTCTTCTCAAGCCTTGGTTCATGCCTTATTCGAATTATTCTCTCATTGCTTCAAATGATATGTTGAGGCATTAATCTTGAATCTTGTTGTTTATTATTTTTAATTAGTGTGTTTTTATTTGGTTTGTGTTCTATTTTGTATCATTGAATAAAAGGACTTGTTTTGGTTTTGTTTTAGGGAGGATTGTTATGTAATGCTCAAGTTATCGTGAATGTGAATGTGAATGTGAATGTGGTTTCAAGTTGGATGTTAATGTGTTTTTTATAATTTTTAAATCTAATGACTGAATTGTTTGGCAAAACTTGGTGCTACTAACATGTCGGTGTGCTTAGATAGATTAATTGAAGACCCAATCATATGTTTTTAGATTTTGATGCATGTGAATTTTGTACAAATGAGTCATAAAATCACATGGCAGTCATAAAATCACATGCCAATGTAATATTTACGGCCAAGTACAAGTACAGTTCATTTATAAGCGAGTTTTTCTTGGTTGATGATATTGAAGTTACTATGAACATATATAATCTTTGGTTTATTGTGAATAATGAAGTGTTAGGCCTTGATGGTCAAGGAATATTTCCTCATATCACTTTATTTGTGAATTTTTTAATCAACCCCATATTTTTTCAGCTACTTGACTATCCAGAAGCAAACTTTTTTTAATGATGAATGCTTTCGGATATGCATACGAGGAAAAAGTTTCGTAAATACATATCCAAAACCTTATCACTCCAGAACCTTATCATAACTGTTTTTAATTTAAAAATCCAATTATGTTAGTCGCATATGCAAATTAACTGTTGCGGATGAATATACAATAACATACAAACGTAAATAAAATAATATGATATACATAAGAAGTCATGTCATAAACATTATCAAAAAATACTGCATCAATGTCATCCAAATAAAATACATCAAAATAAACACCATAGTCACTACTCTGTGTGCCAGACAATATTTGCACCCCCTCCTCTGCTTATGCTTCTGCCGCCTCCTCTACCCCCTCGACCGCCCAATCTGCGTCCTCGACCGTCGATCCCACTCGTCCTGGCGCGATGTTTGCGGTATATAAGTGCCCCTCTGTCACCGCAATCATGTCATCCACTATACGCCTGCCACCAGACCCTTTATGGAAGAAACCAAATGCAATGCCTGATGTTTGCGGTATATAAGTGCCCCTCTGTCACCGCAATCATGTCATCCACTATACGCCTGCCACCAGACCCTTTATGGAAGAAACCAAATGCAATGCCTGCCTGCCCAATCGTAACTATCTCACAACAACGAGACAAACACATCCTGAGTGTGGTCCAGTTGAGACTCCTCCTCCTATAGTATCTCCTGATGAATTGGTCTGGGTGGTGATCCATCTGTAATCGGCACCATGTAAGGGTGAGAGACAATAAAGAACCACATGATGTAGTCATTAATGCAACTTCAGTCTTTAGGCGCTCTGGTCGCCTGAACCTCGTCTGGTACCATATGGTTCTGATAGTCACCAAATAACTCATCTATCTACTTACGGGTCAAGCCGAGAGGAGCGGAGACAACATGGTGTCGGGGTATCGCCTGAGTATAACCGAACTGCCGCATGACACACTCAGGCAGATATGACACAAAGATGGTCGAACTGCATACCAATTATCTCCTGAATAGTGAGATGTCATCAAACGGGCGCGTCAGACAATGAGCTCCATATACGTCGTATCAGATGTTCTCAGCAACCATGCAGTCGAGATAGACTATGTACAGGTCAACCGCCTCGTTCCCTCTAAGTGGGAGAAAGGCACGTGCACACGACCAGTCCTCTGTGTACCAAGGCACTCCCCCATCTAGCTATCATCAGAAAGTGATGGAAGATCCAAGCCTGAAATGAAAATAAAAAATATCGGTATCAAGCTTTATCACAAATATAGACTGAAAAGAAATTTAAAAAAAGTCGAAGGGTATACGATTGTTACCACGTATAGTGAACAATTGCCTGCGACAATCCTGGTCTTCCATAGGTATCCCTCTGAGATTGTTGTTGATCTTCTGCTTTAGCATTAACACTCCATGATCCATTGTTCCCTTTATGTATCTCAGAACCCTGTTGACTGCAATAAGATGACAATCTTACAACTTATCAATAAACCTACTCAAAAGCCATCACTTTGGCAAATGTCAGGTCTGTTATTGCATAAGTACCTTAAAGACTCAATGAATTGTTTGTATAATATTGCATTTATAAACTCATAATTTTTTTCTCTTTTCAACTTTGCTCCTGTCTCTAGTGGTATGAGAAGTATTTGATGGTTTAAGATGCATTTGGTCTAAGGGCCATTATTTGTTATCACTTTACACTTGTACATTGTTGTATATATATAGTATTGTATTACCTCTGTACATTTTATCCAAAAATGATACAATACTAGCCACTCATTTTGTGACCAATATCTTCTAATATCTCTTTGTATTCAGTTACAATTCTGTTACAATTTGTTACAGTTTGTTATTCTTTTCTTCTTCTTCCTCGAAGCTTCATCCATGGCTTCCTTATTCAAAAAATTTAATATGGTATCATTGAGCTTGTGAATTCATGGCTCTTCAAAATCGAGCTTCCTCTTCCACCACTTCCGATCCAATTCTTGACCATACAAGCATGTATTATGCACACACAAGCGATAGTATTGCTTCAATCTCCATTACTCCTGTTCTTAATGGATCCAACTACCATAGCTGGACACGTTCAATGCGTAGAGCACTTATAGACAAGATGAAATTTGATTTTTATTGATGGCACAATTCCGGTTCCTACTGAATCTTTTGATCCTCCGTTTCGTGCTTGGACTCGATGCAACATGTTGGTTCACTCGTGGATTATGCGCTTTGTCTCTGACTTAATCGGCCAATCCATTGTCTTCATGGAGAATGTGTTTGATGTTTGGAACGACTTGAAAGAACGCTTTGCACAAGGCGATTTGGTCTGCATCTCAAAATTGCAGCAAGAAATATATTCCCCCAAGCAAGATACTCGCATGATAACTGGTTTCTTTTCTCAGCTCAAAATTCTATGGGAAGAATTAGAGTTGTATATGCCTATCTGTCATACCCTAATTTTTGACAGATTTTTCGCATCTCATCTGCATTTCGCATACAAACAAGATCACGCACTGGTTAGTATATCTTTTTCAGGTGCAGGTCTATGCCTCGCAGGGGATCACCGTGTTTTACTTACCTTTATCTGTTTATATTTACTAACCTCTAACCAAAATACCAAAAATATGTTGCAGTGCTCTTCTTCTTCTGTGTTGTAGGATTTCAAAGACAGGGCAGTGATTTCTATTCACGTGCGATTATTCAAGTTATGATGCGATTCAGATGGATGTTTGACCTAATCTTGGTCAAACTATCAAAAGATTGTTTCAACTGCAAGTTAATTGTGCCAGTGGTTATTTCTCAGACATTGCGTATTCAAAAGTCCAAGCTGTGTTATGTGTGAAGTTCATCAGTTTATCGAGAAATGTTGCGTGTGAAGTTTGGTTTGTTCATCAGTTTATCAGTGGTTCGTCTGTGGATTTATTTTCCTCAGTACGGATTCAAATCATCAGGGCATTGTTCAGACGATTCAAACGGTCGTGGTTTCAGTGACGATTTGTTCAGTGGCTTGGGGTTGGTTTCATTCATCATGTGTGTGGGAAATTCAAAATTTGGTTTTGGGCTTAAAATTAAAAAAATCCTCGCTTCATCCATTATTCGATTCATACATTTTTTTACCTCATCCATATTTCCATTATCCAATTATTTTCTATCCATCTATTTCTAACCGTTGTCCGTATTTCTATTTTCCATTTCCAAATATCCAATTTAATATTCATCATTATTTCAATTTTCATATTTTTATTCATTTCTCAATATTCACTCTATTTTTTTTATTACATCACCAAAATTATCATTCATCTTTATTTTGTCCACATTTCATTTAATTCAATCACCAAAAAAAAATTATCTTACATTACCATTTCTTTAATTTCCATAATATCCTTTTATTTTCACACCTTTATCCATTTTTTTATAATTCCAATATTCCAATTATCACATAAAAAACTAATATCCATTTATAATTCCATCATTTTTTCTATTACTATCCCTTTTTATATTTTTTTTCCTCTCTTACCACACAAAAATATAGAATACCATAGCCCATTCTTTTTAGGCCCATGTATTGTTTTCTTCATACCAAGTAATAAAATGAAATAGAAAAAGAAAAAGAAAAAGAGAGGATGAAGTCAATCCCATGTTGCATTATCAGCTCCTACTTTAAAGCCTATCACGTGACAAGCAACATATCAAAACGCAAATGAAAGATACAAAACCCAGCTCATAAAATTCAGCATGCTATCACACTTTGTTCATGATCGAAAACGCAAGAAAAAAATACCAAAACGACTCAAAAAAATTCAGTTCAATTCACTCTAATTATTCTATAAATAGAGCCCATTTCTCATTCAAATTCAAGCTTGAAGAGCCTCCAAAAATTTTGCACAAATACTCTAAAACACCCAAAAACTCCATTAAAGCTTCAAGAATTTTTTTTACTAAATTTTTCAAATCTTCATCAAAAATTATTTCCAAGAGTGGAATTCTTCATAAAACAACAAGAGGAAGGGATTAGAAGTTGAAGAGAAGTCTTGCTTTGAGTTTTGAAGGTAGTTGAAAATTTTCGTCGGTTACTCGGAGCTCTCTTTCTCTCTACTCTTGCATCCTCTGTTAATTTTAATTGCATATTCTTGATCCTCTCCGTCTCACGATCGCAACGGTATATGGTTTGAGCTCCGTCGCTCCGATTTTCTCGGAGCTCAAAAATTGAAAGTGGTTGTTTTGTTGTGTAGAAACCGTGACTCTTGTTCAAGGAAGAAGACTATTTTCTTTTCTTTTTTATTTTATTTTATTTATTATTTCATAAAATTGGTGTAGTAGAGTGGGCTTAAGTGAGTTTAAGTCCAATACTATTATCACCATACATTTGCTCCTCCTTACCTCCTTTCTTCTTTATTTTTTTTTTATTTTCTTTAACTCCATTTATTTTCTTAATTTTTTTGTGCTTTAATTTTTCTATTGATTTCTGAATTTTGGAAAAGAATTTTTGAAAGGAGTTCTAAAAAATTTTTACTATTTTTTTTTATGGATTATAATTTTTTTTAAATCCATATTTCTCTTCATCTTTTTCTTATTTTTTCTTTTGGTCGATGAGATCTCCGATTCGAGATTATTGATTTTCAAAGAGTTTAATCTTCATTATTTCAAATCTATGGATGTATGATCATTTGGATCATTATCCATACTTTGGTATTGTGATAGGTTGCTTTTGATAAATTAATGTTAAATCTCGATTAAGATTAGACCGTTACCTTTTTTTTCTTTTAGTGTGACATGTTTTCGGAGAATGATCCATAATATCATTTCTCTAACATGTATTAGCACAAATATTTTCCACCTTAATTGGTGGTGGCCGACCTCATTTGTAGGGTAATTACTCCGTAAATTACTCGGCGATTGCTTAACATAGACCTAAACTTGTCCCGAATTCGGAATAAGATTCACTTGGATCCGGTTGCCTCGATTTTGTTATTTTTGTTTCGTGGTTGTGCTTGATTAAGTTCATCATACCACTTATTATGTAAATATTATAATAATGTGAATATAATCCATTTTAATTCAATCTCTCGCACCTTATCCTCTTTATTTCAATTTCTCGCTCCTTATCTCTCTTATTATGCTTATTATACTATATCATTCATCATATTGCTTATTGTTTATATTATTATGCTTGTGATTTTTCTTTTGTCCATTTGGACACAAAAACATTAATAAAGGATTAAACATCTAAAAAATTGGTGACTTTAATTTCGGACTATGGTTACTATCCTTAGCATGAGACTTGGAGTTTCGGACTTAGATTTTAGGATCTATCCCTTTGCTTGAGTTGTTATGGATTGAAGACTTTGGCTCCGATTAAGTTCACTTGTTTATGAAGATGAAAATCCGATTGCTTCAAGAATGCTTGCCATGCGATTTGATCGTTCTTCCTTTAGCTTTTATTTTCAAGTCTTAGGATAGTCCCTTCATCTCTTCCCATCTTCTTCAATTTTCAAATCTCCTTCCTCTTTTCAAAACTTTCTTTGTTTTCAAACTTCAAACATTTTTTCAATCAAACCTTGACTTCGGTCATGCGGTTTTACTTTTTCATTTCATTTTCTTAATAATTGCTAAACCACATAAGCATATCGAAACTTTTCTTCTCAAAACTTTAAAAAGCATTCAAACTCATTCAATTGTTTTGTGCCCTCGTGCACGTTTCCTTTTAACCATTTTTTATGTTTAGATATGATTCGTTCTTTCTAGCGGAATTATTCGCTAAAGAATGATGATTTATCTTTACATTTTAAAATCAATTCAACTCATTTGCCTTTTCACAATTTGTACCACGAACTACGGGGTTTTGATCTCGCATTGCACTTTGTGGGTACGTAGGCATGAGACGTTCGTCTCTTCAAACACCAAAATCTTAAAAAACATTCTTCTTCTCATCTCTTCAATCTTTTTTTCAAGCAAACCATTTCAAACCAAAAAGCAGTAAATATTTCAAAGGGTTCCCGTGGAGTACCACGGACATTTCGGGTGCGTAAAACCTTCCCGATTTGTAACCTATCCCCTTACCCATTCTCTGTTTATTTCTTTTAGCTTTTGCTTTTATATTCATTAGGTTTTATTCGTTCTTTTTACCTTTTCCATTTTGGAATAAAATAAAAGCGCGGTGGCGACTCTGTGTACCTTGAGTTAAGTTAATCAATAGCTTACACTCATGATTTTACCGCTACACTATCCCTAATTGTAGCTGTAGAATTCGTTGTTCATGTGAAGCAATGCGAGTTGCTAGAGCTAATCATAATTTGTTGTATGTCATTCTTTTTTTGACTGGTTTGAATGAAGATTTCAACGTTGTGAAATCTCAAATTTTGCTTCTTGATCCCCTGCCACCATTGAAAAAAATCTTCTCCATGGTTATTCAACATGAGAGACAAATTTCCCCTTTTCCTTCAATATCCGTGTCCACTGATGATGAGAGTAAGGCCTTGATCAATGTTGTTGATGGCATAAGGCCTTCTTTCAAGAAGAATGGACAAAGAATTTGTACCTTCTGTGGCAAATCTGGACATACACTTGATACATGTTATCACAAGCATGGTGTTCCCCCCCCCCCCCCATTTACAAAGGAATTCAAGTTCCAATGCACATAATTTTAGTGCAGAGAAACCTGAAAATAACAATCTTAAGGTTCCTTGTGCTTCTGATAAGTCATCCCCTCAATTCACAGTTGAGAAGTATCAATCACTCATGAATCTTCTTCAAGGGTCAATTGCCATCAAATCCCCAACTACCTCTAATCAAGTTCAAACTTTCCATTCTGCAGCTACAACAAGTAATCTAACTACTTCAGTGTGTTTACATAATTCCCACACTTAGTACTTGGATCATAAACTCTAGGGCTAGTGATCGCATTTATGGCTCTTTTCATTGGTTTCAATCTATTCATGATATCACTCCTGTTAATATAAAATAGCCAAATTGTAATCATGTTATAGCCAAACAAATGGGCACCATAAGTTTTCTTCTGTTTTTATGATTCAAAATGTCCTCTATGTGCCTCAATTTTCTTTGAATCTTATCTCAGTTTCCAAACTTTGTTGTGATTTATCTTGCATAGTCAAATTCACTAATTCTCAATGTCTCATTCAGGAACCCCGATCCTTGAAGATGATTGGTTCAACTGACTTCATTGAAGGCTTGTATCGTTTTAATCTGCAAAATGAGAAGCCCTATACCATAGCGGGTACTTTTGTTTCTATTGCCATTGCCATACCTGACCAAGCCTTATGGCATTTTAGACTAGGTCCCCTTTCTAGTTCTAGAATGGCTATACTTCATACAAATTTTCCTTTCATTGTTGTAGACCCTAAAGGGGCATGTGCTTATGTCATTTAGCTAAACATAGACACATACCTTATCAAAGAATTTTTAATAAACTCTTAAGCCTTTTGATTTGATACACTCTGACATATGGGGACCATTTGCTTTAAAATCCATTCAGGGTTATTCATATTTTCTTATTGCTGTTGATGATAATAATAGATATACTTGGCTTATTCTTATGAAATCTAAGTCTGAAGTTAGGCAACACATTATGAATTTTGTCAATTTGATACTCACACAACACAATACCATGGTTAAAATCATTAGAACTGATAATGGCTAAGAGTTTCTAATGCCTCAATTCTAATCATCAAAAGGAATCATACACCAAACTAGATGTGTTGAGTCTCCACAACAAAATGGAAGAGTGGAAAGGAAACATCAACAAATCCTGAACATAGGAAGAACCCTCCTTTTTCATTCAAACTTACCCAAACATTTATGGTGTTATGATATCACTCATGTTGTTTTCATTATGAACAGAGTACCTAGTCACATACTAAATAATAGACCACCTTATTTCATAATGAATGCCACACAACCTGATTTACACAATCTAAAGTTTTTTGGTTCCCTTGTTTATGCATCCACTTTACAATCTTACAGAACAAAACTTGAACCAAGAGGTAGAATTTATGTTTTTCTTGGTTTTAAAAATGGAATAAAAGGTTGTATTTTATATGACTTACATAATAAAGAGATGTTTGTTTCCAAACACACCAAACATCATGACAATATATTACCATACAATCCTATATCTAAACCTTCTACTTGGTCATACTACTGTCCTATATCAGACCATCAAGTCAGTCCCATATCACATAATCCATCCAGCCCCACATCTGATAATCCAGCCTGTACTAGTTTTAATAATCCACCCTGTACTGCATCTGAACCTTCTGCACCTACAGATGTATCTTTTGCCACAAATATTCCCATTCCCCTTCACACATCTAACTCACTTTTAATTGAAACATCACCATATCAACAACCAAATATATCCATAAAATCCACCAGACAAAAGCATAAGCCCTCTTATTTGGTATATTATGTGTGCAATGCTTCTCATAAGTCAAACAAATCAACACCTTCAGGTAATCTCTATCCTATCACTAACTATCATTCTTTTTCACATGTGTCTCATGTATAACATGTTTTTTCTACATCCATTATATCTTGTGTTGAGCCCAAACTTACAAAGAGGCCAGTTCATCTCCATATTGATTGTCTGTCATTAAAACAGAACTTGATGCTCTTAAAAAACTAGGTACTTGGGTCATTGTTGATCTTCCTCCTTAAGTTAAACCTATAGACAGTAGATGGGTCTTCAAGGTTAAACACAAAGTTGATGGTTCTATAGAGAGGTACAAGGCATGATTAGTAGCCAAAGGTTATAATCAAATAGAGGGACTTGATTTCTTTGATAGTTTCAGTCCTGTTGCCAAACTCACCATTGTCAGGATGCTTCTTGCTTTAGCTTCTATCTATAATTAGCATTTGCACCAATTTGGTGTTAACAATGCTTTTCTCCATGGAGATCTACAAGAGGATGTTTATATGACTATACCAGATGGATTTTCTTGCACCAAACCAAATCGGGTTTGTAAGTTACTTAAAAGCATATATGGTCTTAGACAATCCGGTAGGAAATGGTATGAAAAGTTAATATCCTTATTGTTGCACGAGGAGTATACTCAATCTACAACTGACTATTCACTTTTCACAATGAAATTTGACAATAGTTTCACTGCACTTTTAGTATGTGTGGATGATGTGATACTAGATGGAATTTCTCTTATTGAATTTCAGATAATAAAAACCATTCTTGACAGCCATTTCAAGATCAAAGACTTGGGAATCCTTAAATATTTTTTAGGGCTACAAGTGGCACATTCCAAATCTGGAATCACCATTTCTCATAGAAAATATTGCTTGGATCTCTTGAATGATTCTGTTTTGTTAGCATCTAAACCTGCTGCTACTCCTCTTGATCCCTCCATAAAATTACACCAAGACAATGGTAAACCTTTTGAGGACATAGCTGCATACAGGAGGCTTATTGGCAGATTACTTTACCTCAACACAACAAGACTAGACATTACATTTGCTACTCAACAATTTAGTCAGTTCCTACATTCATCCACCATGACTCACTATAAAGCAGCATGTCGTGTGATTAGATACCTCAAACATAATCCAAGTATAGGTCTTCTATTTCCTAGAAACTCAGAAGTTCAACTTTTGGGATATTCCGACTCAGATTGGGCAGGATGCATAGACTCTCGCAGGTCTATTTCTGGTTTTTGTTTCTTTTTTGGTTCCTCTTTGATTTCATGGCGTGCCAAAAAGCAACAAACTACTTCCAAGTCATCATCAAAAGTTGAATATCGAGCTTTCTCAATAGCAACATGTGAGCTTCAATGGTTGTTATACTTGTTAAGAGATTTACAAGTTAAGACCACAAGACAACCGGTGCTTTACTGCGATATCCAAAGTGCAATCCATATAGCTTCTAATCTGGTTTTCCACGAGATAATGAAGCATCTTGACATTGATTGTCATCTAGTTAGAGAAAAGGTTCAACAAGGGATACTTAGACTTTTACCTATTCCTTCTCAAGAACAATTAGCAAATTTCTGACTAAGGCATTAACTGCTCCAAAGTTTAATGCTTTTGTATCCAAGCTTAGCATGATTGACATTTATGATGCTCATCTTGAGAGAGGTTTTTGAAGTATTTGATTGTTTAAGATGAATTTGATCTAAGGGCTATTATTTGTTATCACTTTACACTTGCACATTGTTGTATATATACTATTGTATTACCTTTGTACATTTTATCCAAAAATGATACAATACTAGCCACTCATTTTGTGATCAATATCTTCTAATATCTCTTGTATTTAGTTACAATTCTGTTACAATTTGTTATAGTTTGTTATTCTTTTCTTCTTCTTCCTCAAAGCTTCATCCATGGCTTCCTTATTCAAAAATTTCAATAGTTGCTTAGGTAGAGAATACAAGTCATAGTAATGAAGAGAAGGATAATACTATCTCACAAGACTCAAAGTGTGTTTAAGATCTTTTCAATTGATTTACAAATGCCACTGTGTCATTTAAAACCGGAAATAAGTAAACTATGACTATCTAAAAACATTGTAGAACAAAAATGAAAAAATATAAAAAAAATGAAATAGTAAATAAAATAAAGGCAACCAACCATGAATATGTTTATTTTACCTTGACTTCCAACAAATTTATAAATAATTACTTTCACCTCATAATGCTCGAATCTTGTGAATAATCTTCTTCATGTCACCAATCTATGTTTATTTACCTTGTTTTTCGAACAAATATACAAACAATCACTATCAACGAATGCTTTATCTACTAAACAATCTTCTTCTTTTTTGCGGTTTGCAAAGACAATAAAGTAATGTAGATAGTAGGAGTGGTATGAATAATCTTTGAGGATTTATTAATACACCCCATGAGTTACTTAGGCACCACATGAAATTCCAATTATGTCCCTTGATTTTGGATGTGCAAATCAGGATGCACCACTGTGTTTTTTTATAATAAAAACTTCCGAATGTGCATATACGGAAGGTCTCCGTATATGTAGATCCAGAAGAAAAGCTGATATAATTGAAACTGCACGATCACTTCCCCCATTCTCAATCTTTCTTCTTCCATATATACCCTCACTAACCTAAGAAATCCTACTTCATTAGTACCATTTCTCACTCAAAAACTCCAACATTTTGTTGAAATAAATCAAAGGGAGAAAGAGAGCATTGAATTTCATGTAAATATTAAACTTCATCCACTACATTACTTACATTATGAATCTACTTTTGGTGAAAATGACGTGACTTCCGGATGTGCACATCCGATAGCTATTTTAGTGAACATGTCCGGATGTGCACATCCGAAAAAATGTCTGGCAGTAATTATTTTTAATTTTCAGAATTTATTATTTGGATCTAGTTATAGATATTTATTGTTATATTATTGTTTATAAATATATATGGTGCACCCCGATAACATCTCAAAAGAAATAGTTTCGATGATTTCTCTGAAAGTTGATGGGATTATCGTAAAGTTAGTTGATATCAGCGGTGACTTTAATAACAAGCAAGAGTTTGACGATCGTGAAAGCATGCTCGCATATATTCGTAGGATGGCTATTGGCCTTGGTTTTGGTGTGAATATCAGAATATTAGATAACAGTTCAGATATAAGAAACTCTTTTGTAATTTTAGGATGCGAAAGAAGCGGTAAATATCAGATTCCTCTATGGAAGTTAAAAAAAGACGACACTGGTAGTAGAAAATGTGAGTGCCCTTTTAATATTCGTTATTACGCTTTAGCTTACAAAAAATGGAGATTCAGTGTTGTTTGTGTTATACATAATCACGAATTATCCTCAAAATTTCAAGGCCATCCTACTGTATGTCGGCTCAATTTGGAAGAGAAGACATGTACTACCGACATGACCTTGAATCTTGTCCAACCGAAAAATATACATGCCATACTGAAACGGAAGGAACCCGACAATGTAGCAAACATAAAGAAAGTGTATAACATTCAATATCAAACGAACAAAGCAATTCAGGGAGATAGAAGTGAGATGCAACAACTGGTATAAGAGAGGAAGGTCATGAGTTTATCCGTCATCAACTAATCCAAGAGTTTGAGATGCATAAAGAAGCTTACTTGTGTTTGTTTGAAAATAAGAAAAACTACGACAAAGTTTACGAGTCACTTATTCTGTGGTTGAGAGGTTCAATCCCGGTATCGAAATGGATGAGCTTCCTCGAGATGGGTCATCTTATTGTTTGTGTGTATGATATGGCGTGTATTGACTTGACGCAATATGATTTTTCGGAAACCTTTTTTCTTTTCCGAACCAAACCACCGTCCAATCCAAATGATCGCATTATGTGTATCGAATCGCTTGAAAATTCAAGGCATTTTGTACAAGTTATCTTGAAACCTGGATGCCCCATACCACCTACATCACCGCAAAGGGCGACTCATGCAACCACAATTACCGAGTCGTGGCCGAATAGTTTTGTTGAAAGTATGAATGAATTCGATAGATTGAACGAAATTGAAAAGGCATCAAATGCGGAAAAGTCCAAAGGTCAAGCTCCGATAGATTTAGACAGAGACTTTTGCTTTAACTCTTTTGTATAATCGAACAGAAAAATATAATTTTTTGAAGTGAAATATATTGATTTCTATTCATGTGCTCTTTTGATATCATTAATGCCTTTTATTCCAATGTATTGCATAACATAGTAGCATAACATGTGCAATGATGTTTTAAATTTGTATAAGTAAAATATTTGAATTTGCAAATCCGGGAAAGTTTCGGATATGCACATCCGGAACGTGTAATTATAGGGTTTTTTCGGATCTGTATATCTGGTAAGAAGTTAGGCAGAATTTCCTTCATCCTAGGTTTTCTATAAATTAGTGATATCTTTCACACAAAAATAAAATATCTCAATTGTATGAAATCAAGTTCCTTTGGTATGTCGCAAGTGTCTCCTACACCGACAATAAAATAGTCGGTCACACGTCTAAGCTAATGGCACACCATTCCATCAGCGAGATCATTGAAGAGATCAAACTTCTCCTATCGTACCGAGACAAATAGAAGGTTGCGAAACTTTTGTATCGTTCACCTTCGATTGATAAGAAAGGGAAAGTCGCTTACAACATGGTTGAGCTCAAGAATCCATAGGATGTTAGAGAAATGTGGGGGACTTATTTCCGGTACGAAGAACGATTCCAGCTCGAGTTCGAGGCGACCGTTTGAAGAACGGTTGATCATATCTTAGAGATGTGCAAGCGTCCACTGATCTATTGATCTTTATAATATTTAAATTTTTATCGATGTAATAACGAATTGAATGTAATCTGATTTTATGGTATGTATGAGAAATGTTTAAATTATGTTTTTCTTATTTTCTTCCTGATTTGCACATGCGAACTATTTTCGGATGTGCACATTCGGAAAAAACTGAAAAAAGGTGCGTCCTGATTTGCTCATCAGAAAACCAGGGGTGTCTTTGTAAGCACGCAAGGTGCCCAAGTAACTCATGAGGTGTATTAAGAAATCCTCTAATATTTACCTCTCTTGAATCTACAATAACCAACATCAAAAGAATAAGATACTTTTCAGTAAAATTGAAGTTCAATAGGAGCGAATATAACAACTACCCTTATTTTTTCATTTTTGGTTTCTTACTACTCATATGTACAAACAATTGTATTATTGATAAAGTTTACAACTACATATACTACTAAGAAAAATTAAATTTAGAGAGAGAATTATTACGTCACTAAATCAATAAATTCCGTCACAAAAAATTTACTAACGAATTCAGTGACGTACAAAAATCCGTACCGAATTTCAATTTCGCAAAATATTTGTGAGGGATTTTAAATTCCGTCATAAATAGCTACGAAACGAATCCGTCACTGAATTTAAATTCCATCACTGATTATTTAAAAAAATTCCGCTAATAATTTGTGAGCGATTTTTAAATACCTCACTAATTATACTTTAGTGACGTTTTTATTCAGTAACTAATTATTGAATATTAATGTATAAATACTCATTTTGTAAGGGGTATTTTTCATCACTAAATTAAAGGAATTATTTAGTGATGTTTATATTTCGTCACTAATCAATGAGAACCTGAATAAAAATATTTAAATTGTTAATTTCCTGCCAAATTTTAATTAATATTTAAACTGAATTTACTATATCATCATTATTAAAATAAATGAATCACAATATGAGACACTATTTTTTTTGTAAGTATCATAAATATTTCCCAAATTAGAATTAATAGTACCAAAAATATGTTCTTGAAACAAAATATTAAAACCATAGTATTTTTTGTTAACATTAGATATTACAACTAAAATAGTTCAAAAAAACGCTTAAAAGTTAGAAATTACAACGAATATAATAATATCATTGTTCTTGAAACTAAAAGACGACAAACAAAAGTGTGTTCACTACAATTTGATATTGTCATACCCCAATTTTGACCATAAATCACTTTCATCTGACGCATTTCGTCGCATTATCAAAAATCAGACATAAAAGTCAATCACCTTTGCATTTAAAACAAATGGTCCATTAATCTTCATAATCATGTATTTTTTCCATTTAATTTCATCTTAATTTAATTTTGTTTTTATCTTAGATTTTGTTTCAATTTAAAAATATGAACTATCATACCCCAATTTTTATCTTAGATTTTGTTCTCTAGTTGAAGATATTTAAATATGGGCAACTGTCATACCCCAATTTGAATCCTGAATCACTTTCATCTGATGTTTTTCATCACATTATCAAAAGCCGGGCATAAAAGTCAATCACCTTTTGCATTTAAAGTTAAATGGTTCATTAATCTTCATAGCATGCATTTTTTCCATTTAATTTCATCTTAATTTAATTTTGTTTTTATCTTAGATTTTGTTTTTATATTTTTTCCCAATCCCATGAGTCGATGTTGTTGTCTTTATTTCCTCAACCTCTGAGTTGACATGTTGTTATCCCCAATGAGTCTCCACTCTCAGTATCGTTTCATGTGGATCACCATTAGCATATATCTCCATAATTTCTACAAGTTTGTTTATCATCCATCGTAAAAAAATAAAATAAAAATCATGCTCGAGTTTATCTCATACGTCATATTCCCAATAAACAAAACAAAAGTCCCTTATGAGTTCATAACATTGCATAGCATATCATTTCATCTGCATTCAAAGACAAAATTAAGGTCTTTTTAATATTTAATTATCTCCCACTGTGATCATATGAAGAATAACCTTCTTCATATTCTTTGGTTGAAGATATTTAAATATGGGGCAACTGTCATACCCCAATTTTGACTCTGAATCACTTTCATCTGACGCATTTCGTCGCATTATCAAAAGTCAGACATAAAAGTCAATCACATTTGCATTTAAAGTCAAATGATTCATTAATCTTCATAATCATGCATTTTTTTCCATTTAATTTCATCTTAATTTAATTTTGTTTTTATCTTAGATTTTGTTTCAATTTAAAAATAGGATGTTTGGCTCATTTTATAATTTAGCTATTTTTTATTTTAATTTCTTTAGTTAATTAATTATAAAGATTATTTAGAATTAATTTTTAGTTTAATTTTATTCTAGTTTAAATTTAATTTAGTTTAATTTAACTTTAATTTAAGCTTAGTCCAATAATTTTTAATTAGTTTAGTTTTTTAATTTAGTTTATAATTTAGTTATTAATTAGTTTAGTTTTATTTAATTCATCTTTATTTAAATTACTTGATTTCTTTTCCTTAAAAAAAATCAAAAAATATATTTTGTTTTTTTGTTTTAAGACAATTGCCACTACCCACTACAATATTTTTTTACGTAAATACCCCTATTTTTCAAAAATATTCTCCAAATAACCTACTTTTCAAACAATTTTCCAATCTACCTCACTTTTAGATAAATTTAAGAGGAATAACCAATCAAATTGGTGATCATGTACAAAGTTAAAGAGCAATCGCCAAACCAATTGACGACACCTCCTTGGCGAAACCTCTTTAATTTTGTGCATGGTCGCCAATTGGATTGACGACTCCTCTTAAATTGTCTAAAAGTGGGATAGATTGAGAAATTGTTTGAAAATTGGGTTATTTGGAGAATATTTTTAAAAAATAGGGGTATTTACGTAAAAAAAACACCCACTAACACAAAACCCATAATGTTAAATATCACTACCAACCTGTGTCAAAACATATCCAAACGTACTACATTGCTACAGCCTAGACCAAGACTATACACCAAAATAGAATGAAAAATTTTGTAGCACCACAAATCGACCAAAACCAATTCAATACTATCTAAAACACTGCTACAACTTGCAAGACAAACCAAACACCCCAACGACTCTCTTGCATTGTTTTTTTTTTCCTTCAAAATATTTATTTTTTTCTTTTTAATACTACCACATGTATTCTTCCGGGGGAGTAAAAACAACTTCAAAGAAAATGGAAAGAAAATACTCTGCAGTTGAAACGAAAAAACCTTCACTCAACTCTCCTCATCAACACACTAACCATGAGGCTCATGCATAAATCTCATTTTCCACTAGCAGTAGCAGCCCCTTCCTTCATCCTCAACTCACTCTTTTCTTCATATCACACAAACCTTGTACAGTACATACTTTTTCAAAAGAAGCTACATTTCACAAAGCCTCCATAATCACTACAACATACTGTGAACTCACTTCCATTCTTCTTAAAATAACTTCCACCAAAAAACAACTTGCTACAACTACAAAACAACTCCTTCCATTCAACTCACAAAACAACATAAACCATAAACACATCCATCAACCTCCCACAACTCATAAATACAAAGTCTTCACCATTTCCATAAAACACCATATCGACTCTCATTTTTGGAAGAAAAAAAAAGTGAAGAAAAATATGGAAAGAACAAAGCAAAATACATGGACCTCTTATTCATTTCTTCCTTCTACAAAAAACCATTTTTTCTTCTTCATCATGATACACTCACTTTCTCATACTCACATTTGTTTTTAACCAAGCATAAAACCATACAACCTTGCACTCACAAGCCATAAGCCTCCATCTCATATTTTTCCTCTTCAATATACTCCAAGTCTCACAAACATCAACTCATCAACAACACAACAACAAACTACAACCTCGACCACCACCTGCTTAACCGCTGCGCCGCCGCGAAAAGGGAACCGAGAGGGAGTGAGACACGGGCGAGAGTCGCAAGCGTGAAGCGAATAAACAGAGAGAAAAAGGCGGACGAATGGAAGGAAAAAATACGTAGCAGTGAGAGCATTTTTTGTGGCTCTGATATATGTTTTATTTTTTATTTTTATTTTTTTTAACTTCCTTCATGGGCCTTAAGTTCAAAGATTAAGTCCATTTTCATTTCCATTGTGTTTCATTTTAATTTATTTCTTTATTAATTATTTATCACTTCTATTTTCATTCTCTTTTTTCATAATATATTAAAAATCTAATAAAATACTCATTTAAAACATTTTCATTTCCATTTTTCTTTATTATTATTAAATGTTTTCTTTTCTAATTTAGTTAGTTTTTTAATTGTTTATAATAATTGATCGTACCTGGAGATCAGGATTCGATGCGGCTGGTCTCGAGAGCGGATGGATATGGTCGTTGAGGAGAAAAAGGTGTTGTACCTGCAAGGCACTCCGATGCTAAAGTAAGTAACCGAGCAAGAGTGAGCAAGTATTAGTATTAGGGTTGAGAATTGAATACCTGACCCTCCCAAACGAGAGAGTATATATAAGGGACCAGCTAGAAGACTATTGGTTCGTTAGGAGAGGTGCGGATCGAGGGGTCCGTGAAGATAGGAAACGGTCAACACTAGCCGTTAGAGGATTTCTTTGGGATCGGATCATCGGTGGTCGACTGAAGACCACTTTTCATGATTATGCTCGGCGTCGAGCAAGGTAAGTGGATCAGTCTTTTTGGCCCAATAGGAAGGATTGGGCCGGGCCAGAACAATAATATTTAAAAATATTAATAAATATGTGATTTTAATTTTATTTTCTTTTATGAATTTGTTTTAGCATTTTTATTTGTCTTACTTTGACTTGATATCTTTCTTTTTTCTTTAATTTTATTTTCATGAAAAGGATTGGTGTTCAAATATGAGAATAGTTTACTTTTCATTCAATTTTTGATGTTGGATGTAATTTATGTGTTTTCTTTAGTGATGATGAATAATGTACATAAGCTTTGGAACACGTTTTTTTTCCTGTTACCGCAAGTTTGTTTAGTCTCTAGATACTATGCATTAAAATTTCATTTCTTCTTTCGTGCTTTTAATTTATTTTATTTTGAGATGTAAGAGAACCTTGTTTTATTTATGAATTCAATTTTGTCATTTGGACTGAAATCCACCTTTTATTTGCATTTTCTTATTTCTTTAGTCTTTAAGTTATATTGCTAAATATTTAATATTGTCTATTAAAAAAACAATTTTAATTATTTAACATGTTTTCACTTCTTTTTTACTTTATTTTACTTCTTCTTTGATTTTTTTTAAATGACAAAAATATTTGAATAGTATGCTATTTTATTTTGATGATTTATTTTTAGTATTTATTTTTATTTTGATCCTGATATTGTTCTTTCTTGTTGATGTTGGATCCAACTGTGGCTTTGTCTTGATGAGTTTTTCTTGATCCTCGTGTTGTTGTCCTTGTGTACTTCTTGATGCATAAGTTTGAATATTGACCTCGACACACTTTTCCTGTTTTTCTCTTTGATTTGTATTGCTATTGTTGACCATTTATTTTACCATGACCATGATACTTTGCTATGAACTATTGATTTCATCTGTTATTGATACTTGTTGACCTAAATTCAAAGGAAATAACGTCTTCATCGAATCAATGTCATAGGTAGTTTAGCAATCCATAATTCTCTTTTGACCTTAGCTATTAGGTCCCTCCTCTTTTGACCTTAGCCATTTAGTCCTTCTCCTTTGACCTTAGCCATTAGGTCCCTCACCCTTTGACTTTAGCTATTAGGTCCTTAGTTTTTTATTTACAACTTTTTGTGACTTTGTTGAGTCACCTGAGTGTTTTCCATAATACTTACTTCCCTCTTCGAACATTGATAACAATCAAGTGTTCATTCACACCTACGTAGGTGAACTACGAAGCTCTGACTTTCTCATTGCATGAGGGAATACGTAGGCACACGACACGATGTCTAACGAGCGCCTTAGTAATAAACCTTAGGTCCATTTTAGTATTAACAAGCAAACAATAATAACAATAACACAAATATTAACAAGAGGTTCCCGTAGGATATTACAGATGCTTAGGATGCTAACACTTTCCCTAGGTATAACCAACCCCCGAACCATAGACTCTCCACAATTAGATTTTTTCCTGATCTTTTTCCTTTCCCTTTAGATAAATCAAAGTTCGGTGGTGACCATAAAAGTTTTGCGATTCAAGCTCATTCAATAGCTTGACATTTGGTTCTCACCGCGACAGATACTATAATTCAAGAAGTGGGTGAAGAGAGATTTTGATCCGAACGAGGTGGTTGATGACCCGTAGAATAACTTTTCATAAATCGGAATAAATATTCCCTAAGCCAACTTGAGTCTTCTTGCGATGCACGAATCTAATCCTAATGAGTCTTAACTTTCTCTTTAAGGGTGTTGTTTTCAACATAAAAATCAGAAATAACAGACCTCATTTGCTCATATTCAGATGGTGATATAGCATCAAATGTGGAATATCTAGACGACTTGTACTTTGCTACTTCTGGTCCCTAACCATATATATGACCATTTTTGTCGACTCCTCCGACAACATACAAAATATGATGTTGTCTGATGTATGGCTTGAAACATCATCTACATGTGCCTCCTGTGAGTCCCTCTCAATAATTATATTTTCATACTCATTATGTAAATAACAATTAAGTAGAGAGAAGGAATATATCGGTCAAAGCACAAAATAACATAATATTAATCCTTTTTTCATACATTTTAATTGAACTCAGTAATAAATCCACAAAATCAAAGCAGTTGGAATGGAATCATAATTGCTTTCAACAAGCTAGCTAATACTGAAAAATGCTTACGACAGACTTTAACACTAACGGTACTGAGATATGCCAATAGCAGAACATTAACAGTTACACTGTAAAAATTACACAGTTGAATATATTGCAATAGAATAATAATATATTGAAAGGGCATGAGATATGCCAATAACTGTACAATAATAATGTTTCAATGCAAACCCCTGAGACCACTAGAAACCACAATAATAAACTAAAACCCCCCAACAACACATTGAAATTGAGTCACCCAGCAGAGAAAAACTAGCAGCCAATGACTAGAGTTGATACTCCAAATACAAGATCAAAACGCACCCCAACTCACCACCTTCCAACTCACCCTGCAAACCCAAAACAACATTAAAGAAAGAAAAAAAAAACCAGCTCGAGCAACAACAGACCCACACATAAAAATAGAAATTTTTCGAATCCATGGACGACACGACGAAGCTCACATAGACAGTTACTCTTAGTAAATGGGCTTGGGCACAAAAGTATCCTTTTCCATTTGAGTATACTCACTCATCACCACTACAACTATTGTCTCTCTTTTTTCAAAACAACTTTACAACATTCTCAATTCTCAAATGGAAGCTTTTTCATATCAAAGCAATCCTTTCCTTGTTGATCACTCACACTCACCATTCATGTTCAACATAAACAATATAATGACCCAATCATAAATAATATAATGACCCAATCAACTTTATAACAATGTTTGACAGTAGAAGTATAATGACTCAATCATACACAAAATCAATTAACAATGTAACTTATAATATCAATTAACAAATCAATTCCTAAATCATATACAAAATCATTTAATCCTTTGCTAATATGACCACCATTTTAAAGTATATTTTCACCTAAACACAACCTTTAAAAAAATCAAGAAATTCATACCTCTAATGTTATCTCTCTCTCCTTGTTTTTGTTTTTCTTCTTAATCTTTTGGTATACCCAAGCTGACAAAAAATATTAATACCATCAAATTAAGTAAACCATGAAATTGAGAAGAAATTAGGTTAGGAAATTGTCATTTTGAAATAAGTTATAGAAGAAAGAGGGGAAATGCATGAGTGTTACCTTGAAATCGTATGAGTGTTACTTCTCTGAGTGGTGGAAGCTTTCTGAATCTGAGAGAAAACGAAATCGAAATTAGTGCATTGGCGGTGGCGAAACGCTGGGAAGAGAGATAGAGAAAACGAGGGTTTGTTGAGAAAGAGAGATAGATAAAACGTGAGACAATTGTGAGAAAAGAGGGAAAATGAAGAGAATTATAAAAGTAATATTAAAAAAAACTGGTTTATGAAAGAGGAAAAATGAAAACCAAAATTTATTTGATTGGGAGTGAGAGGGAAGCTGAATCAATTCAAGATAAAATTATATTTTTATTTTATATTTATCTTTAATTTAATTATTTGTAATTTTGATCTATAAATTATTTATTTATTTTTAAAAAAATTATATATAATATAAAATACTTTACATATATTTATGTAAAATTTAAAGAGATATCAAAATTTATTTTAATATAAAATGATACTTTGTTTTGGAAAATATTTTACTATAGTTTTATTAAAATTTAAGTTACATTGTCATTAATCAAAATTATAACTTAAATTATTTTATATAAAAAATTATATTAGGAAGAGAATATTTCTCTCACAAAAACATCCAACACATTATGAGGGAATTTGTGAGGGAAATATTAGTGAGAAATAAAATTCTTCTCAAATTCCCTCACCAAATGTACGGTTATCAAATTTGTGAGGGAATTTGTGACGGAATAATTATCTCACTAATTTTTTCACTAATGTTTACTTATTATTGAATAATCATGTACACGGTTTTCCCTCACTAAATTCATCGCAAATTAGTGAGAGAAATATTTTCGTCTCTAAATTACCTTTTTTTTAGTAGTGCTAACTATTGATTCATTTAAAGCTACAATAATTATGCTCACTTTCTCAATTTCAAAGTTATGATCATTGTACTAGCTTCTGTCATTTACGACCATGTTATTCTAGGATTAACAAAAATATCAATAAAGGATTCATAGATCTAAAAGTAAAACATTGGTTCCTGATATCATTGTACCTATTCTCCCATGGTCTAGAACCACCTACAATCAAATACACATTAGTGTGTTTTGTTATAAGCTTTGAAAATACACATTCAAAGTTGCTACAGATTAGCTACGATTTAAGTTACTGATAGCTACGAATATTGCTGGATTCAAAACCAATGTTGACTTTAGCCATGTCGTATGCCATGTCAGCACCTTGCCATGCTGGCACTGCCATGTTTATGCCCAGTCACACAAAAACATTCATGTGGCATACCACGTCAGCTTCTGTTAATTGCCGTTAGTAGGAGAAACCGAAAATGTGGATGAAAAATATTAGAATGATCATTCTTTAAAGAAAATTTTTAGAGGGACTAAAAGTGAAATTTTCCATATTTAGATGGACCAAAAAATAATTTAACTCTAAAAAATATTAATTATAAAAAAAATATTTGTAAAAAAAAAAAGAGAGACATATACCAACGATTAATTTCATTCTATACCAACAGATATACGTGATGGGTAAAGGTAATAAATAATGTAATTAGTCGTTGTTATAGCCCTAAACTTTGGTCCAACTCTTGAAAATTATCGTTGGTATTAGGTATTGGGATGAAAATTTGTCGTTGGTATATGTAATTATAGTTGATGGAAGCAAACGTCCGTTGGTATGTGTAATTATAGTTGACGGAAACAAACATCCGTTGGTATATATTTTTTGATCTTTATCAATGATTTTTGGACCTTTACCAACAAAATTTTTCCATCTTTACCAACAAAGTTTTTTTACTTATTAATAAAGGTCAATCTTTTTTTATAAAAATTGTTCTCTTCAGAGTCTACTAATTACTTTATTTATCCCATGTGACAATATTTAAGCACATAGAAGTTCGGTTTGTCTGAACTAACCAGAGGTAAAGTATTTAAGAAGATTTGGAATATTACAACTTCAATGCAAGTTATTCACTTTTCTAATAAAAGATAAAAAATTGATACAACTAGTTCCTTTATGTTTATTTTTATCTAGTTAGTGATTTGCAAAGCTTATAAATTCATAATGACACAACAATATAATAACTCATAAATAGTATATGTGTGTGCATTTAAAAGTTAGAATTTGTCCTTTATATATGATTATAGATTTTGAATTGTTCCTCATTCTTATCCAATCATTTTCTCACTCGGAAAGGATTCTTTAGAGTTTTACCATAGAGAGTTTTTTACATTAATGCTTTGTAGTTATCCTTATATTTTTATTCTTTGCAATAAAAATATTGTTATGATATGACCAATGAGAAAATTTGATGTAGGTGACATAGCACAACAAGTCTTCATGAATGAGGTGTAAGAGATCAACTCTTTGATTAGGCAAAATTAGTTATTTTTCCATTGAGTATGAATAATTATGTCTCTCGGGGTACATAATATAATTCTTGACTTTGGGTGTACATGTACATGGTAACACTACCTTGTAGAGATGTTAAACCTTGTTTACTTAAGCACATATGACAATTTCTTTTATTATTGTTAAGATTATCATTTTTTATGGTCATATTGTCAGTTTTGATGGCTCTTATGTAGATAATAATTTCTCTTCCTCCAGGGACAATGATAATTTCTTTGTGGGGGTGCATTTAATCATTTAGAATTGAGGTCTAGATAGTAAAACTTTTTGATTCAAGTATAGATGATCATTTCTTATAGACGATCAAATCTTTATTTATTTTTTGTAGATGATAGCAAATACTCTATACACAAAAACAAAAGCATTCAATTTATTAATTTTTCGTAATTATATTTTTCTCATTAAAACTCTACAAATAAAGGTTATTGTTCTTCAAAACAAATTATGTTCAACTCATTCTAATCATGCAACTATAGTCTTTTCTTGTTACTTGTACAAATTAAGTTATCTAATATTTTAACATTTTTTCTTCCAAATAAATAACTATTCTAATTTAAGTAACTACATATATAAAAAATAGTATGCCACTCTAATTACACCATCAATCCATATTTATTGACTTTGCTATCAAATGTATGATTGATACATTTAATATATTTAATATGAGATGACAAACATTATAGTTTTTTTTGTTGTTGAAATACAAACATTATAGTTAAGATTTTTCTAACAGATATATAAATATATAATTGTAATTGATTGTTAACTTAATAATTGTAATATAAAAAATGTGTAAAGGTTTTGGAATGTTTTGACAAATTAATTTCAAAATTTTTTTGCGGTTGTATATATTTCATCAATGTTTCCCTTTTCATGATAAAATACAATAAATGTGTTTTTTGTAACACAAATCAATCCGTTAAGTTTGGTGAATTAAATTATTGGATGATGTAATAAGCTATTAATTATAGTATTATGAAATACTATTGTTAAGATTTTCATAAGGCTGATGACGAGTTTCTAAAACAAGTTATGTAGAGATACATTTTGAATTATTCATAAAATGTATGATATTTTTATGCTTTAAAGTTGTACTATATTTGTTTCTAAGTGGCTCCAAAGTTTCTACAGCTATATATAATAAATATCATATAAATTTAATAATTTAAATTTTATTGATACAAAAATAAGTCATAATTCCATTTATTTAATCAACAATAAAATTAGCCGACTTAGCTCAGTGGTAGAGCGCGTGGCTTTTAACCACGTGGTCGTGGGTTCGATCCCCACAGTCGGCGTATTTAGTTAGTTTTTCTTTTAATTTAAACTGATTAACACATAAAATATGATCTTAAATTAATATTATTATCTTATTGTTGGATTACAAACAACCATGCTTGATAGATTACCGATATAATCCACATTTGATCATAAATAACTAATACACAAAATATTCGAAATGAGTTCAATTTTGAAGTTGATGGTGAAAAGGAGCAAGTTACTCCAGATGCTGAGGAAAGTGATATGGTGGGTGATCAGAGACAATTGATATATATTTCTGAATTTGAACAACCTCCACCAGACAATTAGCATACATTTCTGAATTTGAACAACCTCCATCTTTCCACCTTTAAACACCGGCGTATTTAGTTTTTCTTTTAATTTAAACTGATTAACACATAAAATATGATCTTAAATTAATATTATTATCTTATTGTTGGATTACAAACAACCATGCTTGATAGATTACCGATATAATCCACATTTGATCATAAATAACTAATACACAAAATATTCGAAATGAGTTCAATTTTGAAGTTGATGGTGAAAAGGAGCAAGTTACTCCAGATGCTGAGGAAAGTGATATGGTGGGTGATCAGAGACAATTGATATATATTTCTGAATTTGAACAACCTCCACCAGACAATTAGCATACATTTCTGAATTTGAACAACCTCCATCTTTCCACCTTTAAACACCATGTTTGAGCCCCATATAGATATTTCTAAGGGAAAAGCTTCATCTAGTTCTAGCTTAGAATTCAAATCAGATTCTGACTTCATTGTTGCTTCTACTCTCAAACTTATTTTTGTCAAATCTATCTAAGTTGTCCCTCTTAAAACCTACAACCCCATAAAAATCATAAAATGATCAAGTATGTTATGCTAAAACAACATTAGATTAAAATATCTTATCTATTCAAGTTGAAGCTGAACAAGTTACTCAAGCCAAAATTATTTAGAGGGTTTTGTTCAAACTATTTTGGTCAAATATAAAAATTTAAACATAAATAATATGCAAACAAGAATTAAGAGTCACCTAAGGATTTGTTTTCAAGGTAGTATTTAGAGGGTTTTGAAAATGATAGTTTTGGAGGACTACATTTTATATATATATATATATATATATATATATATATATATATATATATATATATATATATATATATATATATATATATATATATATATATAATATTTAAAAAAATAATAATAATAAAAAACATGATATGTGAGCCTATAATATCATTTGTTTGTCTATAAGTATCATAAATTGGTTCGGTGATAGTATTTATGTAATAGACATGGATCCTCTATGGTGGCTCTGAATGTTCATGCTCCATCTCAACCACTTATTTCGGTCAAATATTAAAAAAAAATCAATATTAATTGATGACATAAGATTACACTGCTTATTTGACCTGATTTGTGCATGTTTTAGAGTTGTTTTAATTAGCATTTGCATTGTTATTTTAGTATTTTGTTTGTTTTTAGGTATTTAGTTATTTCAGAGCCCTTGCGAAGAAATGAATGCGATTGGGATGAAAAACATAAGAAATTAAGCAATTTGCACACAAGACGTTCGCTATAGAGAAAGTCAAAAATGAGAAAAAGAAGGGAAAGTCCAATAAAGACAAGGGAAAACCCACATGATAGGATGATAATCGATTCCAGTCTTAGTGAAATAAAAAAAAGGATGTTGTTTTTCACTTGAAGCGTTGCCCGACGATTCTGGCCATAACTTTTGAAGCGTTGGAAAGCTAACGTTGAGACCTACATCATGGAAAATGGGCTCATGGCGTTCACCACCCATTGTTTTTGTCAGGCGGTTAGAAATTTGACCTAGGCTTGGTTTCCACTTCCTCCACTCGCCCATACTTCCTTTCCACGTCTTTTGGAGCAGTTTAAATGGATTTTTAGGGTTCTTAGAACCCTATAAATACCCCCTGATGCCTCCATTTTTTCCCATCCAAATTTTGTGCAAACTTAGTCGTCATACTGTCAATTTTTAAAGTGATATTCTCTTCACATCAGAGAGGTATTAGAGTGTCGATCAAGTTTGTATCAAGTTTGGATCACCCTTTATTTTCCGCAACAATTTATTTCAGCAATTTACATTCAACAAGATTTATTTTCAGTCATCACATTTGTACCAGATTCAAGACTCTATTTGGAGATGGTTTTTATTTAATTAGGCATTTACCTTTATTTTGCCTTGCCTTTACTTTCCTTACTTTATTTACCTCGCAATTATTCTCTTCATCTTATTTACCTTTATCACAATGTATTTTCTGCCTTTATTTCCTCGCAACTTTATTTACCCGCAATTTACATTCTTCGAAATTACTTTCTGCCTTTATTTTCCCGCAATTACTTTCCTCAAAACTTATATTTCAAAAACCAATTTTATCAAATTCGACATTATGTTTAATCCTGTATTGAAATCAATTGTTTATTTGTATACCGTAACCATGTCTAGCTAATTTATTAGTGTTGGGATGTGAGAATCGTCGATAGACAATGCTCTACATATTGTCTCTTTAGGAGTATCTTTGTGGGTTGTTTTGGTTTAAACACAGTTTTTTCTGAATTCATTTTAATCTTCCTTTACGAAAGTGGGACAATGAAAATGTCGGGTAAGATCGAAAGCCTTCTGACACTAAAGACTAAAATTAATTAATTTATTTATTATTAGATACTGAGAAATCACTTTGTTAATTAACCATGGAATTTAATATTTATAGAAAGCGATTTTAAAACTATTTACGAAAGCGCCTCGTTTATAGGTTTAGGATCCGGTTACCTGAGCAAAAACCTGAAAACTTTTTAAGTTAAACTTTCCAATCAAAATTATTTTTCAACTGAGTTAAGAGCTTAATAGGTTTACTACTTTAACACAATAAACACCTTCCATAAGTTTTAATGGACAACATAAATTAGAGAGTAAATTTGGTTCTGAATATGCGAAAGCTCATATTAAATTGATTCTTTTCAAAGTGAATATATTGCCCCGTACGTAATCTTAGTAGAGACAATTAGAGTATTGTTGATTAATGTGAATTACATTCCAGTATTGTTATTTATTTGTATTTATTAACCTTATTTACTTCATCGTTCTTATTACTATTTCAATCGCCTTAGATAAACAATTAGTAGCGATAAATTTGATAATTGGTCTTTGTGGGTTCGACAATTTTATATTACTTCGATAGGTCTATGCACTTGCTAAATCCACCCATCATTAGTTAATGCATAAATAGCTAAGATTGGAGCAGCACGGAAAACATGAGAGAGAGAGAGAGATAGAGAGCTGGAGAGGATTTATTTCCTTATGTAACACGGTCTCCTCTGTGTTTATCAGTGACACTAAATTCAATGATAATTTTGTTAATGGTTGAGATATCTTATTTGTTACTTATAAACATGGTAAGGCATACACAACAATACTTAAAAATTATGATAAATCAGATTCAAACATGCTTCAGGATGTTGTGACATCTGATAGGACATTGAGTTCAGGTACTGCATAAAACATAAAACATAAAAGTTATAAAGAACACAACAGAATTGTTAACCCAATTCGATCAAACCAATCTACTCTGGGGGCTACCAAGTCAGGAAGGAAATCCACTTTGTAGTATCAATTCAAAGACTTCTCAGAAAACACCTATAATTTTTAGTCTTCTCACTTAATCAGTACCAATGCAACTTCTACTTAGGAACTCCTAAATATGAGAAATTCATTATCACTTCCAATCACCTCGGTGATGTCTCACAGTCCTCAACAGTCAGTTGTTGTTATTGACGGCTTGTTACCTACCAATAATTCAACACAATAGAAGGCACACTTCCATGACAACAACTTAGATTTAAGAATAATCCACCTCTTACTTAGCAGTTTCGAGGTTTACACATAAACAGCCACAACAGGGTTCCTTGTCGCTTACGGTTGCACAAGAACACAACCCTAATGATGTTACATTTTCGGCTTGGTTGGTTTTTCTAAACTAGGTTACAAGGTTTCTTTTATAACCTATTCCCAACTAGATTTTGGCCTAAATAATCACAGCGATAGTTGCTACAAATATGCAGAAAAAATATGCTTACAAAATATACAAAAAGATCTTTAAATCTAAAAACTCTTAAAATATATCTAAATATAGAAACTCTATATTTATCAATATTTGTCTTCAATTTAAATTGAGTCTTCAAGATCTTTTACATCAGCGCCATTGGATTAATTTAAATCTTCAATAATATTCTGTTTCTGCTGAAACCTAACAGAATATTCAATCTATCTTCAGCAGTTCACAATGTCAAATGAATTGTCTTGACATCTTCTTCGACATGCTATTCCAGATGTTGAAACATTTCAACACAATATGTTTGGAAGCACACAAAGGACTCCTTTGCTTCATATATTCTTTATTTGCAAAGATCCTATACATACACACTGCTGCTATATTTTTTTACAAAATTAATGCCAATTTTACAGAACTTATAATCTCCCCCTTTGGCAAATTTTGGCTAAAACAAATATTACAAAAAAAAAATACATCAAAAATAACAGCAGCAGCAAGAAATAGGCAATTAGCAAACTCTCCATTATGTCAGTACATGTTGTTTGACATCTTCATCAGCATTCACAAAAACAAACAACAGTCACTCATTCTTTTAGTGGATAAGTTGCAACTACCTCTTCTTCCAATGGAAACGACACCAATATCATAAGGAGTAGAAAGTCCTGAACTCTTGATCGAACAAATCCATTACTACTTCCTTTCTTTTCATATTATGAGAAGTTTCCTTCATAGGATGCTGAACATCTTCCATTAAGAAGGCCAATGGTTCCATAAGAGAAAAAACTTTCATTCCCTTATGTAACTCAAAACAGATGTCACAATTGTGTTCTTCAACTCAGGACACAAGTCACAAAGACTAGCATACGACATCCACCTTGACATCCCGATAACCACCACACATAACAACAGATGCAGCTGATGTGACAACAACTCTGAGTACATCATTTGTACACACTATTTCTCCCCCTTTTTAGCCAAAACATGGCAAACACAACCATCAGAAACATAATGCCAAACCCATTGATTACTCTCCCAGAAACACACGAACCCCATCTGAAGGAAGAGGAATGAAAACTACACACTGGCTGAAGGAGATGGGATGGTCTCTATAAATAGGACAAATTTATCCTTAAAAATGACGAAGTTGCCTTGAAAAGCAGATGCATTCTTAGTCAAGACTCGTTATTTTAGGCGCAAAAGCTTCTCCCTCCAATAAAGTGAACCGGCCGAAACAAGCTTTATAAGCACGCGTTTCACACATGTATCATCTATGCATCAAACTTGGTCATACTCAACTCACATGTTCTGTAACATGTTTTGACAACCCATTACAACATTGTCCATATCCCCTGAAGAATCTAAAACAACCTGCAAAAAGCAGCATTATTCCAAATAGGCTTACAGAATCTTTTGGACATCCTTGGACACTTCTTATCTGGATCACACAGACATTCACATCACAACCACTAAGTAATAAAAGGTTTATCAAGGAGACATACTTAGTAGCACATGTCACAACATGATGTGTAACATCACAAAACCTGGTTAAGGCATCCCTCCCCCTTAACTTCACAAAATCAGTTACACAAACTTGTAACATGCTCCCTCTATCAAGGATGCTTCATGCTTCTCTGTACTTTGATGAAAGGAAAACATAAGACGCATCTTCATGTCTTCAAGAGCTCACCCTCTGTTCAATTCTCAATTGTACACATTCACTTCTTATACCAAAGCATACCTGATCCCTTCTTGGTTTGTTGTTACCACGGACTACACAAGTTGAACATCTTCTACACACAGGTTCTTGAAATTGGCCTAACATAATATCTTTATAGTCCTTTGGCCATACAATCCAGACACACCACATTCAAACTAATTCTGAAATTAGAAAGAATTTCCATAAACAAACATCCAAGCAATCAATACCTGATCTACTTCAGTCTCCTCTACATGTTTCTTCTAATACAAATTAACTACTTCATCATTCTCCCATATGATTAGGTAGGCTAAGAATAGAAACCATGTAGACAAACACCCAAGATAACATACTAACACATAGTTATAACATTTTCCACACACCAAGACCTTATCACCATGATCTTATATGTGCTCCACCAACTGGACTTACTATAGCATAGTAATCCAAGAACTGAAAATCTTCATCTGCACTGTGCCACCAGCTTGAGTCAAAAATCCAGAAAACCACCTTCAAGAAGAACACATCTCCTTGAGTATTCAACTCATCACTCTTCTGTCCAAGAGTAACTTGTTCCAAGACAATCCTCAAGAACAACCAGCTGCCACGCTCTAATTATCTTGATTCTTCAAATCCAATATAGAGATCAACCAATTGCCACACTTTGATCACCTCCTCTCATATGAAAAAGCCAATTTCCACACTTGTCTTCTTCACATTTATCATAAATCTTCCAAAGATATCCTGATCAATAAAGTTGATCTTCACCAAGCTCTCAAGATAACAGACCTTATGAAGCATTCAATCCATGTAGATCATTATATCTTAAATTGATGTGACACTTCATCAATTAGACTCTGATGTTGAACTAGATGTTTGAACATTGTTAGTCCACATCCAATTGTTAAATTCAACTCCTTCTTCTGCCACTTGAAAGAACCTCATTCCTTTATAAAACAAGAGTTCCATGCTCTCATAGACTTGACTTATTTACCAAGTTTGAGTAGACAACCTCTATCCTGTTGAATTTGCAGAAATTCCTACCATTAACACATATTGATGAGAAACTTCCAATGTTTCTCCAAAGTCTTCAAACCTTTCACTGTCTGAATCTTCAGAAGGAATAGTTCAGATCTACACCTTGCAACAATACCAATGATGACATTTCTCCCTGAGTAAAGCAATCTTCACAAAGTCATGATGTTTTATCAATAATAACTTCATGATTATGAACACCTTCCTTGTCAAGGGAAGAACAAAATTCCAGTTGCCTCCACCAAAACTAGTCTGAACTCTTGCACCAAAACACCACATATGGCACTACTTAAGTCCCCCTCTCATGAACAACCAAAGCTCCTTTTTGAAGATGAGCATTAGTTACTCAGAATACTTTCTGAACCATAAGATTCAGACTGCAGATATGCATACTTCTTAGATAAATACTAAGTCTCTCTTCTAAGTATCCACCTTTATGCATCATGAAAACAATAGAAAATACCAAGTTCCCCGTCAAGGTATTTACTAATGGTCAGATAAGATTACCTTCTCACATAGGTTGAACATGTAATCAGACTTCTTCTTCTTCTGCAGAAATTTGACACTTCCTGAGATGATGTTCTAACATTTTTTCAGACATCAATATCAGTTATACAAACCTCCACAACAAACATATGCATGGGCACAGGGGAATCAACCATCAGCAGTTGATTAGGCTTCCAAAACGCAGACATAAGCAGCAGCTGGGACACTCCAACAGACTTCTCCTTCGGGCCCAGAATCAGATTGAATTGAGATGTCTTCACACACACAATATAGCTACTGAATAGCTATATCCACATTAGTCAACTCCACTAGTTGACACAGCTTGACCTTCATGTACAAGGAGTCTCTCTGAAATAATCCTCCTTGAAGCTCAGGTACATCACTCTTGCAACAAGGACCAGAAATAAATTGTCCTCAGGAGAAAGCACATGTTGATCACTCATTGATCAAAAATCATAGCTTAGAAAATTTCCAGGGCCATAACCTTCTTAGACATACCATACAGATGCCTCATCTTCCAGATCAGGAGTAGGTTCTAAACACTTGTGAAATAAACACATTAGTTTAGCACCAAAGCATCTATATAGCCATTCCTTGGACAACATAATCATGCCTAATTCTGACGTGATGTTCTATCATGATATAAGACATAATTCCAAGGATCATAAAGATATCTACAAACAGAAGATAGGTCTGTTAATAGCAATCTTCAGATCTTCACACAACCACTTCTCTTCACAGTGCTTTGAGTGGACTTGAAAACTAGTCTTCAAGTATAATTAGCACAGTTAACAGAAGTAGATAGACATATATCCCCAACACCATAGGATATATCTCATAGAAGAGAAACCTTATCACACAAAGAAGTTATCAGATAGATAAGCAGCAGATAAAAAACTCCTTAGACGCTTCAAGTGTCACAAATTAGCCCTAGCAATTATCTCCATGTGACATCAGCAGTCATAGGTTTGAAAATAAATCAAACCTATCACAATAGAAACATTAAACCCATGCTACAACAACAAAACAACCCATCCTCCACTTCTAGGGACCATTCACACATCTAAACAACTTTTCAGTAGAACCCTTCTACCTTGACCATGAACCAGAAAGTATCCCCCTTGGATCTCATCCAGAAACAGACTAGGATGCCTGCTCTGATACCAATTGAAATTCTGGTATGAAATACTCATATGTCGAATATAATGTTGAGACATCTTATTTGTTAATTATAAACATGGTAAGGCATACACAACAATAATTAAAAATTCTGATAAATCAGATTCAAACATGTTTCATGATGTTGTGACATCTGATAGGACATTGAGTTCAGGTACTGCATAAAACATAAAACAGAAAAGCTAAAAAGAACACAACAAAATTTTTAACCCATTTCAATCAAACCAATCTACTTTGGGGGCTACCAAGCCAGGAAGGAAATCCACTATGTAGTATTAATTCAAAGACTTCTCAGCAAACACCTATAGTTTAAAGTCTTATCACTTAATCACTACCAATGCAACTTCTACTTAGGAACTCCTAAATATGAGAAACTCATCCTCACTTCCAATCACCTCAGTGATGTCTCACAGTCCTCAACAGTCAGTTGTTGTTATTGACGGCTTGTTACCTACCAACAATTCAACACAATAGAAGGCACACTTCCAGGATAACAACTTAGAGTTGCTTATAAGCTTCCTCCAAGAACAATCTACCTCTTACTTAGCAGCTTCGAGGTTTACACATAAACAGCCACAACAGGGTTCCTTGTTGCTTACGGCTGCACAAGAACACAACCATAATGATGTTACATTTTCGGTTTGGTTGGTTGTTCTAAACTAGGTTATAATATTTCTTTTATAACCCATTCCCAACTGGATTTGGGCCTAAAAAATCACAACAATAGCTGCTACAAATATGCAGAAAAGATCTACTTACAAAATATACAAAAAGATCTTTAAATCTAAAAATTCCTAAAATATCTCTAAATATAGAAACTCTATATTTTTCAATATTTGTCTTCAATTTAAATTGAGTCTTTAAGATCTTTTACATCAGCGCCATTGGATTTATTTAAATCTTCAATAATATTCTGTTTTTGTTGAAACCTAACAGAATATTCAATCCATCTTCAACAATTCATGATGGCGAATGAACTGTATTGACATCTTCTTTGACATGTTGTTCCAGATGTTGAAATATTTGAACACAACATGTTTGGGCGCACACAAAGGACTCTTTTTCTTCATATATTCTTTATTTGCAAAGATCTTGTACATACACACTGCTGCTATATTTGTTTTACAAAATTAATGCCAATTTTACAGAACTTACAGCCAGCAAAGGCAATATTGATACATGATAGCAGTATTAAAAATTCGGACAAGGAGAATATTGGTGGACTTCTTTGAAACTTTATTGAATGTTGGATTCAGGGTTTCTATGGCATTGAAATTGCTACATACTAGTATATGTTTGCTGAGTTTCTTTCAATATTTCATGGTTTGACTTTGACTGAGTGATTAGAAATTAACTCCAATATTAAAGATAATTTGAATCAATGTTGATGAACAAGTATTAATATTTTTGATTGAGCATTCTTCACTCTTGACTCGAGTGATTCAACCATACCTTGGTTGGAAGATGATTCTTCCGCATGATGATTTGAGAAAAAAAGATAAATTAGAATTTTGGAAGAAAAGAAAGAAGATAGATCAAATTATACATAGTTTCAATCTATGTTTATTCTAACTTTCCCATGTTACATGACTTACAATGATAGGGACCTCCCTATTTATAGATGAGATTACTTGAACATCAAGTAATCTCTAACTAATTAACTAACAAATGCTAAGTTTTAAATATATCGATGTTAACCCTTTCGACAACAACAACAACATACTTTGACAAGTTGTATTTAACTTTCTATCAACTATAGATAATAAAAACTTTGTTTGACTCTGTCGAACACACGTTATTTCGAATCTATCGAACACACAATTATGCTTGACATAAATAATTACATATTTAACACACCACATAATTCATTGTGTCTAAGCTATCTATCTATATACATCATTATTCTTATTATCTTGAACAACTGGACATGCAAAACCTTTGTCATGATGTCTGCAACCTAATTCTCAGCTCTGTAGTGTTCCAAATTAAGCTTCCAATTAGCTATTTAATCTCGAAGATAAGGAAAACTCATCTCGATATGTTTGCTGTTTCCATGTGATATTGGGTTATTGGCTTGGTTGATAGCAGATATGTTGTCTATCTTCATGGTCATTGTTCCATGATCCTTCCCTATAATTTCTTTGACCATATTCACCATCCATGTTGCTTGGCACACCCAGAGAAAGGAAGCTTCGTACTCCGTCTTACATTATGACAACACTACTACTGGTTCCTTTCTCGAACTCCAAGCAACTGGTGCAGTACTTAACATAAACACATACCCAGTTGTGGATTTTATATCCTTAGCGTCCCCACAATAACTTGAGTTGGTGTATCCACATAGTTTTCATTATTTTCCTTCATCTACCGCAGTAAACAAAATTCCATAGTTAAGAGTTCCTTTGAGATACCTTAGTATCCTCTTTGTGGCTGCAAGGTGTGATACCTTTGGCTTCTGCATGAATTTACTCATCATACAAAAATTGTATGATATATCAGGCCTTGAGTGACAAAGGTATCTTAGTGATCCAATGAGTCTCCTGTACTGAGTTAGATTAACATCATCTTCATCTTTGTCCTTTGATAGTTGCAGTCTTGGTTCAGCAGGTGTCGAAGTTGCATTTCAATCTTCCATTTCAAATATTTTGAGTATTTCACTTGCATATCTTCTTTGATGCATCTTCGAGCCTCTACTAATTATGAAATTTGATATCAAGGAAATACAAAATGTTGTCTAAGTCCGACATTTCGAATTCCTTGCGCATATCACTTTTGTAGTCTTTGATCTCATTCTTGCTGCCACCTGTTACCAACAAGTCATCGACATAGAGACATAATATAACCAGTTCACTCCTTCTTCTTCTGACATATACTTCATGCTTAGTTGTGCACTTCACAAATTTATTCTCCCTTAGAAAGCTATTTATCTTCTTACAGATCTTTGTGCAGCTTGTATACCTTGCTTTCTTAGCCTTGTTTCAAAAAACCAATTAGATGTGCTACATAAACCTTTTCATCTAAAGAGTCATTCAAGAATTCACATTTCATGTCCATCTGACAAATATACCAGCTATTCATGTTTTCTAGACCAACAACCAACCTGATTGTTTCGATCCTAGTAATTGGTGCAAAGACTTCATCAAATTCAATTCCTTCTCTCTGAAGAAATCATTTGGCTGCAAGTCTTGATTTATGTATGTTTACTTCTCCTTTTGGATTTAACTTCACTTTATATACCCATTTCATATCAATTGCTTTCTTGCTTTGTGGCAGTTCGACTAGTGACCAAATATTGTTAATTCTATGGACTTCAGTTCTTTATTCATCACATGCATCCATTTTGAGTCCTTCAATGCCTCAGTAACATTTACTAGCTCAATATCTACATAGAAAACATAGTAGACAAGTTCTCCTTCATCGTTGACTGCGTCATCTGATGTAATCACACATTCATGCAACCTTATAGGCCTATTTCTTGTTCTTTGAGGTCTGCTTATGTGTGCTTGACCTTTGACTTCTTATTGTTGAACTTCTTTTTTAGCCACACTAGTTGGTTCATCGCATAAAATTCTCATTGAATCCGTCAAGGCATATTTTTCCAATCCCATTCCTTCAGATCATCTATGATCATGTTTTTGTTGATCACTACTTTATTGTTCAATAGATCAAATATTTTGTATCTATCATTCGAATGATATCTTATAAGGATCATTTAGCTAGACTTGGCATCAAGCTTCTTTCTCAACTGATTTGGCATATGTCTATATGATATAGATTCAAACACCTTCATATGACTTAAGCTGTAATTGACACTAGACTGGCATTCTTCTAGTGTGATTCCTTCTAGCTTCTTAGTCGGACATATGTTCAAGATGTTTGTTTCACTCGACACAGACTCTCCCCATACTACATTAAATGCTTTCCTCTTAGCATACTCTTCACCATGTTCATTATGGTTCTAATCTTCCTCTCTAAAGTACCATTTTGGTGTGGAGTGTGGGGTGGCACCACTTAATGCATAATCCCCTCTTTCTTAGATAATTAATCAAAATCATTCGACACATATTCTCCACCACCATCAATCCTCAAAGTTTTAAGCTTTTGGCCACTTTATCTCTCCACCATAGATTTAAACTTTGTGAACACCTCAAGCACATCACTTTCTTCTTGATTAGGTATGTCCATAGTTTTCATATGAAATCATCTATGAATGTGACAAAGTATATGTTACCTCCAATCAAATCTACCTGGATAAACCCGCACACATCTGATTATATGACTTCAAGAAATGCCTTTGATTTTGCTTCATGCATCTTTGTTGAAGTTATTCTTGTGTTGCTTTGCTTGAACAGATTCTTCACACACTTTATTTAGAATTTCAATTTCTGGTAATCTTGAAACCATGTTTCTTCTTTTCCGATTTCTGATGTCTTTGAAATTGAGATGGTCAAGTTTGTATTTTCATAGCCATTCATCTCTGTTAGTTGCAGTTTCCAAACACTTATGATGTATCATATTGAGTTAATCTTGAAGGCTTTGTTATGAGACATAAATGCATTCAGGATTAACCTACCACCTGAGTCGAGAACTTACATCATCTTATTTTGATCAACACTTAGTAATTTTTCTTGATCAGTTGCCATATGATGAGTAAATTACTTTTCAGGCCTAGTATGTATAGTACATTGGAAATATCTGACCTTTTTCCATATTTCCTCTTAATTAGAACATCACCAATACCTCCAACAGTCAAGGTATTTTCATTTTTGAATTTCACCTTGTTCTTGAAAGAGGGACTCATGTTGACAAACCATTATTTCCTTCCAGTCATGTGTGATGAGCAACCTGAGTTAAAGTACCATTGTTCCTTGAATATTTATTCATCTTTTGTTGTGACCATCAGTAACATCTTTTATTATTAACGTTTTTCAAGTCTTGCATCACTTTCTTGATTTTCTTTATTGCCTCCTCGACATTGACTTAAATAGTGTCCATACTTATGGAAGTTGTAACACTGAATATGGCTTTTATCATATTTGTTCCATCGCCTCTTCCTCTACCTGCACCACCACCTCTATGATTACTTTGGTGTGAGGATTATCTTTGATTTGATGAACTGCCTTCTTGTTGGTTTCCTCTATCGATCGAATTATTGTAATTTCCTCTATCTTTGTTACAGTTCCATCTTCCTTTGACTTACTTTTCTTTTGTTGAATGCGTCTGGAGAGCTACATCACTCTTTTTCTTGCTTGCATATCTTTCAGTCATTCTTTGTTCATGAGATTCAAACGTCCCTTGAAGCTCTTCTTGTTTCATACTTGATAAATAATTTGATTCTTCTATGGCTATTATCACATGATTGAATTTTGGAGTCAATGACCTCAAGACATTTGTAACTACTGATCATGATGTCAACATTTCTACACACATCTTGATTTGATTCACCAACCTCGTTACTCTAGTGAAGAAATCAATGATGCTTTCACTTTCTTTCATTTAAAGCAATTAATATATTCTTTTGTGAGTTTGTAACCTCACTTCTTTCACCTTTTCAAGGCCTCCAAACGATTTAACCAGGATGCCCCATGTTTCCTTTGCCGAGTCTACATGAAAAACTTTCTCAAAGTTGTGTAAATCAACACATTATTGGATTGTAAAGAGAGCTTTATAATTTTTATTCTTCAAATCTTTGTGTGTAGCCTTTTGTTCATCTGTAACACTCTCTAATTAGTGTCAATTCATTCTTCACAAGATCCCAAAGATCTTGATAATACAAAATAAAGTTCATTTGCTTACACCATTTCTCATAATTATTACCATTCAAGATTAGAAGATTCGCTGGAAAATGCTTGTTCGAATGAGAAGTCATTGCGTTATGCTTCCTAGTATCACAATCAGTCTCTCTGATACTTGATGTTGAAAATTAATCTCAATCTTAGAGATAATCTGAATCAATTTTGATGAACAAGAATCAATCTTTCTGATTGATCGTTCCTCACTCTTCACTCGAGTGATCCAACCACACATTGGTTACAAGATGATTTTGCCTACAATTATTTGAGAAGAAAAGAGAAATTAGGATTTTGGGAAGAAAAAAAGATATTAAATTCTACAGAGTTTCTCTTTACGTTTATTCTAACTTTCTCTACTACATCACTCATAATGAAAGGGTATCAGCCTATTTATAGATGAGATTACTTGTACACCAAGTAATCACTAGCTAACTAACTAATACTAAATTTTAACTCTGTTGAGGTTAACTCATTCAACAACAACAACGACATATTTCGACAAATTGTATTTCACTTTCTATCGGATATAGTTACTACACATATGTTCGACTATGTCGACCACATGCTATTTTGACTTTGTAGGTTATACTATTTAACAAGAGCAACTTGATTACTAGGATTTAGCTATGGAATCCAAATCTTAAGCGTACTTGGACCCTTTTGCATATTCTTCAAATCCGTTTCTATCATGATGTTTAGTAGATTAGTACCTCTCTAATGGAAGAAAACATGTGTGCAAATTTACAAGTAAAACATGGATCTGTTACGTATCAAATAAGTAACATGGATCTGTTACGTATCAAATAAGTACGAACTTTTAATTCCCTTAACATAGCCCCTATTAAGATCACACTGTTTTGGTTTCATCCAATTTTCTCATTATTTTCTTGTTAGGAAACATTTTTTTCCAGGGAAAAAAAATAAAGTACTATATTGGTAAAAAAAAAAAAAAGCTTTTGCCATAAAATTGTTTTTTATTTGTTTTTGTTTGCTTAGCATTAAAAAAGTTACAAAATATACTAATAGTCATATAAGTTGTGCCTTCCATAGTGGGCATAACAATATCCAAAAAAAACTAATTAACCTCAAATATTTTCTTATTATAAAATAATTAAAATTTGACATTATGCTAGATTATAAACAAGAGAGTAATATGATGAAGCTAGAATAATGACTAGTTTACTTGTAAAGATGGTATATATGAATTATTCAACTTTAAATAAAAATTAATACACAACAGAAATGATAATATAATGGAGCTTTGATAGTATGAAATTTCAATCAGTTATCATAGGTGCGACACTCATCAGTCTCTGGGTTGTCCTTGCAGTATTCCTCAAGTGGGTCAGATCCCTTATTCTTATCCCTGGCGTGGCTTGCCGCCGCGCTCAGTTCCTCCACCTCATCCCACGCCGCCACACACTCGCCGCTAGTAGCGTCTCCTGCACATGTCTCCTCCGCCTTCTTTATGCTCTCTTCCACCTTTCCAGTTATGCTATCCGGTGATGCCTGTAAAGGTCGAATGCTTACCATCCTGCCCGAACTGGCAGTTCTGGTCCACCTTTGCTTCTGCATGAAAACTGGTGCCAACTTGATGGTTTGAGACTTTTGAAGCGATTCTGGTGCCTTGAAAACTACTCTAGGAGTTGAAAGACTCATACCAGCCATTGTTGCTGCCATAGTTGCAGCTATTGAGTTTTTTTTTGTGTGTTAATAAAGATGAGGTTTAATTTAATGGTGTACATTATGGCAAAATATATAACCAATGCTGGTCAATATTTCTGGACGCATAATTCTTATCTTTTTCACAGCCTCTTATTATTTTCCACGTTGGACCTTTTTTAAGATATTGTTTCTTTTATTTCAAGAGAAACCTATCTAGTTCACTTAAAATTAGTGATGCAAATATTCATGAATCATAAACATTTTGGATTCTAGTCATAATAAAAATCTTGATATTTTGTAAATCTAAAAGAAAAATGTTTGTTTGGAAGCGAAAATATCAACCGTTCTCATATTTATGCCAACCGGGTGTTTTGATATATGTTGTTAAATAATACTATACAGACAAAATATATGTCGTCTCAATTTGTTGCGTATTTGTTCATTCACTTCAATGACTAAAAATTTGGCATGAACACAGAAGCAACTGGTCTGAGAGCCGTGTCAATGCTGAGCATGCGGCACGGGTTTATCACTTACGACATGAGAATTAATCCACATGCTCGAAAAAGATTTTAAAAATAATATTAATTAAGAGTATGCGGTTCTCATCAGACTTAGTAGAAAGTAATTTACGTGATGCTTTAACAACATAATCACTAGTTCACCTACAGAACCAAACAAGGATCATCAAATAACTAAAGGACTGTTTTCATCAACTTACTGGTTCTAGGACAGAATCCTTTCATCAACAATCAAACACATTCCTAGAACCCCGGATTGAAAGGCTCCATGACTCCATCTCCAGAAGTCACACCTTAGATACTAAAAATCCAAAGTTGAGAACAATATTTTAAAAAATACGTGCTTCGTTGCATTTCAAACTTAACGTACTAGTACTACCCATAAAAGTAACATAAATTTACCCTCTCCGTAAAAAATATGTAGGTAATAAATTGGTTGATAAAAAAGCAGCCTGAAAGGCTAGTTGTAGACATAATATGACAGTAGAAGGCCACCAATGATTACCGACTTTCTACCGAAGGTTGCAAAATGACCATTCATACAACAGTAATTCAGACTTAAGTGAAACATGCCACAAGAAATATGAGTGGAGGGCTCTAGAATCGCCTCAGGTTGGGTCTAGAATCCCACAAAATGGTACCCACAGCCGGACACACCTCAGAGATGATTTACTCAAACGGAGAAAACAGGTGGGAAAACAAATATATAGGGAAAGGGAGTAGGAAGGTTGGTTAAACTGCCACCCTGTTTCAATGTTTGGATGGTTGCACTCTACAATTACGTCGAGTTTCAACTATATTAAAACAATAAAAACTCTAGGTTACTTATTCAAAGAAAAACAAATGCTATGTCAAAACCTAACTCTCCTAAAAGTCTATCTTTAGTATACCAAAACAAAGCATTGACATTTGTATCAAAACCAGCTGGACGAATATCATCACAATTTAACCTTCTTAAGCTATTATTCTACATCTCTATCAGCCAATTACTTTTTATTGCACAAAAAATAAAATCTTGTCATTATATATACAGAGAAGTTTACAGTTTAATTTAAATTCAACTCACAGGATATACCTCATTTGGATACAGTTTGAAATCAAATACCAGGAAATTTAGGCAGTGCTCGGTAATACATTTGTCTCCTAATACTGAAGTTTGCAGGCACTTGTAAGGTTATTAGATTGAAATTTAGAGATTAGATGGAAAGGTTCACAACTTTACCAACAAAACACTGAATACTTAGTGATGTAAAATGCTGGCCTTTTACACCTGCCAATTCTAATACTAAAACCCGAAAAAAATGAAAAAAAATCTAAACTTTTGCAGGAACATCAACAAGATAACACAATCACAAAATGAAAAGTTGCTTCATGAAATTTCTACAAGCCAACATAGTCTACAATTCAGGCAAGAGCTTATTTTTTCAATGTGTAAAAAGCTCGGCTCAGATACACTTAAAGAGCCAATTGAATATAACAATAAACAAAAGAGCCTATAGATGGAAAAAATAGGCACGCATCATTTTCACTCTTCCTCTGCAATAACACTAATCTCACCCTTTTCCAGTAAATCATAGAAGGTCCTGGTCTTTTTCTGCTCATTCCAGTGATGCATCTTCCAGAGACCACCAGCAGCAATACCGAGTGTTATTCCAATTATTATCTCCTTTACAACACTTGGACCCTTCAAGGTAGCATGAGCAATCCTAGGTCCAGACATTTTCTTCTTTGTCTTAAAGGTTGTGATCACTGCAAATCACAAATATATGAAACTTGAATAAAGTTCATAACAAACTGACCAATGTTAAAAACCAATATGATAGTACATTTGAACACAAGAAAATAAAGGAAAAACGAGGCAAAGAGAAAGACAAAAGAAGCAGATGAATAAAGAAGCTATTGCCACTCTGACACATAATCACAAATGTCGGTGTCTGTTTCTGACACACCTTTTTTCCAGAAATGCTGGAGCTACATAGCTCAAAAGTAGAACTCTTAACCCACCAAACAAATCAAACACGCTACAAGTTGCATTCTCAGTGAAGACAAAGGTTTAAGCTATGCTTTCTCAAAAGCTATGATGCAACAACACCAGAAACAGACACCGACACGTAATCACAAAAGTCGGTTTCTGTTTCAAACATTCAAACAGAGACACCGACACAGACACGGCTTTTTTTTCCAGATGTCTGCAGCTACATAGCTCAAAAGCAGACATTATAAGCTCATTTTAATAATAAAAATTAGCAAACTAAATCATTTTCTTAAGAATAAGAATCGTACATAATCCTGAACCTCAATTAACATGAAATGGATGGAAGTAGCTTCTTATTTACTAAATTTCTATGAAATCAGGTTTCTGTCAGAAAATCCTATAAAGTGAAGGCCATACAAAGTACAATCCAAAACCTAAATTGAAAACTAACACAATACACAATAATTGTTTTCCTACAAACAAAAGAATAAGAGAATACTCCAATTTGATCATGATAATCGTAGAAATTTAGATCTGATGAGATATTTCAAGCTAGAGAGCACGAATGGGGTCGATTATTCAATGCTTTGCAATTAAAAGTTCAATCTAACCCTAAATAATATTTTTCTTTGAAATTTGCAGGTAAAACAAAGAGACTACAGTGATAAACAATAAAAACAGGTGCTTAGAAGCTACGGTTTGTAGATCGTAAGAAGAAGAAAAAAGAGAGAACTCACCAGAAGCACAGGAGAAGACGAAATCGTCGAACGAGTTCAGGAAACAGACAAACAGCCACGCGAAGAGTCATTCATCTTGTATGCAAAATAAAGGCCGAAGATTCTCGTGGGTCTTCAAGCCCAACAGATTTGGGCTTTCAATAGTAGCCATAGAAATTTACTATTCGCACGTTATAGTTTTCTTTTCTAATACATTCCTTAAACTTTTTATAGTTTAATTCAAGATTTTTAACCATTTAGACTCGTGATGTATCAATAAAATAAGCTAGCTTATAGCTTATTGAAATAATTTATAAGTCTGTTTGATTAAATGATATGTTTTGGGCAAAAGCTTCACTCATGTGAGCTTATAGTTTTTTTTAGATGTTATAGTTTATAGCTTTTTTATAATTTCTTTCAAATATATATATATATATATATATATATATATATATATATATATATATATATATATATATATATATATATATATATATATATATATATATATATATATATATATATATATATTTATCCTTTAATAAAATGAAACACCTAGCCACTAAAATTGTACTTACTCTTTTTTTTTATAAACAAAATTGGAAGAATTAGATAAGTCTAGTCTTTCCAATCCCACATTCTTCTTCCATCTCGATTTACATTCCTATTAGATTTGAACTAGCCACTCATCAATTTTTTAAGCCTTTAACTTTATTATTGATTCTCAAAGATATAAGATTTTGATTCTTTTTTAAAATTTCATTCTCCTTTTGCATATAACTCAAAGTTAGGTTACAACTAAGCTAGTGTATACCTGAAGTAGTTGATACCAGACTTGTTTGCTTAGACTCAATGGTAAGCTTCGGTTGATTATATATATTTTATATTTGTTCAGGTGTTTGAGGGGAAGAGGTACCATAAAATTTGATATTCAAGTTAGTGACTATCATATGTAGAACGAGGTATTTTTAGTTGAAAAATTATGTACCTTGTCTTACTCTTTTGCCTTCTTTTTATAGTTCAATTCTAGGGTTTTAGGGACCTGGAAACTTCTATTGTAGAATATTTGTGTGATGGAACAAATTTCAATGTTTTACTTGTTATGTAATTTAACAACGTAGGACTTTGTGTGTTCCCGAGGTCGCATGATCTAGGGAAGAACATTGTGTGTTCCTGAGGTCTCGTTATCTTCTTGTCCATGGATCTTATTCTTTGATTATGTTGGTATCATGACCTTCATCTAACAGTCCATATTTCTTTATATGCAATCTTAAGAAGTAAGTAAGCTCTCCTATCAGAGACATTTTGAACTCCCTCTGCATCAAACTCGCAAATTCTTTCTAAAGAGATTCATTAGTGAATCCAAAAATAATATCATCAATGTAAATTTCAACTAATAGAACATGATTTATTTTAGGTCGTATAAACAAAGTAGTATTTATTTTAATATGATTAAATCCTTATTTTATCATAAATTCAACAAGGCACATATACCAAACTCTATGAGCTTGTTTGAGACTATAGGTGGTTCATTTAAGTTTTAAAAAAAATAGGGTTTTCATGGTCCTAAAAATCAAGAGGTTGAGAAACTTAGACTTATTTGTTTATGAAGGCGTTAAGAAAAGCAAATTTTACATCCATATGATACAACTTAAAACCCACGCAACAGGTAAATGTCAAAAGGAGTCGTATTGCCTCAAGACGAGCTACGAAAGCATAAGTCTCCTTATAGTCAATTCTTTCAGTTTGGCTATATAACCTTTTGCCACTAGCCTACCCTTATTTCTAGTAATTATGTCATTTTCATCAAATTTATTCCTAAACACCCATCTAGTGTCAATGGTAATTTTATCTTTAGGATGTAGAACAAGGTTCCAAACGTTATTACGTTTAAATTAAATAAGATCTTCTTGCATAGCAAGAACTCATCCTTTGTCAAGTAAAGTATCAAATATAATCTTAGGTTCATTTGGGATATGAAAGAAGAATGAAGGTTGAGAAACACAAGAAAGTGGTTTGAATTGGGTTTCACTATTTGAAAAACTTTTGCGGAATTATAAACTTTAGTGCTAACAAAGAAATAAAAATAAATTGACACAATTATTTTTATCCTGATTCACTGTTAACAAAGTTACTCCAGTCCATTCATCTGGTGATTTTCCTTAGACAAGGACTTAATTCACTAATCTTTGAAAAGATTACAACCACAATGGATACTCTCCATTTCCTTCTTGAGAACTTTGGCTAAGACTACCCCCCCAAGGAAATCAACCTCTAACTATTAGAAAACAACTTAGCCCTCTCAAGGATCCAAACTATATACATGGCCACTTGAGGAATCATCACCTTAGACAAGGGTTTGACTACCTTAGTGAAATTCTGGTATCATATACGTGATGTCGAAGGTGATGTCACGACATTACTATCTGAGTATTAACAAGGTAAAAACAATATAAAGAAAAACAGTCATAACACAATAGATTGTTAACCCTGTTCGGTGCAACCTCACCTACTAATCGCGGCTTTCTGAGTCTAATGGTTACTAACTTCAAGTGCACAGTCTATCGCATAGTAATAAAAGATATCGATCTCATAGAGACTCGATAGTCAACCTAGTGTTGTCGGGTGTTACTATGTTTAGCTAAGGCGAGTGATGTTTTTAGTTTTAAAAGGTGAAAATTAATTAAGTTAAATTAATGATAAGAATATCGGTAAGAAATTGATTCGCCTTCGCGAATTGAATAGAGGGTCGGCTTGTTAAGGTTTATTAAGTTATCTCTCCGTAGAATCTCTCGGTTTAAAAGACGTTAACTCACACTCTCATGGTCTTGCCTATTATTATACTCCTAAGTTTAATTGAGTGCTCTCGCTGTGTCAATTCAAGTTAGAAATACTTTTTGGGGTTCTAATTAGTTTTAAAGCGCTCCCGCTGTATTTTAAACAATGCTCAATTTCAGCTATCTGACTATGATCTCACACTCCCGTGGTCTTAATCCTAATATTTTATACTCTCTTACTCTCGTAACGAAAGTTATTTATTTTAAGAAATCGAAAGCCGGAAACTAACTTAGTTTAAAGTATTAGCCTAATTCTATTGAATTCGTTCCGGTTGGATAACTACATACCGATTAACGGTTTAGCCAGACATATTAAATAAAAACAAAGAAAGGTAGAAGGAGAAGAATTGCATAATATAAATAAATGTGATAATAATTAAAAAATAAAGCATTAAAATTAGAAACATGGTTGCAATGTTCTTGATCAACCAAGCTTTGCGAAATTAGAAACTAAAATGATACTTCAGTGGCTAGAAACAAATAAATATAGTGATAGCTTTCTAATGATGGAAACTATCACTTAGGGTTAGTAAAGGAAAATAAAGGCGATAGAAATGAACTTCAAACGAAAAAACGGCAGAAATTTGGGACTTTAAACGAAGCTCCTTTTGCAATTTGCAGTGGCTTCTATTTATAGGTGACAACTTTGGTTTGTTGAAAACTTGAAGGCATGGACTTAGGTTGGGCCTTGATTGAGTTGCTTAGACTGAGGTTGATTAGGGTAGAGAGAAATTTTCTACTGTATGCGAACCATTCTCACAATGTCTCTCTCTGTGTTTTGAATTTTGTTTCGTAATTAGGTTATTTTACTTAAGCTTGTGACGAACGTAACTCATGTGAGACGAACAACTTGGAATTGTGACGAGCGTCTTGCCTTTGTGATGGGCGTCATGACATTGTGATAAGCATCACTCATGGCTGACGGGCGTCCTACAGTTAGTTATGCAGAATTGGAATTTTTCCTTCCGTTTTCTTCATTTCTTGTCCAATAAGTCTTCTTTCTGTACTTTTGCCTCCAAAAACCATGTTTGATCAAATATCTGCAAAACAAACACAAATATCGCGTAATACTGTCCAAAATACTTAAATTAACATGTTAAACAATCGGAAACTATATTAAATAATCGATATAAATTTGAGTAATCAAACTCCCCCAGACTTGAATCTTTGCTTGTCTTCAAGCAAACAATCAAATATGTTTTGAAAAATAACCTTCATATGCAGACACGAAACACATCACCCGTCCATACATGGTTGAGCGACTTTATGTTAAAAGAACTAATATTGACTTGAACACTAAAAATACACTAATGACACTAAAACAAATAATGTTCTTAAACCCCTCGTACAAACCAATATGAATCATGCTATTATAACTCAACCTAATGCTCTTGTTTCCATTTCACCCGATTTCATTCCGACGCAATCACATTAAGCCATTTACCTTTGCACGCGCATAGTGGAATAACCTGTTAGTGAGTTTGATCCTTCTTTTTCATACGGGTTCTGGTACACAAGTGTGGTAACCCTTTATCATACTGAGTGTAAGTCATGGGGGATCGAATAGTAATTCGCCCTACCTAGTTCAGAACCAAATTCCTCTGAACCAACTGACATCAGTCTTCTTGCTTTGCCTTTTGTGCAACTTGATTGTTTTACCAATGGATTGCATATTCTTAAGATTTTTTATTTTTCTTCTCTTTGGAAATTTTGCAGTCAATCACTTATTTGTATCGGCTCTCCACGTAGCTTGTACTTCAGGCGATGTTGACTGCTAATATAAACTACTCAAGGATAATTTAGAACTAAAGCTTCATATTTCGGTATAACAGGTATCCAAATCAATATCGCTTATAAGGGTCTAAGGTTTCAAGACTGTATAGGTTTTGTTAAGTCTTTTCTCAGTTTCTAACAAAGTCTATCAACCTATATACTTGAATGGTATGTTAAATGAAAGCATTCTAAAGGAATAAATAAAATTGGTAATGTTAAAAATACTGAAGAGAATTTGAAACTGGATACTTCAATTAATTTATAAAGTTTCGTGCAATAAAAGGAAATCTAATACCTTCTCCCACACTATCTCGGACATTGTCCTCAATATTGCGAGATATAGGTACACTTTTAAATAAAGAAAAAAAAACCTAAAACCAAAAAAGAACTAAATTACTCTTGCGGTGGTGGTGGTCTCTGGCTTCGTCCTCTGGCTCTGTCTCTGGCTGCTCTCTGTCCATATATTGCGATATGGTCTGGTACACCTACATGATAGACAAAATCATGTAAATCGTGAACTTCGCGTGTCAGGTCACCCAATGCTTCAGTGTTAGCAACAATGAGTCGTCCATGAGTTGTCTGAGCTAGCTCCATCCTCCCAATTCTCTCTAACATCTCCTCGTACTGCTTCTGCTACATCTCTTGGCTCTAAATGATGGCCGCCATAATATCTTCCATAGACGTGGTTTGTTGATTCATTTGTCGGCGTCTAGTGGAGGTGTTGTTGCTGGCAAAATCAGCGGCTCTCGTAACAACAACTTCCTCTTCGTCCATAACCTGTTATACGTCATTGATCCCGGCATCTTGCTGCTCTTCCTGTGCAGCCGCACCTGGTGAAGGAGCGTTGAGGCCGTAGCTCCAGTTGGCTCGGACCTTTACATCTGTGCGGGAGGGACATGAGAGGACAATGCTTCTAATAACCCGGTTTTTAACAACCAAGTTATATCTGTTATCCATTCTTTGCATGACGATGTGTCTGCTCTTGCAATACTCCATATCGAAGTATATAGCGGTTGTTGCTAACAGTTAGTTCATATTTTCCTCTAGACCAAGCTTGATGGCGAGGTCAGTGATCATCCCGCCAAAGCAAAAAGGGGCATTCCCTCTATTGCAGGTACTTTCGATGTTGGAGAAGATGAATGCTACGTGGTTAACTGGGATGTCGTAGAAAGTGCTTCTGATTAAGAAAAGCTCCCGTTGATTCACTTTATGGTTATTATACCTTCCTAAAACAATGATGGACACCACCCTATGAAAATAATGGATGGCGGAGTTATTGATATAAGTTGAATACATCTTATCCCACGCATGTCGCCTTTCTCCAGATATTTCTTTCCAAAACTGGAAAGCATCAGCTTGCCAGTTTGCATCCTTTGGAACTGTCAAGTGCAAGCCATAGCCATGCGGAAATCCGAACCACTCGCTGAACTGCTCCTGAGTGACAGAATATTCTGTTCTGAAAAGGCGGAACATAATATTCCCTACCAGAAACTTTGTTGCATCATTGGGCGTGTTATACACGAAGGAGCTCAAAAACTCTAAGGTGAGCGTAGCATAGGTGGGCCTGTTGCTCTTGCACAATGTCGTGAGACCGATTTTCTCGAGCATATAGTTTACAATGTCGAGAAGGCCCAAACGAGTCAGGAAATCCTCGTCAATGTAACTAGTGATACTCACGGTTCTATCACGGAACTCAACAAATCTCGTGCACTGAAGTTCTCCGACGGCACCTTCTCTTGGAGTGAGGTTAATGGGTGTTTGGGATGCCATTTTAGAAAGGTTTGGAAAGAAAAAAAGATAAAGTGAAAAGGACTGAATTTTGTTAATAGATTGAGTTTGTATAAAATGAAATAGGTGTTTCAATTAAATAGAAAATGAAAATAGGGAGTGGTTGAGTGGGGTGGTTAGAATTTTGCTACGAAAATGATGTTTTGAATTGTTGTGTGAAAGTGGTAGAAGGGAATGGCTTTTTATAGGAAGTGGTGGGACAATTCCGTTGGAGGAAAACGGGGTTAGTGGGGGATGCAACGGTCTTCACGACCGTTGCAGGTGAACGTTATTGGTTTATGTAATAAGTGACGCTCGTCACAAATTCGTGATGCTCATCACACTAATGAGACGCTCGTCACATTAGGGTGACGGTCGTCAGGCACTAAAAATTCCCAATTTTTTAATTTCCTCTACTCTGCTTCTCACGTGATCCACTTTATATAGTCCTTTCTTGCCATAATGTGTGTAGCAGGTAGCAAAACATATTGTAGCAGGTAACATTTTTTATATAAGTAGGTGGCAATTAATTTAGCAGTAGGTAACAGATATTACAATAGTTAGTATTAAACTGACAATGTAATATAATTGCATCAGACTAATATATTAGTGCATTATAAATAACAAATGAATAATAATATTTAATTAAAGCACACATAACACATTTAATATAATATAATTCAGCACTATAAAAATAAAAATGGGACCAAAATTCTTTATTAAAACTTGGCAAATTCGCAAGAGTCATAAATTAAATTAAACTGAAAATTTTAAAGTAACTAGAAATCAAATTGGAATAAAAATGTTGAATTTGAAAAACTAGAATGCAGGAAAACTCTGAAACGGTTGACGTTGAGAATTAGCCACGATTTTTGCGGATGGACTCTAACGCTTATCTCAAATGGTCAAATTGATCCATGGCAATATCTTTCAATGTAATGATATCTATACGCAAGTCGCGCATGTCATATTGCATGATTTGCATTTCAGCTCAGAGACTTTCTAAAGTAAGTTCAGGATTGTTTGGAGTAGGTGTAGGTTTCTCAGCAGGTTTGGATTTTTCTTCTTTGGGCTTCTCGACTTCAATCATATCATCTGAATCATAGTAATTTGAGGGGGTCTTTGGATATATTTCAACTTCGGACCAAGCATCTCCCGGTTCATAAATCGGTTCATCTAGATCATAAAGCCAATTGTGTTTACTATGCACACTCGTGTGCTCATGGTCAGGTAGCATTAAATGTGGCACAACTACGCCATTGATCTGAAACTTAAAATTCTCAGGACCTCGGTCATACATCATCTCTCTCTCAAAACAGAATGTGATATTCATAGGCCTAAACTCTCCAAGTGGTTTAATATTAGCAAGGTGGGCTCTAAATCTCATTGCATCAACAATCTTGGTAACTAGGCCACCTATCATGATTTGACGGTTCTCACTCTGAATAATTTTGCAGAAGTTTGCAAACATGAAAGTCACCGCATTAACTTCTCTGGAGGTGAAAACACAAAACATAATGAATAATTCCTCTCTTGAAACAATGTTATCACTCTCATCTTTTCCAAACAATGAGTATACTAGGATCATATGGAAGTATCTAATAGTTGGGTTGTGAAAGATGTTGTAAAACCATCTGTTGGGGTTACTGATCAAAATGAAGAAGAAGAAGCACATGGTACTGATGACCTTCCCGAAGCTCAGGACAACAAAGAAGAGAATCCTGATAATGTGATTGATCTTGATGATCTTTATGATAATGAGCTTATTGCCAACATCAATCCTTGTGTGGCAAAAAGACTTATTTCCAGGAAAGGGAAAAGTGCTTCTGGTCAAAGCTCTCCTCCTAGAAAATCATTGTCCAAAAAAGACAATATAAGGGACACTCCTAAGAGGACTTTTGTTGTTCCATCTAAAGGATGGAGTAAGGTAGTTTCCAAAAAGAGAAAGGTCAGAGCTACCTCTGAGTCTAATGAGGATGTTGTGAGTGATGTTCCAGACATCACACAAAGAAAGAAATATGCCTCCAGTAAACTTGCTGCTAGGGTGCCTGAAGCACCTTTGTATAACATCTCTTTTCATTGCGTCAACAACGTGAACAAGTGGAAGTTTGTACCTGTTATGAGTTGCACTAAAATCATGGACCTAATTTACTATGCAGGTTTTCTCAAAACTGTGGCCAGATTCTCACCATGCTATGAAACTCTGGTAAAAAAGTTTATTGTTAATCTTTTTGGAGATTATGCTGATGGGAAGTCGAGGGATTTCAGAAAAGTGTATGTGAGAGGTAAGTGCATTAACTTTTCTCCTACTGGATAAATGCCTATCTAGGAAGAGATACTACCAATCATCCTGAACTATAAGTGACTAATAATGATATCTTTAAGACTCTCATAGCTGGTCAAGTTAAATACTCGCCAAGAAAGGGAAAGCTTTCAACAAGCAAGTTTAGTGTTAAGTATGCTATGTTAAATAGAATAGGTGCAGCCAACTGGGTTCCTATCAACTATACATCTAACGTTGCTACAGGTTTAGGAAGGTTTATCTATGTTGTGGGCACCAAAACCAAATTTGATTATGGTACTTATATTTTTGAACAAACAATGAAGCATGCTTGCACATTGGATGTGAAACTCCCTATTGCTTTTCCTTCCCTCATATGTAGGATCATTTTGAACCAGTTTCCTGCTATTTCGAATGAGTCTGACACAACCTGCAAAAGGGAAAATGCTCTTGCTTTCCATTATAAGTTGTTTCAGGAAACTCATGTTGTTGACATTGCTGTGACATCCACTATAACATCTACTAGCAGCAAACCTCTTGATAAAAATTTAATCACTCTTGAGCTCAAGGAAGCTTGTAAGGAGCAAGAGGCCAGAAAGGAAAAATTTGAGAAAATGATAGAGTCATTAGAGGCTAAGGTGGATACTGAGGAAGAAGAGGCTGAAGGAGATAAGAGCTCAGACAATGAGGAAGAGGAAGTTGTTGGTATTAATTCTGATTAATGGTTGTGAAGGGCTACTGGTCCTGTTTCTTTTTTGTTTTTGTTTTGTGGTTCCCTTGCCCTTGAAGGCATTTTTGTAATTTTTTGATTTCTGGTTGTACCTGTTGGGGTCTCTCTATACCCATGATATTTTTTCTCTTAATGAGATGGTTTTATTTGTTCCTTTTGCTCTATGATTGTGTTCCTGTTTGGCCAAATTTCTGGCTAAAAAGGGGGAGTAGATTAAGATAGGATTTCTTGCTTGTGTGCTGGTAAATACTATTTATTTTAGTATTGTCAGTTGGTGTCCTGCAGGGCTGGTGTTTACAGGTTGAGGGGGAGATGAAATCTCTTTGATTTTTCTTGGTGCAGCTGATGTGATGTACCTAATGGTACAATTCTGTTATGATGATTTTCTAATGTGTGCATAACCTTTGTTTTAATGCTTCTGCTGCTGCTGTTGTTGATGATGTTATTTGTGTTGTGCTCTTACAGATGTTGTTGAGGGGGGGTCCTCAATTTTGTGCTTCTGCTAGCTGCTGTGTTTATTGCTTTCTGATTTGTTTTAGCTGATAATGCTTAAATTGTTTTAGCCAAAAATCTGCCAAATAGGGGAGTTTGTAGATGTTTTGTGGTAAAACTCTTGTGTGTTTCAGGATGTCATAAGCAATGTTATGACATGTGATTTAAGCATTATGCAGGTGTGTAGTGTGTTTGTGCTGTTGTTTGTTTTCCGGTGTCTTGACATCTATGACTGGGCCTAAAGACCTAGTTGAATCCTAATTTGTGCGTGCATCATGTTGTCTTTATTGCTGAGATTTTATCATGGTTTTAGCAAGTTTGCTTCAATAGGAAAAGGAGGATTCAGTTTGGAATTGTTATAACAGAACATTTGTTCTTGCTATTTTTGTTCCTATAATTAAAGAACGATTTATTCTGAATTGTGTGCAAGTTCAGCATGCCCAATGCCCATTGGAGTTTCTATTTAAGGCTGCTCAACATTAGTTGAACGTGTGGAAAATAAGGATTGTATTTTCAGTGTTTTTCACGTGTGTGTTAGTTTTTCTTGTGAGCCAAGCTATTGTCTTTTGATGATTGTTTTGGACTAGGTGTTCATTTGTATTTTGTCCACTCGAAGCTTTTAAGCAAAAGTGTTTGTATTTGACTAAAGCTTTTAAGCAATGTCAAAGATTGTTTTGAAGAGTGACTTTGTTTTCTTGGTGTTGTTATTTAAGATCACTGACTGTGATTGTGTAGGAAGTGAGAGGGGTCTCATATCTAGGAGTTCCTAGGTAGAACTGTCATTGGGTAGGGATTAAGTGAAAAGATTGCAAATTGTAGGTGTTTGTTGTGGATCTTTGAATTGATACTACTGATAGTGAAGTTCATTTCTGGCTTGGTAGCCCCAGAGTAGGTGTGATTGCACCAAACCAGGTTAACAACTTTCTGTGTCTTTTATATTCTGTCTTTGTCATTTACAGTTTGTTGTTACTAAGTGTCGTGACATCGTGTTCGACATTGTGTGATTGTTGCCAGAATTTCCAAAATGATCTGCCATAACCATGAACAATTTCTTATTACTAGCTTTTGTTTGTTTGTTATGAATTTGACACTAAGCATATGTTTATTGGCTTTGCGTTGACCTAATTTATATTTACTTTGGTAACTTCTATTGTTGTGATGTGCAGGGGTCGGTACAATTTGACTGCAGGCTCTTTCGTCTATTTTGGTGTATGTTTGTTGCCGAGGCTGAGACAGTGGCATCGGGAATCATTGTAGTTTGTGTGTCGGTGTGAGGAAAACTTACAAGGTTTTGGAATGTTGTACAATTGCAAATTTGAGGTCCCTACCAAATTTCTGATTTTATAACCTGGTGTGAATTATGAAATTAAATATTTCCTGGTATGCTACAAATCAATTAACTTGAACAATATGTTGAAATAGACTTGTATTTCTTGTGCAAGATGAAATTCTGAATTTAATGTCTTATTGCACTTCCACTTGCAGGTTTTTTTTCTTTTGTATTGATCATAATTATGGCATTGAGGTTTGGTTGGTGAAGACTTAGGAATTAACATGGAAACCTTAGAGGTTATCGGTTCATCTCGATGAGGAGTTGTGACTTGAAGTGGAAGCTTGGTCATGAAGAACTTTGACTCAAGAAAATGGATTATCGTCTTGTGATGTCTTGTTTATGCTCATGTGAGGAATTGCATGATGTATTGATTTTTGCATTCTATTATGTAATTAACTATGTCACTTGTGAACTTGATCTTGAAGAAATAATACATCTCAAGCATCCTAGCTTCTTAGGATTTTTGTAATTGTAAGCTTGAATGTATGTATTGGTTGAATGGACCTTATGGCATTGTCACTTTTCCATAAAAATCGTGAATGGACTTGAAATTGTAATGAACACATGGTGATTTGTATTAAGTGATAAATTATGGAACAAAATGAAATCTAGGCCTTTGTGTTTTCTTGCAAGGTTAATCCTTTGCCATGATAAAACTTTTAATTCAAACCAACCTTTTTGCAATTTTATGAACCCAATGACAACGTCCAATTATTCTTTTTAATCTCCTCTTAACTTTTAAGTCTTTGAAACCACTATGATCATTCAAATGAGTTAATCCATTATAAACCTCAATTCAAGTCCAAATTAACCTACATGACAAGCATGACAAACAATAAACAAAGATGGCACCCTTCCTTATGTTTGCAATTTGTTAACATGTTGACTTGCCAAGAACTTCCTTATACAAATCCCCCATGACTCGAAAATAAAACCAAACAAGACCTTTCCTCAATCCACATGCAACCCTTTGCAAATTGATGGACATGGAATCCTTATAACCCGATGAAAAGAGAAATCTTAAGCATCTTGAAAATAAGTCTTCACTTTGATGTGCCTTGACTTTGATATTAACAATTTAAATCAAAAGCCTTTAACTTGATAACCAAATAAACTCTATACAAAAGAAAAACTCTGAAGAATCTTAGAGTATGCACAAACTCGTCATGAAAACCCTAATTCGTGGCCTTGAAAAAGAACATCCTAAATTGATGTTGAGAAATCATAAATGGATCGAACACCTTATGAGTCTTGATACAAACACCTATGATGATAAAACTTCAAAATCGACCTCCAAGCCCGAGTGGAATAAACCTCAAAGATTCAAGAAGCCCAGTCCTATAGAAACTCCCGATCTCATGCTATGAGAAAACTAATGATATGCATGATTGTGAATATGACCTAATGCATTGCGTATGTGTGATGCATATACCATTCAATGGTGAAAATATGAGGGCAAATTTTGGGGTGCAATAGTAAGCTGATAAAATTAGTGTTTGACCTAACTCAACCCTACAAAATCGGTTGGTAAGGTGAGGGGTGTCACTCTATATAAACCCTTTGTGAATTCTATCTTTAACCAATGTGGGACTATGGTTTTTTCAAATACACCCCTCACGCCCAACACTATTGGTAGGGATGGCAACAGGTCGGGTGCTGATTTCACACTATCCAAACCCGCACCCGAAATCACCACCTGAACCCGAACCCAAAGGTTATTTGGGTGGCAAAATAACACTCACACCCACACCTGTTAGATTCAGGTTTTTTCACCTAAACCTGAACCCGTAGCAAAAACAGAAAAATACAACAACAACATTGAAATTTGAAACACAAGAATTCCATCAAGGTCTCTCAAAGAAATTAAGGAATTAAATTACAACTTTCCATCAAGTTTGGTAACATTACAATTAAAATTAAGGTCTTCAACATATTAACTTTACAATTAAAATTAAAGTTTACAGTTCTACAATTAAAATTAAAATTAAAGTCTACAATTAAAATTAAAATTAAAGTCTAAGCGATTGTGGTTTCGGGCGCGGGTTTTACACTATCCAAATCCGCACCCGAAATATCGGGTGGCACTCGAACCCGAACCCAGTTAGCTCGGGTTTTCACTCGTTGGCTCGAGTTCGGGTGCTGGTGGGCCCCGCGAGTTTGGGTCTGCTTGCCATCCCCTAACTATTGGGCTTGGTGTGTAACACCCTTCTACCCCAAAACATAATATTTAAATAACATCAAAGTAATCATCTAAAAGGGTATAACATATCATCATAAATCAACACAACAGTGTCCTGTCCCGTAACACGGGTTAAACAACATCAAAATAACATAAATCATTTCACAGCGGAATTTAACTTCATAATTCAAAACTTCATAAAAATCATTTTTCACCATCCTGAATTTAACATCATAAAATGGAAGACATTATCCAGATAACAACATACTGAAAACAGTTTAACAAAAGAAACCCATCCCAGTGTTACATGACACAGAGCAGGACACGTAAACCAGAACCACTCCTAAGGAACACTAAAACATGCTCCGAGACTCATGAATTACTCCTATTGCACTGCAGGACTATTCTTCGACATCTGCAAGTTACCCACGAAAGAGGCAACATTCCCAAGCAGGCAGGGTGAGTAATCATAATATATCATAAACTTACAAGAATATAGAATCATAAATAAATTAGTACACATATCATGACATCGTCAACTACAAAATTCAGCATCAACCACAACACTATCATGAAATCAATCAACACCAACACAGTCTTGAAATTCATCCAGAATATGCAATTCTAACATCCTGATATGCAATATGCATGTGGTACCATTTTCATCGTGAGATGGATACATGACCATCAACCCTCCACAAAGGAGCACATCGTAAATCATCGAGACACTTCAATCCACACAATGGGATTGAAGCAAATAAATAGGCCGAAACCCCATCGTGAATGTTATGAAATGCAATGATGCGCTACATCGAAAAATTCATCAAAACAATTCACATCATTCATTTCAATCAGCAGAATAACCATCAAATAATCATACATATCATCATGACATTACACCCTGAACACTGGTTCTCTAACCACTCTGACACATCCAAGATTAACCCGTACCCGGTAATTTATAAGGGAATTATAAGGTTATTTCACAAATTCATTTATCAAAAACTATTGCATTTTTCTCGTTTCTATTCATCAAAATAAAGTTCAGTTTGTTCTCTTTCCGTTTCAAACGGAATGCGAATCGGACTTACGGTTTGAAAGATATGAATTTTTAAAGAAATAAAATTTACTATCCCAACAGTGTTAACCAGTTAACCAAAGCGTTAACCGGTTAACGCCTGCGTAATTTCAGAAAAATATACAAAATTTCCAATGGTTAACCGGTTAACCAAAGCGTTAACCAGTTAACGCCTGTTTTCCAGCAGTCCTCTGCTACACAATTGCAGATTGTTCAAATTCCAAAAAATTCTCAAACCCCATTACGGATTTCACATCATAACACTCAAAAACCACTCAAAAACATCAATTAAACCTCAACAACATCCAGACAACAATTATACAAACAAATATACATTTATAACTCATTCCAATCGCTCTAATTCATCAAGATTTCTCATAAAACTCAACCTAACTCAAAACCCCAAAAACCCCTAAAACTCATACCATCCTAATCCATTCATATTCCAATTCCTATACATTTATCATAGATTATGAAAACTCCCCATACCTTAGAGAATTTCGCCGCTTTACACTCTTCTCTTGGGTTCTCCGCAGCCTCCTGACTCTGGGCTTCTCCTTTCTTCAGAGCACTTCTCCAAACACGATAGAAAACAACAAAATGAGAAAATTGATCGTATTCTCTTCTTTGGATATATTATCCTAGTTTAGCCTTTTCCCACCTTACCCTCATAATTTCACAAAAGGACCATCTTACCCTTTTCTTTAATATATTTTTAATAATAAAAATAAAATAGTATAATAAAACACTATTTATCCTTATTACATAAAAATACTCATTTTCTCCAAAATTCTCTAATTAACCTAAACTCTCCAAATTTTTTATATTAATTAAATAAATGATTAAATAATTAAATATAGATTTTTGGGGCGTTACAACTCTCCCCTACTTAAAGAATTTTCGTCCTCGAAAATTACCTGAAGTAAATAGAGTCGGATACGACTCCCTCATCTGATCTTCCCGCTCCCAAGTCCTACTTCCTCCAGCTGGTCCTCCCCACAATACCTTCACCAAAGCAATTTCCTTACCTCGAAGTTGCTTCAATTCTCTACCATCAATCCTCACTGGTAAAGCTTTAATCGTCAGATTATCTCCCACCTGAACATCATCTAACTGAATTACATGCGACGGGTCCGGAATGTACTTCCTCAACTGCGATACATGGAATACATCATGTAAATTCGCAAGAGAGGGAGGTAAAGCCACCCGATATGCCACTTCCCCTATTCTCTGCATAATCTGATACGGACCGACGAAAAGTGGAGTGAGCTTTCTAGACTTCAAAGCTCTTCCCACACCAGTCATAGGAGTAACTCTTAAGAACACGTGATCTCCCTCTTGGAACTCAAGTGCTTTCCTTCTCTTATCGTGATAACTCTTTTGACGACTCTGCGATGTTTTCATCCTTTCCTGAATCATTTTTATCTTTTCAGTTGTTTCTTGGACAATCTCTGGCCCAAACACCAAACTCTTTCCTGACTCATACCAACATAAGGGAGTACGACAACGTCTACCATACAACGCCTCATATGGATCCATCCCGATACTAGCATGAAAACTGTTATTGTACATAAACTCAACGAACGACAAATGCTATCCCAAGATCCTCCTTGATCTAATACACAAGCTCTCAACAAATCTTCTAAAGATTGGATTGTTCTTTCCGTCTGACCATCCGTTTGCGGGTGATAAGCAGAACTCATCCTCAACTTAGTACCCAAGGCATCCTGCAAACTCTTTCAAAACCTCGACGTAAACCGCTGATCTCTATCCGATACAATACTTGAAGGTACACCATGCAACTTCACAATTTCCTCAATATAAATCTCAGCTAACCTTTGCATGGAATGGTTAATCCTCATTGGCAAGAAATGTGCCGACTTAGTTAACCGGTCGACAACTACCCAAATCGAATCATTACTTCTAGCAGTCTTAGGTAACCCAATCACGAAATCCATGGAAATACTATCCCATTTCCACTCAGGAACATTCAATGGTTGCATCATACCTGAAGGTCTCTGATGTTCTATCTTTGACTTCTGACATGTCAAACAAGCATATACAAATTCAGCAATGTCTCTTTTCATACCCGGCCACCAAAACAACCTGCGTAAATCCTGATACATCTTCGTAGCACCAGGATGAATACTCAGTCGACTCTTGTGCCCCTCTTCTAAAATACACTTTTTAATTCCTGAAATATCCGGAACACATACTCTATCTCGGAATCTTAAAACTCCATCTTCATCAACTCGAAAGTCACCTGCATTACCTTGATCAACCAACATCAATTGATCAACTAATTTCAAATCAGATTTCTGACCCTTACGAATCTCTTCCAAAATCTCACTGGTCAGCTTTAACATTCCCAATTTCACACTATCAGTAGTAGTTTCACACAACAAGCTCATGTCTCTGAATTGCTCGATCATTTCTAATTCTTTCACCATAAGCATTGAAATATGTAACGACTTCCTACTCAAAGCATCAGCCACATCATTTGCCTTACCCGGATGGTAATTCAAATCAAAATCAAAATCTTTCAATAATTTAAGCCACCGCCTCTGTCTCATATTTAACTCTTTCTGATCAAACAAGTATCTTAAACTTTTGTGATCACTGAATACTTCAAATTTCGAACCAAACAAGTAGTGCCTCCAAATCTTAAGCACAAACACCACAGCTGCTAACTCTAAGTCGTGAGTAGGATAGTTCCTCTAATGAACTCTTAACTGTCTAGAAGCATAAGCAACCACCTTATTATCCTGCATCAAAACTCCACCAAGCCCCATCTTGGAAGCATCACAATAAACTACAAACGACTCATCTGGATTTGGTAAGACCAACACTGGCGTGGTCGTTAATCTTTTCTTCAGTTCTATGAAACTCTCTTCACAAGCAACATCCCACACATACGCTTGACCCTTCCAAGTCAATTGCATCAACGGTAAATCTATCTTAGAAAAACCTTCAATGAACTTACGATAATAACCAGCCAACCCAAGAAAAC